>OY796883.1:43989445-44632600 GCA_963680785.1 Diplosoma virens | reverse complement strand
CTACCAAAGAAAAGAGTACGCCATAAGGTATAGCTTGCAAAAAATGACTAGTCTGCTCAACGCTAGAAACCAAACTCCAACAGACAACCTATCACAACATCTAGACCATATAAACGAATATATTTATTTACTTCAAAACAATATTGAAATAATAAAACTTAATGCGACATTTTAACATTGTTTGTTGTTGTGTAGCTTGTCTATTCGTGGAAAATTTTTTGACAGACATCTTATTTTATTCTCTAATTCAAGACAATTTTTTGCGTAGTCTTAATAAAAAGCCTTGTTGAGAAGCCAGATTGGGTATTATAGTTAAGTATTGTTTGGAAGTGATAAAGCGGACATTTTTTTCCTTTAATTTCTAAATTTAACTACCAACAAACAGAAAGGCATCGGAGACCAACTAAGAGCAACCGTGAAGCGATTAAATTCAAAATACTTTTGGGAAAGCTTTTGTGATTTTTTACAAACGCTCGCACTTTTTGCGACTAATATGAGTGATGAGAAACATAATTTTAATTTTGAGAGCTTCATAAGCAATTAGAGAGAACTCGGAAAAAACTACACATTGAGAGTTTTCTTTTCCAACAGTATTTATGAATGTAACCACATTCTGGTACTCAATATAATTATGAGTCATTATACTTCTGCTTCTTCTTGCAGCTCATTCCTAAACTAAATAAAGATTCACGGCAGATGTGTTTATTCAAAACCTTGTGTAATCTGTCAAATTTAATCAACGGTGCAAATTAATAGAAAAGATGTTAGTCTACTTCACTTCTTACAGTTTATTTGAGCTATTGTAATCAAAGCCACTTTCAGAGTTGTAATCTATCTTGTTGTAATTGTGATTATTCCTTTTGTAATTCTAGTCAGCTGTTAAGGCCCGTTTCCACTACGAGCGTGGAAAAGAGCATTCTTTGTCTCTTTTATTGATCTTTGATTGAAGCGAGCGCAAAAAAAAAGCAATAAAACAAACAAAGAATACTTTTTTCCACGCTCGTAGTGGAAACGGGCCTTTATAGGTGCTACGACAGCTCATCGAATGACACTTGATCAAAACTACATTTGATCGAAACGACATTTGATTGAAACGACATTTGATCAAAACGACGCTTCATCGAAATGACAGTTGATAAAAAAAATGATTTATTTTTGGGTGTTTCGGCGATTAAACAATCTTTTGTTACTGTAAATCATATTTATAAAAAGCAGAGGCTATCAGAAAGAGGACAGTTTGTTTTTATTTTTTATAATTTTTTGTCTATGTCAAGGTCAGGGTTTCTCAACAAGGTTCCTGGGAAAAGTATTTTTAGGGGGGTCCACAAGTAGATCCGTTGTTATGGTTATGCTTTATTAGATGCTTATTCATGACATTTTTTGCATTCTTTTTACCTTGTAGCGAGGGAGATGAGGGACATTGTGCGATGGCCCTACCCTTGCACACCCCTTGCAGAAATCAGACACAAATTCAAAGGAAAGACCTATTTTTTTAGAGATCACTATGTTTTAGGACAAAAAATTGACAAAACTGGGACAGGTTCAAACCGAAGACCTTTTTTCTAAAGATCACTATGTTTTTAAAGTTTTAGTAAAGAGGTTGCTTTTTTCAACCAGATAACAAATGTGAAAAGCAGCCATAATGGATTCAGCATTCTTCATTTTATTAAACAAACATTAAAAAATATTTATAAAGACGAACGTTTTCGGCTTACTTCAGCCCTCATCAGGTTTCTATAATTAGCAATGTTAATTAACTTTAAATTTACACACACACATAAAAAACAACAGAAAAAACAATGCATACTTTTAAAACGCAGGCTGTACTTTTGACTAACTAAGCTAATTTTAAATCAAAACGAGTGAAAGACTAAATTGATACAAATTGAATTTCAGATTATGATATGATCGAATAATAAAAAATATTACAATCAAAATATATTCAACAAATATGAAGCTCCGTTTGCCAATATTTGTCAATTTAATTTTGAACTTAACTTTTTTATGAGTAGAGCTTCGTGAATCTTGGAACAAAATTCTGATTTACATTTACCCATTATTACAAAATTGTTTTCATTAAACCGATTATTAGAACATTTTCCACAGGATAAAATATGATCTTTAATTGCGCTATCTTGTAGACTTTTGAAATTTAGATGTTTTCGGACTCTAGTAATCAAAAGTTTAGTAAACAAACAAGACATACCGATGTATTTTATATTATGGAGCTCTACTGTGAATTTCATATTATTATGCTGAGAAATTAGCAAATCGAGAAATAAAATAGAGTTCTCATTGGCTGAAAGAGTCAACCAATGAGAGAAAGGTTAAGAAATTTTGAGAGAGTATACGAATTCTATATTCGTATACTCTCTCAAAATTTCTTAACCTTTCTCTCATTGGTTGACTCTTTCAGCCAATGAGAACTCTACTTTCTTCCTTTATAAATTAGTTCGGTTTCAATTCTACTTCATTCTGACGATTTCCCCTGAAGAGTGTCAGATGAAAAGCTTTGGGAAGAAAAATCTTTTACTTCAAGCAATCTTCAAATTCTGTACCACCAAATGTTTATTCAAATCGAGAAATTTAGTACAGTGATTAGAATTATCAAATACAGCAAATATGTCATCAACGTATCGTGAATACAATTTTGGATGAAAGTCTGATTGTTTTCCAAATAACTTATTTTCTATGTGAGCAAGAAAAAATTGGCTAAAGTCGGAGCGAGTGGAGAACCCATACTGACACCATCGTGTTGTTGATATAATTTGTCTTTGTACAAAAACATTTCTTGGTTTGCCAAACGAAGCATTTTTTAAATACTTCTTTTTTTAATGAAGGTGGATTGTATTTAATCTGATTATCTTTTGAATAAATGTAGTCAGCAGTGATATTAATGGCTTCATCCAACGGAACATTTGTGAAAATAGACTGAACGTCAAAGCTAACAAGTTTATGATCCGCTTTAAATTTGAAGTTATTGATTTTATTTAGAAAGCGATTAGCAGAATGTAACATGTATGAATCTGGTATGTAGTTTTTGATGATTGAATCAAGAAATTTGGCAAGTTGATATTCTGGGGTGCCAATCATCGATATAACTGGTCTTGCTCGGTTATTATTTTTGTGGATTTTAATGAAACCGTACATTTTTCCTGGACTGCTGCTTTTTGGAATGAGGTTTTTTATTGTTTCACTTTAATGGACTTTTCTTTTTTAATCATAGGATGAACTTAATTGTCTTGATTAACCTTCCGGGGCTGGCGCTATATAAAGTAACATCAGTGATGGCACTGGGTCTGACAGAGCCATAACTGTTTTTTTCCATATTTCCAGCTTTTAGCAGATCTGATTGGAAAGAGTAAATGAGTAAATGAAAGAAACTTTAAAACTTAAACATTTATTTTGCCTTGTACAAAAAGAAAATAGCAATTGAACAAAAAAAGAAACTTAAATCATAGTTTTTAGCTACATGCATTTCTTCGTATAATAAAATTAATCTAAATTAAACTGTTTCCATTCACTGTTACTAGCTACTTACTGTATCATTGATTCAACGACAATGACTGTCTTTTACTATAACTATTCTAATGTGTGTTATCACAGCTACTTTGACAGCATTCGCTACACATGAATCGTGCATGCTTTAAACAAAGAAATTTGAAGCAGATTGAGCAATAGTATTGAGTTTTCCTATCTTTCCCTTGCATTCCTATCATCTTCCACGTTTTCCTTTTTGATGAGGAGCGTTATCAGTCCTAGTGTCAGAAAACTTACAAATTTTAGCTCTCAAATTGCTTGGTAATGTGGGGCACGCTGCGCTTTTTTCTAATTGTTCCTGTATAAGCTCGAAAGAAAGCTTTTTCAAGAAGGCACACTGGTTGATTTTTGAACTGTTGTTCTCATTGTAAATAATACAAAAATTTATTCCTGCAACATTGAGAATGCTGTAGAAAATCACCATTCGCCATTTCTTCGTATTTCGTGCACAGGTATATGAGGGATCAGTTGTTAGTAATCAGTCTCAGTCTCCGTCTGTCTCAGTCTCGGTCTGTCTCGAAATGTCTGACCGGCGATTCGCCCAGCGAGTATATATAACGTCAGAATAATGTTATAGATTTACTATTATGATGCCTGAGCTTTTTTTTACAGGTAAAATCACGAGGCGAGAGATCACATGGTCAGGCTATATCCTGTTCGCGGTGTGTTGATAATGATCACACAAAAGGCGAAATAACGATACTAACCACACAAATAGCATTGATGGCGCGATCAGCCAACGATCAGTTGGGGGAACAACGGAAAGGCGGTACATAAAGAAAATACTAAGAAATGCGAAGTTTTTACATGCAGTTTTCCTAGGAACAGGTAAGCGTTGCAAGCTGAATCTGCAGCAAACGAAATACAACGTTTGAAAAATGCATTTGCGGAAAACTTTGTAATATCGAACAAATGCATGCGCAAAAGAAGGTTTACGGTGATGAGTTCGCTACAATGTTATCGTCTCGGGCTTTTTTTAATCTCTTGTTGACTCATCAATTTTATCATCGTTGTGCATGAATGACAACAGAATAACTAATTTGTTCTTCTTCGGCACATAGGACAACAAGGTACATTTTTCTTGGAAGCCAAATAAACTAGTATACTTGTCTCTATCTCTGCCACTGATAAAAGATGCAGATATTTTCGGCTTATTTTTTCTGAGGGTTCCAACAACTGTGCTACGATGATCATTTAGCATTCTGTAAACTAGCTCGTAACTAGTAAATCAGTCGTCAATTGTTATGTTTCGTCCAGATCCTGATATGTCACTACACATACGTTGAACTACATCACCTGGTTTTTTACTGATTTTGTACGGACCTTCAGGCTGAACTCCAACGTATACTTCCATATTAGAAGTGTAGAAATTGCTCGCATCAACCATGGCAAATATCGGATCTCGTGTACTATCGGCCGTCATCTTCATTTTTAAAACTTTTTCTTCTCTCGTTTTTGCTACTCTCTCTCACTTTTCTCTTTTCTTTTTTTTTTAAGCAAATAGCAAGTATACATTTAAACCCATACGGGCAAGCTAAGCTTTGCTAAATAAAATACTTCAAGCATCTTTTTTATTTTTTTTACCACTATATTATACATTAGTGAACATAAACAACTTGATTTTAAGCCAAAATATTTACTTTAAATGCTGTTTTAGTTTTGATTTGTGCGACGGCTTACAGTAAATGAGATGATAACACTGGTCGACACACAATTTATTGTTTAGCATTTTTTAATTGATTTAGGATGATTTTAATGTACTGAATCCAAAAATAACATTGGTTTTGCTCAATTAAGTCAACAATTTTATCTACCCTACAATTTATGTTTTTTTTAAATTTTTTTAAAATTATAATTGTTAAGCACTTTTTAATTGATTTGGGATGTCTTAAATGTGCAGAATTCAAAAATAAAAATGACATTGGTTTTTTATTTTATTTTAGATTCTGAAGATCTCATATGTTTTAACTTAGTTGTATTACTCATTTTTTTTCTTTTTTTTTTTTTAAGGTTACAAGTGGTTAAAATTGTTTCAATTAAAAAATCTTGCCGAAATAGGCCTGACATATTCCCGGAATGGGATAACTTATCGCCGCCAATTCATCACCGCCAACTCATTGCCGCCAACTCATTGCTAATCCAACTCTTCGCTGGTCCTACTCATTGCTAGCCCAACTCATCGTCAGCCCAACGCATCGGTTGTTGGACAGTTGGGAGTTGGGACAGTTAGGTTGGTGATGAGTTGGATTGATGATGAGATGGGTCAGTGATGAGTTGGCGGGGATGAGTTAGCTGGAGATGAGTTGCTGGCGATGAGTTGCACCCAATCCACATATTTCGCTATATCTGCAGTAAATACACACTCGTTCTTAATAGGAATCCAGTCACAACTTTTATAAAGCAAACTTACCATGCCTATTTTGGTATGAAACTTGACAAGGACAAAGCTTGGGCTCCTCGCGTGGTGTGCAAGTCATGCACTGAATACCTGCGTCAGGGGAGTAAAGCAAGAAGACCAGTCTAAAATTTGGAATACCCATGGTATGGAGGGAGTCCAGAAACCATGTCTCGGACCGCTATTTTTGCGCTATTGATGTGACTGGGATCAATTAAAAGAACGGTAATGCTCTCAAGTATACTGATCTTGAATCAGCACGTTGTCCTGTTGCTCACTCTGATGAATGCCTAGTACCTGTATATGCAATGCTTTCTGACAAAGTGATAACAATTTTACTGCTGCTCAAGAGAGTCAATAGGATAAAGAAGCAGGTTTTAGCAATAATACTTCGCATCATTTTTCCCAAAATGAGCTCAATGATCTTGTTCGTGATCTTAATTTGTCAAAGTCGTCAGCTGAGCTCTTGGCATCCAGATTAAATCAAAAAGCCTTTTGTCTGATGGTGCACGCATCAATTTTTATCACAACAGGCAACAAGAGTTCCTCCATTTTTTCTTTGAAAAGATTTGGTGTACTGCACAGATATTGTTCACCTTCTGCAAAAGCTTGGAGTGCCACATTATGAACCCAGAGATTGGAGACTATTCATCAACAGCTGCAAGAAATTATTAAAATGTGTTCTGCTCCACAATGGCAACCAGTTTGCTTCAGTACCCCTTGCTCACTCGACTTCACTAAAGGAAAAGTATGATTTAGTGAATTATTTAGTATTTAGTGAAGTATATGCTGGAGAAAATCTTTTGCTGTCAGCACGAGTGCCATATATGTGTTGACCTTAAAATGATGAATTTTCTATTGGTACAACAGTCTGGATTTCCAAGTACCCTTGCTTTTTGTGCATGTGGAATCGTAGGGACAGATCTCAGCACTGTACCAACAAGGACTGGCCTGCACAAGATGAGTTGGTGCCCGGTAAATCCCAAAACATTGTCAACAATTCTCTGGTAGATAGATGCAAGATCCTCTTTCCACCGCTGCACATTAAATTTTGCTTAATTAAACAGTTCCCCACAGCCCTGGATAAGGATGGTGGCTGTTTCTCTTACTTGTGCCATGTTTTTCCAGGATTATCCATTAAAAAGTTAAAAGGTGGCATCTTTGATGGTCCCAAGTTTGTCAGCTTATCAGAGATTCTGAGTTTGAGAAGTCAATGACCAAATTGGTATTGGAAGCATGGAAGACCATTTTTCTTATTGTAAAGAATTTTTTGAGCAACAGCAAAGTCAGTAACCATGAAGAGCTTATTACTAACATGCTTTATGCTTTCAAAAACCTCGAATGCAACATGAGCATAAAAATGCACTATCTATTCCCAAATATGGATTGGTTTCCTGAAAATCATGGCACTATGAGTGACGAGCAGGGGGAAAGGTTCCATCAGGACATAAAAGAAATGGAAACCAGGTTTAAGGACATTGGGATGCAGCCATAATGGTTGATTACTGCTGGACTCCGAAGAAATATTCCCTCTGCTGAGCACTCAAGAATGTCGAAGAAACGGAAGTTTATGTTTTAAAATTTGCCCAACGATGTTTTAACTTACATGCCCTTACTTTTTTAATGTATGCCCTTCATTCCATTTTTATAACATTTAATAAATATATCCTATCAGATACATACTGTATTATGTGAAAAATGTTTTACATAAATCAACTACTATATCCCCAAAATTTATTTATAAATGGAAGGCTATAAGCAAAGAACACGATTTTTAAAAATCAATTTAGAAAAAAACCTGACGTGATTGAAAAAATGAGTGTCACTTTTGGATTCAGTGGTGCAAAATGCTCCTAAATCAGTTCAAAAATTACGGACAACTTCTTAATTGATTTTTTTTGTAAACTAGTGTAATCGGTCATCTGGGCAAGCTAAACTTTGCGAAATAAAATACTTCAAACATCTTTTTACATTTTTTACCACTATATTTTAAATTATTGAACATAAAACATGATATTAAACCAAAATATTCACTTTAAATGCGGTTTTAGTTTTGATTTGTGCGACGGGTTACAGTAAAGGAGATGATAATCGGTCATATGAGCAAGCTAAGCTTTGTTAATAAAAATACTTTAGACATCTCTTTTATATTTTTTACCACTATATTTTAAATTAGTGAACATAAACAACTTGATTTTAAACCAAAAAATTTATTTTAAGTACTGTTTTAGTTTTGGTTTGTGACACGGCTTACAGTACATAGAGATGATAATCGGTCATATAACCAAGCTAAACTTTGTTAATAGAAACACGTAAAGAGCTTCTTTGTGGTACAGAATTTTAATATCGCTTTAAACAAAGTCGATTTCATCGGAGCCATAAGCTTTTCGTGACGCTCTTATCAGTGGCAATTGCGTCAAAATGGGACGAACCAGAGAAAATCAAGGCATTTATAGTCTCAACAGTTAAGAGAAAGGTGCTGTGGTCTCAGAAATGAGAAAGGCACAACTACACAAAATCAAAATGAGGAGAAGAAGTGTGGGGCAATACAGTGTAGTCTCGGAAAAGAGAAACGCACAATGTGCAATTACCAAGAAGAAACACTGTTACTAACAACTTAGGTTATTTTAAGAGTTTTAATGTGTAAACAAATTCCTTTTGTTTACATAACACCGGATGTCTGCTTTTGATAAAGGTTGCCTCAAGTAGACACAGATGGAACGAGTTGCGTGCCTCAGCAAGAATTTTGAAACGTTTTTCGTTATAGTTTGCAGCACATTGCTCGTTATCAAGCAAGTGTTGTCCTACGGCAGAGTCACAATTTAGGTTATTACGTTTTAGCTTACAGGATTTACCGGATTGAAATCGTACAAGGCGCTTCGCTTGCTGTTGTAACTATTTAGGAACATGCTGCTTGATTCTATCTTGTAGTCGCTGTGATATTCGTCTTACGTACCTACTGTTACAGTGGCACGAATATTCATAAATAACGGAGCTTTTCAGCGTGGTAGGTAAAACATCTTTGCTGGCTACAGGTAACATGCGTTTGGAGGTAAATACCACTCTGGTGTTAACGGAGCCATAGCAGCTTTCAACAGCCGTTTTGACATTTTTATCAAGACCAATGGAAGCTTTCCCTATCCAAGGAACTCTCAAATACACGGGACACTTCTCAAAGCCAAATCGTTTGGGCATAGAAAACTGAGCAATTTTCTTGGAGATGTTGCTGTCAATAATTGATTCAGGATAACTATTGTCCAATGGAATGTTCTTGATATGCTTAATTTCTTGTTTTGTTTAGATTTCGTGCATATCATTAGTGCCCGGTGTACCAAAGTTGATATAAGGTTTTTTTTTTTTAGTGGGACTGAAAGATTCCCAACGTAAGTACTATCCAGTAAAGGTAGGTTTTCTATACACATTAGTTTCAAAACCGGTAACTGTTCGTTCCACGTTAACGTCGAGAAACAGTAAACAACTATTTTTCTCATTCTCAAAGGTAAATTTGAGAGAAGGATAAAGACAGTTTAGTTGGTTGAAAAAATTTTCCGACCCTTCTTCATTGCAAAAAATTGCAAATGTATCATCAACGTACCTAAAATATGTGGAAGGTTTTGATATTTGGGAGAAGAGTTTTTATTCATAAAACCTAACAAAGATGTTAGCTAAGGCTGGGCCTAGTGGTGAACCCATTGCAACCCCATCAGTTTGCTTGTACATAATGTCGTTGAAGCTAAACTCTACTCCAGATGTGGCACTTTTTATCAGTTCAATGAAGACAGCCTTTGAAATAAATGGTTGTGCATCTGAAGCATCGCAATATAAGGTATCTGCACAGATGTTAATGGTCTTTTCAAGTGGGACGTTTGTAAAAAGGCTTAAGATGTCGAAGTAGCACATGAAAAGATTATTAGAATCTTTTAATTTGTTAATAGTGTCAGCAAACGTAAATGAGTCACGTATGCAATGTGTCAAGAATCGCTTTAATACCGGTTGCAAGAGGCTTGCTAACCACTTGCTAAGCTCATGATGAGATGAACCTGTCATAGATAGTATCGGCCGTAACGGTACGTTTGTTTTGTGCGTTTTGGGTAAACTATACATTCTGGGTCTTGTGATCCGGTAGGACGAATATTTTGGTAAAGACTTTTGGGTATTGAGTCTCCTTAAAATGGTTCTAATAAACGTTTTTGAAGTTTTGATTCAATATTAGCAGCGTTGTCATTGCTTGAGGTTGGTCCAAATTTTACAAATTTTGATGGATCATTAAGTATTACTTGTATTTTATCAATAAAGTCATTCTTGTTCAGAATGACCACTGCTGAACCCTTGTCTGGTTTAGTGATGACAATATTTTTATTAGAATGTAAGCTGTTGAGTGCTCGAAAGTATTCTCCATGAAAAGCAAAATTACGTGAATCATTCTCTTCACCACAGTACAGATGGGCGAGGTCTGTAAGTCGAGCCTTCAAAGAAAATTGTTCATTTTCTCATAAAGCTCTGTGATGACCTAATTGGGCCGCAACGAATCAAATTCTGCAAAGAATTCTTCGCTGCATATTGATTTTGGTGGAAGGCTGAAGTTCAGACCATGTGATACAAAAACTTTTCACATCTGATAATACATGATACGAGAGGTTCAAGGTATGTTTCTTTGTAAAACTCAGCATATTTCCGAATCTTTTCTTTTTTAGAGTGGCAAGCAAGAATTCATTTCAGTTATGAATTTTTATGCTTGTCTTTTCTTCAATCATAGCGAGGTATCTGTAAAATCTAATTTTGTCAAAGAATGAGAGAAATTGACAAGTTGCACGTAAAAGAGTTCGGTAAGGAGCACGCAGTTTTTTCAATTGCTTAGTCTGCTTTTCAATTTCATTATTTATAAAAGCCCATTCAACAACTAGGGTGTGCCTGATTCTTGGTCGTTCAATGCGGGCAATCATATATTTAGGTGCAACTCTATGGGACCTGCAAGCCTTGAGAAAGGCTGTTGAGAACTTAAAAATTTTGATTTTTCCTCTAATTCTGACCACTTTGTTTAAAACAGCTATTTGCTGTTCAGTGTACCTGCGCTGCAAATACATAAATGGCACCTTTCTCTTAACTTTTGAGACTATTAATACCTTGATTTTCTCTGGTTCATCCCATTTTGACGCGATTGCCACTGATGAGAGTGTCACAAAAAGCTTATGGCTCCAATAAAATCGACTTTGTTTAAAGCGATATTAATAAAAATACATAAAACATCTTTTTTATATTTTTTACCACTTTATCATAAATTAGTGAACACAAACAACGTGATTTTAAACCAAAATATTTACTTTAAATGCTGTTTTAGTTTTGATTTGTGCGACGGTTTACAGTAAAAAAAATGTGAATCGGTCATATGACGAAACTAAGCTTTGTTAATAAAAATACTTCAAACATCTTTTTTATATTTTTTTACCTCTATATTTTAAATTAGTAAAGATAAACAACTTGATTTTAAACCAAAATATTCACCTTAAATGCTGTTTTAGTTTTGATTTGTGCGACGGTTTACAGTACAAGAGATACAAAAAAATTACTAGGTATCCATTGAAGATGGACTACCGTAGAGTCGGATAAAGAGTTGGACCAAAAAGTCACCTCAACGTGGGTTTCAGTCGTCTTCCTGCACTGGAAAGGGCCAAAATCGCTAGTCGATTCCCGGAGGGTTTCATCCTTGGGCGACTCTTTTGGACACTTTCCCTCGTTTTTTGTCCGTGCTGTTCACTGAGCGGTCACACATGGACAGCATTTTAAATCCTAAACGACCGCCCTCCCTTCTTTTTGATATACCTATTTACCGTTCTCAACAACCACCTCTATTCTTAGTAATTACTCTTCCACCTCAAAATCTCTTTTTTTATACATCTATTCTCTCGCGGCTGCTCAGTCTCTTGCTTTTTTTTGTAAGCGGCGATTTTCACCCTTATCCTCGCCTTTTAGATCCCTGCTCTATCTGCACCCGTCGGGTCACCTGGAGAAACAGTTGCGTTCAATGTACCAACTGTTCCCTCTGGGTGTACCTTTGTTGCTCTAATCTTTCTCTTCCTCGATTTCAGAAAATGTTTCCAAGACTTGTCCAAAGTGCTCATCTCCTTCTCAAGCTTCTTCTCTTTCTCAAATTGTCTTCCTATCATCATCTTCAAACAAGAGCACTCCAAAATAACCATCTATCAATAATAACTCCTCCAATTTCCTCAATTACTCTCAACTAACCTTTACTTACCCACACTCAGCTTCATCTCTACCTCCTCCTTAAGCCTAACACTCTACTTCTTTTCTTACACAATCTACTTTCCATCATTCTCCTCCCTACTAAAACTGCCTACGCATCCTCCAATGGAATGCCAATTGAATTATCCCTCGTCGTGCTAAACTCATTCATATAGTAAAAATCAGGATTTAGATAATTATTTACAAAAAATATATTCTTCCTTTGCTCGTCAAACTCTAAGAGAGTAACCGCGACGCTTAACGCTTTTCGTGTAAGTCCCGGTCATGAGGTGCGGCCTTGGTTTTACAACATAGTGGATTCTATGACTCCTTGCGCAGTAAAGCCGGAAATAACCTCTGAGTTGCTTATAGTCGAGTTATTGTCCGGCTTGTCTGGTCTCGTGGTGTTGTCTCTTGCGTGGAGGACCACATGTAGTCGGTTCGATTCGCAGTGAGATAAGCATCACTGACGAGCTCTAACAAGAGCAAAACTAGAGTCTGGTACTTATTATAAGCAGCTTGGTTTTCTAAATCAACTCGTTTAATTTTTTTCACTAAATCAATACGACCTCTTCTTTGTGCAGGAGTCATACCTCTCTTCTGACTCCACTCTCCATGTCCCAGGCAATAAAACTCTCAGAAAGGACAGCTCTTGGGCAAGGAGAGAAACCACCAACTGTACGGGAAACCTGGAAGGTGGTGTCATTATTCTTATAAAAAACGGTCTAACCTATTCCCCTCGCTCTACCTAACACCTTTCCTCGCTTGATCCCTGCTCCGATTATTTAGTTATCACAGTAAAAATAAAAGGGGGCTCTCCTACTTACCTTTTTGAAGCTCTATGTCCCACCTATCCACTCTTCTTCTTCTGACTTTTCTCCAAAATCTTTCTCACCCTTCCTTTTATCTTCATTCGCTACTATTTTTGGCAATTTTAACTGCCATCATTTATCCTGGGACTCTCTCACAGCCCGAAGAACCAATCAGGCAAATATTTGTTTGACTGGCACCTCTTCTCTGATGTATTACAACTCAACAACCCTAATCATCCCACATTACTACATCGCCCCACTGGAAACCGCTATTCTCCTGATCTCTCTCTTGTTCCTGCCTCCATAGCCTCTAAATGTACATGGCAGGTCCTTCCAGACCTTGGCTACAATCACCTTGCTATTTCTATTACTATTTCTACCCCCCTATAAATAATCAACTTATCGCTCTTGTTCATTTAACTTCTTGCACATCCAAACTCTTTGAAAGAATGGTTCTCGGACAACTTACATATTTTCTAGAGTACAACAATATCCTCTCATCCGTGCAAGCTGACCTGGAAAATCGACTGTACATCAAGTTCTTCTCTCGCAGTCAATTGCAGTCAATTTTTTCACCAATCTAAACTAGACCACGTACTGTCCTCACCACTGTGGATTCTGTGGATTTTGCAAAAGCTTTTGACTCAGTTTGGCATTCTGCATTCCTCTCTAAACTCTTCTACTTTGGTCTTCCGCTTTGCTTTGACCAATCTTATCTCCCAGATTGTCGTTCAAAAGTGGGAATCTATAATTCTCACAGTCGTCCTTCTGTCTTTATGGAGGTGTCCACCAAGGTTCAGTTCTTGGTCGAGTACTTTTTTTCTTTTTATCAATGATCTCCTCCTCTCTTCGTTCATTCGTTAAAGTCTCCCTCTATGCCGACAATCTCGCTATTTGGACCTCTTCCTCAAACGTTGAGTGTGCAACCGCTGCTGTCCAGATTTCCCAGAACAGACTGGCGGAATGGTCCTCTAAATTGTGTCTACCTCTTGCCTTCTCAAATGTGAGTTAACTTTTTTTAGTCTAGATCCCTATCAATTCCATCTCTTTTTGTCTATTTTCAACACCCCAATTAAGTTTAACCCAAATCGGACTTTTCTCTGTGGAACTTTTGACCAAATCCTTTCTTTTAAATATCATGTTCTATTTTTACGGAAGAAGTTTTGCAGCCAATTATGTGCCTTCGCTGTATCGCCTGTACTTCCGGGACCTTTCTAAAGAATCTCCCTGTACACTATCTTCTTTTTTCTTCATTTTTTTTGGCCTTTTTGTTTAATCAGGGGTTGCTACAGCGTATGATGTTTGTTCCACATTGTCCTATTTTCAATGTCCTTCTCCCTTGCACCAATTTCCCCCATATCCTCCTTCACTACACTCAGAAATATTCTCTTCGGCCTCTCTCTTTTCCTCTTTCCCAGTAGCAATTTTCAATTTTGTAGCCATGGAATTGTGATCTATATATTTTCAATCTATCAAAAATTCAAATCTTTTTTCTGTGCTCAAAAAATTCTCACTCAGCTCTTTACAGTTCAATCATATTTATTTTTCGGTACATTTGCAAATCAATCATATATATTTTTTGGTACATTTGCAAACGTAATATAAGAAACAGATTGGTTTGTTTATCATCTTAAAAAGTTGCTAAAAAAAGCTTTGCCATGACAGCTAACATAGAGTGCTCCTGATTGTTTCAAGAGCTGAGTGATAGAATTTTTATGCGCAGAGAAAAAATTTTGGATTTTTGATCGGTTGAAAATAAGTAGATTACGATTCCATCGGTACAAAATTGAAAATTGCTTCCCGGTAATTCCATTTCTATCACGCGTCTTCCTACATACTCCTGGTCTCTCATAACATGTCCATACCACTTCAGCCTGCCCTCTCTCATCTTCATTCCTAACCGTTCTACCTTAACTGTATCCCTGATGTATTCATTTCCAATCTTATATTTTCTCGTCACTCCATACCAAACCTCAACATTTTCATCTCTGCGACTTCCATCTCTTCTACTTGTTTCTTTGTGACCGCCACCGTCTCAAGTTCATACAGCATTGCTGGCCTCACCACTGAACTGTACACTTTTTCTTTTACTCTAGCTGGTAAACTCGTGTCACAGATTATTCCCGATACTTTTCTCAATCCGTTCCATCCTTCCTGTACTCTCCTGTTTACTCTTTCTTTCCCTCTCACAACTACCACTTTCTTACACCGTTGATCCCAAATACTTAAATTTCCTAAGAATTCCACAAGAAATTCATATTAATCGTATAGAATACTTTTGGGGACGGTGCAAACATGGTAAGAAATATAACAAAGATGTGTGAAGCCTTTTTTTTTAAAGCTTATCTTGGTCGTATGTCCGATTAATATCTTTTTTACTCTAAGCCAGTGATGGCGAACCTATGGCACGCGTGCCAAAGTTGGCACGCGAGATCATAAATACTGGCACGCAACGCATTCCGAAAAAACGGCGCAAAATGTTTTTTATTATAAACTTACGGCCAACTTTAAACCTATCGTTATTCAAAACCAGCTTCGATTAAAGCCCTTGTAGAATTATATGATATACGGTTATTATCTCACTCGTTTTATTGAATATTTCCACGGATCAGTTGTTCTTGAAAAGATGCCAAGTGAAAAGCAGTTACATTTGGACCTGCCAATGACGACACAGTACCATTTTACCAAGACAATTATAGTTTTTACAGTACAGTGCTCAGGTTGTGTACCACTGCAGCAGTCCTCTAGCCAAGCGGTTTTTAACTTGAAGCAGAGTCGTATTTAATTATATCTGTTAGTTAGCCTAGCATAGTTTAGCTTAACTTATTTAACAGTTAAACAGCTTGAATGTATACTAAAGGCAATACAACTGCTCTGAACATTTTGTTCAGCTACAGCTAGTTCCTGAAAATGTAAGAAGTAGACGAAAGCTCAAACAAAATATTCAGATCAGTTATATATTGGCTTTGAATATATATTCAGACTGTTTAAAACCGTCAGTTATATGCCTAAATTAAACATAGCTTTTTGTTTATTTTTAATTATAGTGGATATTGTTTGCAAGTTGTACCATGAGCCATCAATCAACAAGTTATCTGCAACTTTACAACAACAGAAATCGCATTGATTTCGTAAAATGCAGCTGCTAATAAAAAAGTGTTTCACAAGGATTTTTTTGCTTCGTAAAAACTTTATTATTCGAACCGTAAGACCAGCCTCCAGTGTCGTATAACATTTGGTCTTCCCGTAAAATTTGGTCCCCCTTTATTACGTATGAGTGGTTGTCATGGAAAAGTCCGGAGTAATATCAGCCGAAATGTTATTTTCTTGATTTCACAAGTTTAATGCATTTTAAGTGTTGCTTTGTTATATAAATTAAATCGTATAATTTTGCATTAGCCTACATTTTATATTTAGTTGGATTGCAGGTAGTTAAGATCGCTTAGGCCTACATAACATTACTCAGCAATTGTATGATGAGGGAAGACCGAATTTTGCGAGGGACCAAATTTTATACGACACCGGCTTGTACTCGTCTATTTTTATTTCGACGCAATACCACGGACGACAAAGCAGTCAAGCAGGCGACTGATGATGAGTGCAGTTGTAGCTCGAAAAGTTCAGTAATGTTTGTGAACACTGCGGGCGTTTTAGGTTTGTTTTTTTATTCAAGCAATGGCGGCAAAGTAAACTAACATTTAAGATAAGTTTATCGCTGTCGGGCGCTAATTTTTTGCTGTTAAGGAGCTCATTACGACATCACCTGGTGATACACGAGAAAAAAGGAATTAAGGCTAGTTGAACAGGAATTCGCTCGGGCAGTGGGAACGTGATCAAAGCGGTACCTACAAAATATGCAGGTGCACTTGGTGCATTATTACAAGTGCACAGTCTGTATATTTTGTAGCCCGGAACAAAGCGATAGTAGGCTTATAGTCGTGCGTTGGCTACGCGTGATCTATTTATCACAAGTTTTGGCCGCGGTAGTTTGTGTCTAATCTAAACGTCTTTGTTTATTGAAAACTGATGTTTATGAAACGGCTGGCACGCCGGGACAGACAAATTCATTTTGGGCTGCAAATGTGGCACGCGTCCTCGAAAAGGTTCGCCATCACTGCTCTAAGCCGTTGCATATTGATTACTATCTGTTTTACTCAAAGCCGTTCCACAAATCAAAACAAAAGTAGCATTTAAAATAAATAGTTTGGATGGAAATCAAGTTTTTAATGTTAACGATTTAAAAATAAATTGGTAGGAAATATAAAAAAGATGTTTGAAGTATTTTTGTTACAAAGCTTAACTTGGTCGTTTGACCAATTAATATCTCGTTTACTCTAAGCCGTCGCACAAGTATGATCGATTAATATATCTTTTACTCTGATCCGTCGCATAAATCAAGACTAAAACAGCATTTAAAGTGAATATTTTGGTTTAAAATCAAGTTGTTTATCTTTACTAATTTGAAATATAGTGGTAAAAATGTAAAAAAGATGTTTAAAGTATTTTATTTAGTAAAGCTTAGCTTGCCCGTATGACCGATTATCATCTTATTTACTGTAAGCAGTCGCACAAATCAAGACTAAAACAGCATTTAAAGTGAATATTTTGATTTAAAATCAAGTTGTTTATCTTTACTAATTTGAAATATAGTGGTAAAAATGTAAAAAAAATGTTTAAAGTATTTTATTTAGTAAAGCTTAGCTTGCCCGTATGACTGATTATCATCTTATTTACCGTAAGCAGTCGCACAAATCAAGACTAAAACAGCATTTAAAGTGAATATTTTGATTTAAAATCAAGTTGTTTATCTTTACTAATTTGAAATATAATGGTAAAAAATATAAAAAAGATGTTTGAAATATTTTATTTAGCAAAACTTAGCTTGCCCGTATGACCGACTATCATCTTATTTATTGTAAGCCGTCGCATAATTCAAACTAAAACAGCATTTAAAGTGAATATTTTGATTTAAAATCAAGTTGTTTATGTTCACTAATTTAAAATATAATGGCAAAAAATATAAAAAAGATGTTTGAAATATTTTATTTAGTAAAGCTTAGCTTCCCGTACGGGCTTAAATGTATAGCTCGCTATTTACTTAAAAAGAAAAAGAAAGGAAAAAAATGAGTGAGAGTAGCGAAAACGAGAGAAGGTTTTTAAACGAGAGAAGAAAAAGTTTTAAAAATGAAGATGACGGCCGCTAATACGCGAGATCCCAAATATCTTTATGCCGTATTTGGTGGGCTTGCTGGGAATATACTATCTGAAACCACATCTTCCACGAAAAAGCTCTTGTTTCTCATCAACTGTCACATAAGGTGAAACGCAATACGCTTTCTTACAGTTAGCCACAAAACTTTCGAACATTTCTCTGATGGGTGCTAATTTATTTAATTTCTTTCATTTCTTGTTGCAATGTCATAAAATCTGATACATTGCAATAAGAACTTGAACCTTGCTAATGACATTGTTCATGACCGGTTTCATCAGTGTTCCACAAATCATCTGACGACCGCTTTTGAAGATACTTGCGAAGTACAGAAGGCCAATAACTGCTTTTATCTTTTTTTCTGAAGTTGATCTTGCATTTCTTTGTCTTTGTAGTTCATTTATTTGGCTTCAATATATTTATTTGTACAAGTTACAATATCTTTGAGCATGTCATCCGATAGAAAATTTTCCCAGCTAGTTATAGGGCTTTTACTTGCTTTTGCGATGCTCATAACATGATTTCTCTGCAACAATATTATGAGCTCTTGTTCTTGATCGAGATTTAGACTTGTTTTTTTCCCAAATTGTTTTACGATCTCTCAGAGTGTTTTGTCTGAAGACACGTCATCTGAACATATTCATCACTGGAAACGTCTTGTTCAGTATCACTACTCTCCAGCTGTTGTTAAACATTGTCAGTAACATTCTCATCATCACTTGTATTAAGGTCAGATTCAACTTCAGCTAATTCAAACAAGCGCTGAATTTCTTCAACATTCATGATAACGCCTGTAGATAAAAAGTGTAAATCCGCTTTATTAATACATTTTCTAGTTGAAAAACAAAATAATTAATACTTTGGGCAATAATAATAGAAAACCAATTTCCATACATGAATGGTGGCATTGGGTCTGAGAGACCCATCTTACCTTAAATCCAATGAATATGCTGGACGAATCACTTTTCGGGATCGATCTTCTTACAGTACGCTAAATTGCATCCACTTAAAAGGTACGGAAAAGATAATCACTTAATGTTATCTGGAAAACAAAAAAATCTGTCAGAAAAGTATGCTCTGGGTCTCACAGACCCGGCGCCATTTCTGGAAGGTTAATTTCATAAAATTTTGAGCTATCCTTGATTATGCAATCCAGTTTAGCGTAGTAGTCATGGCTGTCCGAAATAACTACACCTTTTCCTTTATCGAATTTACAGACATTAATTCTGGAATCATTGGCAAATTTTTTTAAAGTACTGTGAAGAGCTGCGTTTTTGGAATGAGCACAAATTCTCTTACCGGCATTAGCAAATTTCTTGAACATAAATTTGACTTGGTCTTTAAAGTTGTCGTCAATAAATTTATTTTCCTTGTTGATAAAATAAAACAGTTCTTCTGTCTGAGTTTTATGTCATCTATTTGTGTTTTTTTTGGTAAAATATGGTTATCAAGTCCAAACCGTAGAGCGTCTTCTTGGATTGTTATACTTCTGCTACTTAAATTTTTTACAGAATTCGGAGATTTACAGCGTTCTCTTAACCAAAGGCGAATTAATAAAAACAATAACTTCAAATTAAAAATACCTCCCATTTATAAAACTTTTAAAGTAGTCAATTATTTCCAGTTAAAATCCAAAACTCCTGTAGCTCTTTGCTCAAATGTCGTTTATAGATTCTCGTGTTCGTGCGATACGAACAAGACATACATCGAAATGTTTAGTAAACGAACAAGACATACATCGATATATCTTGTTCGTTTACTAGACATTAGATCACTAGACATTTGATCATTTGATCACAAAATGTTCTAATAATCGGTTTAATGAAAACAATTTTGTAATAATGGGTAAATGTAAATCAGAATTTTGTTCCAAGATTCACGAAGCTCTACTCATAAAAAAGTTAAGTCCAAAATTAAATTGACAAATATTGGCAAACGGAGCTTCATATTTGTTGAATATATTTTGATTGTAATATTTTTTATTATTCGATCACATCATAATCTGGAATTTAATTTGTATCAATTTAGTCTTTCACTCGTTTTGATTTAAAATTAGTCTAGTTAGTCAAAAGTACAGCCTGCGTTTTAAAAGTATGCATTGTTTTTTTCTGTTGTTTTTTATGTGTGTGTGTAAATTTAAAGTTAATTAACAATGCTAAAATTATAGAAACCTGATGAGGGCTGAAGTAAGCCGAAAACGTTTGTCTTTATTAATAATTTTTAATGTTTGTTTAATAAAATGAAGAATGCTGAATTCATTATGGCTGCTTTTCACACTATGTTTTTGGAACAAAAAATTGACAAAATTGCCACAGATCCAAAGTTGTAAATTTTTTCTTTCATTATTCGATCAAATGTTTTAATCAAGCATCGTTTCGATCAAACGTCGTTTTGAACAAGTGTTGTTTCAATCAAGCGTTGTTTCGATCAAGTGTCGTTTCGATCAAGTGTCGTTCGAACAAATATTGTTCAATCAACTGTCAGGTCAAGGCTGTTATAATTTTTTACAATGAGGGTCCATATGCTACAAATTACGCTTCCAAAAACAATAATTGATGCACAATCACTGCAGTTTATTTCAATATTTCACTTTTTCCAAGTATGACTATCAGTTTATACGGAGTGTAAAGCAAATCGGTTTAGCTTTCGCTCAACTTGCAGATTCACGACACCGAGCACATTTAAGATTTATTTTCTATTTTAGCGAAAATTGTAAAAGCTTAGTTTGAGATTAAAATGATTAACAATGCTGTTTTTGCAATCTTTCCTCCAATCTTATTTACTGCACATTATACTCAGTTTAAACTGTTATTACTTTATTGCAAACGTAGATTGCTAAACTTTTTTATGAGATATTTCGTATGCTCTTGAAACATATTTAAAATTTTGTTTCATTTTCCAGTGGGCACCACATTCACAACTAACTGGTTTTATTAAAGGGCTCCACAAGTTCCATTCAAATCACAAAAAAGGTCCATGACACTGAAAAGTTTGGAAACCACTGCCTTAGGTTTTTCAACATCTTCCTTAAGCTGCAATTGAAATTTTCGGTTAAACCAATGCAATTTGAGTGGTAAGGAGTAGTTGTCAATTTTCTGATAGGCAGTAACTTCGACACTTCAAGCATGAAATCAAATACAAACTGGGTTCCAAGGCCACTCAATACTTCTTTTAGTATTCCGACCTTACTGTAGAGATCCAAAAGTGCTTCATCCCCTGTTTCGGTGTCAATGTTTTTAAGAGTGGAGAGCCTTTGAGCAGCGTGTCGCGTAATCCACCAGACTGTGCACATATAAATACGTATTAATGGCTTTTGTCACTTGTGGCGCGATCAGGTCAATCAAGTCAACTGCCACACGCTTTAAAGGTAAATCCATTAACGCCATTTTACTCAACAGAACTTTTGATGCAAATGGTAGTTCCTTTCTCGCGGCCAGGGCTGAGAGTAAGTCTGCTTTTGTTGCTATACATGACAAACCAAAATCAGAACTTCCAAAAAGGAAAAAATATCTACCCCTCCCAATATTCAACGAGGGTCTGCCAATCGGCAAACGTCCTTTTCAGGAGGAAAAAATGCCTAGAAAAAAGGCCCTTATGTGAGCACATTGCCAAAAAGTTCCGAAGACCAAGATTCTCCAATTTAATATCAAAAGCCTAACTGCAAGCTACATGAACGTTCTTCATTATCTTACTAGACAAATTGTGACATTCTTCATTCTATACAGAAAATCCACAGCACTAATGCAGAAAGCTAGCACTTCAAAGCTTCCAATTAACTGAGTCTTTCTCAAACAGGGAGCATGGCTTGCCACATTTATTCAAGATCATATTAGTCGGGCATCCTAACCAAAAGTACGAGAATTACTTGGAGCTTCGAAACACAAAAGCAGAAAATAGGGGAAACGGTGTAAAATTTTCTTAAGAGGGTAACATAAGTTCTAAAATTCTTAATAGTGTAATGTAAAAATTAACACTTCTTATGAAGTTAAAATCAAGTTTTTATTTTATAAGCTTGTCATATAAGTTCTTAACAATGCGGCGTAAAAACTAACTTTGCTTTTTGCTAGGACCAGTAGTTATATATTTCAATATTATAATAATGGCTGCTACATCTGATGCTCTATTTAGAATTCAAGTTCAATTAGTTTTTTTAAAACTTATCAGATAAAAGTCATGTCAAACAAACAAGTACAATGAAAATTATGTCAGATACCGGTTGTCTTACATGACAGAAATAAATCTTAAACAATAGCATAAAATCAGAACGTCTGTTCCGTTCTTAAAAATCGCGCACACTTTATATTTTCACAGTCTCATGGGAAATCTTTTTGATTGCGCTTTGGTCCGGCTCAAATAGCCGAAGAAATAACGGTTTGATAATCAATTTAAATATTTTACATTTATTTATAAAAAATTGGCAACACCATCCTCATTGTTATAGTAAATTCTAGACTTTCCGCGTGACCTGTTTTCGCTATGATGCAATATTGCATGTTTGTGAATCGCTGGATCTAGCAAGATAATGCAATATTGGGTAATTGTTGTTTTTAACCTGAATTTAAAGAACTTTCGAGATACATGTGACCGAGTGATATAAATAAGGCGCGCTCGGAAGCATTATTATGATTTGATTATGATAGAATGTTACGTGGTGATAAATCGGTATTGGAAATTTTGTTAGCTTTGTGAAGTCATAGTTTTTTAAACGCAATTCTCTAGTTGTTTACGTGATTGCTGAACAAGTAAGCTATTGACCCTGTATTTGCTGTTTATTGTATACTATTTTGGGCTCCTAGGTTGATTGGAGCATAATTTATTAATAAAGAAGATTAAGAATTTCATCTTGTAAACAGCCAGGATTGTGTTATCGGTGAGAGCCTTTCATAACAGGCACCGAACAAGTATAAGATTAAATCAATTTTTACAAAAAATTTCAAAAACTAAAATTGGTGAAACTCTCCAAAATTTAAAAAACTTTTACCAGCGTAACAACGTCGTAAAGCGAGAATCGAAAGTGAGAACAAAACTACCCCACGAAGAAGTTTTGACCACACTAACGGTACAAAAAAAAATTTTGATATGAAAATTCAAACATCTAATCAAACGATTACAGTATAATGTTACATACAATGACAGATATAACGATGCTGTTTTATTGAAAGATGCAACAACATGTAGTGAATGCGATCCATCGTCTAAGTATTTTTTATAGTGTAACTATTTTTTTTAAAAATAATAATCGACTAAAACTTTTCAAAATCACTTTTTCTCAATAAACATTCAAATAAATTTCGTAAGTGCAAACTCCCGATTTTATTTTAATCTAACTCTAAGTTATTTCGTTAATCAGCATTAAATAATTAAGTTAATTTTATCAAAAAACATTCAATGTTTTAAGATTAAAGAAATATACCTTAACTCCATTGATTTCGATCGTGATTGCGGTCAATTCATTGTCAAAACCATAAGCAATGAAGGGGAATTGTTACTATTTAACTGCAAAACGACGAAACCTGGATATGAAGCATTTAGTGTTGAACTCGGAGACAAACAGGTAATAAATGCTGAGAAATGTTTTAAAAACTATTGATAGGTGATGACTGTTTCGAAACTCTATTAATGTATGAAAAGCTTTTCAATAAAATTGCTTAGTTTTGTTTTTACCAGACATTGTTTGTTTCATAGTAAAACTCAATTATCATTTGTAAGCATTCTAAACATTGTTTCTTAGTCTTGATATACTGTGTTACGATTAATGATTAGTTGAAAACATTAAATAAACATAAAAAAAGAAAGGTTGTTCTTGTGTTTAAGATTACTATTTTTGTGTAATATAACAGATAATTGCAAGATTTTGGCCATGCAGTGTATTCAATTGGTAAAGAGCGTGTGATTGACAATAAACATAATCTACACGGTGGCATTCGAAACCAAATCGTGCCATTCTGTAGCGTTTTGGGAAAATAATTTACGGAGCTTTCCTCTGCTTGTTGGTTTCAACAAACAGCTATAAACTTCGGTCATATCTCCAAATGAAACTAAAACCAAAATTAAATATTTCAACCAGTCAGCAATAACTTGCCACTTCAGGATACAATTTGAGCTAATTGCGTGACGGTTGCTGTATGTAAAGTGTCTTGAATGCTTTGTTGCGAGTCAGAAAGTAATATATATATAAAGATTTCTATTTTAAAATAATCGATTGAAACTATACGAAAACTTGTTTAAAAAGTCATTTTTTAAAAACATTACAAGAAAGACTTCAATATGTAAAAATATCAAACATCTGCTCGAGCAATTACATTACTGCATAATGTCACAAACAATGACAAATATAACAATGCTGTTTTATTGAAGTATGCAACAACATGTAGTAAATGCGATTCATCCTCTAAGTATTTTTTATAGTGTATCGCTTTTTCCTTTTGAAAATAACAATCGATTCAACGTATAACTTGCGATTTTAAGAAGCAAGTTGAGCTAATTGCTCGACAGTTGCTGTATGTAAAGTGTCTTCAATGCTTTGTTGCAAGTCAGGAAGAAATATACATATAAAGATTTCTATTTAAAATAAGCGATTGAAATTATACGAAAACTTGTTTAAAAATTTATTATTTAAAAACATTACAAGAAAGATTTCTAAATGTGAAAAATCTTCAATGTTTTGCAGATTAAAGAAATATACCTTAACTCCATTGATCTCGATCGTGATTGCGGTCAATTCATTGCCAAAACCATAAGCAATGAAGGAAAATTATTACTATTTAACTGCAAAACGACAAAACCTGGATATGAAGCATTTAATGTTGAAATCGGAGACAAACAGGTAATAAATGCTGAGAAATGTTTTAAAAACTATTGATAGGTGATAACTGTTACGAATCTTTACTAATGTATGAAAGGTTTTTCAATAAAATTGCTTAGTTTTGTTTTTACCAGACATTGTTTGTTTTATAGTAAAACTCAATTATCATTTGTAAGCATTCTAAACAGTGTTTCTTAGTCTTGACATACTGTGTTACGATTCATGAACAGTTAAAAACATTAAATAAACATAAAAAAGAAAGGTTGTTCTTGTGTTTAAGATTACTAGTTTTGTGTAATATAACAGATAATTGCAAGATTTTGGCCATGAGTGTGTTTGATTGGTAAAGAGCGTGTGATTGACAGTAAACATAATCGACACTGTGACATTCGAAACCAAATCACGCCATTCTGTAGCGTTTTGGCAAAAACAATTTACGGAGCTTTCCTCTGCTTGTTGGTATCAACAAACAGCTATAAACTTCGGTGATATGTTCAAATAAAACTAAAACCAAAATTAAATATTTCAACCAGTCAGCAATAACTTGCCACTTCAGGATACAATTTGAGCAAACTGCTTGACAATTGCTGTAAGTAAAGTGTCTTGAATGCTTTGTTGCAAGTCAGGAAGCAATATATATATATATAAAGATTTCTATTTTAAAATAATCGATTGAAACTATACGAAAACTTGTTTAAAAAGTCATTTTTTAAAAATATTACAAGATAGACTTCAATATGTGAAAAATCAAACATCTGCTCGATCAATTACTGCATAATATCAAATACAATGACAATTCAAACAATGCTGTTTTATTGAAGGATGCAATAACATTTTGTAAATGCAAATCATTCTCTAAGTATTTTTTATAGTGTACAACTGATTCCTTTTTAAAATAATAATCGACAAAAATATTTGAAAATCATTTTTTCTCAATAAACATTCGAATAAATTTCGTAAAAGTAAACTTTCAATTTTATTTTAAACTAACTTTAAATTATTTGGTTATTCAGCATTGAAAAATTAAGTTAAATTTATCCAAAAACATTCAATGTTTTGCAGATTAAAAAAATATACCTATTATCCAATTCAATGATTGCATTTCTTTTCTCCATTTGTAATGATTAATTTTTAAACATTTGTGAATTTTAATGCGTAAAATACAAACAATTGTCTAGAACATTAATTTCAAGATTTAATAAAAAAAATATTATTTATTTATTTATTAACTCAATAACAAGTAGTCCGGGAACTTTTTGCACACCCTGTATATAAAGATTTCATTTAAAATAAGCGATTGAAACTATACGAAAACTTGTTTAAAAAGTCATTTTTTAAAAACATTACAAAAAAGTCTTCAATATGTGAAAAATCAAACATCTGCTCGATTAATTACTGCATAATGTCATATACAATGACAAATCTAACAATACTGTTTTATTGAAGGATGCAATGCATCCTCTAAGCAATTTTTATAGTGTACAACTGATTACTATTAAAATAATAATCGACGAAAACTTTTCCAAATCATTTTTTCTCAATAAACATTCGAATAAATTTCGTAAGTGTAAACTTTCGATTTTACTTTAAATTAACTCTAAGTTATTTCGTTATTCAGCATTAAAAACTTAACTTGAATTTATCAAAATACATCAATGTTTTGCAGATTAAAGAAATACACCTGCGGTCCATTGATCTCGATCGTGATTGCGGTCAATTCATTGCCAAAACCATAAGCAATGACGGAAAACTAACACTCGAGGATTGCAAAACAACGAAACCTGGATATGAAGCATTTAGTGTTGAAATCGGAGACAAACAGGTAATAAATGCTGAGAAATGTTTTAAAAACTATTGATAGGTGATAACTGTTATGAATCTCTATTAATGTATGAAAGCTTTTGAATAAAATTGCTTAGTTTTGTTTTTACCAGACATTGTTTGTTTTATAGTAAAACTCAATTATCATTTGTAAGCATTCTAAACAGTGTTTCTTGGTTTTGACATACTGTGTTACGATTAATGAACAGTTGAAAACATTAAATAAACATAAAAAAAGAAAGGTTGTTCTTGTGTTTAAGATTACTAGTTTTGTGTAATTTAACAGATAATTGCAAGATTTTGGCCATGCAGTGTGTTTGATTGGTTAAAAGCGTGTGATTGACAGTAAACATAATTGACACTGTGAAATTTGAAACCAAATTGTGCCATTCTGTAGCATTTCCGGAAAAACAATTTGAGGAGCTTTCCTCTGCTTGTTGGTATCAACAAACAGCTATAAACTTCGATCATATCTCCAAATGAAACTAAAACCAAAATTAAATATTTCAACCAATCAGCAATAACTTGCCAGTTCAGAAAGCAATTTGAGCTAATTGCGTGTCAGTTGCTGTATGTAAAGTGTCTTGAATGCTTTGTTGCAAGTCAGAAAGCAATATATACAGTATATAAAGATTGCTATTTTAAAATAATCGATTGAAACTATACAAAAACTTGTTTAAAAATTTATTTTCTAAAAACATATGTAGATATGTAAAAAGTCAAACATCTGTACGACGAATTACATGTACAGTACTGCATAATGTCACATACAATGACAAATATAACAATGCTGTTTTATTGAAGTATGCAACAACATGTAGTGAATGCGATCCATCCACTAAGTATTTTTTATAGTGTAAAACTGTTTTCCTTTTAAAATAACAATCAATTCAACGTATAACTTGCGATTTTAAGAAACAAGTTGAGCTAATTGCTCAACAGTTGCTGTATGTAAAGTGTCTTCAATGCTTTGTTGCAAGTCAGGAAGAAATATATACAGGGTGTGCAAAAAGTTCTTGGACAAGTTTAAAATATATTATATATGATATTAAATGCATTTTTTGAATGATTTTTTGTGTGAGCAAAGATAAGATATAAATTTAATCAGGGAATCTATTTTTATTCGATTTGGCCACCATTTGCATCAATTACTTTCTCCAGACTTGATCGGAACGCTTCTACTACAGGACGTATGTTTTTTTCTCAGGAATATCAGCCCATGCCTTGACAGAAAGTTTTTCTGAGAGGCATCGGTTTATGTCAGGAGAGGAAGGAGGCCACATTTCTTTGTCCCAAAATAAGGGAAAGTTTCATCTGCACCATGATTGAATTTTTGTCGAGGTGTGCGATGGTGCACCATCGTGTTGAAAGCTAAACACTTCGTTTTTTCATTTCGATTTCATTTCAATCAATGCCGGAGATAGAATTTCCAAGAGATTTATCGCGTCTTTTTTGACTATGGAAATCATAGAATATGGAGATACATGTATTTCTAGGCTTTCTGCCATTTCGTTTATTGTTCTTTGTGGGTTTCATTTGATCGTCTCCAGTACAGCATTAATATTCTTTGAAGTACGTGCTGTTCTTGGTTGACCAGTTCTGGGATGGTCTTGTGTTATTTCCCAGTTCTTTGTATGTTTTAATTGTATCATAGACCGGCGATTTAGCACCTTTAAGTTGTCTTATGGAGTAATAAAAGAGGCTGATATTCCCGCAAGGTGTAATTCAATGATTGCATTTCTCTTCTCCATTTTTAATGATTAATTTTTAAACATTTGTGAATTTTAATGCGTAAAATACAAACAATTGTCTAGAACATTAATTTCATGATTTAATAAAAAAAAAATTATTTATTTATTAACTCAATAACAAGTAGTCCGGGAACTTTTTGCACATCCTGTATATAAAGATTTCATTTAAAATAAGCGATTGAAACTATACGAAAACTTGTTTAAAAAGTCATTTTTTAAAAACATTACAAAAAAGTCTTCAATACGTGAAAAATCAAACATCTGCTCGATTAATTACTGCATAATGTCATATATAATGACAAATCTAACAATACTGTTTAATTGAAGAATGCAATAACATTTAGTAAATACAATTCATTCTCTAAGTAATTTTTATAGTGTACAACTGATTAATATTAAAATAATAATCGACGAAAACTTTTCCAAATCATTTTTTCTCAATAAACATTCGAAAAAATTTCGTAAGTGTAAACTTTCAATTTTATTTTAAACTAACTCTAAGTTATTTCGTTATTCAGCATTAAAAAATTAAGTTAAATTTATCAAAAAACATTCAATGTTTTGCAGATTAAAGAAATATACCTTTATTCCATTGATCTCGATCGTGATTGCGGTCAATTCATTGCCAAAACCATAAGCAATGAAGGAAAATTATTACTATCTAACTGCAAAACGACGAAACCTGGATATGAAGCATTTAGTGTTGGACTCGAAGACAAACAGGTAATAAATGCTGAGAAATGTTTTAAAAACTATTGGTAGGTGACAACTGCTACGAATCTCTATTAATGTATGAAAGCTTTTGAATAAAATTGCTTAGTTTTGTTTTTACCAGACATTGTTTGTTTCATAGTAAAACTCAATTATTATTTGTAAGCATTCTGCAGTAAGCAGTGTTTCTTAGTCTTGACATATTGTGTTGCGATTAATGAACAGTTGAAAACATTAAATAAACATAAAAAAAGAAAGGTTGTTCTTGTGTTTAAGATTACTAGTTTTGTGTAATATAACAGATAATTGCAAGATTTTGGCCATGCAGTGTGTTTGATTGGTTAAAAGCGTGTGATTGACAGTAAACATAATTGACACTGTGTTGTTCGAAACCAAATTGTGCCATTCTGTAGCATTTTCGGAAAAACAATTTACGAAGCTTTCCTCTGCTTGTTGGTTTCAACAAACAGCCATAAACTTCGATCATATCTCCAAATGAAACTAAAACCAAAGTTAAATATTTCAACCAGTCAGCAATAACTTGCCACTTCAGGATACAATTTAAGCTAATTGCGTGACAGTTGCTGTATGTAAAGTGTCTTGAATGCTTTGTTCCAAGTCAGGAAGCAATATATATATAAAGATTTCTATTTTAAAATAATCGATTGAAACTATACGAAAACTTGTTTAAAACGTTCTTTTTTAAAAACATATGTAGATATGTGAGAAATCAAACATCTGCACGACCAATTACAGTACTGCATAATGTCACATACAATGACAAATATAACAATGCTGTTTTATTGAAGTATGCAACAACATGTAATGAATGCGATCCATCCACTAAGTATTTTTTTAAGTGTGTAACTGTTTTCCTTTCAAAATAACAATCGATTCAATGTATAACTTGCGATTTCAAGAAGCAAGTTGAGCTAATTGCTCGACAGTTGCTGTATGTAAAGTGTCTTCAAGTCAGGAAGAAGTAAATATATAAAAATTTCTATTTAAATTAAGCGATTGAAACTATACGAAAACTTGTTTAAAAAGTCATTTTTTAAAAATATTACAAGATAGACTTCAATATGTGAAAAATCAAACATCTGCTCGATCAATTACTGCATAATGTCATATACAATGACAAATATAGCAATGCTGTTTTATTGAAGGATGCAATAACATTTAGTAAATGCAAATCATGCTCTAAGTATTTTCTATAGTGTACAACTGATTCCTTTTCAAAATAATAATCAACGAAAATATTTTGAAATCATTTTTTTCTCAATAAACATTCGAATAAATTTCGTAAGTGTAAACTTTCGATTTTACTTTAAATTAACTCTAAGTTATTTCGTTGTTTAGCATTAAAAAATTACGTTAAATTTATCAAAATACATCAATGTTTTGCAGATTAAAGAAATACACCTGTGGTCCATTGATCTCGATCGTGATTGCGGTCAATTCATTGCCAAAACCATAAGCAATGACGGAAAACTAACACTCGAGGAATGCAAAACGACGAAACCTGGATATGAAGCATTTAGTGTTGGACTCGAAGACAAACAGGTAATAAATGCTGAGAAATGTTTTAAAAACTATTGGTAGGTGACAACTGCTACGAATCTCTCTTAATGTATGAAAGCTTTTGAATAAAATTGCTTAGTTTTGTTTTTACCAGACATTGTTTGTTTCATAGTAAAACTCAATTATTATTTGTAAGCATTCTGCAGTAAGCAGTGTTTCTTAGTCTTGACATATTGTGTTGCGATTAATGAACAGTTGAAAACATTAAATAAACATAAAAAAAGAAAGGTTGTTCTTGTGTTTAAGATTACTAGTTTTGTGTAATATAACAGATAATTGCAAGATTTTGGCCATGAGTGTGTTTGATTGGTTAAAAGCGTGTGATTGACAGTAAACATAATCGACACTGTGTTGTTCGAAACCAAATTGTGCCATTCTGTAGCATTTTCGGAAAAACAATTTACGAAGGTTTCCTCTGCTTGTTGGTTTCAACAAACAGCCATAAACTTCGATCATATCTCCAAATGAAACTAAAACCAAATTTAAATATTTCAACCAGTCAGCAATAACTTGCCACTTCAGGATACAATTTAAGCTAAATGCGTGACAGTTGCTGTATGTAAAGTGTCTTGAATGCTTTGTTCCAAGTCAGGAAGCAATATATATATAAAGATTTCTATTTTAAAATAATCGATTGAAACTATACGAAAACTTGTTTAAAACGTTCTTTTTTAAAAACATATGTAGATATGTGAGAAATCAAACATCTGCACGACCAATTACAGTACTGCATAATGTCACATACAATGACAAATATAACAATGCTGTTTTATTGAAGTATGCAACAACATGTAATGAATGCGATCCATCCACTAAGTATTTTTTTAAGTGTGTAACTGTTTTCCCTTCAAAATAACAATCGATTCATCGTATAATTTGCGATTTTAAGAAGCAAGTTGAGCTAATTGCTCGACAGTTGCTGTATGTAAAGTGTCTTCAAGTCAGGAAGAAGTAAATATATAAAAATTTCTATTTAAATTAAGCGATTGAAACTATACGAAAACTTGTTTAAAAAGTCATTTTTTAAAAATATTACAAGATAGACTTCAATATGTGAAAAATCAAACATCTGCTCGATCAATTACTGCATAATGTCATATACAATGACAAATATAGCAATGCTGTTTTATTGAAGGATGCAATAACATTTAGTAAATGCAAATCATGCTCTAAGTATTTTCTATAGTGTACAACTGATTCCTTTTTAAAATAATAATCAACGAAAATATTTTGAAATCATTTTTTTCTCAATAAACATTCGAATAAATTTCGTAAGTGTAAACTTTCGATTTTATTTTAAATTAACTCTAAGTTATTTCGTTGTTTAGCATTAAAAAATTACGTTAAATTTATCAAAATACATCAATGTTTTGCAGATTAAAGAAATACACCTGCGGTCCATTGATCTCGATCGTGATTGCGGTCAATTCATTGCCAAAACCATAAGCAATGAAGGAAAATTATTACTATCTAACTGCAAAACGACGAAACCTGGATATGAAGCATTTAGTGTTGGACTCGAAGACAAACAGGTAATAAATGCTGAGAAATGTTTTAAAAACTATTGGTAGGTGACAACTGCTACGAATCTCTATTAATGTATGAAAGCTTTTGAATAAAATTGCTTAGTTTTGTTTTTACCAGACATTGTTTGTTTCATAGTAAAACTCAATTATTATTTGTAAGCATTCTGCAGTAAGCAGTGTTTCTTAGTCTTGACATATTGTGTTGCGATTAATGAACAGTTGAAAACATTAAATAAACATAAAAAGAGAAAGGTTGTTCTTGTGTTTAAGATTACTAGTTTTGTGTAATATAACAGATAATTGCAAGATTTTGGCCATGCAGTGTGTTTGATTGGTTAAAAGCGTGTGATTGACAGTAAACATAATTGACACTGTGTTGTTCGAAACCAAATTGTGCCATTCTGTAGCATTTTCGGAAAAACAATTTGAGGAGCTTTCCTCTGCTTGTTGGTTTCAACAAACAGCCATAAACTTCGATCATATCTCCAAATGAAACTAAAACCAAATTTAAATATTTCAACCAGTCAGCAATAACTTGCCACTTCAGGATACAATTTAAGCTAATTGCGTGACAGTTGCTGTATGTAAAGTGTCTTGAATGCTTTGTTCCAAGTCAGGAAGCAATATATATATAAAGATTTCTATTTTAAAATAATCGATTGAAACTATACGAAAACTTGTTTAAAACGTTCTTTTTTAAAAACATATGTAGATATGTGAGAAATCAAACATCTGCACGACCAATTACAGTACTGCATAATGTCACATACAATGACAAATATAACAATGCTGTTTTATTGAAGTATGCAACAACATGTAATGAATGCGATCCATCCACTAAGTATTTTTTTAAGTGTGTAACTGTTTTCCTTTCAAAATAACAATCGATTCAATGTATAACTTGCGATTTCAAGAAGCAAGTTGAGCTAATTGCTCGACAGTTGCTGTATGTAAAGTGTCTTCAAGTCAGGAAGAAGTAAATATATAAAAATTTCTATTTAAATTAAGCGATTGAAACTATACGAAAACTTGTTTAAAAAGTCATTTTTTAAAAATATTACAAGATAGACTTCAATATGTGAAAAATCAAACATCTGCTCGATCAATTACTGCATAATGTCATATACAATGACAAATATAGCAATGCTGTTTTATTGAAGGATGCAATAACATTTAGTAAATGCAAATCATGCTCTAAGTATTTTCTATAGTGTACAACTGATTCCTTTTTAAAATAATAATCAATGAAAATATTTTGAAATCATTTTTTTCTCAATAAACATTCGAATAAATTTCGTAAGTGTAAACTTTCGATTTTACTTTAAATTAACTCTAAGTTATTTCGTTGTTTAGCATTAAAAAATTACGTTAAATTTATCAAAATACATCAATGTTTTGCAGATTAAAGAAATACACCTGTGGTCCATTGATCTCGATCGTGATTGCGGTCAATTCATTGCCAAAACCATAAGCAATGACGGAAAACTAACACTCGAGGAATGCAAAACGACGAAACCTGGATATGAAGCATTTAGTGTTGGACTCGAAGACAAACAGGTAATAAATGCTGAGAAATGTTTTAAAAACTATTGGTAGGTGACAACTGCTACGAATCTCTCTTAATGTATGAAGGCTTTTGAATAAAATTGCTTAGTTTTGTTTTTACCAGACATTGTTTGTTTCATAGTAAAACTCAATTATTATTTGTAAGCATTCTGCAGTAAGCAGTGTTTCTTAGTCTTGACATATTGTGTTGCGATTAATGAACAGTTGAAAACATTAAATAAACATAAAAAAAGAAAGGTTGTTCTTGTGTTTAAGATTACTAGTTTTGTGTAATATAACAGATAATTGCAAGATTTTGGCCATGAGTGTGTTTGATTGGTTAAAAGCGTGTGATTGACAGTAAACATAATCGACACTGTGTTGTTCGAAACCAAATTGTGCCATTCTGTAGCATTTTCGGAAAAACAATTTACGAAGGTTTCCTCTGCTTGTTGGTTTCAACAAACAGCCATAAACTTCGATCATATCTCCAAATGAAACTAAAACCAAATTTAAATATTTCAACCAGTCAGCAATAACTTGCCACTTCAGGATACAATTTAAGCTAATTGCGTGACAGTTGCTGTATGTAAAGTGTCTTGAATGCTTTGTTCCAAGTCAGGAAGCAATATATATATAAAGATTTCTATTTTAAAATAATCGATTGAAACTATACGAAAACTTGTTTAAAACGTTCTTTTTTAAAAACATATGTAGATATGTGAGAAATCAAACATCTGCACGACCAATTACAGTACTGCATAATGTCACATACAATGACAAATATAACAATGCTGTTTTATTGAAGTATGCAACAACATGTAATGAATGCGATCCATCCACTAAGTATTTTTTTAAGTGTGTAACTGTTTTCCCTTCAAAATAACAATCGATTCATCGTATAATTTGCGATTTTAAGAAGCAAGTTGAGCTAATTGCTCGACAGTTGCTGTATGTAAAGTGTCTTCAAGTCAGGAAGAAGTAAATATATAAAAATTTCTATTTAAATTAAGCGATTGAAACTATACGAAAACTTGTTTAAAAAGTCATTTTTTAAAAATATTACAAGATAGACTTCAATATGTGAAAAATCAAACATCTGCTCGATCAATTACTGCATAATGTCATATACAATGACAAATATAGCAATGCTGTTTTATTGAAGGATGCAATAACATTTAGTAAATGCAAATCATGCTCTAAGTATTTTCTATAGTGTACAACTGATTCCTTTTTAAAATAATAATCAACGAAAATATTTTGAAATCATTTTTTTCTCAATAAACATTCGAATAAATTTCGTAAGTGTAAACTTTCGATTTTACTTTAAATTAACTCTAAGTTATTTCGTTGTTTAGCATTAAAAAATTACGTTAAATTTATCAAAATACATCAATGTTTTGCAGATTAAAGAAATACACCTGTGGTCCATTGATCTCGATCGTGATTGCGGTCAATTCATTGCCAAAACCATAAGCAATGAAGGAAAATTATTACTATTTAACTGCAAAACGACGAAACCTGGATATGAAGCATTTAGTGTTGGACTCGAAGACAAACAGGTAATAAATGCTGAGAAATGTTTCAAAAACTATTGGTAGGTGACAACTGCTACGAATCTCTATTAATGTATGAAAGCTTTTGAATAAAATTGCTTAGTTTTGTTTTTACCAGACATTGTTTGTTTCATAGTAAAACTCAATTATTATTTGTAAGCATTCTGCAGTAAGCAGTGTTTCTTAGTCTTGACATATTGTGTTGCGATTAATGAACAGTTGAAAACATTAAATAAACATAAAAAAAGAAAGGTTGTTCTTGTGTTTAAGATTACTAGTTTTGTGTAATATAACAGATAATTGCAAGATTTTGGCCATAAGTGTGTTTGATTGGTTAAAAGCATGTGATTGACAGTAAAGATAATCGACACTCTGTCATTCAAAACCAAATTGCGCCATTCTGTAGCGTTTTGGCAAAAACAATTTACGAAGGTTTCCTCTGCTTGTTGGTTTCAACAAACAGCCAAAAACTTCGGTCATATCTCCAAATGAAACTAAAACCAAATTTAAATATTTCAACCAGTCAGCAATAACTTGCCACTTCAGGATACAATTTGAGCTAATTGCGTGACAGTTGCTGTATGTAAAGTGTCTTGAATGCTTTGTTCCAAGTCAGGAAGCAATATATATATAAAGATTTCTATTTTAAAATAATCGATTGAAACTATACGAAAACTTGTTTAAAACGTTCTTTTTTAAAAACATATGTAGATATGTGAGAAATCAAACATCTGCACGACCAATTACAGTACTGCATAATGTCACATACAATGACAAATATAACAATGCTGTTTTATTGAAGTATGCAACAACATGTAGTGAATGCGATCCATCCACTAAGTATTTTTTTAAGTGTGTAACTGTTTTCCCTTCAAAATAACAATCGATTCAACGTATAACTTGCAATTTTAAGAAGCAAGTTGAGCTAATTGCTCGACAGTTGCTGTATGTAAAGTGTCTTCAAGTCAGGAAGAAGTAAATATATAAAAATTTCTATTTAAATTAAGCGATTGAAACTATACGAAAACTTGTTTAAAAAGTCATTTTTTAAAAATATTACAAGATAGACTTCAATATGTGAAAAATCAAACATCTGCTCGATCAATTACTGCATAATGTCATATACAATGACAAATATAGCAATGCTGTTTTATTGAAGGATGCAATAACATTTAGTAAATGCAAATCATGCTCTAAGTATTTTCTATAGTGTACAACTGATTCCTTTTTAAAATAATAATCAACGAAAATATTTTGAAATCATTTTTTTCTCAATAAACATTCGAATAAATTTCGTAAGTGTAAACTTTCGATTTTACTTTAAATTAACTCTAAGTTATTTCGTTGTTTAGCATTAAAAAATTACGTTAAATTTATCAAAATACATCAATGTTTTGCAGATTAAAGAAATACACCTGTGGTCCATTGATCTCGATCGTGATTGCGGTCAATTCATTGCCAAAACCATAAGCAATTAAGGAAAATTATTACTATCTAACTGCAAAACGACGAAACCTGGATATGAAGCATTTAGTGTTGGACTCGAAGACAAACAGGTAATAAATGCTGAGAAATGTTTTAAAAACTATTGGTAAATGACAACTGCTACGAATCTCTATTAATGTATGAAAGCTTTTGAATATAATTGCTTAGTTTTGTTTTTACCAGACATTGTTTGTTTCATAGTAAAACTCAATTATTATTTGTAAGCATTCTGCAGTAAGCAGTGTTTCTTAGTCTTGACATATTGTGTTGCGATTAATGAACAGTTGAAAACATTAAATAAACATAAAAAAAGAAAGGTTGTTCTTGTGTTTAAGATTACTAGTTTTGTGTAATATAACAGATAATTGCAAGATTTTGGCCATGGGTGTGTTTGATTGGTTAAAAGCGTGTGATTGACAGTAAACATAATCGACACTCTGTCATTCAAAACCAAATTGCGCCATTCTGTAGCGTTTTGGCAAAAACAATTTACGAAGCTTTCCTCTGCTTGTTGGTTTCAACAAACAGCTATAAACTTCGGTCATATCTCCAAGTGAAACTAAAACCAAATTTAAATATTTCAACCAGTCAGCAATAACTTGCCACTTCAGGATACAATTTGAGCTAATTGCGTGACAGTTGCTGTATGTAAAGTGTCTTGAATGCTTTGTTCCAAGTCAGGAAGCAATATATATATAAAGATTTCTATTTTAAAATAATCGATTGAAACTATACGAAAACTTGTTTAAAACGTTCTTTTTTAAAAACATATGTAGATATGTGAGAAATCAAACATCTGCACGACCAATTACAGTACTGCATAATGTCACATACAATGACAAATATAACAATGCTGTTTTATTGAAGTATGCAACAACATGTAGTGAATGCGATCCATCCACTAAGTATTTTTTTAAGTGTGTAACTGTTTTCCCTTCAAAATAACAATCGATTCAATGTATAACTTGCGATTTCAAGAAGCAAGTTGAGCTAATTGCTCGACAGTTGCTGTATGTAAAGTGTCTTCAAGTCAGGAAGAAGTAAATATATAAAAATTTCTATTTAAATTAAGCGATTGAAACTATACGAAAACTTGTTTAAAAAGTCATTTTTTAAAAATATTACAAGATAGACTTCAATATGTGAAAAATCAAACATCTGCTCGATCAATTACTGCATAATGTCATATACAATGACAAATATAGCAATGCTGTTTTATTGAAGGATGCAATAACATTTAGTAAATGCAAATCATGCTCTAAGTATTTTCTATAGTGTACAACTGATTCCTTTTTAAAATAATAATCAACGAAAATATTTTGAAATCATTTTTTTCTCAATAAACATTCGAATAAATTTCGTAAGTGTAAACTTTCGATTTTATTTTAAATTAACTCTAAGTTATTTCGTTGTTTAGCATTAAAAAATTACGTTAAATTTATCAAAATACATCAATGTTTTGCAGATTAAAGAAATACACCTGTGGTCCATTGATCTCGATCGTGATTGCGGTCAATTCATTGCCAAAACCATAAGCAATGACGGAAAACTAACACTTGAGAAATGCAAAACGACGAAACCTGGATATGAAGCATTTAGTGTTGGACTCCAAGACAAACAGGTAATAAATGCTGAGAAATGTTTTAAAAACTATTGGTAGGTGACAACTGCTACGAATCTCTATTAATGTATGAAAGCTTTTGAATAAAATTGCTTAGTTTTGTTTTTACCAGACATTGTTTGTTTCATAGTAAAACTCAATTATTATTTGTAAGCATTCTGCAGTAAGCAGTGTTTCTTAGTCTTGACATATTGTGTTGCGATTAATGAACAGTTGAAAACATTAAATAAACATAAAAAAGAAAGGTTGTTCTTGTGTTTAAGATTACTAGTTTTGTGTAATATAACAGATAATTGCAAGATTTTGGCCATGCAGTGTGTTTGATTGGTTAAAAGCGTGTGATTGACAGTAAACATAATCGACACTCTGTCATTCAAAACCAAATTGCGCCATTCTGTAGCGTTTTGGCAAAAACAATTTACGAAGGTTTCCTCTGCTTGTTGGTTTCAACAAACAGCTATAAACTTCGGTCATATCTCCAAGTGAAACTAAAACCGAATTTAAATATTTCAACCAGTCAGCAATAACTTGCCACTTCAGGATACAATTTGAGCTAATTGCGTGACAGTTGCTGTATGTAAAGTGTCTTGAATGCTTTGTTCCAAGTCAGGAAGCAATATATATATAAAGATTTCTATTTTAAAATAATCGATTGAAACTATACGAAAACTTGTTTAAAACGTTCTTTTTTAAAAACATATGTAGATATGTGAGAAATCAAACATCTGCACGACCAATTACAGTACTGCATAATGTCACATACAATGACAAATATAACAATGCTGTTTTATTGAAGTATGCAACAACATGTAGTGAATGCGATCCATCCACTAAGTATTTTTTTAAGTGTGTAACTGTTTTCCCTTCAAAATAACAATCGATTCAACGTATAACTTGCAATTTTAAGAAGCAAGTTGAGCTAATTGCTCGACAGTTGCTGTATGTAAAGTGTCTTCAAGTCAGGAAGAAGTAAATATATAAAAATTTCTATTTAAATTAAGCGATTGAAACTATACGAAAACTTGTTTAAAAAGTCATTTTTTAAAAATATTACAAGATAGACTTCAATATGTGAAAAATCAAACATCTGCTCGATCAATTACTGCATAATGTCATATACAATGACAAATATAGCAATGCTGTTTTATTGAAGGATGCAATAACATTTAGTAAATGCAAATCATGCTCTAAGTATTTTCTATAGTGTACAACTGATTCCTTTTTAAAATAATAATCAACGAAAATATTTTGAAATCATTTTTTTCTCAATAAACATTCGAATAAATTTCGTAAGTGTAAACTTTCGATTTTACTTTAAATTAACTCTAAGTTATTTCGTTGTTTAGCATTAAAAAATTACGTTAAATTTATCAAAATACATCAATGTTTTGCAGATTAAAGAAATACACCTGTGGTCCATTGATCTCGATCGTGATTGCGGTCAATTCATTGCCAAAACCATAAGCAATGACGGAAAACTAACACTTGAGGAATGCAAAACGACGAAACCTGGATATGAAGCATTTAGTGTTGGACTCGAAGACAAACAGGTAATAAATGCTGAGAAATGTTTTAAAAACTATTGGTAGGTGACAACTGCTACGAATCTCTATTAATGTATGAAAGCTTTTGAATAAAATTGCTTAGTTTTGTTTTTACCAGACATTGTTTGTTTCATAGTAAAACTCAATTATTATTTGTAAGCATTCTGCAGTAAGCAGTGTTTCTTAGTCTTGACATATTGTGTTGCGATTAATGAACAGTTGAAAACATTAAATAAACATAAAAAAAGAAAGGTTGTTCTTGTGTTTAAGATTACTAGTTTTGTGTAATATAACAGATAATTGCAAGATTTTGGCCATGAGTGTGTTTGATTGGTTAAAAGCGTGTGATTGACAGTAAACATAATCGACACTCTGTCATTCAAAACCAAATTGCGCCATTCTGTAGCGTTTTGGCAAAAACAATTTACGAAGGTTTCCTCTGCTTGTTGGTTTCAACAAACAGCTATAAACTTCGGTCATATCTCCAAGTGAAACTAAAACCGAATTTAAATATTTCAACCAGTCAGCAATAACTTGCCACTTCAGGATACAATTTGAGCTAATTGCGTGACAGTTGCTGTATGTAAAGTGTCTTGAATGCTTTGTTGCAAGTCAGAAAGCAATATATATATAAAGATTTCTATTTTAAAATAATCGATTGAAACTATACGAAAACTTGTTTAAAACGTTCTTTTTTAAAAACATATGTAGATATGTGAGAAATCAAACATCTGCACGACCAATTACAGTACTGCATAATGTCACATACAATGACAAATATAACAATGCTGTTTTATTGAAGTATGCAACAACATGTAGTGAATGCGATCCATCCACTAAGTATTTTTTTAAGTGTGTAACTGTTTTCCTTTCAAAATAACAATCGATTCAATGTATAACTTGCGATTTTAAGAAGCAAGTTGAGCTAATTGCTCGACAGTTGCTGTATGTAAAGTGTCTTCAAGTCAGGAAGAAGTAAATATATAAAAATTTCTATTTAAATTAAGCGATTGAAACTATACGAAAACTTGTTTAAAAAGTCATTTTTTAAAAATATTACAAGATAGACTTCAATATGTGAAAAATCAAACATCTGCTCGATCAATTACTGCATAATGTCATATACAATGACAAATATAGCAATGCTGTTTTATTGAAGGATGCAATAACATTTAGTAAATGCAAATCATGCTCTAAGTATTTTCTATAGTGTACAACTGATTCCTTTTTAAAATAATAATCAACGAAAATATTTTGAAATCATTTTTTTCTCAATAAACATTCGAATAAATTTCGTAAGTGTAAACTTTCGATTTTACTTTAAATTAACTCTAAGTTATTTCGTTGTTTAGCATTAAAAAATTACGTTAAATTTATCAAAATACATCAATGTTTTGCAGATTAAAGAAATACACCTGTGGTCCATTGATCTCGATCGTGATTGCGGTCAATTCATTGCCAAAACCATAAGCAATGAAGGAAAATTATTACTATTTAACTGCAAAACGACGAAACCTGGATATGAAGCATTTAGTGTTGGACTCGAAGACAAACAGGTAATAAATACTGAGAAATGTTTTAAAAACTATTGGTAGGTGACAACTGCTACGAATCTCTATTAATGTATGAAAGCTTTTGAATAAAATTGCTTAGTTTTGTTTTTACCAGACATTGTTTGTTTCATAGTAAAACTCAATTATTATTTGTAAGCATTCTGCAGTAAGCAGTGTTTCTTAGTCTTGACATATTGTGTTGCGATTAATGAACAGTTGAAAACATTAAATAAACATAAAAAAAGAAAGGTTGTTCTTGTGTTTAAGATTACTAGTTTTGTGTAATATAACAGATAATTGCAAGATTTTGGCCATGCAGTGTGTTTGATTGGTTAAAAGCGTGTGATTGACAGTAAACATAATCGACACTGTGTTGTTCGAAACCAAATTGTGCCATTCTGTAGCATTTTCGGAAAAACAATTTGAGGAGCTTTCCTCTGCTTGTTGATTTCAACAAACAGCCATAAACTTCGATCATATCTCCAAATGAAACTAAAACCAAATTTAAATATTTCAACCAGTCAGCAATAACTTGCCACTTTAGGAAGCAATTTGAGCTAATTGTTTGACAGTTGCTGTATGTAAAGTGTCTTGAATGCTTTGTTGCAAGTCAGAAAGCAATATATATATAAAGATTTCTATTTTAAAATAATCGATTGAAACTATACGAAAACTTGTTTAAAACGTTCTTTTTTAAAAACATATGTAGATATGTGAGAAATCAAACATCTGCACGACCAATTACAGTATTGCATAATGTCACATACAATGACAAATATAACAATGCTGTTTTATTGAAGTATGCAACAACATGTAGTGAATGCGATCCATCCACTAAGTATTTTTTTAAGTGTGTAACTGTTTACCTTTCAAAATAACAATCGATTCAATGTATAACTTGCGATTTCAAGAAGCAAGTTGAGCTAATTGCTCGACAGTTGCTGTATGTAAAGTGTCTTCAAGTCAGGAAGAAGTAAATATATAAAAATTTCTATTTAAATTAAGCGATTGAAACTATACGAAAACTTGTTTAAAAAGTCATTTTTTAAAAATATTACAAGATAGACTTCAATATGTGAAAAATCAAACATCTGCTCGATCAATTACTGCATAATGTCATATACAATGACAAATATAGCAATGCTGTTTTATTGAAGGATGCAATAACATTTAGTAAATGCAAATCATGCTCTAAGTATTTTCTATAGTGTACAACTGATTCCTTTTTAAAATAATAATCAACGAAAATATTTTGAAATCATTTTTTTCTCAATAAACATTCGAATAAATTTCGTAAGTGTAAACTTTCGATTTTACTTTAAATTAACTCTAAGTTATTTCGTTGTTTAGCATTAAAAAATTACGTTAAATTTATCAAAATACATCAATGTTTTGCAGATTAAAGAAATACACCTGTGGTCCATTGATCTCGATCGTGATTGCGGTCAATTCATTGCCAAAACCATAAGCAATGAAGGAAAATTATTACTATTTAACTGCAAAACGACGAAACCTGGATATGAAGCATTTAGTGTTGGACTCGAAGACAAACAGGTAATAAATGCTGAGAAATGTTTTAAAAACTATTGGTAGGTGACAACTGCTACGAATCTCTATTAATGTATGAAAGCTTTTGAATAAAATTGCTTAGTTTTGTTTTTACCAGACATTGTTTGTTTCATAGTAAAACTCAATTATTATTTGTAAGCATTCTGCAGTAAGCAGTGTTTCTTAGTCTTGACATATTGTGTTGCGATTAATGAACAGTTGAAAACATTAAATAAACATAAAACAAGAAAGGTTGTTCTTGTGTTTAAGATTACTAGTTTTGTGTAATATAACAGATAATTGCAAGATTTTGGCCATGAGTGTGTTTGATTGGTTAAAAGCATGTGATTGACAGTAAACATAATCGACACTCTGTCATTCAAAACCAAATTGCGCCATTCTGTAGCGTTTTGGCAAAAACAATTTACGAAGGTTTCCTCTGCTTGTTGGTTTCAACAAACAGCTATAAACTTCGGTCATATCTCCAAATGAAACTAAAACCGAATTTAAATATTTCAACCAGTCAGCAATAACTTGCCACTTCAGGATACAATTTGAGCTAATTGCGTGACAGTTGCTGTATGTAAAGTGTCTTGAATGCTTTGTTGCAAGTCAGAAAGCAATATATATATAAAGATTTCTATTTTAAAATAATCGATTGAAACTATACGAAAACTTGTTTAAAACGTTCTTTTTTAAAAACATATGTAGATATGTGAGAAATCAAACATCTGCACGACCAATTACAGTACTGCATAATGTCACATACAATGACAAATATAACAATGCTGTTTTATTGAAGTATGCAACAACATGTAGTGAATGCGATCCATCCACTAAGTATTTTTTTAAGTGTGTAACTGTTTTCCTTTCAAAACAACAATCGATTCAACGTATAACTTGCAATTTTAAGAAGCAAGTTGAGCTAATTGCTCGACAGTTGCTGTATGTAAAGTGTCTTCAAGTCAGGAAGAAGTAAATATATAAAAATTTCTATTTAAATTAAGCGATTGAAACTATACGAAAACTTGTTTAAAAAGTCATTTTTTAAAAATATTACAAGATAGACTTCAATATGTGAAAAATCAAACATCTGCTCGATCAATTACTGCATAATGTCATATACAATGACAAATATAGCAATGCTGTTTTATTGAAGGATGCAATAACATTTAGTAAATGCAAATCATGCTCTAAGTATTTTCTATAGTGTACAACTGATTCCTTTTTAAAATAATAATCAACGAAAATAACTCTTTGGGTCCCCCACGGGCTTTGCTGGTTTTGGGATCGCGACCACAAGCGCTCTTCTCCAGATCTTGGGAATTTTGAGTCGGCGCAAACAGGAAGAAAGGAAGTCACGCAACCAGGACTTGAAAGCAGCTCCAGCATGGAGTATAAGCTCGGGGCAGATGGAATCAGGACCCGGAGCTTTACCTGGTTTTAAATGTTGAAGGGCAGCAGCAAATTCTCTCTGTGAACAATTGTCAGAGATATTTACTGCGTCTGGTGTTGTGGCCCTCCAAAGGTCAGACACTTCTTTACAGACAAGTCGAGATGACTTGCGGTCAACAGCCTCGTATTTCCCATTTCTAACCAGCTGAGATGCAATAGCATCGGCTGAAACAGGACAATGACGAGGAGAGTGTCGTGACCTACCAGTAAGGTTGTTCAAAGTACTCCACGCTTTTCGACTGGAGTGTGAGAAGTCAATGCTCCGAACTGCTTCGGACCATCGATCCCTCCGTTTTCTGTCAAGCTTGGCAAGCAGAGTTGTAGCAGCCAAACTTGAGTCGTCTCCCTGAGGAGACTGCAGAAAGGTTTTATAGAGGGATTCACACTCTGCATCCCAACACGGAATATAGTTGTTTCGATACCCGCGTGGGATAGTCTTCTTGGCTGCTTTCTTAATGATGTTACAGAAGTCCTGGTAAGCCGCATCCACATCAAGTGAATCAGGCGGCAACAAAGTCTTTGCGAATTTATTCGTCAAAGCAATGTAGTGACTCCATTTGGCCTTGCGGAAGTTCCATCGCTTAACAGGCATGCTTGGCACTGCCATAGCAAACCTTGGTGGTGTAATAAGCGAGGGTCGATGTTGTGACCTGGGAAACTTCTCAAGGACACGTCTATCCGGTAAGCGACTGTTTGGACCTACACTAGCGAAAGCTAGATCTGGATTGGTGCCAGTGTTCCAGCGGCCGGAATAAAAACTGGCAGCGTCCTTGGCATTATATAGCAGGGCAAGACAATTAATACTTGTCCAGCTAGCCAAGCACTCACCATCCGGACTGTTGTCATCATAACCCCAGTCAGCATGACGACAGTTAAAATCGCCAGCGTACAGACAGGGGTGAGGAAACACTGGAAGATCCAGGGTTCGCAATCGCGTTGGTGGTGGTTTGTAGACGTTGACTATTTTATAGCCATCAACGTCCACACACAGCCACTCGATCTCCGATGTCGGTGGAGATTGGTCCAAAAGCGTGTATCTCAGTCGCTGGTGGACAAACGTGGCAAGGCCATGCTTCCTGCTTAAAGAAGACCCAGCTAGTTGGTAGTGTGGTAGTACCAACTTCTCTGCATCAGTGCAGTGGGTCTCCTGCAGTAGGATGACGAGTGCCTCAGACTGCATAGCGAGGTGATGAAGAACATTCATCTTGCTTGCAGTGAGGCCTTCGATGTTCAGCTCGGAACTGGTCTTCGGAACTTGTTGGCAATGTGCCCTGAAAAGGGCAGTTTTATCCTGACATTGCCCCGTCCTGAAAAGGACGTTTGCCGATTAACAGACCCACACTGAACATCGGAATGGGTGGATACCCTTCTGTTTTGGTAGGTTCGGTTTCGGTCTGTCATTTTAAAATCAATGAACAGACTTGCTCACGGCCCAGGCTGCGTGAAAGCACCTACCATCTGGGCCTACAAGATCCTCGAAAAGAAAAAGATCCTACAAGAAAAGATCCTACAAAGATCCTAGAAAAGATCCTACAAGATCCTCGAGAGGCTTATCTACGCCCGCGTTGAACCATTAATCGATCCACTGCTCCCTAAAGAGCAGGCTGGGTTCCGACGCGGGAAGTCAACCGTAGATCAAGTTGTTCTGCTAACCCAGAACATCGAGGATTCTTTCGAGGCTAAAAAGAAGGCTGGTGCCGTATTTATCGATCTGACAGCTGCTTATGACACTGTCTGGCACCGTGGCCTTACCTGCAACCTGCTGAGACTACTTCCGGATAAGCACATGGTCAAAATGATCATGGAGCTTGTCCGAAATCGAAGTTTCACCCTTACCACCGGTGACAGCAAGCAAAGCAGGCTACGCCGTCTTAAAAACGGCGTTCCTCAGGGATCGGTCTTGGCTCCCCTCCTATTTAACATCTATACGTACGATCTTCCTTCCATGATTTCCAGAAAGTTTGCTTATGCTGATGATTTAGCATTGTTGCACTCTTCTGGAAACTGGAAGGACTTGGAGGGGACATTAAGCCAAGATATGTCCACACTGTCAGCGTATCTCCAGACTTGGAGGTTGAAGCTCAGTCACACTAAGACGGTGACGACAGCCTTTCACTTAAACAACCGAGAGGCCAAACGTGAGCTAAAGGTCTACAACAATAGTAGACTTTTACCGTTCTGTCCAACCCCTACATACCTTGGGGTAAAACTGGACAGATCGCTCACGTTTCGTCACCATTTAGTGGCATTGCGCAAAAAACTATCTTCGCGCGTCACACTGTTGAGGCGACTCGTGGGCTCGGGATGGGGTGCTGGTGCTAAAACACTACGCATAGCCACCTTGTCTCTAGTCTACTCAACAGCTGAGTACTGTGCGCCAGTCTGGTGTCGCAGTGCTCACACTCGTCTCATTGACAGTGTCTTGAATGACGCCTTGCGCATAGTTACTGGATGCCTGCGTCCCACTCCAGCGGACCACCTACCTGTACTTTCAGGCATCCAGCCAGCTGAGCTTCGCCGACTGGGAGCGACACTCTCCTTGGCTTACCGTGGATCTCTGGACCCCGATCATATTTTGCATGGTCTGTTAAATGGGTCCTCAGATACTGGCCAAGTGAGACTAAGATCCAGACGCCCGTTTGTGCCAGGTGCGCGGAATCTCTTGGACAATCTTGCCAGACTTGGCATCCGCGCCTCTGAATGGACAAATCATAAATGGAACGTGGAGTACTGTGAAAATGCTTCCAGGCTCCGTGCTTTTGTGCCCGGGACCAGTGTCAGGCCTGTTGGGATGGGCTTACCCCGAGCAGCTTGGGTTAAGCTCAACCGCCTGCGGACTGGTGTTGGGCGATTCCATTCGTCCATGCACAAATGGGGTCTCGCTCCTTCACCGAATTGCGAGTGTGGCGCCTCAGAGCAAACCGCAGACCATGTACTAACAATGTGCCCCATACATCGGGCACCACATGGAGCACGCGGTCTGACGGTTTTGGATGACGAAACTCGATGCTGGCTTAATAACATCGCTGCCAGCATCTGATCCAGGCAGTGCAGCAGTCTGGGGTAGTAAAAGGATAAACCCTCGGCCCCAGTTCTGTTTGTGTCTGGCCTGGAGTGGATGCCCTTCAAACGATGACGACGACGATCAACGAAAATATTTTGAAATCATTTTTTTCTCAATAAACATTCGAATAAATTTCGTAAGTGTAAACTTTCGATTTTACTTTAAATTAACTCTAAGTTATTTCGTTGATTAGCATTAAAAAATTACGTTAAATTTATCAAAATACATCAATGTTTTGCAGATTAAAGAAATACACCTGTGGTCCATTGATCTCAATCGTGATTGCGGTCAATTCATTGCCAAAACCATAAGCAATGACGGAATACTAATACTCGAGGAATGCAAAACGACGAAACCTGGATATGAAGCATTTAGTGTTGGACTTGGAGACAAACAGGTAATGAATGCTGAGAAATGTTTTAAAAACTATTGATAGGTGACAACTGCTACGAATCTCTATTAATGTATGAAAAGCTTTTCAATAAAATTGCTTAGTTTTGTTTTTACCAGACATTGTTTGTTTCATAGTAAAACTCAATTATTATTTGTAAGCATTCTAAACAGTGTTTCTTAGTCTTGACATACTGTGTTACGATTAATAAACAGTTGAAAACATTAAATAAACATCAAAAAAGAAACGTTGTTCTTGTGTTTAAGATTACTAGTTTTGTGTAATATAACAGATAATTGCAAGATTTTGGCCATGAGTGTGTTTGATTGGTTAAAAGCATGTGATTGACAATAAACATAATCTACACGATGACATTCGAAACCAAATTGTGCCATTGTGTAGCGTTTCCGGAAAAACAGTTTGAGGAGCTTTCCTCTGCTTGTTGGTTTCAACAAACAGCTATAAACTTCGGTCATATCTCCAAATGAAACTAAAACCAAAATTAAATATTTCAACCAGTCAGCAATAACTTGCCACTTCAGAAAGCAATTTGAGCTAATTGCTTGACAGTTGCTGTATGTAAAGTGTCTTGAATGCTTTGTTGCGAGTCAGAAAGCAATATACGTATATACTATAAAGATTTCTATTTTAAAATAATCGATTGAAACTATACGAAAACTTGTTTAAAAATTTATTTTTTAAAAACATATGTAGATATGTAAAAAGTCAAACATCTGCATGACTAATTACAGTACTGCATAATGTCACATACAATGACAATTATAACAATGCTGTTTTATTGAAGTATGCAACAACATGTAGTGAATGCGATCCATCTACTAAGTATTTTTTATAGTGTAAAACTGTTTTCCTTTTAAAATAATAATTGATTCAACGTATAACTTGCGATTTTAAGAAGCAAGTTGAGCTAATTGCTCGACAGTTGCTGTATGTAAAGTGTCTTCAATGCTTTGTTGCAAGTCAGGAAGAAATATATACAGGGTGTGCAAAAAGTTCTTGGACAAGTTTAAAATATATTATATATGATATTAAATGCATTTTTTGAATGATTTTTTGTGTGAGCAAAGATAAGATACAAATTTAATCCGGGAATCTATTTTTACTCGATTTGGCCACCATTTGCATCAATTACTTTCTCCCGTCTTGATCTGAACGCTTCTACCACAGCACGTATTTTTTTTTCTGAGGAATATGAGCCCATGCCTTTTGTAAGGATTTCTTGAAGTGGTTGACAGAAAGTTTTTCTGAGCGGCATGGGTCTTTTTTGAGCATTGACCAGATGCTAAAGTCGAGTGGGTTTATGTCAGGAGAGGAAGGAGGCCACATTTCTTTGTCCCAAAATAAGGGGAAGTTTCATCTGCACCATGATTGAATTTTCGTCGAGGTGTGCGATGGTGCACCATTGTGTTGATAGCTAAACACTTTGTTTTTTCATTTCGATTTCATTTCGATCAGTGCCGGAGACAGAATTTCCAAGAGATTTATAGGGTCTTTTTTGACTATGGAAATTATAGAATATGGAGATATTTTTAGGCATTCTGCCATTTCGTTTATTGTTCTTCGTGGGTTTCATCTGATTCTCTACAGTACGGTTTTATTATTCTTTGAAGTACGCGCCGTTCTTGGTCGACCAGTTCTGGGATGGTCTTGTGTTATTTCCCAGTTCTTGTATCTTTTAATTGTATCATAGACCGCCGATTTAGCAACTTTAAGTTGTCTTATGCAGTAATAAGAGAGGCTGATATTTCTTTGAGGTGTAATTTAATGATTGCATTTCTCTTCTCCATTTTTAATGATTAATATTTAAACATTTGTGAATTTTAATGCGTAAAATACAAACAATTGTCTAGAACATTAATTTCGTGATTTAATAAAAAAAATATTATTTATTTATTTATTAACTCAATAAAAAGTAGTCCTGGAACTTTTTGCACATCCTGTATATAAAGATTTCATTTAAAATAATCAATTGAAACTATAAGAAAACTTGTTTAAAAATTTATTTTTTAAAAACATTACAAAAAGTCTTCAATACGTGAAAAATCAAACATCTGCTCTATCAATTACTGCATAATGTCATATACAATGACAAATCTAACAATGCTGTTTTATTGAAGGATGCAATAACATTTAGTAAATGCAATTCATTCTCTAAGTAATTTTTATAGTGTACAACTGATTCCTATTAAAATAATAATCGACGAAAACTTTTCCAAATCATTTTTTCTCAATAAACATTCGAATAAATGTCGTAATTGTAAACTTTCGATTTTATTTTAAACTAACTCTAAGTTATTTCGTTATTCAGCAATAAAAAATTAAGTTAAATTTATCAAAAAACATCTAATGTTGTGCAGATTAAAGAAATATACCTTTATTCCATTGATCTTGATCGTGATTATGGTCAATTCATTGCCAAAACCATAAGCTATGAAGGGTGCACCATCGCACACCTTTCATTGCTTATGGTACATAGAAAAATTTCCCATGCTTGTTGATCTTGGGAAGCAGTTCTAAATTTTAAGCAGACAGCAATATCTTGGCATCTCCAGAAACTGGTCGGGGTAATTGCTTACCCTATGTATTAGAGCTTTCGCCGCTTTTCTGCAAGTTAGTAGGATAAATATAGAGATAAAAAACAAAGTGTTGGCTCTGTGAATGGCTTTAAAGTCTTGTGAAGCTTGAGAGTAAAATTTTAAGTTCGTTTGTATTTGTAAATGACGTATTCTTTATAGAATAAAAAGTAAAGTTAATATATTTTAAGACATAGTTTATTACAGATGTTTCGGAATTAAAGCTCATTCGATCATCAACTGCTTTAAACTAATTAATTAAATAAGAATATAAATACTTAAATTTAGATAATTTATGATGTAACACAATAAAATATTGCCAAAATGTACTTATTAAATAAAACGGAGTTATTTGCGCCTTATTTTAAATTTAAAATAAAACAATAGCAAATTGGGCATATAAAAAATAAAGTGGTTTAAAAAATTTAAAAAGAATTAATAAAATACCAAGTTTAAACATTTATTGCACAGTACTAATGTTAAAGTAAAATAAAAGAAAGCATTAAATTTTTAAATTAAGTTATTTTGAATTTAATAAAATATTGAACTTTTAAATTGAGTATTAAGGTGCTCTATCAATTAAAATGTAAATGTGGAGCTTTGGGTATTAAACAAACCAATAGAAATCTTATCGTCAGATTCAAGAACCACAACATTGATTCGCCATTCCAACAAGAAAGTGATGTAGTAAAACAATAAGTTGACAATCTAAACCATAAAATTGACTTCAACAATTGTGCACTTTCCGTTTTTTCAAATCGTTCGATAAAAGAGTCGTTAAAAATTCAAAAATTTATTCCATCTATAAATATCGACAAGCAATCTATTTTAAAGCTTTATTATTTTACTTTAACATTAGTATTGTACAATAAATGTTTAAACTTGGTATTTTATTAATTCTTTTTTAATTTTATTAAACCACTTTATTTTTTATATGCCCAATTTGCTGTTGTTTTATTTTAAATTTGAAGTAAGGCGCAGATAACTCCGTTTTATTTAATAAGTACATTTTGACAATATTTTATTGTGTTACATCATAAATTATCTAAATTTAAATATTCATATTTGCAATTAATTAATTAGTTTAAACCAGTTGATGATAGAATGTGTAATAATTCCGAAACGTCCGGAATAAACTATGTTTCAAAATATATTGGCTTTACTTTTTATTCTGAAATTAGTTAAGCGTCCAAAATTTATTCTCCGTTATTTTTTATAGTTAGAAACTGTGGTTTTTTCCATCTTTTGAGAAAAGTTTTCTAGAAAATTCATCGTACTTAGCCAGAATTAACTGTATTGAGAACGTCATTCTAGCCGCAAATTATTTCTAGAGCCACTTTATTTCAGCACTAGTATTTGGGTTACCTGGTTTAACTTGTTCTTTTGGATTTCCAAGTAAAAGTTGTGACAAATCGACGCCGCTATAGTTAAGTCTCTCGAGGATTGTTTAAGGGATAAAGAGCAGAGATACCGAGTGATAGCTCTTGGAGTTCTCTACAGTCTTTATTGGTTTTGAAATCACAACTACAAGCACTTTTCTTCAGATTTTGAAAATTTTAAAAAAGTGCAAGTAAAAAAGAAGAAAGTCACGTAACCAGGAATTAAAAGTAACTCCAACATTGGTCATAGCAGATGAAATCCGGGCGCTGAGCTTTAAATTTATCTGGTTTAAGTTTTGCAGGACAGCAGAAAAGTCTCTGTGTAAAAAATTAATTTTTAAAGATGGTCACTGAACCTGGTGTTGATGCTCTCTAAATGTCAGACACCTTTTGGTAAAGAAATCGAATTGACTTGCAATCAACGGCCTCCTACATCCCAGCTGAAATGCAAGAGTGACAAGGAAAGTGCTGTGACCTCAAATAAGATTATTTTAACATATTTCATACTTTTTGACGAAAGTGTAAAAGTCGATGCTCTAATTGAAATTTTCAGTCCTTCCATTTTCTGTTAAATCTGGTCAATAAAGCCGTAGCAGTGACACAAAAGCAAGTCGTGCTTTATTTCAAGGCACCGCAGTGAAATTGTACAGAGGGTTTCACACTCTGCATATCTACACGGTATACGGTCGTTTTGGTGACCACGTGAAATAGTCTATTTGACTGCTTTGTGATGGCGTGAAAAAAGTCCTCGTAAGTCGCTTCCACATCAGATAAAGTTAGCAGAAACAAAGTTTTTTCGAATTTGTTCGTTAAAACAACGTGATCACTCCACTTGACACTGCAAAAATTCCATCGTTTAACTGGCAAGCCTAGCAATGGCAAAGCAAAACTTTGTTATGTAAGCCTTATAGGTGAGAGTCAATATTTTAACTTGGAAAATTTTTTTTATTATTTATATAGAAGATTTTTGATGCAGAAAAAGTTCTTGGAGGTCATGTATTTTTTGTACTTATTAGTTAAAGTACAGCTGTGGAGTCGGAGAAATTATTTTTCGACTCAATCAATAAAACGTTTTTCGACTCTGACTCAACGAGGTCTAACAATACGACTCTAACTTCGGCACACATAAAAAAATAAACCGACTCCACTCTAAAATATGCGCCTTCGGCAACTCCGACTCAACAACATAGTTATAAGCAGTGTTGTGGAGTCGGAGTCGCCGGAGTCATATGTTTTAAAGGTGAGGCGAAATAGTTTTTTCAGATTTTGATGAAGTTGGAGACGCAAGTAATAGTGGGTTTTTAGACTTGGTAAAGTTGGGAGTCAGAGCCTTATTGATTTTGAAGGCTCCAATTTACGCTAAATTAAGCCTCAAAAGTTATGAAATCGAGTCGCTGGAGTCGCATGCTTTGGGATGGAATTGGAATCGTTTTTTCAGATGTTCTAGAGTCGTAGCCGAAATTGCGAAACTTTAAAGACCTGGAGTCGGAGTCAGAAACAATTTCTCCTACTCCAAAACTCTGGTTATAAGTCATACTCAGCAACCAGGGTAGATCCAGCAGATAAGAAGTGACAACCCGTTAGAAGTTTTAAAAATACAACATTTAAAATATCTTTTAGAAATCGTAATTACTATTGAAGAGTTAGTATTTTGTAATACTTTCTCTTGTCTGCAATTAAGAGTAGATCAAAATTAAAATTTTTTTACTCATACTCTTCTTACTCTCAACCGCTAACCAAATTACATTTTTCTGTTAAGTTAAAGCATTTCACAAGTATTGGGAATGATAAGAGATTACAAGCGGTAGCTTTGGACAAGCGCCCACAATTCTTAAAGAATCTTGACATTTTGGAAGGGCTGCATTTGAATAAAACTTTCTTTTTAATTCGTCACTTAACTTTCAAAAGCGATAAGAACTTAAGCATATTTCAACGCATTTTTTCTAACAAAAATCTCTTTTTAATATTAAGTTGAATTTTTCAAAACAACATCCAAACTGAAGTTAAAGTTTGCAAATAAAAAGCCGATTTTGGGCGTCAATATAAAGTCAAAATCATTTATTAGTTAGCACTTTAAATTAAATTTCAAAAAATAATCTATCTAACTATTGGCTATATTCTTTCTTGATAATTTTTTTAATTATTTGGAAGATAAATATGACTATAACTTCCAGCAATTTACCAAAAATTGGAGTCGGAGTGGCTAAAAAAAGTACAAATCGGATGCCAACTCCAGCACATCTAAAAAAGCGACTCCGGCTTTAGCGTATTAACAAAAATACTTCGGTCCCGACTCCACCTTTTCTAAATAAAAGAACAAAAAAATAATTGCTATACTTCCGTAAAGTTCGCAATTTAACTAAAACAATTTCAGACAAAGTTTCTGGAAACACTAAATAAAATCAGGAGAGAGGTTTTTTTCTCTAAAAAATAAAAAAGAACAGCTTTACTCATCAAAACTCTACAAATCAAGAAACATAATTCTAAATGTGTATCAGGCAAAGGGAAACAAAAACGTACTGATACTTAGCACCAGTGGCGGCTCGTGACCAATGAGCCAGATGGGGCAAGCGTAAGATTTTACCTGACAACATTACGCTTTTGTAAAGACTACATAAATCTAAATTCTTGTCGACATCTGAGTCTAGATCAGGGGTGTCCAACCTTTTTTCATAATGGGCCAAATTATAAATTTGAGTGCATTCTGCGGGCTGCAAAATTAAATGTCTATAAAATTTTTACTTTCTAGTGTTAGATGCCATGACCAAATGACGAGTATTGAAACATAAATTTAAAATTAATCAATTAATTAGGAATCTCAGTAAAATATGAAGCTATTAAAATCACAACGTAACTAGTGTTAAAAACATCAAAATTTTTTGTCGATTTATCGATCTGACAGCGGCATATGACTCTTTATGGTATCTTGGCCTTACATGCAAGTTGCTTGAGATTTTTGCCAGATAAGCACATGGTAAGAATGATCATTAAGCTTGTCCGAAACCGAAGTTTCACTCTTATTACTGGTGACAGCAGGTAAAGCAAAATTCGTCAGCTGAAAAACGCTGTTTCTCGCGGATTGTTCTGGGCTCCTCCCCTTTTCAACATTTTTATATTTACGTCGACATCTGCCCTCCACAATTTCCTAAAACTTTACCTACACAGACAATCTAGAATTGTTGCACTCCTCTGGAAACTGAAAGTAACCTTTGAGGGGTTAGTCGCACTAAGACGGTGACGGCAGCATTTTATTTAAATAACGAAAAGACCAAACGTAAACTAAATGTTTACAACAGCGTTAGACTTTTAATGTTTTGTTCAATCCCACTTACTTCGTGGGCAGATTGCTCACATTCTGTCGTCATCTCGTGGCATTGAACAAAAAATGTATTAATGCGTCACACTGGTGAAGCAACTTGCAGGCTTAGAATGAGGTGCTGCTGCTAAAACACTGTGCACAGCTACTCTATCTCTTGACTGCTGACAGTTGAGTACTGCGCACCACTCTGGTGTCGCAGCGTTACACTTGCTTTTTTAGGCGGTGTTCCCTGTATGACGCTTTGCGCATTGTCACTAAATGCTTGCGTCCCACTCGAATTGACAATCTACCACTACTTTCAGGCATACAGTCAGCTGAGCTTCGCCGACTAGGAGCGACACATTCCTTGGATAACAGTGGAACTCTAGACCCGATCATATTCTTTTCAGTGGTTTCAGTGGCAATTGACACTAATGTCTCAAGAAGAAAAAAAATCTTTAGGCATGGTGGTGTCAATTGACACCTTAAGGTAAATGTAACCTCTTCAAACATTTCAAGGCTATCCAAAAGTATATTTAAACTCGTGTCTGAAAGGAATATGTTAAATTCTTAGATTAAAGCTAGAATCTCTAAAAATGTCTGATACTTTTTCCACCCTCCAAATAATTCTACAAGATTACTTTTTTACCACCAGCAGCATCGCAGTAGTCTTATTTCAAACCATGCACTCCGCATTGGTTCAAAGTGACTATCTTTACTACCAATAAGTCATTAACAAGCATCACTTAATATTGTAAAAAAATGTTTGGAAATAACATATTCAATATTAATTTAGTCGCAAAACAATGTGATCACTAAAAATTATGCTTTGGGCAAGCGTCTTTATGATAAACTCTGCCCACAAAAATTTTGATGGATCAGTTTATTGGATGTCACTTGACGCAGCGATCAACTGACGTATTCACTTTGTTTCCCTATACGTTACTATGACAGCAGTGATATTGAATTCGATACGGTTATAAAAACATAACTAAAAAAATTTAAGTAAGCAGTGGGCCGCAGGTTGGACATTCCTGATCTATATAGATTAATGTGCAATGTTATACAGCCTTATAATAATTAAATAATCATAACAAAAATAAATTATTATATTAAGATTAAGTATGAGAAATACACACTTACTAATAAATATAAGAAAAAAATTTAATTAGAAGATTCCCAACCTTGTTTGAAATCCACTTGCATAAAAATGTTTCTTTTCTATCTTTTTGCATAACGAAAAGCTCGATGACTTTATTATTATGAAATGCAAGTTATCATTTGTTGTTAAATATATCAATAAAAATATTCAGTTCTGTAAATTAAATGAAAAGATTAGATTTGAACAAGTCGAAGGCAGCACAAACTATAATGCAATTTGGAGCAGAAAGGACAAGTTTCGCTATGTAAGTAATGAAGCGCTTTTTTGCAAAGTTGAATCTTACGAATTCGTTTCTGAAAAGAAGTAATAATATCCCTAAAATTAAATTTATTTTATATTTGTGCTGAAAGTATTGATGAAAGCTGGGACATTATCTTGCATCTTTTTTTCACAAAACAATAAATTATAAGGCAATAGTGGTTTTATATTTCTATTATACATATCTTAAAATAATGTTTTTATTTATTTAAACGCTTCACTTCATTAGTTAAAACCACAACCGTCTCTTTTATCTCATCAAATCGTCCGGTGGTTACTTATTCAAATAGAATTCATTTATAGATTATATTTGAATAAGTAACCGCCTGACGATTCGATAAGATAAAACAGACTGTTGTGATTTTAATTAGTAAAGTGTAGTGTTTAAATAAATATAAATATACTTGCTCTAACCGTGTATTATTAAACACTGTACCGGCTAGGTGAAACATTACTGGATTATCTTAAAATAATTATATTTACTGCTAATAAAAATTTTTGTAAGGTCCAAAATAATATATAGAGAAATGCCCCATTGGCCCTATCACGAGACGCCACTGCTCAGCACAATGCACAAACACATATAAATTTCTGACAATGCAATGAAAACTCCGGAGACAGTTTCATGCTGCAAAGAAACTAATAACAGAATAAGTGCAGTTGATCAGATCGCGAAGAAATACATAGTTTAAACTGCAACACTTAAGCAGTGAAATACAAATCTTCTTACTTGGGGCGCAAGTGAGCGCGCAACCAATTGCGTGCTCTCTTTCACAAAATCAATTAGAGTCGCCATTACTTTTGATGTTCACTAACCCTATATAAACCACATTTTTTAGCAGTTTGTCATTGCCAGAGATTTCTTTTGACGAGAAATAACCAAGAGAATTTTAAAGAAAACAGTCTTTTTAAAAGCTAAAAAATTAAAAAAGTTAATGGTTTCGTCATTACCATGGGACATTTTAATGTTTTGTACAACTAAGAATGTATTCAAAGCTGAAAATTTTGATTTTTTTCAAAGTAATTCTAACTTTTCTTGTTCTTCATTTTTAGAAAATTTGTTTTATTTAAAAAGCGTTAAATTTTTTGGTTTAAAAGATTACCGCTTGATTCGCTTGATTCTGAGCATGATTTTGCTTTATTGTTTCTACAGTTATATTTTTTTGTTTGGAAGTGACCTATTTTTATTTTGGTTTGTTCAGAAAAGGCTTGTTTTACAGGTAAAAGAACTATCTATCACAGGCATTAAAGTTCATGAGGGCTTCGCTCAAATTGTCACAAAATCTATCAGCAATGTTGGGAACTTAAAGCTTTCCAAATGCAAAATTACAAAGCCTGCCCTTGAAGAGCTTCGTACTGCATTAAAAGACAAACTTGTAAGCAAGATTTAAATAATATCATAACGATTAACCAATTTGGACCAATTTTTTTGTATAAAACTGTTTTGTCCAAAAACTTAAAAAACCAATCGGTTCTTTAGTGTTGACTTAATTTTTAGATAAAAGTTTAGCTTGTATTTTTCAAAAAAAGTTGTTTTTTTTATCGCAATAAATCCATTTTATACGCTCATGCAAAAAATTTTTTTTGACAAATCGGAATGACCTTGATTTGCATACAAATGCTAACTCAACCCAAAAGTACGAAAATATTTAACAGACTTTTTTTGTAACAATAATGCCTTTGAAATGCGGTGGTTCATTACTTTTTCTTTCTTTTTTTGAATTTTACTTTTACATAATAACTTATAGGTTTATTTTTTTTGTTTCTATACAGGAACAATGGTCCAAAATACTAACATCAAATAATAATAAACAAAACTATTTTATTGCTCTACTTTTAAAAATGTTTATTAAAAATTTAATAAAAGTTTGAACTAAAATTGAAAGACACCTAATGTCTAAACAAGAAGTAAGAGCAATAGTAATCTAACAAACAATCTGAAAATGACTTTTAATTTAATATGTAACTAAACGTAAACTGACAAAAAAGTCAAAAAAAATTATCGGGTTGAAGAAGAGGCGCAACGCATCGCACATTACACACAGACATGGTGATTAGTAAGACACACAGTTTCTTTACGCCTCCTAAAAATAGACATCATTCTTGGTTTATACCACGACGATTTGAGGGAGCGCCTTTAATCGCTATTTTTGATGCTTTGTAAAGCACTTTGTTTGTTATACTGTGTCATATACATAAAAAACCAATTGCATACGGCACTGCTAAACCTTGTCGTTCTTAAGTTTGGTATGGCGCCGACTACCAAACCTAAACCACACTAATCGTTGATCGGTAACCAAAGTAAACGTATTGTGGTACAACAATTGTCACCATTGTTTAACAGCTTTGACTATCGCCTATCTCAAAAGCGGAATAGTGCCGCTCACTTTTCTGAAGAGTTTCGGACGTGCACGCAACTGGGTGGCGTCTAGTGTTTCCAACCCGGGTTTTTTGCTATTTTTTAACTACCCGAAACCCGGGTTTTAAAATTAAAAAATTTCAGTGTCACTCAGGAATATTAACTACGATTTGAGCACCTGCAGGCCGCAGCGTACAAAATTGAACTTTGGAACAGTGAAAAACACCCGCAGTGTTAGCTCCATTTGCTCTTATTAAGCAGGCGCCGGTTAAATTATTGGCTGAACATCAAAGTGAAAGCGATCAAATGATTGTCGCGTGTTACAGCATCACATGATCAAAAACAAAAATAAAAGCTGTCTTTTTTAAAAGTTGACTATTTACCATTTATATTACATTGCTGAATTTTGTAGACACAAACAAAACATGTCAGACATTCAGTTTCAAGACGTTAGTGACCATAGAAAATCAGATGTTTGGAAACATTTTTTATATGACAAGGCTCAACAAAGAGCACGGTGCAAGTTATGTTCAGTGACACTGAAAGCAGCTGGTTCAAGCACCAAAATTTTGATCAATTACTTGAAATCAAAGCACAGAATCAAGTCAAAAGATGCTATGAAATAGCTGCTGAGGAAAATCAACCAATATTGAAAGTTTCACGCATCGAGTCTTACTTTAAGAGTAAGAAGGAGTCCATCAGCGAGGTCATAGCTCGGTTAGTGTCCGTCGATGGTCTTACTTGGTTTATACCACGACGATTTGAGGGAGCGCCTTTAATCGCTATTTTTGATGCTTTGTAAAGCACTTTGTTTGTTATACTGTGTCATATACATAAAAAACCAATTGCATACGGCACTGCTAAACCTTGTCGTTCTTAAGTTTGGTATGGCGCCGACTACCAAACCTAAACCACACTAATCGTTGATCGGTAACCAAAGTAAACGTATTGTGGTACAACAATTGTCACCATTGTTTAATAACGTCCGTCGATACACCATTAAGAAAGCAGCCAAGAAGACTATCCCACGCGGGTATTGAAATAACTATATTCCGTGTTGGGATGCAGAGTGTGAATCCCTCTATAAAACCTTTCTGCAGTCTCCTCAGGGAGACGACTCAAGCTTGGCTGCTACAACTCTGCTTGCCAAGCTTGACAGAAAACGGAGGGATCGATGGTCCGAAGCAGTTCGGAGCATTGACTTCTCACACTCTAGTCGAAAAGCGTGGAGTATCTTGAACAACCTTACTGGTAGGTCACGACACTCTCCTCGTCATTGTCCCGTTTCAGCCGATACTATTGCATCTCTGCTGGTTAGAAATGGGAAATACGAGGCTGTTGATCGCAAGTCATCTCGACTTGTCTTTCAAGAAGTGTCTGACCTTTGGAGGGCCACAACACCAGACGCAGTAAATATCTCTGACAATTTTTCACAGAGAGAATTTGCTGCTGCCCTTCAACATTTAAAACCAGGTAAAGCTCCGGGTCCTGATTCCATCTGCCCCGAGCTTATACTCCATGCCGGAGCTGCTTTGAAGTCCTGGTTACGTGACTTCCTTTCTTCCTGTTTGCGCCGACTCAAAATTTCTAAGATCTGGAGAAGAGCGCTTGTGGTCGCGATCCCAAAACCAGCAAAGCCCGTGGGGGACCCAAAGAGTTATCGACCGATATCTCTGCTCTGTGTCCCCTACAAGATCCTCGAGAGGCTTATCTACGCCCGCGTTGAACCATTAATCGATCCACTGCTCCCTAAAGAGCAGGCTGGGTTCCGACGCGGGAAGTCAACCGTAGATCAAGTTGTTCTGCTAACCCAGAACATCGAGGATTCTTTCGAGGCTAAAAAGAAGACCGGTGCCGTATTTATCGATCTGACAGCTGCTTATGACACTGTCTGGCACCGTGGCCTTACCTGCAAGCTGCTGAGACTACTTCCGGATAAGCACATGGTCAAAATGATCATGGAGCTTGTCCGAAATCGAAGTTTCACCCTTACCACCGGTGACAGCAAGCAAAGCAGGCTACGCCGTCTTAAAAACGGCGTTCCTCAGGGATCGGTCTTGGCTCCCCTCCTATTTAATATCTATACGTACGATCTTCCTTCCATGATTTCCAGAAAGTTTGCTTATGCTGATGATTTAGCATTGTTGCACTCTTCTGGAAACTGGAAGGACTTGGAGGGGACATTAAGCCAAGACATGTCCACACTTTCAGCGTATCTCCAGACTTGGAGGTTGAAGCTCAGTCACACTAAGACGGTGACGACAGCCTTTCACTTAAATAACCGAGAGGCCAAACGTGAGCTAAAGGTCTACAACAATAGTAGACTTTTACCGTTCTGTCCAACCCCTACATACCTTGGGGTAAAACTGGACAGATCGCTCACGTTTCGTCACCATTTAGTGGCATTGCACAAAAAACTATCATCGCGCGTCACACTGTTGAGGCGACTCGTGGGCTCGGGATGGGGTGCTGGTGCTAAAACACTACGCATAGCCACCTTGTCTCTAGTCTACTCAACAGCTGAGTACTGTGCGGCAGTCTGGTGTCGCAGTGCTCACACTCGTCTCATTGACAGTGTCTTGAATGACGCCTTGCGCATAGTTACTGGATGCCTGCGTCCCACTCCAACGGACCACCTACCTGTACTTTCAGGCATCCAGCCAGCTGAGCTTCGCCGACTGGGAGCGACACTCTCCTTGGCTTACCGTGGATCTCTGGACCCCGATCATATTTTGCATGGTCTTTTAAGTGGGTCCTCAGATACTGGCCAAGTGAGACTAAGATCCAGACGCCCGTTTGTGCCAGGTGCGCGGAATCTCTTGGACAATCTTGCCAGACTTGGCATCCGCGCCTCTGAATGGACAAATCATAAATGGAACGCGGAGTACTGTGAAAGTGCTTCCAGGCTCCGTGCTTTTGTGCCCGGGACCAGTGTCAGGCCTGTTGGGATGGGCTTACCCCGAGCAGCTTGGGTTAAGCTCAACCGCCTGCGGACTGGTGTTGGGCGATTCCATTCGTCCATGCACAAATGGGGTCTCGCTCCTTCACCGAATTGCGAGTGTGGCGCCTCAGAGCAAACCGCAGACCATGTACTAACAATGTGCCCCATACATCGGGCACCACATGGAGCACGCGGTCTGACGGTTTTGGATGATGAAACTCGATGCTGGCTTAATAACATCACTGCCAGCATCTGATCCAGGCAGTGCAGCAGTCTGGGGTAGTAAAAGGATAAACCCTCGGCCCCAGTTCTGTTTGTGTCTGGCCTGGAGTGGATGCCCTTCAAACGATGACGACGACGACGACGACGATGGTCTTACTTTTAACCAAATTGCAAACAGTTCTCTAATTAGTAGAGCTTTCAAAGCTGATGGTTATTCTATGCCCAAAAGTCCCCAAACCATCCGTGATCACTTTGTTAAAGAGTTTAAAAACACTCTCATGACTGTCAGTGAAAAAGTTAACACAGCCAAGAAGAACGGAGATCGTTTTTCAATTAGCTTTGACGAATCAACTTCAGTCAGGAATCGTCGATACATGAATCTCAATCTACATGACGGACAAAGTTTTCAGTCTCTTGGTATGATTCGTGTCAAAGACAGCATGAAATCTGAAAAAGCAATCGAGCTTGTTCAAGGAAGACTTACCAAGTTTAATCTTAACTTGGACACGGACATTGTGGCCACAATCACAGATGGAGCTAGTGTTATGATGAAAGTCGGTCGAGAAACAAGTCCTCTACACATTGCTTGTTTATCTCATGCAATTCATTTGTGCATATGTGACGTACTATACAAAGAGAAGCGAAAAATTAACGAATTTAACAACAAAAATAATAATGCCAATTATAATGAGGTTGAGGAAGAAGACAGTGATATAGATGAAACTGCTGAAGACAATCTCGATAAACTTCCCGACATAGTTTTGGTTTCTGAGTTTCGTACAATCGTTACAAAAGTGCGCAAGACAGTTAAAATGTTCAGAAAATCCGTGGTGCGCAACGATAACAATCTACAGCCTCAGAACATTGCCTCCTTTGGAATAGAGAAAGCTGTATTCCTGGATTGCAAGACTCAGTGGAATAGTTTGCTCAAAATTCTCCGGCATTTTTACGAGCTACGCAAGGAAATAAAGGTAGCGATGGTTGAGCTTGAGCAAGAGTTTGAGTTTTCCGATGATGAATTGAAAAAGATCAACGAGCTCTGTGAAGCCCTTGCTCCAATAGAAATGGCAGTCAAATACCTTTGCAAAGACAAAGCTGACTTACTTCTGGTTGAAAATGTGGTTATGTTCACTCTAAAGAAACTAAGAGATCTGGATACAAAGATCAGTAAGGCCCTACAGGAAAAGTTTCAGATACGGGCGCAAGAAAGGCGAAACACGGAACTGATCCACTTAAGTATTTAAGGTCTTCTAATTACCTGGACAATTATCAGGACCATTTTGGAAACAAAATCAGTAAAACCAAAATTGCATCCTTGGCGATATCTCTTTTGAAAAGGCTCTATCCACAGAGCCCTTATAATCATGTGGAAGAGGATCAAGAAAATGTTGAAGATGAACTCGTTACCACTAAATCTGACCAGCCTGACCAGGCACCTAAGGTCATGACTCTATCCGAGGAGTTTGTTTCATTTCTCGAGAGTGAAAATCACGACTGTGAGGCTATTTCGGCACAAGAAGAGAGTCGATCACAAATTGTAAAAAAAGAAATGAGTCTTTTTGAAGCTACAAAAAAGAGACCTGAAAATCTTGAGAAGCTGTATCATGCATTGCTAACAATCAAGCCCACATCAGTAGAGCCAGAAAGGGCTTTTTCAGCTAAGGGACTATTTGTCACGAAATTGAGAAATAGACTAAATGATGAGAGTCTCGACGCTTTGATTTTCATGCGTCAGTACTACAAAAATCAGTAAAAGCTCTACTTTAGCAATAAAGACTTAATTAATTTATGCATTCTTCTTTTCGTTGTCTTCATAATCATTTACTAAACTAGTTTTTTTTGGTTGTTGTAACAATTGTTTTTTAATGTTTAACGTGGTAACTTGGTGTGTATTTTTGACATTTCAGCTTGTTTTGTACATTTAAACTTCAGCAGTCTGCACTCTGCTATATGATTGATGTGGTTGACTTTGAAAGCCATATTGTCGGAACAGACATTTTGCCATCTCCTTTGTGTTATGTTTCCACTATAGAGAACTAATGAGTTGCTAATAAAGTACGCATCAAATACCAGTCAAACAGTAATAATTTCAACGTAATAATGGGTTTATTTTGTGCAAAATCGCTTTTTCATCAAAACCCGAAAAACCCGAGTTTTCCCGGGGTTTTTCTCTCAGGTACCCGAAACCCGGGTTTTAAAATTTTGCCCCGAATTGGAAACACTAGTGGCGTCCTTGGTTCAAATAGTTGAAATGGCTATGGCAGATGCATCGTATTTAACGATAAATACCAATGACTCATCAGTTGATTGCAACACGTCCTTAGTCAATTCGATTTTTAACCACTCAAAAGATTTTGAAACACTATTGTTCGAAGGAAAAATTTTATGCTCAGCACTCGACAGAGCGCTTTCAAGTAATCATGCGGCGGTAAGTTTAACCCTTGTCCGGCGGCATAATTTTACACCGCTAACAGGCGGCATAGGTACAATTGTACCTAAACTTATTTTGTAGGAAATTTGTCGTTGTAGGTATAATTTCTGAAACAATTGAAGTTGATTCAAACAGTAAGCCTTTCAAGACCATGCGACAAATACAGACACAACGTATTATGACTTCATAATGCATACCGATGAAATTCTAAAGGCTGGTTTACATACAACGCGTGCGCGAGTCTCTTGCTGCTATTCAGCTACTTTTGAGTCAGTCAGAAGAAACGTTTTAAAAGCTTAAAAGCGCCAGAACTACAAATGATGGCTTAATAGAGCTTGATTGCGCAAAGCAGTAACTATTTTCCTTCTGGATAAGCCTTTTAGCCTCTTAAGCTAGCCTGGTTATCCAGTTTTACAGTAGCAAGCCCTCACAGTTGTTAGCCAATTATTTAGCCAGTTTTTACCGTACAGTAGTTACCCAGTTACCTGTTTATAGCCTGTTAGCCTCTACCTCGTCACTAGTTCGGTACTGCGCATAATCTGTAGCAGTAGCAGTACAGAGCTGCAGTAGCAATATCGGCAGGTTTTGTAAAATCACACTTCTTGATGCCACTGATGCCTGCTATATTCACAATATATGTATCATCTACAGGTTGTCTCAGTTGTTTTATATTACGAGGTATTTTAGTTATATTTTAGGAAGCTGTTTATTTTTCCCGATTAAATGAATTATTATAAATGCACTTGGAGCTGGAACTAGGAGCCACAATTCACAAGCGCGAAGGTTAGTAGGCCTATGATTCGGTCTCATGACCAATTTTGCACTTTTCCTTATCGACAAATTACTTTACGTGATTTTATTTTCATATTTTTTGCAGATATGCAGATGATGAATTGAGGCAAATGATTGAAGAATTGGATTCTGAATACGAGGGAGACTCGTATGTTGCATCAGATGACGAAACCTATATTCCAGCAGCGAATGGTGATACCGGCACTCCAGAAGATTCAAACATCGACCAAGAAATGATCATAGAGCAAGAAGAAGAATACGACTCCGATGAAAGTGTTGAGGATGAGCCTTTGCCTCAAAACGTCAGTAGTATTTGGATAGCCAAGGATAAAACAGAATGGAGTAGCAACCCATTACCAAGCGCACAAACAAGATCTCGTAACATTCTGCATCAAAGGGGTGGACCCGCAGCAAACAGTAATCTGTTTACACTAGATGAGTTATTCAAGTCAATAATGACACCAGAGATTTGTGACATCATACTACGAGAAACAAATCGAAAGGGCAAAAGAGTGTGTGATGCTTTCAACAATGATCTGATGAACAGGTTTCCTCTTGCCTTCGGACGGCCACCATCAAAAACATTCCAGCCTTTTACTGAAGCTGAGCTGCTCGCATTTATTGGCATTCTGATTCTGCTGGTGTACACAGACAAAACAAAGAGAATCTGGACGATATGTGGAAAGGTGATGCTTTACCGCTTATACGTGCAGCTATGTCTCGTGACAGGTCCAAAATGATGCTTAGATTTATTAGATTTGACAACGAAAACACCCGCGCAGAACGCGCGCAAACAGATAAGGCCGCACCAATACGAGACATATGTATTATGTTGAATAGAAATTTGGAAAAAGCCTACAAGCCTTATGAATGCATCACCATCGACGAACAATTATTTCCATTTAGAGGTCATACTAAATTTACACAGTACATACGATCTAAACCTGCGAAATATGGCATCAAGGTTTTCTGGGCTTGCGATCCATCAAACGCATACCCACTACAAGGTCAGATTTACACTGGAAAACCAGCAGATGGTCCCCGACAAGTAAACGTTGGCGATCGAACAGTTCTGAACCTGGTCAGTTTGTATAAAAGCTCTGGAAGAAATGTCACAACGGATAACTTCTTCACAACTATGGAATTAGCTAAGGTATTGAACTCCTGGAACATGACTTTAGTTGGTACAGTCAGAAAAAACAAAAGATTTCTGCCTAGAAACATGCAGTCTACCAAGAAAAGGCCTGTTTATTCAACCAATTTTGCCTACCATCGTGATACAACAGTCTGTTCATATGTGCCAAAGAAGAAGAAAGCATTTTTTATGAGTAGAGCTTCATGAATCTTAGAACAAAATTCTGATTTGCATTTACGTATTATTACAAAATTGTTTCCATCAGACCGATTATTAGAACACTTTTCACACGACAAAATATGATCTTTAACTGCACTATCCTGTAGACTTTTGAAATTCAGATGCTCCCGAACTCTAGTGATCAAATGTCTGGACGACATACCGATGTATGTCTTGTTCGTATCGCACGAACACGAGAATTTATTGACAACATTTGAACAAAGAGCCACAGGAGTTTTGGATTTTAACTGAAAATAATTGACCACTTTAAAAGTTTTATAGATAGGAGATATTTTTAAGTTGTACTTGTTTTTTATTAATGCAGAAAGACGATTTGCAAAGTGATGTGATTCCTTACCCAAATACGGAATACAAAAACTATTTTCAAAGCTAATGTTTTGAGAAAATTTGTTAGAAGATTGAAAGCTCGCAAGAATTTTATCAAAAAACGATGAAGGATAACCATTATTCAAAAACATCTTTTTTAACATACTAACTTCTTTATCAAACAAAAAATCGGAGGAACAAATACGCTTAGCTCGATTTAAAAAACATAGAATTAATCCAGACTTCCATTTAGTGGGACACAGAGCGTTAAAATTCAAAATTAAATTGGTGTTTGTGGGTTTTCTGTATACCCAAGTATCAATCCCTGTTTCATTGAGCCTAATTTCAACGTCAAGAAATGGTATGGTGTCAGAAGGGAGCTCCACTGTGAATTTAATATTATTATGTTGAGAATTAAGCAAATCGAGAAATTTAGTGCAGTGATCAGAATTATCAAATACAGCAAATATATCATCAACGTATCTAGAATACAATACGTTGATGACATATTTGCTGTATTTGATAATTCTGATCACTGCACTAAATTTCTCGATTTGCTTAATTCTCAACATAATAATATTAAATTCACAGTGGAGCTCCCTTCTGACACCATACCATTTCTTGACGTTGAAATTAGGCTCAATGAAACAGGGATTGATACTTGGGTATACAGAAAACCCACAAACACCAATTTAATTTTGAATTTTAACGCGCTGTGTCCCACTAAATGGAAGTCTGGATTAATTCTATGTTTTTTAAATCGAGCTAAGCGTATTTGTTCCTCCGATTTTTTGTTTGATAAAGAAGTTAGTATGTTAAAAAAGGTGTTTTTGAATAATGGTTATCCTTCATCGTTTTTTGATAAAATTCTTGCGAGCTTTCAATCTTCTAACAAATTTTCTCAAAACATTAGCTTTGAAAATAGTTTTTGTATTCCGTATTTGGGTAAGGAATCACATCACTTTGCAAATCGTCTTTCTGCATTAATAAAAAACAAGTACAACTTAAAAATATCTCCTATCTATAAAACTTTTAAAGTGGTCAATTATTTTCAGTTAAAATCCAAAACTCCTGTGGCTCTTTGTTCAAATGTTGTCTATAAATTCTCGTGTTCGTGCGATACGAACAAGACATACATCGGTATGTCGTCCAGACATTTGATCACTAGAGTTCGGGAGCATCTGAATTTCAAAAGTCTACAGGATAGTGCAGTTAAAGATCATATTTTGTCGTGTGAAAAGTGTTCTAATAATCGGTCTGATGAAAACAATTTTGTAATAATACGTAAATGCAAATCAGAATTTTGTTCTAAGATTCATGAAGCTCTACTCATAAAAAAGTTAAGTCCAAAATTAAGAAGAAAGCAGTTGTGCTTTTGTCATCTATGCACATGTCAGCAGAAGTTGAAGAAACGCAATCAGCCAAGCCAGAGATAATAAAATATTACAACAAAACAAAAGGCGGTGTTGATACTATGGATAAAATGCTGGGCGAGTACACTGTGAAACGACGAACACTGCGGTGGCCGCTGGCATTTTTTTTTACAACATGATTGACGTCACTGGCTTGGCATGCTACGTCATCTATAGAGAACACAACGCAAGGTTTAGGGCAAAGGATCAACGAAGAAAGTTTCTGAAAGAGCTTGCCAATAGGCTGTGTATGACCTCGATGGAAGCTCGTAGTAACAATAGGATGTTGATGAGGAACTATTTTATTCGAAGCGCAGTGGAAATGGTACCTGGACGACGAATTGTGACGTCACGAGAAAATGTTGCTGTTGCTCGTGCTCCACATGGCAGTCGTGGACCCACTCAGATCGTTGGCAGTTGTTGTGTCTGCCGAGACCAGAAGAGGAAACAACGAAAAACCAGGAAAAGCTGTGTGATTTGCGGGCAGCCTGTGTGCAACGAACATTCAGTATCTAAAATGATGTGCATCCCTTGTAAAAATCAATAAACTCTTCTTCCTTTACTCATTTCTTCATGTTGTAAATACATTGATTGATTTGTGTTGTTTTAATAAAATAACATCATCTTTAAAAAATCATGATTAATTATTTTGGGATTCATTCAAAACAAAAGGTATATATAGGTACGATTGTACCTATGCCGCCTGTTATGGGTATAAGAAAAACTTCATCCGATATACAAGGAATGTGTAAACATATTTGGCTGAAAATTTTCTTAAATAAATCTATGCAATAATGTAGAGATGTCAGGAAATCTCAGGTATCTACGACTTATAACAAAAAAGTTATCGCTATTTAAAATCGCAAAAGTTACAATTGTACCTATGCCGCTGGACAAAGGTTAACAGCGGTTTCATACGTTCAAGATGAGGCTTAATGCGCTTGTTTCTAAAAACGTATTAATAAATTTTAATATCAAAAACAGAGCTAACAATTTTGCTATCGGTTAACGTTAAGCTTCAGTGAAGAATTGGATTAATAAACGCTTTTGCATTACGATCAAATTCAAGTTGAATAAAACCAATTGCCTGATATTGTCTAGATATGCATACGTATGGGTTAAATTTTCTTTTACAAAGTGATAAATAATTTGTTGAAACGCAGCCACTTCATTTTTGACCCCATAAGCTATTCGTGTAAATTTATATAATCTATTATTCGCTTTAAAACCTATATATTTAAGCTCAGATCAAACGAGTTTGATTTGATGGTAAGCACTACGCAGATAAAAAGGAGAAAACACAGAATATTGAGAAAGTGTATTAATCATATCATTGATTTGGGAGAGGGAATAAGCATCGAGTTGAGTGTAAATATTAGTAGTTTACGAGTAATCTATGCACAAACAGTTTCGTTGCTGATTAAAAGAATCTTGTACAACAACTAGCTGTGCACGCCATGGCGAAGAACTCGGCCGAATAAACTCTGCTTCTAGCCATTTGTCAATTGTTCTCTGGATAAACTCTCGATCCTCTTAATTAAATCGGCAAGATTTTGTGGCCATGGATTTTGCTTTCGATGTTAAATTTGAGAAAAGAAATACAACATCAGTTAAAGCAGCAAAGAAACAACTAAGTCATCGGATTCACCACTAAATTCAAATATCATAACTTACTGCCGGCCTTGAAAATTTAGTCCTAGGATTATGTAACAGAAAGATTCTCAAAAACATTGAGTCTGTTTGATTCGTGTTTGTTGCCATTAAGATCTCTGTCAACAAAGCAAAATCTATCAGAAACAGATGCGGTGATTAGTGTGTTACACGGTTCTTCTACATTTTGCTAAAAACACTTTTTTTGCAGAAAAACTACAAATTAAAAAATAACAGAAATACTATAAAAAACACAATTTGATTGCTTTTGGTAGTCAAGGAAGTAATAAGATACAAGCAAACACTATATTTATGAAATTTTTTATAGCTTTATTATTAGCTTGCGCAACATATTTGGATTTTACGGCATGGTGTAATCCAACACAATTTATTGTGATTCTTTATCCATTAGGGAAGCGTTTCTCAATCTGTGTGCCGCGGCACAGTAGTTGCCGCGAGTGAAGTGTGCCGCAAAACTTAACATAACATTAGACCATTGTTTAGCAACCTTTTTCTAAAAAACGCTACTTCTTAGCACTTATCGAGTCTCTTTCGCTTCTAATTTTTATGTGAACACTCCATTTTGTGGCAGTGCTCATACTCGCTTTATTGACAATTCCATTAGCGATGCCTTTTGCATAGTGACCAGATGCCTGCGTCCCACACCAGCGCATAATCTTTTTATTTTAGCAGGCATCCAACCAACTGAGCTTTGCCATCAAAAAAGCCGCACTGTCTCTAACTCGCCGCGCTCAGGAGCCAGAACACCTCCCTGTATCAAAGGCTCTCCACTTAGTGGACAGCTACGGCAACTTAAATCAAGATACCCATTTGCTGCACTAGAACTGCTGAACTATCCCGCCCATTCAAGCATCAGTGTAGCCCGATGGGCAGAATATAGATGGAGCATGAAGTGGCGGGAAAATATCTCTCGACTCCATACATTTATTAAAGATGTTAGCCCAACGCCACCGAGAATTAGCTTTCCCAGAACTGCATGGGTCATGCTTAACCGGCGTTGGTTTATTCCGCTCAGAAACGCACAAATGGGGTATGGCTTTGACCGCGGCCTGTGAATGTGGCGCAAAGGAGCTGACAGCTGAGCACAAATTTTTGAATTTTACTATGTTCGCTTAGTGCCTTGTTGCTATGGGCAAGATAAACGTCTAGGCCAAATTTTGCGTTAAAATGAGCTCATCTTCTTTACCGACTTTTCATGTCAATTTTTGGCTAATTTTGCCTATATATACACCTAGTCTAGTACAAAGCGTTGATAACTGTAAACACTAACCGACTTTTAAATATGAAAAACAATTTTATTCAAACACTGCGATGTCTTAGCATTAATAATTGAAGCTGAAATGCTTCTTGGTTCTAAATGTAGGCATAATCCGTCTGCTGCTAAGCCGCTGCCTGATGTAACCATCTTTTCAATTTATTTTCAATAGTTTTTTGATCCAACAAAGGAATGGTTAACTGATCTCCAATCGCCCTAGTCCATATTGCAGAAACATCTAAAGCAGCTTTCTTCACGATCTCATTCACCTCTGCAAACCTTCCAACCTCACATTTGGACCTTCAACAATTTCGTAACACTTCACCATTAAGATGAAGTTTGTTTGCAGAAAGAGAATCTGGCTGCCCAAACACAGCATGCTCTGTGCCTTTCCTGGTTATTCTCTTTCTCTTAGTCATTACTGCTATATTCTTTACAAATTAGTTCAACTATGAAATATTAATACATTATTTTACTTTAGAAGTGTCAAAATTATTTTACATTTTATTAAAACTTGTAAAAGTATGCGTGACAACTGACAGCACTGCATTACAAAAAAATGCGACACAAAGCAACGATATTCTGACAACGGCCAACAACTATAGGCTATGTCACAAAAAAACCTAAAACAGCAGAACGGAAAGAGATAACTCAAAAGTATTACAGCAGAACAGTGCTGAAAAATTGAGCTACATAGTGAACAAGCGCGTGCTGATTGGCACTGAGCCAAGAACGTGGCTGATACAGTATCATTGCTTTAGTATAGTCTCATAAAATTGCGTCAAGTGTCAATTTTCAGTCCAAAAGTCTGTAGGCAAAACCTACGTCTACTACCCTAAAATTTGGTGTGCGGCTTTCAAATGACATGTACAACAATGCATCAAGCGATCACTTTAATCTGTGACAAAAGTGTTCCCTATGCACCATCTATCACCATCCAAATGGAGCCCGTGCTTTCTCAGATATCGACAAGAGACTGGCGACCTGGATGAAGGAAAAATGTCTGGCCATTTAGTAGATCATCTAGCTCCTGTCCATCTCCCCCAAACAAAGAAGAAAAAGAAGACTATTTTCCAGAGATGAAAATTAAGAAATTCGAGACAGATTCAAAATGAAAATTTTCTTTTTGAGAGAACATTACTTTTTAGGGACGAAAATCAAGAAATTTGATACCGATTTAAAGTAAACTACTTTTTAGGGACAAAATCAAAAAAATTTGTCCAAGTAAGCCACAAAAGGCGGAAAAATGTTGAGAACCACTGCGTTGGGGCATCAGAATGGAAAACCCGTTTAAGACAATTTAAATGAGGCAAAGCTCAAACACCAAAATAATGTCTTTACGCAGCCACGGTCAGAATTTCTCATAGTTATCAAACATAGGCCAAAATCATTTTTTTTATTGCATTCTTGACCTCCATTGACTAATAAAATTTTCAAGAAAATTGAAGCCTCGCTGTTTTGATTGTATTGGTAAAAGCAGGATGGTTGAATAAAATTAATTTTTTTTGTTGCAATGGCTTTTACATTTTATCATTTTGTTGGGCTTAATTTTGGTAAAATTTGAACAAAACTATATGATTTTTTACGGTGTTTTTATTGTACAAATAAATGCACCATGGGCAGATAATTCTGTTATTGATAGTTCGAAAACCCACAATTCTCTTTTTCAATAAATTTGCGCTCTCACAGTTGACACTATTTTGCCGCCTTCACATTTGGTACAGATCGCAAACCTTAAAATTTTGTGCAAATAACTCAATAAATAATACGACGTTGAAATTGCTGAAACAAGCACGATGACAAACAGGATCTTTTTACATTTGAAAGAGGAGCAGACGTAATTTGAGGTCCAAACACTTGCTGATGTCCTTGTTTTACATGCTTGTGAACAAGTCTCAAAATGGTATGGCTAAATATTACTTGACGCTAAAACCCAGCATTTTCAGCCGAATTTGATCGGTTTTCTACGAATGAACATCTTTACTATGTGCCTAGTAAAATAGGGTATAGTTTTTTTATCAATCGCCTAGTCTCTAATATACGCTTAAAAAAATTTCTACTTCAAAACTTGTGCCCTTCAAACAATCTCTGTCTTTTCAAAATTTATAAAGAGTATTTCTTTAAAAATTAGCCGAATAACAAATATAGTTTTTTTTCCATTTATTGCTCTTGTTGCTTATGTTATTTCATAAGCATTAATGATGTTGTTGCTACTATTGACTTGTCCCAATATGTCATGTTGGGATGGTAATACGCCCACCTTTGGATAGATACGGTTTTGTATTAAAAATTATAAAATAGAAATAAGCACAAATTCAAAAATTAACACAGCGCGCGAACGCTTACTAACTAAAACCCGCCTCACAATCTCCAAACAAGAATGACGATTACGTTTGATTTGAAAATAGTCCACAATGGTCCGACTATTTGCTGACCGACTGAGATATTATGTTGAGAGAGACGAGGCGAGAAAACAACTTTTAAGGATATCATTATCGGCAAAAATTACGCTATGCAATAAAAAAATGAAGTGACTTTTGGTCTACCAAATATTGGCGGGAAAAATTAACTTCTGAACAATTGCGTAAGGCAAAAATCAAACAACTTCTGATCGAAGAGATATTGGCGGTAAAATACAGCTTTAGCGATTACCGAAAACAATTACTTAAGGCAACGAAAATAAAGCAACTTTTGATTAAACCGGACATTGGTGGCAAAATCAACTTTAGTTAAAATCTAATCTCAACTAAAATCGAATTTACATTAACAGCTACAATCGAATAATTTTTTAGGCAACGACTCGTTGCGCACACGTTATACTAATCTTTGACAGTTGCAGTCCCGTTTGGGACCATTGTTCTTCTGGAGCAGTGGATCCCAGCCAGAGGTCCACGAACTCCTTGGAGGTGCATGGAAAGATTGCAAGGGTCCGGAAGTGCATTAAAAGTTGGAAAAATTTTAAAATATTTTCAAAACTATTAGTTACGTGAATTATAAAAATTTAAGGGCCCATAAGCTTGATAATATTTAAAAAAGAATCTGTGAGTAAAAAAGTTGTAAAGACTGTTCTAGAGAAGATTTTGCAAAATTTGTTTACGTATGCAAAAAAATAATATAAACGTTACGTGTATTTTTGGTAGCGGTCATTAACAAGTTATATTTATTTGATGGAGTAAGTTTCGATAAGCTTTTTTAACCTTAGTAATTTATTATATGCCTACATAAAATATGTTAATTTTTTTTTAGTATTAAAAACCAAAGATATTTGATAGTCTTTCCAAAAGTAGCATTCAATTATATAACTTTTAAAAGCATTGTTAAAATGATTGTACAAACAAAAGTGCCGTACAGCTTTAATTTAGTTGCTTTTACCACTTCTTTTTTGCGCTTTTGAGGACTCTTTTTATATTTTGATTACAATTTCAACGTATCTTTGTCTAAACATGTATTTAAGTCAAAACATGACTACACTTTCAGCATACCTCCAAACTTGAAGGTTAAAGTTCAGTCACTCAAAGACGATAACAGCAGTCCCAACCAAGAGGCCAAACGTGAGCTAAAATGATAAACGTTTATCTATTTGTCCGGTAGCAACTTAACTTGGTATAATCTTGATAGATGGTTTATTTTCGTCACCATTTTGAGGCATTGCTAAAAAAGCAATCAATGTGCGTCACTTGGCTTAGGCAACTCACACGCTTACGATAGGGTGCTGGTTCCAAAACGTTGCAAACAGCTGTCCTTTACTCTGGCCTACTCTGCAGCTGAGTATTACAGGCTCGTCTGTTGTCGCCGCGCACACACTTGCCTCGTGGACAGTGCTTTGAATGAAGCAATTTTAAAATATTTTGCTTTTTATATTGCACCTTTTTTATAAACTTCTTGATGTGCATATTAATGTTTTAAGCCACATATGGGTGGAAACCAAACCATTATTCTTAAAAGTAGAGACAAAAGCAATGCCTTGATTCGACAAAACTTTGCTAACAAGCTATTATAAACTGTGATTTTTTAAAATTAACTCTAATATGCGTGCCTTTTTTATGAATTTTTGGGATCGCTTATCAATTTTTGCGTTTCTGTATCGCTGTACATTATTTTTATTAAAAACTTAACAATTTTAATAGCAAATGTAATAAATTATCAATTAGTTTCTTTAGAGGCGGTAGAAAAATTGAGGTGATAGATGATCTAATTTTTAAAATGTTAAAAAACAGTTTTAACGTCAAGTTTGTGGTCAAAAAAAATTGTTGGATTAATTTTGCATAAATGTTTAGACATTGCTAACTTTTTCTGTGGGCGCTACTATTGATTAGCTGTTCAAATTATATTTTTATTATACTGAATAGAAGATCACTGATTATAAAAGGTACTCATTCTTTGTTACAACAAGAACAATTAGTTTAAAAAATTTTATGTATGTACTGTACTCATCTGCTTTCTTATGTGTACGGATTCCTTTTTTCCATTATCTCTTATTGAAATCTCAACATATCAGATATAAATCCTGGGTGCGTACTATAATAAAAAAAAAAAACATTTTAAATAAACAACTTAAATGCAAAAAAACAAAACAGACAATTGCAGTTTTTATAAGTAAATTGGCGGTTTTTTTGTATAACGAAACTTTTGCAGGCTTTTTTCTCTCCTTAGTCCATTTTCCTGGGAAACCTGCACCTTTTTTTTTTACAACTGGTTTTGTTGGTGAGTCTGGAGTGGTAATTTTTTCTAGCTTCTCTGTAGCTGGCAGAAAATTTGTAGTCTTTAATTAAATCAAGAAATTATTTTTTTGAAGAAATTACTATTTTCATATTCAGAAAAGAATTCTAAAAATATAGCAAAATGGATTGTAGCCAGCTAGCCTATAACTAAAGCATAGTAAATAGTTTAACATGCCATTTTCTAGTCTTGTATTTTACATAATAGCTTCTGTAATCATTTTATCCGTAATATCTACATCACTTTTAGTTTTGCTGTAGTGGAGAATGACTTTGAAGTATCAACATTTTACAAGACTTTAACTCTAAAACGAAAAACCAATAAAGGAATTAATTTAAATGAACAACCTGAAAAACGACCTTCAACTATTTGACAAAACAACAACTGACAAAACCAAAGTTTAAACGGAATGTGAAATAACAAAAACGACAGAAATCAACGCGTTGGAGAAAAGGCGCAATGCGTGGCAATCATCATAAAGAACTTTGTTGATTACATTGTTCAGACTTCAAAATTTTCGGTGGGATCAAAACGGTCAATATAGAAGAACTATTAAGGGCTGATGATTTAACGAGCACCATTTACGTCTATTGTATCATATGTAGTCAACTGAATTGTGTTTTTGTCGGAAACAAGAAATAAAAACGTCGGCTGAGGATTCATTGCAACCTATTTTTCTATAAATTCTGTGATCTATAATTAGTTTTTGGACTCCTTTCAATATTTATTAAGACATACCCATATATGGAGCATCAGATGACACTCAGAGCTTCAAAATATACTTAGCATGTTTACTATGTATGTACAAAATGCATAGACTTTTACCTCTGAATAGGTGAAGTACTTTGTCAGCAATCATAGACTCATTTTTTGCTTAAGATTTTAGACTACTCGTGACTTTAAGTAGATGCAATTCCTTAGCAAGGTGAACTACCATATAACAAATCAGTGACGTTGCTCTGTTGTTCTACGAAATTACAAAAAGCACCTTAGTTTTTTTCAAACTCTGGAAGAGTTCCGAGAATGCAAACAAGCATTTGAGTAAACATAATATTTGATTGCCATATTTGGTATTAAATGGCCAAAACACGCATTATTAAGCAATGACAAATGCTATAGCAATTCAAAGTGTTTCGTAAAAAGTTATTCAGTTTGCAACCAATAACGATAAATTTACATAAAAAACTAATCTCAACAATACTACATAATAGGAATTCAATTTTCTTGGTTTCTGATTATTCATTCGCATCGAGTGTTGTTTGCTTTAATGCTCACCCCAAAAAAATTATAGTCAGAAACTTTGGAGCACATTGATTAAGAACTGTAGACAATACGCTACCCGAAAACCGCAAAAAATCTCACAAAATCTTGTATGCACTTTAGGGTTAAGAACCGTTAAGAGTATTGAAAAATTTAATATTTTTGTTGATATAAAAATACGTAATTACAATTAAAAATAAATATTTTCAAAGCTTATAGAAAAAATTTTAGAGGCCCTTTAAAGAAATGTGCGAAATTTTTAAAGCCGTTGAAAAGAATCAGTATTGTATTCTTTTTATTTCAAGTTACCACGAGTGGATAAAACCCAAAACTTTACTATATAGCTGTGCAAGTTTTTTAGTGAACTAATTTTTAGAGTGAGTGAACATTTGATTTAAAAACAAAAAAAATTATGAACACTTTATGATTTCATTTTAAAAGTTTTTAAAGCGATCATGAGTGAAATAACTCATTAAACACTTTAAGGTGCCTCTGGTATTTAATTGTTGGAAAAATATTTTTTTAAATTAGAATAATCTCTTTTTTAACAATGTTAACGTTTATAGTTACAATTTTTTTCTGTCTTTTTCCTAATTTCATTGTCAATCAGAATATTGTCCACAAATACTTTTGTTTATATTATTTTTTAAATATTTTTTGCTAATCAATCATGTTCAAAACTTTATTTTTGTTTTGCCAGATTGTATCAGAGCTTGATATAGAAAACCTTCCAAAACCTGAAACATTACAACAATACCAAGCGTCTGCAGTTAAAGAAACTGAAAAAATCGAAAGAGGCAAAAAGCTGAAAAGAGGCAAGAAAAGAAAGGCAAGAAAGCCAAAAAGAAAATCAAAAAAGCTTAAAAAATCAAGTTGAAAGAGGAAAAAAGCTGAGAAAATATGTTGCGATATTTTATGTTGCCAACGAAACTCTTAGAAACAATCGTGTAATACCAAAACAATTGTTCATTTTCAATGATAAGAAGTTATTCTCAAATTATGTAAAATATTGTTTGTTGTTTTATAATTTCTGGTATTTTTTTGAAATTTAGTTTTTGCCTTTAATTAAGTTATATTTAGATGTTACCTGCTCAATGACAATGAAAGATTAAATCGAATGTGCCCAGGTACATTTAGACAATAGTTTAGCATTTGCTTCAGATTAAAGCTCATATTAGTGGTTGTATGATAAATTTTTTAATCGTAGGAAGAGGTTTCGCTATGATCTTTTTAAAAAAAGTAGAGTTCGCAAAGATTCTTTATTCTCTTTTCTAATTTAAATATTTAAATTGTGTAATTTTGACATTAGAAGAAATTTCTTGATGACGTCGTCGTCGTCGTTTGAAAGGCATCCACTACAGGCCAGACACAAACAGGACTGGGGCCGAGGGTTTATCCTTTTACTACCCCAGACTGCTGCACTGCCTGGATCAGATGCTGGCAGTGATGTTATTAAGCCAGCATCGAGTTTCGTCATCCAAAACCGTCAGACCTCGTGCTCCATGTGGTGCCCGATGTATGGGGCACATTGTTAGTACATGGTCTGCGGTTTGCTCTGAGGCGCCACACTCGCAATTTGGTGAAGGAGCGAGACCCCATTTGTGCATGGACGAATGGAATCGCCCAACACCAGTCCGCTGGCGGTTGAGCTTAACCCAAGCTGCTCGGGGTAAGCCCATCCCAACAGGCCTGACACTGGTTCCGGGCACAAAAGCACGGAGCCTGGAAGCACTTTCACAGTACTCCGCGTTCCATTTGTGATTCGTCCATTCAGAGGCGCGGATGCCAAGTCTGGCAAGATTGTCCAAAAGATTCCGTACAGCTGGCACAAACGGGCGTCTGGATCTTAGTCTCACTTGGCCAGTATCTGAGGACCCACTTAACAGAACATGCAAGATATGATCGGGGTCCAGAGATCCACGGTAAGCCAAGGAGAGTGTCGCTCCCAGTCGGCGAAGCTCAGCTGGCTGGATGCCTGAGAGTACAGGTAGGTAGTCCGTTGGAGTGGGACGCAGGCATCCAGTAACTATGCGCAAGGCGTCATTCAAGACACTGTCAATGAGGCGAGTGTGAGCACTGCGACACCAGACTGGCGCACAGTACTCAGCTGTTGAGTAGACTAGAGACAAGGTGGCTGTGCGTAGTGTTTTAGCACCAGCACCCCATCTCGAGCCCACGAGTCGCCTCAGCAGTGTGACGCGCGAGGATAGTTTTTTGCGCAATGCCACTAAATGGTGACGAAACGTGAGCGATCTGTCCAGTTTACCCCAAGATAAGTAGAACTTGGACAGAACGGTAAAAGTCTACCATTGTTGTAGACCTTTAGCTCACGTTTGGCCTCTCGGTTATTTAAGTGAAAGGCTGCCGTCACCGTCTTAGTGTGACTGAGCTTCAACCTCCAAGTCTGGAGATACGCTGAGAGTGTAGACATGTCTTGGCTTAAAGTCCCCTCCAAGTCCTTCCAGTTTCCAGAAGAGTGCAACAATGCTAAATCATCAGCATAAGCAAACTTTCTGGAATCATGGAAGGAAGATCGTACGTATAGATGTTAAATAGGAGGGGAGCCAAGACCGATCCCTGAGGAACGCCGTTTTTAAGACGGCGTAGCCTGCTTTGCTTGCTGTCATCGGTGGTAAGGGTGAAACTTCGATTTCGGACAAGCTTCATGATCATTTTGACCATGTGCTTATCCGGAAGTAATCTCAGCAGGTTGCAGGTAAGGCCACGGTGCCAGACAGTGTCATAAGCAGCTGTCAGATCGATAAATACGGCACCGGCCTTATTTTTAGCCTCGAAAGAATCCTCGATGTTCTGGGTTAGCAGAACAACTTGATCTACGGTTGACTTCCCGCGTCGGAACCCAGCCTGCTCTTTAGGGAGCAGTGGATCGATTAATGGTTCAACGCGGGCCTAGATAAGCCTTTCGAGGATCTAGATAAGACTTATTTCCAAGTATGTAAAACAAGAACGTCAGCAAGTGTTTGGATCTCAAATTGCGTCTGCTCTTCTTTTAAATGTAAAAAAACCCTGTTTGTGATCGTACAATTTCAACGTCGTATTATTTACGTATTGAGTTGTTTGCACAAAATTTTAAGGTTTACGATCTGTACCAAACGTAAAGGCGGCAAAATAGTCTCAACTGTGAGAGTGCGAATTTACTGAAAAAGAAGAGCGTGGGTTTTTAAACTATCAATAACAAAATTATCTGCCCATGGTGCATTGTACAATAGAAACACAGTAAAAAATCGTGTAGTTTTGTTCAAATTTTATCAAAATTAAGCCCAACTAGATTATAAAATGCAAGAGTCATTGCAACTAAAATAAAAAAATTAATTTAATTTAATTTTTTATTTACCATCCTGCTTTTACCAATACAATCAAGACAGCAAAGCGTCAATTTTCTTGAAAATTTTATTAGTTAATGGAGGTCAAGAATGCAATCAAAGAAATGGTTTTCGCCTATGTTTGATAACTATGAGAAATTCTGACGGTCGCTGCCTAAAGACATTATTTTGATGTTTGAGCTTTGCCTCATTTAGATTGTCTTAAACTTATTCGATCCGTTGCAGCTGGCCTGTAGAAAAATACAAGTTCTACATTCTTATTTCCCAATGCAGTGGTTCTCAACATTTTTCCGCCTGCGGCACATTTTGCGACTTTTTTTAAAAATTTGCGGCACACTTGGATGAGATTTTTTGATTTTTGTCCCTAAAAAGTAGTGCTCTCTAAAATAAATCTTTACTTTGAATCGGTATCAAATTTTTTGATTTTCGTCCCTAAAAAGTAGTGTTCTTTAAAAAAAAATCTTCACTTTGAATCTGTCTTGAAGTTCTTAATTTTCATCTCTGGGAAGTAATCTTTTTTTTCTTCTTTGTTTGGGGCAGATGGACGAGAGCTACATGATCCACTAAATGGCCAGACATGTTTCCTTCATCCAGGTCGCCGGGCTGTTGTCGATATCTGAGGGAACACGGGCTCCTTTTTGATGGTAATAGAGGGTGCAAGATGTTACTACGTGCTCAGCTGTCTGCTCCTTTGCGCCACATTCACAGGCCGTCGTGAAAGCCATACCCCATTTGTGCGTTTCTGAGTGGAATAAACCAACACCGGTTCGGAGGTGGTTAAGCATGACCCATGCAGTTCTGGGAAAGCTAATTCTCGGTGGCGTTGGGCTAACATCTTTAATAAATGTATGGAGTCGAGAGATATTTTCCCGCCACTTCATGCTCCATCTATATTCTGCCCATCGGGCTACACTGATGCTTGAATGGGCGGGATAGTTCAGCAGTTCTAGTGCAGCAAATGGGTATCTTGATTTAAGTTGCCGTAGCTGTCCACTAAGTGGAGAGCCTTTGATACAGGGAGGTGTTCTGGCTCCTGAGCGCGGCGAGTTAGAGACAGTGCGGCTTTTTTGATGGCAAAGCTCAGTTGGTTGGATGCCTGCTAAAATAAAAAGATTATGCGCTGGTGTGGGACGCAGGCATCTGGTCACTATGCAAAAGGCATCGCTAATGGAATTGTCAATAAAGCGAGTATGAGCACTGCCACAAAATGGAGTGTTCACATAAAAATTAGAAGCGAAAGAGACTCGATAAGTGCTAAGAAGTAGCGTTTTCTAGAAAAAGGTTGCTAAACAATGGTCTAATGTTATGTTAAGTTTTGCGGCACACTTCACTCGCGGCAACTACTGTGCCGCGGCACACAGATTGAGAAACGCTTCCCTAATGGATAAAGAATCACAATAAATTGTGTTGGATTACACCATGCCGTAAAATCCAAATATGTTGCGCAAGCTAATAATAAAGCTATAAAAAATTTCATAAATATAGTGTTTGCTTGTATCTTATTACTTCCTTGACTACCAAAAGCAATCAAATTGTGTTTTTTATAGTATTTCTGTTATTTTTTAATTTGTAGTTTTTCTGCAAAAAAAGTGTTTTTAGCAAAATGTAGAAGAACCGTGTAACACACTAATCACCGCATCTGTTTCTGATAGATTTTGCTTTGTTGACAGAGATCTTAATGGCAACAAACACGAATCAAACAGACTCAATGTTTTTGAGAATCTTTCTGTTACATAATCCTAGGACTAAATTTTCAAGGCCGGCAGTAAGTTATGATATTTGAATTTAGTGGTGAATCCGATGACTTAGTTGTTTCTTTGCTGCTTTAACTGATGTTGTATTTCTTTTCTCAAATTTAACATCGAAAGCAAAATCCATGGCCACAAAATCTTGCCGATTTAATTAAGAGGATCGAGAGTTTATCCAGAGAACAATTGACAAATGGCTAGAAGCAGAGTTTATTCGGCCGAGTTCTTCGCCTTGGCGTGCACAGCTAGTTGTTGTACAAGATTCTTTTATTCAGCAACGAAACTGTTTGTGCATAGATTACTCGTAAACTACTAATATTTACACTCAACTCGATGCTTATTCCCTCTCCCAAATCAATGATATGATTAATACACTTTCTCAATATTCTGTGTTTTCTCCTTTTTATCTGCGTAGTGCTTACCATCAAATCAAACTCGTTTGATCTGAGCTTAAATATATAGGTTTTAAAGCGAATAATAGATTATATAAATTTACACGAATAGCTTATGGGGTCAAAAATGAAGTGGCTGCGTTTCAACAAATTATTTATCACTTTGTAAAAGAAAATTTAACCCATACGTATGCATATCTAGACAATATCAGGCAATTGGTTTTACTCAACTTGAATTTGATCGTAATGCAAAAGCGTTTATTAATCCAATTCTTCACTGAAGCTTAACGTTAACCGATAGCAAAATTGTTAGCTCTGTTTTTGATATTAAAATTTATTAATACGTTTTTAGAAACAAGCGCATTAAGCCTCATCTTGAACGTATGAAACCGCTGTTAACCTTTGTCCAGCGGCATAGGTACAATTGTAACTTTTGCGATTTTAAATAGCGATAACTTTTTTGTTATAAGTCGTAGATACCTGAGATTTCCTGACATCTCTACATTATTGCATAGATTTATTTAAGAAAATTTTCAGCCAAATATGTTTACACATTCCTTGTATATCGGATGAAGTTTTTCTTATACCCATAACAGGCGGCATAGGTACAATCGTACCTATATATACCTTTTGTTTTGAATGAATCCCAAAATAATTAATCATGATTTTTTAAAGATGATGTTATTTTATTAAAACAACACAAATCAATCAATGTATTTACAACATGAAGAAATGAGTAAAGGAAGAAGAGTTTATTGATTTTTACAAGGGATGCACATCATTTTAGATACTGAATGTTCGTTGCACACAGGCTGCCCGCAAATCACACAGATTTTCCTGGTTTTTCGTTGTTTCCTCTTCTGGTCTCGGCAGACACAACAACTGCCAACGATCTGAGTGGGTCCACGACTGCCATGTGGAGCACGAGCAACAGCAACATTTTCTCGTGACGTCACAATTCGTCGTCCAGGTACCATTTCCACTGCGCTTCGAATAAAATAGTTCCTCATCAACATCCTATTGTTACTACGAGCTTCCATCGAGGTCATACACAGCCTATTGGCAAGCTCTTTCAGAAACTTTCTTCGTTGATCCTTTGCCCTAAACCTTGCGTTGTGTTCTCTATAGATGACGTAGCATGCCAAGCCAGTGACGTCAATCATGTTGTAAAAAAAAATGCCAGCGGCCACCGCAGTGTTCGTCGTTTCACAGTGTACTCGCCCAGCATTTTATCCATAGTATCAACACCGCCTTTTGTTTTGTTGTAATATTTTATTATCTCTGGCTTGGCTGATTGCGTTTCTTCAACTTCTGCTGACATGTGCATAGATGTATGCTAGATACTAGTAGGCATCCAGTATTGTACTGAAGTATTGAAAGGTATTGTATTGTATTGTATCGTATTGAAAGGTATTGTATTGTATTATATTGTATTGTATCAGTATTGTACTGATACCAGTATTGTATTCTAGATACGTTGATGACATATTTGCTGTATTTGATAATTCTGATCACTGCACTAAATTTCTCGATTTGCTTAATTCTCAACATAATAATATTAAATTCACAGTGGAGCTCCCTTCTGACACCATACCATTTCTTGACGTTGAAATTAGGCTCAATGAAACAGGGATTGATACTTGGGTATACAGAAAACCCACAAACACCAATTTAATTTTGAATTTTAACGCGCTGTGTCCCACTAAATGGAAGTCTGGATTAATTCTATGTTTTTTAAATCGAGCTAAGCGTATTTGTTCCTCCGATTTTTTGTTTGATAAAGAAGTTAGTATGTTAAAAAAGATGTTTTTGAATAATGGTTATCCTTCATCGTTTTTTGATAAAATTCTTGCGAGCTTTCAATCTTCTAACAAATTTTCTCAAAACATTAGCTTTGAAAATAGTTTTTGTATTCCGTATTTGGGTAAGGAATCACATCACTTTGCAAATCGTCTTTCTGCATTAATAAAAAACAAGTACAACTTAAAAATATCTCCTATCTATAAAACTTTTAAAGTGGTCAATTATTTTCAGTTAAAATCCAAAACTCCTGTGGCTCTTTGTTCAAATGTTGTCTATAAATTCTCGTGTTCGTGCGATACGAACAAGACATACATCGGTATGTCGTCCAGACATTTGATCACTAGAGTTTGGGAGCATCTGAATTTCAAAAGTCTACAGGATAGTGCAGTTAAAGATCATATTTTGTCGTGTGAAAAGTGTTCTAATAATCGGTCTGATGGAAACAATTTTGTAATAATACGTAAATGCAAATCAGAATTTTGTTCTAAGATTCATGAAGCTCTACTCATAAAAAATGCTTTCTTCTTCTTTGGCACATATGAACAGACTGTTGTATCACGATGGTAGGCAAAATTGGTTGAATAAACAGGCCTTTTCTTGGTAGACTGCATGTTTCTAGGCAGAAATCTTTTGTTTTTTCTGACTGTACCAACTAAAGTCATGTTCCAGGAGTTCAATACCTTAGCTAATTCCATAGTTGTGAAGAAGTTATCCGTTGTGACATTTCTTCCAGAGCTTTTATACAAACTGACCAGGTTCAGAACTGTTCGATCGCCAACGTTTACTTGTCGGGGACCATCTGCTGGTTTTCCAGTGTAAATCTGACCTTGTAGTGGGTATGCGTTTGATGGATCGCAAGCCCAGAAAACCTTGATGCCATATTTCGCAGGTTTAGATCGTATGTACTGTGTAAATTTAGTATGACCTCTAAATGGAAATAATTGTTCGTCGATGGTGATGCATTCATAAGGCTTGTAGGCTTTTTCCAAATTTCTATTCAACATAATACATATGTCTCGTATTGGTGCGGCCTTATCTGTTTGCGCGCGTTCTGCGCGGGTGTTTTCGTTGTCAAATCTAATAAATCTAAGCATCATTTTGGACCTGTCACGAGACATAGCTGCACGTATAAGCGGTAAAGCATCACCTTTCCACATATCGTCCAGATTCTCTTTGTTTTGTCTGTGTACACCAGCAGAATCAGAATGCCAATAAATGCGAGCAGCTCAGCTTCAGTAAAAGGCTGGAATGTTTTTGATGGTGGCCGTCCGAAGGCAAGAGGAAACCTGTTCATCAGATCATTGTTGAAAGCATCACACACTCTTTTGCCCTTTCGATTTGTTTCTCGTAGTATGATGTCACAAATCTCTGGTGTCATTATTGACTTGAATAACTCATCTAGTGTAAACAGATTACTGTTTGCTGCGGGTCCACCCCTTTGATGCAGAATGTTACGAGATCTTGTTTGTGCGCTTGGTAATGGGTTGCTACTCCATTCTGTTTTATCCTTGGCTATCCAAATACTACTGACGTTTTGAGGCAAAGGCTCATCCTCAACACTTTCATCGGAGTCGTATTCTTCTTCTTGCTCTATGATCATTTCTTGGTCGATGTTTGAATCTTCTGGAGTGCCGGTATCACCATTCGCTGCTGGAATATAGGTTTCGTCATCTGATGCAACATACGAGTCTCCCTCGTATTCAGAATCCGATTCTTCAATCATTTGCCTCAATTCATCATCTGCATATCTGCAAAAAATATGAAAATAAAATCACGTAAAGTAATTTGTCGATAAGGAAAAGTGCAAAATTGGTCATGAGACCGAATCATAGGCCTACTAACCTTCGCGCTTGTGAATTGTGGCTCCTAGTTCCAGCTCCAAGTGCATTTATAATAATTCATTTAATCGGGAAAAATAAACAGCTTCCTAAAATATAACTAAAATACCTCGTAATATAAAACAACTGAGACAACCTGTAGATGATACATATATTGTGAATATAGCAGGCATCAGTGGCATCAAGAAGTGTGATTTTACAAAACCTGCCGATATTGCTACTGCAGCTCTGTACTGCTACTGCTACAGATTATGCGCAGTACCGAACTAGTGACGAGGTAGAGGCTAACAGGCTATAAACAGGTAACTGGGTAACTACTGTACGGTAAAAACTGGCTAAATAATTGGCTAACAACTGTGAGGGCTTGCTACTGTAAAACTGGATAACCAGGCTAGCTTAAGAGGCTAAAAGGCTTATCCAGAAGGAAAATAGTTACTGCTTTGCGCAATCAAGCTCTATTAAGCCATCATTTGTAGTTCTGGCGCTTTTAAGCTTTTAAAACGTTTCTTCTGACTGACTCAAAAGTAGCTGAATAGCAGCAAGAGACTCGCGCACGCGTTGTATGTAAACCAGCCTTTAGAATTTCATCGGTATGCATTATGAAGTCATAATACGTTGTGTCTGTATTTGTCGCATGGTCTTGAAAGGCTTACTGTTTGAATCAACTTCAATTGTTTCAGAAATTATACCTACAACGACAAATTTCCTACAAAATAAGTTTAGGTACAATTGTACCAACTAGCAATAAGGTTCCGATCACTTTTCTTAGTTCTGCAACTGTAGTATCTTTCCAGTTATTTGAAAATACACGTAGACCTTCTTTATTAGTCCATTTACATATTTCTTCCAGAAGATTATCTCTGAAAAACAAAAAAAAACAATCTCCAAGTGAGCCACTCATTCTTATGGCATATCTAGTCAGTCCAGACTTTTCTCTTATTATATTTCTTTGGCTCGTTTTAGAAGTAAGTGGAAGTAATGGTTCTGCTGCCCAACTCTCTACACCACTCTTTGATGTAAAAAGTGCAGTACTGGTGTTTGTAATGTATCTGCCAGATGCATCACTAGCTTCTGCATTATCATTATTATCCTCGGAATCATACTCTGGATCAGAAAGAATCATGTCTTCTTCGTTGTCGTCGTCTGAAGGAACTTAATCGCTGCAATCGTCGTTATCATCCAATCTGTCGCTCGTGCTTGAATCCTTCTGATTGTCATCAAAAAGAAGACTAGCAACTTCATCTGCAGTACGATAATTGCTCATCTTGACTTTACCCAAGCAAAATAATAGCAAGAAAAAAAAACAACTGTTTACAGAATCAGCTGAAAAAATTACACAATGTTTCCTTTTCAACCTAAAAAAGATTATTTTAGCCAAGCATTTTACTGACAACATTGTTGTGACTAACTTTATACAACAGTCAGGTATGCCCTGCACGCAAGAACTCAACACCTTGAAGTAAAATCCTGTTGACAAAATGCATATTTCTTTCAACCTTCTAGAGACAAAAACTTTTCAAGTAAAAAAATTGCCACAAAAAAACTTTTCAATTGCTTGAGGTTTCATTGCAAATCCAACTGGATTGCTTTCTAAACTGACTAGCTTTTCCACTCAAAAAAGCAAAGGTCTTCTAAAAAATCAAGACAGTTTACCAATTATTCTATCCAGCTTTCTGCACAAGAAACAAACGCAAAAAATGAAAATAGAGCTGGCCGAATCGGCACACTGGACTTCGAGTTCAAAAGTCACGGGTTCAATGCCTGCAACAAAGTTTTATTTATAATGCATATGTGTCACTATATAAAAGGTGTCAGGTTTCATCTGTTTAAGACTATAGCTGAAGCCCGAAAAAAAATATAATTCATGTAAAATAATGCACTCTTGGGATTGGGTCAATTTGACCCATTTGGGAAGTAACGCGACTACTACAAGTTACGGCGAAAGTTTAAATCATAATTCATTCAAAATCTTAAGAAAGTATTTCTGAAGGTTACTCAAAAGACTTATGAAATCTCACTGCATAAAAGCAAGTACAACGCGAATCATACACATTTAAATTTTGCTTCGGGTCAAAATGACCCGTCTGAGAGTATAAGGGTTAATAATCGTTTTTTCGACTTGCAAAACCCACCCCTTGACAAATTTCTGCGTACGCCACAGCACACATTTAAATGCACATAATCAAAATAAAGACTAAAATTATGGATTTATCACTCGGACATGTTAGACCAGGGATGGGCAAACTAGGGCCAGTAACCATCTTCTGTACAGCCCGCGAAAGCCTCAAATACATAATTTAAAAAATTATTAATTTCTGTTCGTCTTCAACTAAATTCTAGGTCCTTTTTTAGCAATCATTGATTTTAGTTAGAAAAATTAAAAAAATCAGGCAAATTCAAAGTTAGAGCTTTTTAAGATCACTACTTTTTGGAGACGAAAATCAAAAAATTTGAAAAAATTTTACTACTTTTTTGGGTAAAAAAATAAAAAAAATCCGGACAAATTTAAAATGAAAATCTTATTTTTATAGATCACTATTTTTTTATTTTTTTTTTATTTTAATCTCTATATTTATCCTCCTGACTCGCAGGAAAGCGACGGAGGCGCTATACATAGGGTAAGCAATTACCCCGACCTGCTTCCGGAGATGCCAAGATATTGCTGTCCGCTAGTAAGTTAGTAGAGATATTACTGCAATTTAGTACTGCTTGTCAAGACCACCAAGCAGGGGAAAGTGCCGTAAAGTGTCTTTCCCAAGGACACAACAGAATGGCATAAGTGGGTTTTGAACCTAGACCATGCTGATCATCAGTCCGGTGCTTTAACCACTCAACCACGCTGCCGACTCTTGTTGGAGGGTCACACTATAGTGCGACCCTCCAACAAAATCAATTTCTTAAAGTGGCCCTCGAGCCAAAAAGTTGCCCAGCCCTGTGTTGGACTTATAAAAACACTTATAGAAATTTACATGGTATGAAATTTAGGGTTTTTGATATATTACAAACCATGGAAAATGTATGGAATATGGAATAGAAGAATTTTTGTATGGAATGAAATGGAATGGAATGAAAGATTTTGATGGATATGGAATATAAAAAACTTCTATTCCATTTCATTCCATAGCATGCCCTGGTTTGCAAAGACTCTTTATTTTCTTTTCTTATTTAAATATTTAAATTATGTAATTTGACAATGAAAGAAACTGATTGTTGACGTAATAAATGTAAATCCAGTTTGCTCTTTTAATCTTTAATTTAAAGTTTTGTAGTTTTAATGTTTTATATTTTAAATTCGTTTTGTAATAACATAAAATTGATTGATGTATCGATAAAATTGATCATAGTTTATAAATGTATTTTCTTGTTATATAGCGGCTTGATAAATTTCACTAAAATTTATTTTAAAATTACAATTTGAGAAACAAGATATTTAACAAAATTGTCTACTTACTGTGTGTCTCATAATGTAATTTATTTGGTTTTGTCAAAAAAATTTTTAACAAATATAATGATATTAAGTTGTTTAAATGTTTTTACTCGGTTTATAAAAAGATTGTTTTTGCTTTATAATTTTGTATATTTTTTATTATTATTATTTTTATTAAACAAAGATTTAATTATTTGATAAAAATGCGCATTTGTTCAGAAACCGCCGAATTTGTAAAAAAAAATTACATGAATCAGACTACTGCTATTCTAATAAACACTGAATTGTCAAAGATATATTTATACTGTATCATTAAACTTTCAAAATACTATTAGATAATTCAGCCTTGATTCCAGTTATCTATGTAACTTCTTGTATTAAAGAATTTTTATTTATTTTTATTAAATCTGATAGTTTTGGAAGTTTTACATGGTTAAGGTTCGATTTTGTATATTGTACAGTACGAATTAATTAAATAAAATTTTGTTGACGTGGATCGCACATTGCGAAATTCTATTAAATACAACATGAAAGTTTTAGGTTAGCAGTAATAAAAGTTTATAAATAAATATTTTTTTTTTATGATAGCAACTTTACCCTTCTAACATATTTTTTTCCATTACGTTTTTAACCAAGCCTTTCAACTATCGGACCTACTCAGTAATTACCGCTGATGGGCCGGTCATTTAGATCCCACGTGGACTGTACTCCAATTTTTTGTTCTCCAATCGCCCCTTCCTTGAAGCGTGGGCAACTAGGTCTCCATCCAGTTTGATTAAACACTTTGATACACGTAACTCAAAAACCGATAATTTCTACAAAAAATGTCGTTGGACTGTGCCTGCCCAAGGGGTACGTACACATCATGTGAGGGAGCTAACAGCAAGGTTGGTCTCACAACCCGGGTAACATCACTTATTGCAATTATTAGTTCTTTATTGAGGATCCGTGCAGTCCTAAAAAAGAAGGTTTGTAATTTTACGTAATTCGGCCAATAGGGCAAGTCACTCAAAGTTCAAGGGAGCACAATTTTAAATTGCTTCACCATAGATTTTCACGCATCGCCTTGAGAGGGCGCATAAATTGGAATTCTACTGAACATTTCTCCTTGCTTTGTAGCACGTTTCCAAAGTATATTAAGCACAAAAGCTCCGATAAAACTTTCTCGGCGCAAACAAAAATAGATCCGTTATTTGATTATAATAATTTTACAGAACCTCTACCATTAGTAAATCGACAGAAAGCTAATAAAAAGTTATTAAAAGTGAGGGATATCATTAACTCTGCGTGCACGGCTCTATTAATCATGCACGTAGAAAATAGACTCAATACATTCTTAACGCCCCGTCCTTCCCATACGCCAAGGAGCCCAGATAATCCATGCCTGTGGTCTTAAACGCTTTTATGCTAATTCCAGTTCTGGTCAATAACAAGTCCGCGATCAAAGATCTTATTGCTTTTGCCATCTCTATGGTACATGAACCACAGTTTCTCAGGTACTTCTTAACTATCCATGTGTCCTTGACAATCCAAATTTTGTTACGTGTGCATAATAACGTGTGTTATACTCTCACATGCTTTTTTTACTGTGACAATCAAACGCAATCAGTCAGATGAAGGGGTGCTTAGTGAAAAATATAATTGGGCGTTTTTCATCCTGGGTCAGCTCTGGTGCCTCTTTTAGCCTTCCCCCCTATTCTTAAGATGCTTTTACTTATCCAAACTAGGACTAAACCTGGCCAAATATGTACTGTAAAATACTTAAACCATGATTCATGAGAATGATGTTTCAACTTACAGTAAGTTTTATTTGTAAACACCTCTATTCCTTTTTGTGTTTTTTTTTTGAGAAAAGAATGACTGAAACATTACGTTACAGAATACATATAAGAAGCGTTACAGTAAGTTTTATTTGTAAACAGCCCTATTCTTTTTTTTTTTTTTTTTTTGAGAAAAGAATTGTTTTATTGTAAGACCATAAAACTAATTCTTGTTTTCTAGTTCATTAATTATGTTTTTCTCAGATTATGCCCGTTTAGATATATCAGATCTTGATTTTCTTGGAAGCAAATCGTTTTAAAGCAGAAAATAGCATTTTCGTTATTTTATCTCTATATTTATCCTCCTGACTCGCAGGAAAATGTGAAAGGCGCTATAAATAGAACAACTTTCAAGCAATTAAACTGACTTGCTTTTGGAGACGCCAAGATATTGCTGTTAGTTGAAGTTTTTTATTTTAGCTTTTATACAAATATGACCGAACTTTAGAACTACTTGCAAAGACTGTCAAATAGGGGAAAGTGCCCCAAAGTTTCTTTCCCAAGAACACAACAGAATGACGCAAATAGATTCTGAATTGAAACCATGTCGATCAACATGAGGGCGCTTTTAATCACTTTTAATAAAGCAATATTACTGAATGTAGTAGCAATCAAATGAGAATCTTATCTAGTTCTCTAAATCGATTCCTATTTTTATTAAATATAATTAGTTCGTGGACATGCTTTTCAGTAAATTTATCGGATCTGTATAGCACATAGGTCGGGAATTCATTTTCCAAGCAAATGCAATTTACAAAAAGCTTATAGAAAACAACTTTTTTGTATCCTTTATATTTAACGTGCCATGGTAAATAGCAAAGTTCAAGTTTTACGTAAAATCGATAAATATCTATCATGTATCTCCAGGCTTGTCCATGGGACATATTTTTCTGTCCCATCCCATCCCATCCCACAGCAAATTATGCCTATCCCATCCCATGGGATTCCCATCGGAATACAGTTTAATAAAAATAATTAAATTTATAAAAATTTAGGTTTATTGTCTACTAAATAGGACGATATGCAGTGATGGCATTCAAAATTTTAAGAATAGGTTCTCTTTTATATTTTCTCCGAAAATTAGGGTGTTCTCTAAAAAAAAAAAAAAAGGTCTTCACTTCGATTTCATCTCTAATTTTTCTATTTTTTTCCCAAAATTAAGGTGTTCTCTAAAAAAAAAAGAAAGGTCTAAAGGTCTTCACTCAGAATTGTTCTTTACACTCTGAACAAACATCTGCAGCAGATTGAAACTGTTACATTAAACACAGAGATATTAAAATACATAGAATACGTAAAGTAAAATCCGCTTCGCTTTTTTATAAATTGCCAACAACAGGTAAAGATATAATGTTATGCACAAAACGTAATCTTATATAAAAAAGACTATTTGTATTTATTTTCCAGTGTCCCACCACAAAATAGATAATAGATACAAGTATATGAAGAAAAAAAGAGAGTAAAAAACATTTAAAAGATAAAAAAATATAAAAACTAAGGTTAGCTCTAACGTAATCAAGTTGCTATGACATGGCTACTCTCCCATGGCAAATACAAATGTGTGCTGTCCCATTCCATCCCATGGGAATTTCCAATGTGTGCTGTCCCATTATCCCATCCCATGGGATGATTCCCATGGGAATCCCATTTCCATGGACAAGCCTGTGTATCTCTATACAAAGGTTGTTTATATTACTAAAATAATTGAAATGTTTTGTGGCTCTTTTAGTAAAAATAGGTTGAATCATAAAATGTTGCAAAAATTCTTTTTCATTGACTTTATAATTTGTTGTAAAATTAATTTTGGTTTAGGTTTTTTAGTAGTCGGTATTTCTAGCTTTTCACCGTTTCTTTCTTGTCACACAACTTTGCTCGGGAATCCTAAAAGTTGAACTAGGCAACCCAAATCCCTACGCTAAAGTAAAGCTCTACTCATTTTTCTTTATTTCGGCTCAAGAAATAGTTTGCGCGAAACTAAAATTTTTTAAGCAGTAGATTCTGACTAAGTAAGGATTGAGTCGCAAAAAACCTTTCTTCATTGATAGAAAAAAGCCACTCTTTTTAACTATAAAGAATATATTTACCAAATTTTCTAAACTGGATTAATTGACGTAAGATTTGAGTTTCAAGCTTCACCGAACTTTAAAACAATTCCAGCGCCAATAACTGCAAATAATCGCTCACAATTTTGTATTGACTAAGTATAAGAATAATTAGCATCCCGATCACTAATCTTAAATTCAATAATTCGTCCGTTACTCAGCATCATCATTATCATCATCATTTTGGGAAAAAACATTGAAGAATTTCAATGTATTTCCCTTTGCCTGTTTGTCGTTTTGAGGTTGCGGGGGCAGCAGCTCGAGTTGGGATCTCCAAACATTCCCATCTCCGGCAGCTAGCGGCAATTCCACCAGTGGAATTCCAAAACGCGACCAGGCTGGGTTTTCAACATAATTCCTCTAGCAAATTCTAGGTCGCCCTCTAAGCGTTATGCTTCTTGGAAGAGCTTCCATTAGTTGCTTTGCTGTTCGTTCGTGGGACATTTGTGTCACATGGCCATACAAGCGCAGTTGCGATTGTTTTATTCGAAGTAGCCGCAGTTTGATGTTAACAGATTGACAAATGTCAGTGCTTTTAACTTTGTCAAATAGGAATAAGCCTCTGACTTTTTGCAAGAAACCCATTTCGGCCGCCTGTACTTGGAATCTCACTCTTTTTGTTCATTACGCAACACTCATTAGTTGAGAATAGAAACAAAAGTTGATTTGAAAGCAGAAAGCTTTGCTCTTGTGCATAGCTCTCGTTTCAGTATAACCAATTGGAAAAGCTGGCAACTTACTACACTTGCTTTTCCAATACAGTTCGTTGTCCTGTCTACCATCACTCAAGATTGTGATTTCAAGATACTTAAACTTCTCCGTCTGTTGGAGAGTTACTCCATCTGTTTGGAGAGAACATAGGACAAAGTGCTTTGATATGCACATAATCTCAGTTTTAGCTGTACTAATTTTCATTTCAGCATCCAAGAATGGTTCAGAAAACCAATCAAGTGCATATTGGAGGTCACTTTTTTAGCTTAACAATGCAAGGTCATCTACAAACAACAAGCACCAAACATTACACTCCCAAAATGTGACGCCACTACTGGGGAAACTGTCTTTTTCTATATTGTACGTGTATATAACAAACAGAAGAGGAGAAAAAACATAGCTCGTTGTAGTCCAATAAGGCTTTGTTTTCATGCCATTGACACAAACACAGATTTCTAACTGTTTGTCCACCGCTTTGCTAGCAGTTAATAGCTCACCTCTTAGGTCATACTTTAGCAGTATTGCTCACATCTAGTCTTTTGCAACATCGTATGCTTTTTTAAGCATTTAACGCGTCTTTGGCATATTCCCACGATTTTTCAAAAACTTGTTGAAGAGCAAAGATCTGGTCCATGGTGGATTTTCCAGGACAAAATCTGCATTGTGCATTCTAAAATTTTGCTTCAACAGTCTCACAGCATCTTTTTTTAAGGCTTTTTGCATAGACCTTTTCAGGAAGACTTAACAAAGAAATGCCCCTGTAGTTAGTGCATTTCTTCTGGTCTTCTTTTTTGTGAGTAAGTATCAACACACTGGTCTGCCATTGCTTTATTACCTCACCAGTTTTCTAAGCTATTAAACACGCATGAGTCAGCCAAAAAAACTCAAAATTTTTTCTGGTTTTTACCATTTTGGGTCAAATATTTTCATCGCCAGAGGCTTTGCCAGCTTTTAAAGATTTAATTGCTGTTCTTATCTGTGCTTTGGTTAGATAAATTTTTTCACCAATTTGTTCCGTGGATGTTTCCAAATGTTGGACTGTTACTGGATTTAAGAGCTCACAAAAGTATTCTTTCCAACAATTTAGAATGCTCGTTTGATGCTTCAGAAACACACTATTAGCATCCTCAATGAAGGTGGCAACTAGTGTTTGTTTGCGACGCAAACCAAGTATGGTTTGCCAAAATACTTTGTTTGTCCATCTGTAGTCTGTATCTGAATTTTGTCCAAATTCTTCCCATGAATCTTTTTTTAAACTGTATGACAATAGTGGTGTCATTTTTAGGTTCTGCGGAGTACCGCAATTGAAGCTGCTTAGACAGCTTGCTTGTTAATCAAGCTCTAAACACAGCTTTCTTTGCACAGATATTTTCTTTAACTTCTTGGTTTCAGCAAGCAGCTTTTTGGTCACTACTTGTTTGACCTCTCGCACGTTTTCAAACACAACTAGTACCTGCAAATGCAATGACTGCTGATTTAAATAAATTCCACTTAATCTCAACGTCTGCAGTAAAGCCAAGGAGTTTTTTAAACGAGAAGCAACTTTGCTTGCAAAAATGTGTCCCACCTTTTTGTCAGCTAGTAACTCCCACTTTATTCTGTATTCTCTTCGTGCTCTAAATCGTTTCCTTGTTCTTGGATGGTGCAGGCTTCTCAGAATACAGACGACTAGGTGATGGTCGGTAGACAGTCCAGCTCTCTTGAAGAAAAACATCGACCAAAGAAATAACAAATCTGCTGAGACTACACAGAAATTAATGCTAGAATGCTGACGCATCGAATCTCTGTACCAAATGTACTTTTGAATCCCATTGTGCCAAAACAAGCTATTCATTGTGCACATTTTATTGGTAGCACAGAACTATAGCAAATACCTTCCGTTTCTCTTAATGTCAGAGTCTTCATGTCTTGTTGTCAGTATTCACGTGTGCATTAAAACCACCCTTTGTTGATTCTGCTGATGTTACTTTCTGTAAAGCAGCACCTACTTTATCTAAGAAAGGCTGGTACTGTGTTTCAGCGTTTGGTTCGCACACCTACAAAATGCACAGTGACCGCTTCTGTAGCCTAAGCATCAGGAGACAAACCGTTCCTCCAAGTGGGATCCTATCAGTGACACAGTGGGCCAAGCGAGGACTTACAAGAACGTCTACCCCTGCTTGAGCAGACGTGGTTACATCTACATCTAAATAGAAAAGCTTCCAGCCTTCATTCAATTCAATAGTATCAAAGCCACGACACTTAATTTGTTTAAAAAATTAGTGAATCAGTTAACCCTATCAAATGAAGATTTTAGGACAATTGCTCGTGAAACGCATCTCAAGTAAGATTCTTTATTCTGGCACACAAGAATCAGTCTAAAACTTGTTAAAATTTACATTTATTGATTTAATTCAAAATCGATTTTGACATTAAGTCATCTTCAGTTAAATCTACAAAGTGTAAGAATAAAAATTGTAAAAACCATAAAAAATTAGTAATTGATCATTAATTAAACTTAATTTTCAAATTTAATATATATCAAAAAATAAAATGTACTCACTTGACAAAAGCAAAATATAAAAATTAAATATTAAAGTAAAAGAATCCTCTCGAAAATTTTTTTAACCACTTTCGTACGATTTTAATAGTATAATTTGTAAAAAAATCCTAAATACGAAATTTCCCTTTGGTAGGAAATTCCCCTCCCTCCGGTTAAGAACCCCCGCTTTAGTGTTTCCAAAAATAAAGTAAAATTCCATTTTGAACCTTAGCGTATATAAACGGCAACCGTCTTTTTGTTAAGACAAAAAACGCGTATATGTACGTCATCCCTCTTTTGGCAAAAGTTTACACGCGCGTACATATACGTCATCCGTTTGCAAGTGGGCAAAGGCTAAACAACGCAAAATGATTTAATCATTTAGCAATCAATCGTATTTAAACTGTTATAACAACAGTAAAACCAAAAAACTTTCAAACCAACCGTGTTAGCAATACCAAAAAATACTGTAGAATCGATATTTTTGTGTGGCGAAACCGCATTTTTGTTTGTCTTGTGTTCTGTGATAACTATTTTCTGCGTTTTTTTCCAACATTTTTTTATTATTTTCTTATGTTGGACTCATAAGGTCAAATTTGGCTATTTATTTTGTTCAATAAAGCGACAAAATTTGCAAATTTAAACAACAAAACAACGAAGCATTTTCTTTTTGAATTGCAAGAACTATCAAAAACAAACGTGTTAGATAGTAGTGACTTTATCATTAGTTGCATAAAAAAAAATAAGCAAAAATTCACTAACACTACACTCCCAACCTAAAAAGACTTTCTCGTTTTAGTTTTAAAAAAATTATTTGACGCAGACGTTCTAAATAGGCTACACGCGCATACCACATCAATGCATAATATTGCAACAAATCAATTATAAAGGGACCGGTAGAAGTTTTTGGATCAAACAATCATCAATTACAGCTTACATTTTGCTGCGTTGTTCATATTGCATACTGCTCAGTCGAAATTTCTATTATATAGCCTATATGTAATAAAAATTTTGACTGAGCGGTATCATCTTACATAATCTCATCTTACAGTACATCTAAATCTTATCATCTTATATAAATTTCTATTTTATATATAAATGAGACAAGGTTAAACTGTTTAAATGATATTTATCGGTAGTTTTAACTGAGGACAGATATTTTATGCAATGCAAGGGTAAAAAATTTGCTCACCTTTTTGTGTTTTTATTAGCAACATTGCCATTGTTTTTAAAAACATTAAAATATTTGGAAGCACCATTTTACCACCTAGCTTAAGTTGCAAGAAAAGACGACTAGATATGGCATTTCAACTTTTTAGACCATACGTGAAGTTTTGACAACATTGACAATTTAAAACGACGAGCCCTCCTTACAAGAACCAAATAATTTCATCGCTTTAAAAAAATTTTTTTTAAAGTGCTTATCAGCACGTGAATTTTCAGCAGTACTTGAATGCACTTTAAACTTTGATATTAAGCACAAATACGTAAATAAAATCATGGATTCAAAATCACAAAAAAAACAACAAATATTGTTTATTCTGTCCTATTTATAAGTAGTTTTATTTTAGTGTGCGAGTAACGGTAAATTACATCAATTCGACAACGTAAGGAAATAAACCGATAATGTTGAATCGGTTGGCAAACTAGTTATTAGACACAAAATGAAGGAACAAGACAAAATGAAGTAATGGACTGATAATATTAAATCCCTTGGCAAATTTTAGACAACATAAAGTTATGGCCAATAATATTAAATAACTCGGCAAATTAGGAAGTAGACAACAGAAAAATAATGAGAATAGACCGATATTATCGAATCGCTCGGCAAACAAGGCTACAATATTCAAAATTGGCCTAATTTAGTAACACAAAATACAACGGACCGATCTTCTTCTTATATCATAAAATAAATGAAATACAAAACAAAAAAAGAAATTAGAAGAAACAAAGATTGTGGAATAACATCTTAGGTTATAATCAGAGAAGAGGGTTGCAAGCTTTTGATACGACTTAAGCTGAATCGATGGGGACGGTAAACTTTTTTTCAGGCGTGCCCTTAAACTAAATTGTATAATATTGTGGTAAATTCAAACCAAAAAAGTAACTTAGTTTTTGTAGCATGTTTGTAACAAAACTTGTAAAAAGTTGCTTTTTTTGGTTTTGATTTGAATTTACCACAATATTATATACCGGTACAGTATTTTAGTTTAAGGACACACCTGAAAAAAAGCTCACTGTCTGCCACAGGCTGGAACCAAACACAAACCTGCTGATCCAAGAGCAATGGATTGAAATTATATCATCTTCCCAATCGGCTTCTTGAGGTATTAGGCTAAAAAAAAACAGCGCGGAAAGATGATTGATTCCTTATTACTTTTAGAACAATGTTTTTTACTCGTTGACATATATTATTACACCAGAACAAGTATGTCGGCACCAGCTTTTATTAAACCACCCCGCATAAAAACCTGTGTAAACGTTTTGAAAACCCGGCAACAATTATTTAAACAATAGTTTTGTCATCGAAAATTAAATAATAATTAAAAAATGATTTTTAATTGAAGTTGAACGCCAAAAAGTGGTTTTGTCAGAAGAAAAGTAACCAGATAAAAACAGTGCCATATAGCGGTCATCATAATTCTGTTTCTGACCTAGAGCTGACCATGCCGTGGCAAAATTATTTGATTTAAGAAAACTTAAAAAATTAAGATTTAAGAAAATTTAGGAAAAAGCAACTTTTTTGATTTTAAATAAAGCTTGCAGGAATTAGCATACATAGCTAAAAAATTAAAATAAACTCACTTGGTTATGGCTTTGCAAAAGTAATTAAAAAAACGTTGAAACAAAATTTTTTTTTCTGAAAAAACTAAAGCCAATAATATTGTGTTAAAATTGTTAAACAACATTTCTCATATTATGTTTAAAATATAGAAAATTAGTACAGCTTCTAGAAGACATTGTTACGAGAATTTTATCTTTTTCCTCGCTTTTTCTTCTTTCAACCCGTGCACTTTCTATGAACATAAAGATACAAACGATTGTGTTCGACACAGCACACTCCAAAACAAGATACATCACGTAAAACGGAATAATATAAAATAAACATCCAGTAATGGGCAGTATTGCCATTGGGCCGATAGATTGGCCGATCGAAAAATTAAAGATGTAGTTTTCAACCATGTCAATGTATTTGGAAGCCCACGCAGTTGCCGCGAAGAACAAAGTCGCCTGACAGAACCTGAGCGCGAAGGTCGACACCCACGTGATCTCGCTCACCGATTCCCCATAAATCGAAGTGAAGGTCAAGATGAACAGTTTAAAAAGGAGATTGAAGATAATCACTTTTCCTGTAGAATAATTGCGTCGACTGATGATTTCACTGAAACGTCTCGAGCCAAAACCAAGCCAGTAGAGAGAATTGAGTAGCGATGCAAAGAATGGCTAAAATAAGTTGATAAATTTTACCAAAAACTAATTAAGTTTACGATAATTTTTGAAAGAGAAATAAAAAGAGTGTTATCAATAAATTGCGCGAGTCTGATGGAGTTGGAAAAAAATAAACAATGGCGCGAAAAAAGTTAAGTTAATTGGTTCTTTACAAACTCTTGCCTCATTTTTGATTATCTCATTATATGATTGCTTGCTTGAAATTTTTACAAACTCTTGCTATCATTTTTGATTATATTTGAAAAATTAACTTTTTTATAATTGGCCGTTTTTGCTAAACATTAAATCAATAAATTTTCTCTTTGCAAAAAGTTTAAAATAAAACTAAACTAATTTATCCGAGAAAAATTTTTCGTCACTTTGCTTTTTAAATAAAAAGAATTTGTAAACATTAAAAAACAGTGCAAACTTTTCAAAAAGCGAAAGAAAAATTATTTAAAATAAAAAGCCAGTATTACAGTTATCATTTTATTTTAATTTCAATCTTTCAAGTACAATACTTTACTCATTGTCAAAAAATATAGTAAAATTTATATACTGTATGTTATTTCATTTTTTTGACAATGAGTAAAGTAATATACCAGAAACGTTAAAATTAAAACAAAATGATAATTGTTCAAACGTTCAAGCTTTAATGCTCCGGAAAAATGTGCAATTTTATAACATTTTTCTGAACAAAATAATTTTTCCAATGTCAAAAAAGAAGAAAATTTGCTACATTACAGTTTTCGTTAGTTTTTCTTCGCAAATCAGCATCGAGTGTACGAACAGCAACATGTTTGAAAAAGTTAATCGATTTATGTTTGTAAAGTACTCAATAAAAATTGAGAGCATGTATAGTGTTAACATTTATTAAGACAAAACATCCCTCAGGCCTGCTTCTTCCTGATCAAGAAATTAAGCTTGCTTGAGATGGGAGGGCCTGATGCCAAATGTTGGTCTTTCTGTCCCCCCTTGAACTCTAATTTGTTTTATTGAATAATTAAATTAATTAAGTTTTGATTGTTGTTTATTTGTTTGGTTGTTTTCAAGTGTGTGTTAAAAAAGCGAGATGAATGAAACTAAACGGTTGGTTTTCCTGAGAAAATTTGCTTTCATTGCAGCTATAAGCGAAATACCAGTTATAAGCAAATAAAGTATACGAAACTTACCTGAAATTTTAAATTTGAACAGATTAATATTGAATAGATGAAAGCGTGGTAAGCCGTATCTCCAGCAACCGAAAAAAAGTAGAATATACACATGAAAATAGAAAGCAATAAAATTCCTTTGGGAATTTCCTCAAATTTTTCTTCAAGGAATTGATTTTGATCTCGCCGTAGCTTTATCTCAAACCTCGTCCAACTGTGATAAAGGAAAATCAGTTCCGCAACAAAAATAAAAAATCCACAAATCAAATAGGTCCAGACGATAGGGTTGTGGGCAACTGGACGATGTGGGCGCACAAATACTATCATTTCTATAATCTGCAATCCAAAAATTGTAAAAATTTATCTTTTAAAGTTTTTCTATTTAAATAAGAACTGTGTTGATTAAATTCACAAACAGAGACGTAGAGCCAAACTTTTACTGTATATGCGTTAGAACTTGTTTAATCGGTAATCGCTTGTTTAGTCACATTTTTGTTGGTCCTGGCAAAATTTCTATTTTATACATGCATTGCATTTTGTCTACTGAGACATAGTTTTATGGTTAATTTGCTCATTTGGCTACTTTTTTTGTCACCAAGTAGCCTTTTGTTAAATTTATTGGACATTAGCAACTTTGATTAATTCAGTTGTCAAAGCAATCTTTATAACTTCCTTTATTAATGCAGCAGTAACAAAAGCAAGTAGAAAAAGCTGATTACTTTGATTGGTGCGAGATTTTGAAAAACAAAAAGGGCGTTATCGGATTAATTTTGATTGTAGCATCTTGGTCTTTTAGATTTAATTTGCTAAGATTCCGACAAATTAAACTTCATAGCAAAACAACTTGAAACACCACAGGTTCGAATACCTTGGTTGTTGTTTTTTTAAGTTTCCAAACCCAGGTTTTGAAAATGCAGATTTGTTTAATTTGTGTGAAATCTCAATGCAAACAAAAAGTCAATAAAACAAGAGATTATTTTGAATTAAGTGTTTGCGTAGAAGTCTCTACAAAAGACGAAGTTTGAAGTATGTTCTATTTGATAATGTGTTCAATTGATTTTTTTGTTTTTATAAGGTCCCTTAATAACAGTGGTGGATATTGGGTGAGGCGAATAAGGCAGTTGTTTCGGTTCCCCCTCGATTTTAGGGGCCCCCCTTGAAAATAGCACATGTCGTTTTAGTGAGCTGCTAATGTTTTTTAGACATCATCATGAAGTTTGGACAAAAAGCGGGATATACAAGATCTATTCGAGGTGAAGACCTTTTTTCTTTAGAGATTACCATGATTTTCGGAAAAAAAAGTGAAAGAGGAAATCAAAGCCCTTTTTCTTTTTCAGAGAACATCAGTTTTTGAAAATTCTGCCTCGGGCCCCTGAATTTGAATATCCACCACTGCTTTACAAGGTACAATTTATTCAAAAATAGACTCCACAAACTGTGTTTGCAATAGTTACAAATACATAATGTTAATTTCCGGATTTTTTACCTCTTTGAATATTGTATATTTACTTAATTCGTTTAATTAATCACTTTTTGTGTTCCTTTAAGGCAGTGGTTTTTAATTTGGAGATCGTTTGTGTTGTGTTATTACTATTTAAGTATTACTATTGTTACTAATATTAAATATTATTGCGTCATTTATTACGTCATTATACTCAAGAAAACAGAAAAAACAGGCCTGCCCTGTGGGGAGCTACAGGTTGACTTACGTATATAAAATTGACGGGCGGGTAACACGGACCAAATCAAAGTTGAAAATAAGGTGAATAAACCATATTTTGCAAATTTTCAGTCTTGAGACAAGCATAAATAATTCTTTTCCTTCATAAACTGATTCTTTTATGTTTTCGTACTTTTGATAATTTTTAATGGCGATACTCAAAAATAAAAAAGTTACGAGCCGGGTAAGGCCGGGTCAGGTAAAATTATTGTAAAGTTAGAGAGCAGCGATGGCTTTAGTACGGAGCAAACGGAGCGGCCGGACTGCCCGCCTCCCCTAGAAAACGTCGGAAAATTCCCCCTATCTTAACTTTAGTTTTTAAAAGAAGGAGTTTGTTTATTTTACATTAGGTTGCCAAAATAGGCTGTACGTAGTATAAAAAACATTGAAAATCACCGCTTTAAGATGACCAATTGAGCAAATCCTCAGTACTGCAGCGAAACGTCTATGCAACTGCATTACTAATCACAAAATGCTGGTTTACGTTAAATTTTAGGGAATTACAAACACGACTGCAAATTACAGAATAAAATACGAACCAAAGATGAGTTTGACGTTTGATCTTGAAAGAAGCACAGTTTGTTTTCTTTTTCATCGTTTAAAAAAGGAGTGGCTGTAGACAAAAATAAAAAACAAATTGATATTGAACAAAACTTGTTACGTTTGTTAAAATATTTATAAAATACTGGCTTGAAATCATTTATTTCTTTCAGGGCAAAAATCATTGAAGTTTGCTAACTTCATCAATAATTCATTCCCTCTTCAAACTCTTCTATTCAGTGCACCATTATTGCACCATCAGTGCACCATAAGTGTATCATTTCTTAGCATGTGATAAAATCATGTTAAAAAATTGTGACCAATTCCGGTTCCACCTTTTTGACTTTTCAGTCAGCACATATAATTCATGGTACTTATCATTTTATTATAATTTTTAAATTTGCTAAAAAAGACAAATAGATAAGTAGATATTTGCCTTTGACGGAAAATTAAATAATAAACAGTGCAGCGAAAATAAGTGCATAGGACCAAGAAGCAATGAAGGACTAAAGGTTTTCGAGTCGATGCTTCCTAAAAAGTCTGATTTGAAATAAAAGAATACTTGGTGTCAAACAAATTCCAGAGTTATTCTATGTAAAACAGGGCTTCTTAAACTATGGGCCCCAATTTACAACAAGCCCGATTTTAATGTAAAATACTTAAATACATGAATTTATAAAATTTTATCTGTATTTAAACAAATTTTTAAAAGTGGTTGCGCACTAACATGTGGTTGTTAATTAAAAGTTTTTCTGCCATTCAACAACCCATATTTAACTAAAATTACCTTTTTAGCTTTAACACATATTAAATCCCAATATCGTTTATCGCTAAAAAATGTTGAAGAGATTTTACATCCAGCATTGTCAAATATTACACCAAAATTTAATTTGTTATGCTGTAAAAAACGAGCACATCCGTCTTATTATCAAATGATTTTTTAAAATTTTTATATACTTAACAAGCTAACAACTGCAATTTTTGTAACTATAATAAACATAATTTTTCAACTTTTTGGGCAATTTTTAATTTTACATTTTTGTATGTCTTTAAATAAATTCTAAAACTATATTTTTTCAGATGCATGTATATTGTTACCTAATCAACAAATCCTCACAAAATATTTACATGTTTTTATTTAATATTTATCTGGGGTTGGGAAAAACCTCACAATCATAAATGAGTTTGTAAATAAAAAAAGTTTAAAAAGCTCTACTCTACAACAATGGTTATTATAAATTTGTAACTCCCAAAGGAAGAAAACATGCAATAGACAAAAAGAAAGCAACAATAGAGAAAAAAAGATAAACAAGAACAATTTAACAGTAAAATCAAGGCGAAATTGTATAATAACTAACAATAATATAAAATCAGTAAACAAAAATGGGCGAAATAAATTTTTAATGTTTTTAAGGGATACACAATGCATCCTTTTTGGTATTCTTAATTATGAAGCATAACTTTTTTTGTTCCAGTTTTATGAACAAATTTTTTTTTAAATGTTTTTTTTTGTAAAAGCAAATCAATAAAAATACAATAATTTTTGTTTGATCTTTTTTTCAAAAAACCCAATGCGAATTTTTAAGATCATTTTCAATTAATTGATTAATTAATTCATCAATTTTCACCGTATTCTCGATTAACATTCATAATTTACAGTGGTATTTCAATAAGATAATTTATTTTGAAAGAAAGTGTTTTTAATTTGAGGTAAATGGTTACAGCAATTAACACTTTGTTCATGATTAGGCGTGTTATTTATTGGGACAAAAAACTTGGTTAGATATTTCAGCAAATTATAATTTGCTTAATTCAAGGTTACAATTACCACTAAACTTTAGGAAATTTAATGTTTTTATGCATTGAATTTATAGGAGTCCAAACATTTCCAAACGTGTTTATTCTTAGAATTTTATTCATTTTTATGGTGGTGATTTCATTTAATGCTGCTTTACCACTTGTGTCGTATTTTGTTAAACCATATTTAATTCTGCTGTAAACCAGCTCATAGTAAAACATGCAAAGGTGTTTTGCAGAACAAAATATCGCAATCGACTAAGAATTTCAGTTAACCTTGCCAAATTTTATTATTTGTGAAAAAGAAAATTCGTTATTCCGTCAAATTATCCAATTTTTAAAATGAATTTAACCTTTCTTATATTCTTTATAAAAGCAAGTGCTAATGCAGTAGCAGGTTTTATGTTGGTCATAGCAGCACAACAGCTCTTAGTAATTTTTTAAGATTTTAAAGAATTTAGTTGAGGGCTTTTAATATATCAACATACAGTAAAAATGTTTATGAAAAACAAACATAAAATTAAAAAAAATAAACATAATGAAAAACAAACAAACATAACATAATATACAAAAGACTTTTTGACATGGAAATAATCTCATCTTACAAAAACAGTTTTTTGCCTTTTTTTCAAATTCCTCCTCCCCATTTGTAAACAACACTAAAGACAAACCCATAACTCCGTAATTAAGCTGACCTTGCCTCACCCTCCCAAAAAGCATCAATACAAATGATTGTAGTACAGGATAGACGTTTAATTTCAATTTGCACGGCATGCATCTTCTATATTCGTAAGCAGAATACATTGAGGATACAACGTCAAAATTCCACACATAGTTTTGCTTTGTAGAGTGTAGACCACATTTTTGCAAAATACTTTTGAATAAAATAAAAACTTTTTCAATCAATGTCCCATGCCATTGACAATTATTCAAAAGGATTCCTTACACTTGCACAGCATCTCATCATCATCATCATCATCATCTCTAATTAGCGTCATGACTCGCGGGACAACGTTAGAAAAGTTAAATTGAGAGCAGCCGTCAAGCAATCACCTCCATCTGCTTTTGGAAATGCCAAGATATTGCTGTCCGGTTGAAATTTATATTTTGGTTTTTTGGTTTTTTATTTTGTGTTATGACTGAAATTTAGAAGTTCTTGCTAAGACTGCCAAGCAGAGAAATGTTCCGTAAAAGACCTTTCTCAAAAACGCAACAGAATGACGCGAATAGTTTTTGAACCCAGACCATATTGATTATGTTTTCCAGTTAAACGACGTTCTTACAGATTCGATCACGCTGCCCAAATAACCTAATTAGAACAGTGAAGTCGCCACTTAAAGCGAGATGAGCATTTCGCGTCAAGAAAACTTTCCTTGCTTAAATCAGTTCACGCTTTAGATTTCGTTTAACAGCGGTTTGGTGTCTCTTTCAACATTTTGATCAAGTTTGTTATAATTTTTCTGACATTTCACACAAATTTTGATCAACAAGCGACAATTGATTAAAAAAACATTTCGGTCACCAAACAGATAACAAGATAACAACGGTTAGATAACAAGATAACAACCTTCATCAAATAAATTTACAAAGACTTTGTCGCCGCCTGATTCACTTGATGTGGATGCGACTTACCAGGACTTCTGTAACACCATTAAGAAAGCAGACAAAAAGACTATCCCACGCGGGTATCGAAATAACTATATTCCGTGTTGGGATGCAGAGTGTGAATCCCTCTATAAAACCTTTCTGCAGTCTCCTCAGGAAGACGACTCATAAGTTTGGCTGCTACAGCTCTGCTTGCCAAGCTTAACAGGAAGCGGAGGGATTGATGGTCCGAAGCAGTTCGGAGCATTGACTTCTCACACTCTAGTCGAAAAGCGTGGAGTATTTTGAACAATCTTACTGGTAGGTCACGACACTCTCCTCGTCACTGTCCGGTTTCAGCCGATGCTATTGCATCTCAACTGATTAGAAATGGGAAATGCGAGGCTGCTGATCGCAAGTCATCTCCACTTGTCTCTCAAGAAGTGTTTGACCTTTGGAGAGCCACAACACCAGACACAGTAAATATCTCTGACAATTTTTCACAGAGAGAATTTACTGCTGCCCTCCAACATTTAAAACCAGGTAAAGCTTCGGGACCTGATTCCATCTTCCCAAAGCTTATACTCCATGCTGGAGATGCTTTGAAGTCCTGGTTACGTGACTTCCTTTCTTCCTGTTTGCGCCGACTCAAAATTTCTAAGATCTGGAGAAGAGCGCTTGTGGTCAAAAACGGTATACCAAAACCAATGAAGCCCATGGGGTACCCAAAGAGTTATCGACCAATATCTCTGCTCTGTGTCCCCTACAAGATCCTCGAAAGGCTTATCTACTCCCGTGTTGAACCATTAATCGATCCACTGCTCCCTAAAGAGCAGGCTGGATTCCGACGCGGGAAGTCAACCGTAGATCAAGTTGTTCTGCTAACCCAGAACATCGAGGATTCTTTCGAGGCTAAAAAGAAGGCCGGTGCCGTATTTATCAATCTGACAGCGGCTTATGACACTGTCTGGCACCGTGGCCTTACCTGTAAGCTGCTGAGACTACTTCCGGATAAACACAAGGTGAAAATGATTATGGAGCTTGTCCGAAATCGAAGTTTCACCCTTACCACCGGTGACAGCAAGCAAAGCAGGCTACGCCGTCTTAAAAACAGCGTTCCTCAGGGATCGGTCTTGGCTCTCCTCCTATTTAACATCTATACATACGATCTTCCTTCCATGATTCCCAGAAAGTTTGATTATGCTGATAATTTAGCATTGTTGCACTCTTCTGGAAACTGGAAGGACTTGGAGGGGACTTTAAGCGAAGACATGTCCACACTGGCGGCGTATCTCCAGACTTGGAGATTGAAGCTCAGTCACACTAAGACGGTGACGGCAGCCTTTCACTTAAATAACCGAGAGGCCAAACGTGAGCTAAAGGTCTACAACAACGGTAGACTTTTATCGTTCTGTCCAACTCCTACTAACCTTGTGATAAAACTGGACAGATTGCTCACATTTCGTCACCATTTAGTAGCATTGCGCAAAAAACTATCCTCGCGCGTCACACTGCTGAAGCGACTCGTGGGCTCGGGATGGGGTGCTGGTGCTAAAACACTACGCATAGCCACTTGTCTCTAGTCTACTCACCAGCTGAGTACTGTGTGCCAGTCTGGTGTCGCAGTGCTCACGCTAGCCTTATTGGAAGTGTCTTGAACGACGCCTTGCGCATAGTTACTGGATGCCTGCGTCCCACTCCAACGGACCACCTACCTATACTCTCAGGCATCCAGGCAACTGAGCTTCGCCGACTGGGAGCGACACTCTCCTTGGCTTACTCTGGATCTCTGGACCCCGATCATATCTTGTATGGTCTTTTAAGTGGGTCCTCAGATACTCGCCAAGTGAGACTAAGATCCAGACGCCCGTTTGTGCCAGCTGCGCGGAATCTTTTGGACAACCTTGCCAGACTTGGCATCCGCGCCTCCGAAATGACAAATCACAAATGTAAAACGGAGTACTGTGAAAATGTTTCCAGGCTCCGTGCTTTTGTGCCCGAGACCGGTGCCAGGCCTATTGGGATGGGCTTACCCCGAGTAGCTTGGGTTAAGCTCAACCGCCTGCGGACTGGTGTTGGGCAATTCCATTCGTCCATGCACAAATGGGGTCTCGCTCCTTTACCGAATTGCGAGTGTGGCGCCTCTGAACAAACCGCAGATCATGTACTAACAGCGTGCCTTATACATCGGGCACCACATGGAGCAACAGGTTTGACGGTTTTGAATGACGAAACTCGATGCTGGCTTAATGACATCACTGCCAGAATCTGATCCAGGCAGTTCAGTAGTCTGGGGTAGTAAAAGGATAAACCCTCGGCCCCAGTCCTGTTTATGTCTGACCTGGAGTGGATGCCCTTCAAACGACGACGACGACGATCTGTCATCTTTAACATCAATAAACAGACTTACTCACGGCCCAGGCTGCGAGAAAGCACCTTTCATCTAGGCCATTTATTCCTGCAAGACCAAGTTTTGATTTATTTCTGCAAGACCAAGTAACTTATATTGCGACAAAATTTGCTAGTTATTCTCAATTTTGTGGCATAAACAATGCAAATATCAGTAGGCCAACATGTGCAAAATAGAAAAATCTCTTGCAGAGTTTGAAAACATAATTTTTATTATCTCTATTTATCCATGGACTCTACGTACATTCTACTGATTCTACAATAATTGTTGAGTTTATGATTGTAATATCGCATGACAACTACCTTGACCTGCTTTGAAAAATGCCAAGATATTGCTGTCTGATTAAATTTTTTATTGGGTTTTTTAGTTTTTATTTAGATATAAGCTTTTTAATATACTATGATGCTTTTTGTTACCAGCCTGTTAGCCTTCCATAGGAGCAGACTGTTAGCCTCCGTTAAAAAACTAATCATAGGCGTACAATCCCAAAAAAATTGGGAGGCAAATGTGGCGACCCAGAGTTTTGAACCTTTGTGTTACATTCTCTTGTTCTGATTTATCATCTTTTTTCTTTCATGTTATTTTTTGCTGCACCTTTGTATTTTTTATTTCCCTAAATCAGCGGTTCTCAATTGGGGGTGCAAGAAGGGGCTTCTTGGGGTGCAAACTTCTCTGCCAAACTGTAGCTAAATTCATAATACCGACCTAGTTAAGGATTTACGAGTGAGATATAGGATGCAGTTTCTGCCCAACTACTGTGTACTTTTTTGATGCAAACCAAAAAGAAAAAGAACTACACCATCAGACCATAATGCAGATCTTACCAATCCAGGAGTATCCACTTCATTCATGTTTTATATACGATTCACTATGATGTAATAGAAGACACAAAATTTCTCACGTCATATTTTTTTTATTTTATCTCTATCTTTATCTTCCTGACTTGCAAGAAAAAGACAGAGGCGCTAATACATAAGGTAAGCAATTACCTCAACCTGCTTCCAGAGATGCCAAGATATTGCTCTCTGCTTATAATTTATTAGAGATATTATTGTAATTTAAAACTACTTGCCAAGACCACCAAGCAGGGAAAATTGCCGTAAAGTGTCTTTCTCAAGGACACAACAAAATAATAAAAACTCATTGTCTGCCTATACCACGTGGAGCGCCTATTCCTACGTTAACATCCTCCTGTTGTGTTAGTCAGTAGTCAATAATTAACCAGTTGGGATACTATCCACTGTTTGATTATTTTGCAAAAAAGACTTTGAGTTATGAAAGTTTGGCGAGAAGCGTTATTAAACTTAAAAGAGTGTAAGATATTGTGAAGGCCTATCTTGTGAACTATTAATAATCATTACAGTCATTATAGTCGTGATTGTTACAATCTACACTGCAGAACGTCAAAAGGCAAAGTGAGGAGTGGAAAGAAGAATACAGTCAGCTTGGTTTTACAGCCACTACAGTTGACGGAGTTGAAAGGCCACAATGCATTCTCTGTAATGTTGTGTTTTATAATTCTAATCTAAAACCGTCAAAGTAAAGTCAGCATTTCAAAAATAAACATGGTAGAGTTGAAGCTGGACATAATGCTGAAATTTTAAAAATAAAACAAGCTTGTTACCACTGAAATAGGACGCTTCGGAAAATGGGATTAACTACCATCGAAAAGCCTCATCTCCTCGCTTTGTACAAAGTAGCTTATTGCATCACAAAAGCAATAAAACCTCACGCACTTGCCGAAAAAGTTACAAGCCTTGTGTTGTTCACATGGTTGACATAATTTTGGGAGATGGTGCTGCCAGGAAGTTGCAAACAAGTTGCATTGTCAAATGATACAATTTATAGAACAATCAATGATCTCAGTATACGAGTATCTCGTAAATATTTGCGATCAAGTAAACTTGAACTTCAAGGCTTCTACACTAAAAATCTAGTTTTAATTGGACTAGTCTACAGATGTATCCAATTACGGTCAGTTAATTTGTTTGTTTGTTATATCAAGAAAAATAAAGTTGAGAAAGAGTTTTGTTTTGTGAACCACTATTGAGGACAACAAACGCAAAAGATTTATTCAAACTAGTCAAAAGATTTTTTAACCAGTACAATCTTAATTTAAAAATGATTGATTCTATTTGCACTGATAGAGCTCTAGCTATGTTGGGTAATCGTTCTGGTTTTGCCACTATGCTGAAAAAGAAGATACCTTAGTTAAAAGTAACTCATTGTCTGCTTCATCGACAGGCTCTTGCCTGCAAAACACTACCACAATATCTGAAGGGTGTCCTTAACTCCTGTGTAAAATTGTGAATTACATTAGAAGTTGTGCTTTGAATCACCGATTGTTTCTGTCACTCTGCCAAGATGTCAATCAAAATGATAACTATGTTCTTCTCTACCACACTGAAGTAAGCAGGTTGTCAAGGGGTTGGGTACTGAACAGGTTTCTGCGACTTCAAAAAAAAATTAAATGCTTTTTGGAAAATTGCAACAGTGACTTGCTCGTTTGCTTCAAATCTCTTGAATTATATAAATGACAGCATATCTTCCTGATATTTTTTACCAACTCAATGAGCTGAACTTATCACTATAAGTAGGGGAAGCTTAAAATTTAAATTTATAAAAGACCCTTAAAAAATATGGTATCCATATAAATAAACATGTTTATACTAAAAAAAAATTTTTTTCAAAAATACCTCCCATATAACGAATGTCAAAAATTTCAATGAGAGTGCAAAATATGAAGAAATGACAAAATTTCATTTAGAGCAATTTTTTTATATTTAAAACTACAAAGCACTTTTAAATGACACAGAGCATCCAAATAAACTAATTTATAAATTAATACATGAATTAATTTCTTATATAGCTATAAAATGCTAATATTATGAATGGTAGATGCCGAAGTTTACCAGCATTTTCAATAAGCAATAATTGCACTAATTTAGCTTTATTAAAAAACAACTGTGCTGTGTATTTTATCAGTACAAGTACTGCGCAATAATAAAAATAATTTTGAAAAATTTTTTATCAAATGCAGATGCTAAAGATTGAAAATTTGATGTTATGTAACTTCATTGCCATTGACTTTAAAGTAAACCCCATGCCAAAATATTTTCTTTTTTAATACATTTTTGTTCAATGTTTATAAAAAAGTTTCAGAAGTTTTCTCTGACATGAAAACAAGCACTAACCTTAATTAAATTTACTCAAGCTTCTTGGTAAATGCAATGACAAGCCATGAGACTGTTTTAGAATAAGAGTGTATATTACCTGCTTACAAGTTAAACATTTTTTCCTGAATTTGGTCCCAAATTCTTAACTATCAGTGTTTACACTACTACTATTTTGTTTTATCTTTGAGCTAAATTGATTACTTGACTGTGTTTTATGCAGTGGGTGCACTGATTAAAATTGACCTAATTGAGCTGTATTTAAGTATAAGATGATGAAAATGATACTTTGATTTGATCCCAAAAATGCAGTTATTATACAATCAGCTCATTACATGTGATTAGCAAAACATGTTTAATAGTTCTTATACCTGCTTTAAAATTTGCTTGCTTGGAATGATGAATAAACTGTTTGCTAAAGGTTGACCATTTCAGTATAAAGCAGATTAGTAGAAGATTCTCAGATTCTCAAGCAGATGTTCAGGTTGATCCATACTCAATTTTCTTAAGGATTCTTTCAACAGTGGTGCACTATAGGTTGTTTGGATTTGGAAACTTTGATGAGAACACTTCTGAGCTTTTCACCAAACATGGTTTAGAAAAAGTAGATTAAGTCCCAGGCGCGAGTAGGTTTTGAACCGGGACCATGTCGATCACAATCCCGGCGCCCTAACCACTCGACCATGCTGCCGACGCACTTAACCATGCTGGTTTTCCTTATTCCAGATTCAGGACACGAGCACATCTAAGATGATTTATTTATTTTCAGTAAAAAAATTTCAAAATCTTTGTTTAAGACTAAAATGAAGTAGTTATGCTGTTTCTGCAATCTTTTCTCCTATCTTATTCATTGCACGCTATTCTCTGCTCAAACTGTCATTATTTCATTGTAAGCGTATATTGCTTATCTTTTTTATGAGATCTTTTGTATGCTCTTGAATAATATTTAAAGAAGGCATAAACAAAACAATCAAATTGCTAATTTTTGATTGCTTGTTTGCTGAAGACCTTTTTTAGTCTTTACTAATCTTTTTCGACAAAAATGAAGAAATCAGTAAAGTTTTAAAGTAATAATCCTTCTTTTAGTCGTTACTAGTTGTTTCGGCCAATATTTTAAGCAAAATGGGTTTTGAGAGTCTTTAGAAAGAGGCCACAAACCATGAGAGGTTAAGAACCACTAAACTACAATATCATTTGTTAAGAATTACAGTAGCACAAGGATACAAAAAATAAAGCTCGCTCTTTTTGGTTAAACCTGACATGCGCCAGTTTTGTTTTTTTATTTATTTTAATTTTTACTCTCAATCAACTTGAAATTACTCGTAGTGCAAGTAGAAATAGGGATTGTGAATAAGAAAGCAGCCACCAAACGAAATACGATATTAAATAGTTGTGCATGTAACTGACGACGTTAACTGACGTTGTGCATGTAATATCGTATTTCGCTGTACCTTTAAACAAAGCAGTGTAATGTTGATAAGAAATGGAACGTGAAAAAAAGATAAAAAAAATTAATACACACATCCGAAACATAGTCAGAGAATAATGTGTAATCATGGGTGGGAAAAACAACAAACTCAAAGACTAAAAAGGTTTGGACCGAAAAGGGTTTTACAATTCTACAAATTGTATTCACAAGTGAAAACATTATTACAAAGTTAAAAATACTTTGCTTGAATACGGTCTATATGTAGCCTACATATGCAAAGTTACAACATCATTACTCGAACAATCATAACACCAAAAGCTTTTACAAATTGTGCAAACTATAATTTCCCATCAGCAAAAAGTTATTTAGAAAAAAAAGCAAATAACAAAAATTTTTCATTTAATTTGCATTAGTTTTTTAAAAAATTATTTCATAAAAAAAGATCCCTAGTTTATGGTGCTATAAGCTATAATCTTTAAAAAGTCGTGAAAAAATAAATTTTCTAAAAATCACTCAATAAAAATAATGAGGCGAAATTAAAGTTTTCTTCAAGAAGAAGGCCAAGGTAACCATCCTCCGATTCTTCACAGCCTGAACATACTTTTCCAATTATTGAAGACTTCTTGTTTTTACATATTTTGTTGAAAGCTTTATCAGGCTTAAGCCGATCCTGTTCAAAAATTCAGGTTTACGGACAAAGTTGTCGCAACTATCACGTAGCTATAAATTTTTGATGAGCCGCACTATGAGAATATAGGGGAGATGCAAGAAAAGCTCTCATGAAATATTATCTCGAAAAACCATCAATACAAACTAAACCGATTCAGCAAATGTAAAAATGAAAGATGTGCTTCTTTAATAAACAACTGATTAGCTCATCATTATAACATGTGCAATTTGCTAATTACAAAATTATGTGCATAAGTCATAACGAAGTAATTACTATGAGTAGCCTACAATCCCTTCACAGACTGCAAACTAAACTACCTGCTGAGGCCTAATTCGAAACAACAAAATGCCGTACAATTACCAAACAGACAATACGAATAAGAGTAAGCCTAAGGTCTACCCAGTAGTATCGAATTATGTCAAGAAACAACATAGTTAATACAATTTTTTATTGAAGTTTTTGTTGGGAAAATAAAGTGAAGGTCAGAAACCGCTTTACTGCATTTTGTGGGTTTAAAGAAAGCGTAAGACATGTTGCCAAATAAGAGCATTTGAATTGCTAGAGGAATTTTTTAGTAATAAAACGAATTTCATAAAGTTAAAATATACCTATGAACACAGTACCACAAATCGTAAGATAACTTTTTTATGGTAATATTTAACCGTGTAGGTTATACTATGATCTGAAGTATAAGCAGAAAAACATAAATAAGAAGTTGTAGAGATGTAAGCTTGCCCTAGAAAGAAATAAGTCAATCGTAAACCGCTTACATTTCTGCTAATGATTTGGAAGCAGAATTCTCGTTAAAAAAATTTTACAAAGCAAATTGTCAAAATATTTAGATAAAAAGTATAGAGGGCAGGTGGAGGTCAAATGATGTGCACTTGCTACCGCGAGCACTAAAAAGAAAGGAGCGGTAAATTTCTACATATAAGGTTTTGTTAAAAACAAAACATTTTTAAAGTCATACGAAATTAACTTTTCATCAAGCTGCTCTTCGCATAAATACCATAGTTCTTGAAGTTGTTTGGCCATAAGTAAAGCTGGATCGATTCCTGATAGCAGTTCTTGTGTTATATCGATGTTGTCGACTTTCATTCTTTTTATCTTTTTATCTATATACAACGCATAAGTTTCTGCTGACTTGATTAAACCAGTGCACATGCATTGCTGACGGATTACTGGATGTAAGTATGCAAGCTGTCATCTTTTTCTTTTTGATTAAATGAAATCCGGTCATAATTATCTGGAAAACTATTTTTACAAGGCTTTGATAAACATACTTTTGAAGTGGGTCTTCAGCATAATCGTCTATAGCCTAAAAATGTTTGAAGCTTTTTTTGATTGATCAACATTAGTTGCTGACTTTAATGACAAAATTGGATCAACCTGAAAAAGAATAACAAGACATCCTGTTGATTTTAAAACCTTATTTACTTCATCAAAGAACTTTTCCAAATCAAACCAATGAGCAGCAGTTCGAGCTACAACCAAGTCAACCGATTTATCTTCAACTGGAATATTTTCAGCACTACCTTCCATGTAATCAATGTTGTCGAACTTGTTTTGTAATTTTGCTTGTTTTATTCGTTTAGCACTTATATCAAATCTTGAAAGTTTTTGAAATAAGGCTGAAAAATGTTGGTTGATTAACTGCTGCCACATCCAACATCCACCAAGAGATCGAGTTTTGATGGAAGATGAGTTTAGGATTGTTGTTGATTGTTATAAAACCTCATAACACGTTCAGCAACTTCTGGAGTGTAACGTGGACAATATTTAAAGTAATGTTCAGCTGTTTCAGCACTTTTATAAAATCTGTTCATGTTTTAATAATGCTTAACTGAAAAGACTTTGCACGCAACACAACTTTCAAAGTGTAGTCCTAATGAAGTTTTTCCTAAAAAATTCAAATTTGTCAAAAAAGCGCCAAGAATCGCAAACTGCTATATTTCATTGATAATTCATAATGAAGACCAGGGTTGAAAGCCTTTAACTTTTTAATAAAATTTTTATACTGTTTTAGGCAAGGGCATACAAACTAAGTATTTTGAAAGAGAAATAATTTTGTCTCATTTTTAGATATCGATTGTTTGAATTATGATTTGCATGATTTCCCAAAAAAGCCCGAATACAACGATATAATTACATTAGCTTTCTTATGTGCTGGAAAATTTATTCGCTTAAAAGACGAAAAGTCAAACGAATCGTTTGCATAAAAAAAAATTGCAAATTAAATAATTATACAGTATTTCACTTTTATAAAATTTAGTTTTGTTGTTAAACCAATCCAAACCTTGGATTTTTTTATTGATACATCTTAAAATGATTTGAGACACGGCTGTGAAAAAAATAACAAAAATTCCCATTTTAAAAGTTACCACGTTTGAAAAATGTTTTCTTGCAAAAATTAATTTATTTTCTTATTGAAATAAAAATAACAGTTCAGCTTTTCTGCCGTTTAAAGGTCGCCAATTTCCGCAGTCAGCAAATCTACCGTTTAATAACTTTTTATTTAGCTTTCCTATCATTACGTATTATACAGCATTATGACACAAATGCTATTTTAGTTTCATGCATACAATTATTATCTTGACAAATGAAGAGTAAAGCAATTGCCAATTTGAAATAAAGACAAATCTATGAAAGACTTTAAACTTAAAAGTTTGTACAATTCATAGAAGCACAGCAAAACTTTCTCTTTAATTTTAAGAACCGAAAATAAGACGCTCTAACACTCTAACCGTACAACATATGCTGTATCAAATTAAATCAACGCAGTTAAGTCTTAAAAAAAACAACGACTTTGTCTTAGAAACCTGTACGGCATGGGTAAGCCGGTCGGCCAGTGCCCAGTCTGGCCGTGGTCAGAAATGGGCCAAATCAATTTCGTAAAAAGTGAAGTTACCATATTTGCAAGCTCTGACCACTCGACAGCGCTGCCGACATTTTCATTTCATTACGGTTAATCAAAAAAAATATTTGGATTGTTCGTATGTTTTAAGGCATAAAACAAAATAAGGTACATAAAAATAATTATCAAAGATGAAAAAGTTACGGCTGAGTATTAGTGGATTACGCCTAATTGATGATGGATACGATTGGGTAGGGTTGTAAAATATCGGACCTTGTTAGGTTTCCAGTTTGCCTCCCCTACATTTAACTTATGAATATTTCCAAAGTTTTTTTCTTAGTTACTGGATTGACAAAATCAACCCCTGCAACTTTCACCAAAACACGACAAATCAAGCGACCGCCCCGCTGTCGAAATCGCTATGACGTGATTGGTTTTGCGCATTTTTTGATAAAACTTACTCGAGAAGCTGACCAATGGTGGTCAATTTGAAGATTGTTAAAAATAAGTGAAGTTGATCAGTAGAACTTTTCATCTGACACTTTTCAGAAGGAACTGCTGGAATAAAATAGAATGTGAACAGAACTGTTTATACTGTATAATAACAAAAAGGTTGAATATTATTGATTGGAAACGAAACGAAAAACCAGCTTTTGAAAAATAAGAAGAGATAGTGAAAAAGCGTTTAGCTATAAAAAATTTCACTAGTTTTCAAAAGTTTCATTTGAAAGGTTAAGCAACAGAGACGGGTGCAAAAAAAGAGGGGGTCACTTGACATTTTCTGTGTTATGAAACGTAAGTATTTCTTAAAAAACAGCTTTGGATCATATACTGTATATTAATATTTTTACAAAATACTTGGCTTGGGGCGTATTTTTAAATTGCGTAGTTTTTGGGGCGTATTTTTAGTTGTGCATTTAAAAAATATTATTTGGGCGTAACTTATTTTGGGGGCGTATTTTAACATGATCCTTTTGATTTTTTTAATTTTTTTTGTTAATACTTTTCTTTTTTTTAATTTTTCTTAATTTTGTGGTTTCAATTTGATAACATTCTTTCTTTTGGTGATGCAGTTTTTACTTTTGTAATTTCGGGGAGCGTATTTTTTAGTTATGTAGTTTTGGAACGCATTTTTAACATGATTCAACTTTTTTTTTGTTTACAGTTTTGCGCTTAGAGTGGTTGTTGTTTTTACGTTTACAGTAAGGATAATCAGTATTTGGTTCCTGGGCTCGACACTGGTCGCCACTATTGCAACTGTACAATGCAAGCGCTTGTTTCATTCCAGAAACCGCAAACCAGTCATGCGCATCGGCGTTTAGTAAAGTCAAATAAAAGTTTGGTTTCTTGAAACAAATCAATCCTGATCCTTTCAAATCACACAAATAAACGTTCGGACTTTTCTATCTCGAGAGGTGCGCGTAGTAGCCGATGTTGTCCCACATCTTCTAATCAAAGCCCGAAGAAACGTTTCTTTTTTTTATTTTTGGATTCGGATTATTTGCACAAGTAAATGTTTTTGCCTAAACTATAGACCAGAAGTGAGGCCACATGTGGTTGAGAAGAATCATATCAAAAACTGTACAATAAACCAGTGCTCTGCAACTGGTCATCATTAGATTTTTTTAAATAAAAACAGGATATTAAAGCTGCTTCAAAGTGATAACCTTTTTTTTAGTAATCACCAGTTTTTCGGAACAAAAATGTATCAATTTACGTCATAACTTCAGCAATGTAACATGATTAGGATTCGGGCAATTGTCAATAAAATTTGAGCAAAGCTGTATTTTTCTTAAAATTTTATACATCTTCCACATAATTTTTAATTTTGGATGCAACCCGCGAATACAATCAGGTTACCTATTATTGCTATGAAATTACAGAAGAATAATTTGAATCAAATACCAACCCTATAGTCCAATGTTGCTTAGACTTGTTTTCTGCAACACAAAACTTTTTAAAAACACATTTTCGAGTAATAAACAGGGTTGGGGGGTCAACGTTGGACTCGCCGAAGTCGCTTGTTTTTGGGAAGAATCGGAGATGGAGTTGGAAAATTTTTAATGAGTGGAGTGGGACGAAATTTACCGACTCGTTAGGTTTTTCTTCAAATTTCAAATCATCTCAATAAAATTTCTAAACTACTCGTACCAGTGGATCTCGGCGTTTTTATCTATGAAATTTACAATCTCAAGAATAGTTTTTATAATCTCTTCATATTTAAAATATCTTGCTGTTCGGTGTTCACAATTAATTATACAGTGAACAGGAAGAAAATCTGAACAATTATCATTATTTTTTATGAGTCCGATTATTTTTTATTATTTTTCATGAGTCCTGCCTTACTTCCTAACATCGCCAAAGCTTCTTTGGTTGGAATACTTGCAAGTCTATTCAGCGGAACTTCATCATTTGTAAAAATAGTTTCCAGCGTATTTTTATTAATTATAGCACGGGTTGTTTGTTTTAATGCGATTAAGTCCAAAAGTTCTTCTTTTAGAACTAGATCAAAGCATGTGCAACGAACAAATACACACCCAGTTGTGGGTTGTCTTGCAAATCTGTTGACTCGTCCAAAGCCAAACTCAATGCATTGGAATTTTTTTAATCAACTTGCAACTTGTTTTTAATATCAGCATTGATCTGATATACTTGTCTTTTTACTGTATGTCGTAAAGCTGGAGTTTGGGATATCGGCCTCTGAAGTTTTGTGTTGTTGGATATAACACTGCAGCAACTTTAGATATATTTTTCTTAAAAAATTCGCCATTTGAATATGGATGTTTAGTCCGGGCACTATTCCTTGATATAATAAAACTGGCTTCAGTAGTTGTGTCAGATTCTTTATTGAAAGTTTTTAACAGTGCCTGCTGCAAGTTTCGTTAAGATTTTAACTTTTAACTTAAGCTCGTTCCTCCGTAAGTCCGAATTGTTTGTGTAGGTAATGGTAAAGTTTTTGTGTTTTGCTTTATAATAATGTTTCAAGTTGCTTGTTTTGTAATGATTGAGTGAAGCATGACAGAAAAGAAACACACGTTTACCTCCAATACCAAAAAATCCAAACTTTTCCTCCCATTCCGCTTTAAAAGCTCTATTTTCTTCTTCATACTTTCTTTTTTTCTATTTTTTAATGAAAATTTTTTTTAACAAAACTTTCAATTAACAAAACAATCAATTCACTGCATTAAAAAAACAAAATTAATATAATTTTTCAAAAAGTTGTGAGAGCCACAAGCAAAGGCTTGAAGAGCCGCAGTTTGGCCACCTTTGATATATTCTGTTTCCATCAAACAAATGCGCCTATACGCTAAGTGATAAAAGGCGTCACGATTTTAATTTTACAATTTGCCACACGTATATTGGAGAAAATAAGGAAATAAAAATTATTAAGCTTGGGAAAATAACGATTCAAGATTAGTGGTTTAAAAAATCAAACTTAGTGTTTGCTTGCAAGCTAAACACAAAATACACTATTGATTGAATGAGCGAATAAAACATTTGCACCTGACTGTATTAAATGAAGGCAACAAACATAATAATCAAATGCTTCGAGAAAAAGAATTCGCTACACGATAATACATAAAAGCAAGTTTTTGCTCCGACATTTGTTTGTGTACCAGTGGTTTGGCATTCTTTATGCTTCAATTCATGATTTCATCGGCTTGATAATAAAATAAGAAATATGTTTTAGATAAAGACAGTGTCTTTATTCTTTTTCTAAGAAAAAATTTAAAATTTTTTAGTTTTTGCTACACCACAAAAAATATAGAGATAATCGCAATTGAAACAACTTCACGCGTTACTTTATCAAGATATTTGCGCTTGTTTTTATGAAAGTGTGTCATTGTTTAGTTTACTGTAATTTTACTTTTAACTGTATGTATTTTCTTTCCACAGCAAATAAAAAAATTGCTTATTAGTTAACAGAAACACAGTAAAAATATGTAGAAACCCAATTCTACCCAATTAATTAGTTCTCCCCACTGATAATAGGTGCTGATTTTTTAAAAAATGTATTTTAATCCCAAAATAATGAGTAGAATAAGATTTATTTCCAGGTTGGATATTCCGGGTGCCTAGTAAATTTGAATAAGGAGAAGCCTAATTTTATGCTCCATCAAAAATGAAATTCAAGGAATAGTTGCAGAAAAAGAAGCTTCATTAAACCTTTTGGAAAATAGATGGAAATGTTGAGCACCATTGCAAATCTTGAAGCAGATAAGCTGGCCTCAATAATAGTAAACAACGAACGGTCTCTAATAAATCACTGAAAAATGAGATAATCCAAGCAATAACTTTGCATCAATATTTCGAAGAGATTGAAGTTCAAAATAATAAGTTTAAAGTTGAAACTTCAAAATACCACAATTATTGTTCATGGCTGCAAAATGTTAGCCTTGCACTATGGTCTACTCTAAGTACTTAATAGGCCTTGGTTGCCTCGCTTGTCGCTTTCACAAGCTTAGAAAACTGTTTTTCTGAGATGTTGCTGATTTACAAGCGGATAGAGAAAGGTTAAAAGAGCGAAAACCGCCATAAACTGCTATATAATTTGTCTGAAATAAAGCAGAAAAATCAAGTAAAAACAAAAAATAAATAATTTTCAATCTTTAGTGCTTTTGGTCTCACTTAACTTTTAAACAAAACACTTAGGTTGAAACGGGTAAAGACCAAACAAAAAAGGTTTTCAATTGCAGCAATCCCTCGTTACAATTATTTTTGTATCGGTCAGTGTGATTCCATTGTTTAATGCCGATATACAACCAATACACTGCTTACGCATTTTGATATTCTCTAAACCAATGGTTTTCAACCGGGGTTCCGCCAGTACAGTCTAGGAGTTCCGCAAGTTTACAATTTAGATCTGGGTTCAAGTAAATTAGTACTTAAGTAAATTATAATTATTTATGTTGCGTACAATGCTTATTTGTGCTTTTCTGTTTGAATCTTCTTCATTTTTATTCGCTTTCAATCGTCCTTAGATATTTGAGTCATGGTTCGTTAATTCGTTTGAATTACTCTTAACTAATTCTTTAATATTTGAAATGTCGCTCACGCTGCGACGGGAGTTATCCAAGTCTGCGTTTTGATTGAAACTGCTATATTTAGAGATTCTTGCTGTGGTAGTGTATAATTTCATAACTGGGAAAAGAACTTGCTAAATTTTCTTCTCGTACAGGGTTACTACAATCTTGTCTCTAAATTTGTTCGATAAAGTGTAAAATTATTTGATTTGAATGATTACCGAGTTGATTAAATTATTTTTTTTACTTGCGTCGATTAATTGAAAGAAGATTGTCAAGACATCGTTCAACTTTTTACCTGAATAGAATCAATAATTTACTTACGTATTACTAACTTAAGTATTTTTTTGAAAGACTAGAGAGGTAAAAGTAAGTTTAAATTATGATAAAATCTATCGTGATAAGGCAAGGCCACCTAGCCTAAATAAAAAATTCATACAGTCAATTTATGAAGTCATAATACTTGGTCAAATTTGCTACTTTCAAAAAATTCTAACCTTAGTCTGCTTTGCTGGCACTGCTTTAAGTTAAATTTTTTGTTTGAAAACAGTAGGTTAATTGACGATTAATAAAACTGTGAAAAAATGATTTTATAAGCGTTTAAATAAAATCAAACTCTTTTTTTGTTGTAGGTTACTTTTGGTAAAACAAACAAATGTCATTATTATTATCATTATTAGTTGTAAAAGACGATTGAGATTGTGCATATCGATACTACGTACTTAAAATCTAAAAACTTCTGGTTAAAATTCTGCACTTCTTTGCACTCCTTACAATTATGGAAAGATTTTTAAAAAAAAACGTAAATTAGAAACAGATGAAGAGGCGGAGGATTTGAGACAGCCTGATGAAGCTGCAGCCAATGGCAGTGATGATACTTCGTCGAAACTATCACGAAGTGATGAAATAAACCTGCAAATAAAAATTCTACAATATTGTAAAAATTATATAGCTCAGGGATTTACTTGAACTGGAAACCCAGACTGCCCTTCACCTTTGTGTATTGTTTGTGGGGAGAAGCTAGCTAATAGTGCTATGGCACCAGCCAAACTGAAAAGGCATTTGACAACTAAACATCCAGAGTTGTCCGGCAAAAATGAACAATATTTTAAAAGAAAATTGGCATCAAATAAAAGGCAAATTTCTATGTTTACCAAAAAGTGCAGGTTGAGTGACAAAGCACAAGAGGCAAGTTATGCTGTGGCGGAGATAGTTGCAAGTAAAATGAAATCCCATACCATTGCTAAAAGTGTAATTTTACCTGCATGCAAGCAAATAGTTAAGATAATATTTGGAGAGGATGCTGTATCAGAGCTAAGTAAAATTCCAATTTCTGACAACACAATAAGTAGGCGCATTGAAGACATGTCAGAAAATATTGAGTGCAATATTAAGTCTAAAATATTGAAACATAAATTGTTTGCACTTCAAGTTGATGAGAATACAGACATCACTGGTAAAGCACAGCTCCTTGTATTAGTTCGTTTTATTGATGATGAAGGTATTGTAGAAGACTTCCTGTGCTGCAACGAATTGCCAGAAACAACAAAAGGACAAGATATATTTGATGTTTTAAATGCATATTTGGAGTATTGTGAATTGAACTGGAAAAACTGTGTTGATATTTGTACTGATGGTGCCCCTGCAATGACAGGGTGTCTCAAAGGTTTTGTCTTAATCGCACAAAAGCAGAATTTAAATATTATCCATACTCACTGTTTTATTCATAGAGAAGCACTAGTTGCTAAAACTCTTGGAACTGAACTAAATTCTGTATTGGATATGGTAGTGAAAATAGTTAATTTCATCAAGATGAGGCCACTTAAACGTCGACTGTTTACAAAACTTTGTGTGAGTATGGAAGCACAACATTACACTTTAATCCAGCACACACAGATACGATGGTTGTCAAAAGGGAAAATGTTGTCTCGTTTTTACGAACTAAAAGAAGAGCTATTAACTTTCTGTTTGCAAGAAAACCTGAAAGAGTTTGTAGAATGCTTGAGTGATGACCGTTGGTGTTCCAAGTTAGCATATTTTGCCGATATATTTCATGAACTAAACCTCTTGAACAGTGGCATGCAGGGAAGAAACGAAAATATCTTGTCTTCTACTGACAAAATAAATGCTTTTCAAAAGAAAGTGACAATATGGAAGAAACGCATAACCGCAGAAAATCTGGAAATGTTTCCAAGTACTCTCAAAAGCAATTGTCCAGAAATTGCACCGCTAATCTTGAACCACTTGGATACTTTGTTAAAAAATCTTGACAAATATTTTCCTTCGATATCTATTGACCAGTATGACTGGGTTAGAAACCCATTTGTAGAATTTGAACCATCTAAAGGACAATTTACATTGCAACAAGAAGAAGAACCTGCCAGTTTTTCAAGTGATAGAACATTAAAGTTGAAGCATTCCGAGCTAAGCCTGGATGAATTCTGGTTGTTGGTTGAAAAGGAATATTCTGCAATTGATTTACAAGCGGATAGAGAAAGGCTAAAAGAGCAAAAACTTCTAAATCATAGCCATACAAAGCACAACAAAAATCCAAATTATTAAGTAACGTCTAAATAAAATAGTATCGACTTAAAATATATAATAGAAATAAATTTCTAAAGCATAAAATAGAGCAAAAGCATTCCGCTCATCAAAATATTTGTTCTGACACGTTCATGGTATAAAATTTTTTTATGGAACACGTTTTTCAAACTTATCACTCATTTTCCAAATAGAAGTATCACGGTGATGATAAGTGTGGATGCTTCTTTGGTGTTTAGTCCTAAACAAAAAGATACAAAAGTAGAACTTGAATTTTATTACTGTGTTTGAGTTTGGTACTTGATGAATTCTCCAAACTTATAGAAAACTTTGAGATAAAAAAACTGTAGTACTTTTAAATATTTTATTAAATTTTATAACATATGAATAGCAATAAATCTAACGGCGTTTTTACTATTTTTAGTCAGTGAATAGCTCAATGTGATTTCATTGACTTGCGAGCAAAAGAACAAAAGTTTGATTTTTATTCCACCTGATTGATTCCTGTTGTTTCCTTGGGAAAGACACTTTATAACAAATTCATCATTGAAATCACGCTGCTTAACTGCGATGGTGGCTCACTCAAAACAAAAAACAGCCTCAGGCTCAAATCGCTCTACAAAGATAAATACTTTTTTAGAAAAAAGTCTTTCCAATAACTTGGGCTGCTGATTATGAAATAACCTTTCCAAAACCATAAAAATAAATTTATTTAATCTATATTCATTTATCAAGTTTGCATTGTCCATAAACTTTATTTCCAAAGATGTATACGGCTGACACATGCTATTAGACTCTTGGTATCAAGTTTGATTTTGCATTGATGCCGCTTTTATTTGCAGAAGCATTGTCATAAAACTGAAGGCGCTGTATTTCGAATATAAACAAAAACGCAGTGATAAAAACTTTGTATTTATTCAAGGCATGAGGATATTTTCCTTTAGGTTTGTCTTAGAACGTGAATGATTGTTATATGTCAAGGAGATTTAAACTTTAATTTTTTTTTTTTTTATCGATGCAGCAATGTCATAAGTTTCTCCTTAAAATGTCAAGTTTGAAAATATTGCTTAATTAACCAAGTCACTTTTACTTGAATTACACCTGGCAATCAAACTTTCATTTTTTGAATAATTTTTGAAAAAAATTTTGGGAGTGGCAATAGCAACGTTAGACATGTCTTTGTCAGCTGGCACCAAGTTGTGCCAAGCTAGCCAGAAAATGATGTCACAACTCACGAGACACGTATAAAGACTCGTTTTTCGTAGTTTTCGGTTTTGTCTCGGTTTCTTTACCTTAAACTTTAGTCTCGGTCTTGGACCATTGTGTCGTCTTGAATGCAGTTCGAGACATTGTGTGGACGGTGCCCCCAGGTTTTGTAACTAATGTCATAATTTTTAAGTAAAAATGGGCTTTGTTATATCGTTTTGGAAATTAGTAGGGTTTTGGTTCACGGTTTTTTAAATTCGTTATTAACCCATATCCTCCTAGCTTCAGTTTAAACTGACGGCCCAAAAAGAAGGGTTTTAGGAACACTGATACGAATCTAGTTTTTAAATTAAACTGACAATGAGGAACAAGTGATTCCTCATCTAAAAACTAGATTCCTACAAGTATCAGTGTGCTTAAAATCCTTCTTTTTGCGCCGACAGTTTAAACTGAAGCTAGGAGGATATAAACAAATACAAAAACATGGCAATTTTTATAACACGCCTTAGCAAAAATGCCTCATGAATTTTTCAAGTTTCTTACACAGTCCTTGAAAAGTGCAAGAATCATCTAACATTTGTAACATTTGAAGATTTTGTACAGGATTTCATATTTGTAAGTAAAATTTGATATCTTGACATGCGATTATCATAATGTTGTTATAATATTAATATAATAACCTAGATGTCTTATCATTATGGTTGAAGTCTTTGACACGGTCCAGGTTTAAAACCTACTCGCGTCATTCCGTTGTGCTATTAAAAAGACTTATACGGCACATTTCTCTGCTTGGCGGTCATCAAAATAAAAATATTTTACCCGAGCAGGAATATTTTAGCATTTCGTGAAACAGGTCGGGTAATTTCTTGACGATTGCTTTAAGCATAGTGCTTTCAACGTTTTTCTGCAAGTCAAGAGGATAAATGTTTAGATAAAAAAATCAAATCGTTTTTTTACTTCAATGTAAGATTACCACTGTAATCAACACTCTTTCAAAAATTAAAACTATATAACCAATTCTCTACATCCTTGTGGGTTTATCAGAGAGATCTTAATTCTATCTGAACTTGATTTTCCTTGATGAACCGGCACGGCGAAACAATCTGTAGAGAAGTGGTTTTACAGTTTTAATTTTTAAAAGTGTGCCATAAAATAAAATAATAATTGCCCTAAAACATATTTTATTGAACATTTTTCTGTAAAGTTTGGCTCTTAAGCAAGAAATTAATAACTAAATAAGTAGATTTAAAAAAAATTGGCCTGTCGTTGTCATGTGCATGGAGTTTCACTCCGAGTTAGACATAGACAGAGATTGGAGAGTTTATTTTTTACTACTCCAGTCTGATTTACCTTCCGAATCAGATGTCGGCAGCAATAGTGTTGAACCAGCTTCGAGTTTTGTCATCCAAAACCGTCAGACCTCGTGCTCCATATTGTACCCGATACATGGGGCACGCTGTAAGATTTGTTTAGGGAGCAGTCCTCTAAATCCAGAGTAGGAGCGGGAGAGCATTTGTGCGAACGAACGGAACTATTTTGTTCAATTCCAAAGATCTTGATTCTTGGAATGAAAGCGAGGAGCCTATACATTACACAATCTAATTTCCATCGGTAATTTATTCAAATTGGTCAATGGTTTTCGCGCAGCTCGCACAAGCGCCCTTCTCGATCAAAGTCTCACTTTGCATGCGCTAAAACCCCAAGTCAGCTTTTTGATTTGTAATAATTGGGCAATTAAGTGGTGCATATTCTCCTGAAGTAATTCACAAAACAGGCAATGATCATGCAAAACATTGGCAACACTTGCAAGAAGTAGTTCGTCTTTATTGGGCACGATGGTTAAAAGAGTGGGTTCTGGCGCTCAATGCTTGAAAAAAATGGTGCACTGGTGTTGTTTTTGTTTTGTCAGCTAACATACCGAGAGCTAATTGGCCTCCAGGTTGAGTGATTCGAGCGCATTTTGGTCCACACCGACATGCGAGAGTCGTGACTATTTAAACCGCAACCGCGTATTGACTGGACTAATAGCACCGATCTGCCCGCTGAAACTGTAAAGCTTGTGGTGTCTTTTATCGTTTTACTGTAAAACGTGTGAGGGAAAATCAAATTCCTGCCAGCCTTTGTTTTCTAAATAATTTACAATAAGAAAAAAAAGAATTAGATAAATTTGTGATTGTAAATTTGTAATTTCTTATTTGGAACCATTAGTGATATAAATTGCTCGTAAAAAATTCAAAGTACTTTACGGGGTTTTGAATAGCTTACACTTTATTACACACGGTAATACGTACAAGCAAGGAGCATTTTTGCGTCAAAAATTCTCTTTTTCATGCTTCAACTATCTTTTCTTTAAACCCAGTTTCACTTCTTTGCATCAGCAAATTTATAAAATTATCATTAACTTTTTCATTATCTTGATTTGCAATTTTTTAATGCAATTAATAAACTTCTGAGAACAATTAATATTCAATCAGTTTTACTGACTCTACTTAAGATCTATTGTCTCAACTGCCACTATTTACATCTGACATAGCTACTGGTCTTCCATCACCACGTTTCCGGCTTTTTTATATCTTCCCATTGGGTTAATACTTTACTACTATTCAAATTGCAATAATCCTATAAAATATTTCTATAATTTTAATATTGAGTTTCTTTGGGTACAGAACTTTAACATCACTTTAACCCTTGAAGGACCAAATTTTTTCTTTTGATAAAAGGAAATTTTTTGCATATTTACGCGAGACTGTAATCACACTATGAAGCACAAAATGTAAGAAAATTGAATATTAATATTCATAACAATTTTTTTAGGTTTGTTAACACAAAGCAACATTTATCACAAAAACACAAATTTTTGTTCCCAAGAGATGGTTTTTTCACCTAAATAACGTTCAACTAGTGTGAAATTTAAAAAAGCAATTAATCTTTCTACACATGAAAAAAAATTGGAGTTGTACTTTCCACCAAGCTTTGAAATTTTGTTTGTGAAAATCAAATTCTAGTCTAAAACCGCATACCAATAACTAGTGAACAAAAAACTTGATAAAACGTGATCAAAAATTAAAAATATACTGGAACTGTTTCAAGAAACGTAACAAGTACGGATGTTGTTTTGGGTTAACACCGCTCTTTCTCACGAATTTAGAAGAAATCGTGAGAACAAATTCAAATTTCAGTTTGTTGCTTCAAGTTAACATTTGACGTTTAAGGGTTAAGTAAATTGACTTTATAGTAGCTGAAAGCTTTTGTGAGGCTATTATCAATTGAATCCAGTCAAAAGTATTTATATTCTGAACAAGTTAGAATAAAGCTCCATTCAGAAAAGAGAAACGCAAAGTTGCGTAATCTCGAAGGAAAACACAGTTGAAAGTGTAAAGTCTCTTCAAAAAGTTGATTATTTAAAAGCTTTAAGATGCTAACAAATACTTTTTGTTTAAAATTAAAATAACATTTCGATTTGGTTTGACATGATATAGAGAAGAGCAAATAAAATATTTAATTCAAAAATTAATTTATAAATTTATGCATTTTTAGAAAATTGTGTATAAACTGTGTACATATCGTGTCTTCAATAAAAATTTTTATATTGTTTAAAATAAAAGCATAAAATTAAAAAAATTTTTAATCTTTAATAAGTTAATTATTTTTTCTTTGTTCTCTTTTAACATTGTTCTTTATAAACAAGGAGTTTTCCTTTAACTCTTTTCGCAACATAAGCAGATTAGTAAAAAAGTATAACTTATTAATTATAATAAAATAAAACGCTGAAAGAATGCGATAAGACGGCTAAGTTATTCATTTACTGTGTGACTAACCTCAGAAGCGAAGCCAACTGTTTAGCTGCGTTGTAATTCAAAATGTTTTTTCTTGATACAAAGTTTTCAAGTGTCTATAAAAGCAAAAGTCTCATTACAAAATTTTTATATTTAAATAAATACTTTTGAAAAATTTTTGGGGAAAACTCAATCGCTTTTCTCTCGTCTTTTTATAAAAAGTTACATTGAACTGACTTGTAAAATGCATTGTTTTTAAGACTTAAAGATTGATTTTGTTTGGCTGAAAATCTAGTTTATCAAAGGTTGTAAAACTATCTGAAAAAATACAAAAATTTAACCATTTAAAACAAATAACATTTCACCAGAGTAAAAACTGTGTCGAGGTTTAAATAAAACAAACGGAAAAACTTTCTCCCAAAAACTTTAACTAAAATTATACTTGGGTACACTTAAACTAATAGTTTACGTTTGCTGCCAAACTTTGTATTTTGACGTGCTTGGGGTTTATGAAATGTCATAAAAGTTGATTACAAGATAATTAAGCAGTGCGCGTCTGTGAGATCTTGAAAAAAGTTTTTTGGGGGTTTAAAGTACTTTCAATTTGCAAAGTAAATGAGCAAATTCTTTACTTTGAATGAAAATGCACACAAGGCCTTGTAAATTAAGTAAAGGCCGAAAAACCCTTTTTGCCTTTCTAAATAAAATGAAAGCTAAAAACAGTTTTCTCAAATCCTAGCCCATTAAAATATTTAAAGCCGGATACAAAAAACTTCCTGAAATCTTGTGTAAAGAATAATGATTTTCAGTACAAAAATTTTGCGCATAACACCTACATAGGTTTATTGCAAAACATGTAAGGAAACAATGTCGACAAAATAATAGCATTTTTCAATGAAATTTTTTATGTAATAAAAACATGAAAAAACTACACCTTGCACTTTTTCTGAAAATCGAAAAGTATTTTGAAAACTTAAAGCTATGACTCGCAGCCATAGAGACGCAACTATATATTTTTTTATAAAAGGCTTCAACAAAAGTATGTTACTAGTCAAAGACAAAGATGCCACTTTTGCACGTTCTTTGCATGCACTTATTTATGCATAGGTGTTGCGCGAAAAAATTGTAAATCAGTAATAACAGAAAGAATTAAATAATAATCTTTTACTATATTCAAATATGAAAAAAAATTTTTTTAATTTTTTAGAAACTACATTAATAAACTTCAAATACAAATGTATCTTTTTAAACTGGGATTTTTGCCAGGGCGAAAACTCTACAGTTCCTTTACCTTTATTTTATTCAAACAAATATACTTACGAACTATTGGAAACATATTAAAAGCTTTTTAGATCTTTTGTATTGTAAGTTAAGACGTTTCAATTAGGCTACTCTCAGTGTGCTGTATTTGTCCACTGGGCTGATATGAGTTAATTTTTAAATAGAAGTTTTGTTTAATAACCTAGAAGTGTTTTCAATGCTTTTTTATTGCTTCCTTATCAAAACGGAAAGAAGTTGTTGAAAGTCCTAAGCGGACTAAATGATTATTGTGTGTATAACAAGACAGCGAATTTTTGAATATCAAAGGACATGCATCCTTTCTTCGTAGTCTTTTTATTAAACTTGAAATTTCTCTTTTTCTTTTACGCCATTTTTTGATCAGTTGAATTAGTGACAAAATCTTCGGACTTGAAATGAAGAGAACAAAGTTTAGAATGTTTTGTTGGTATATAACTTTTCTTGCTAGTTGTATCAACCAAGTTTAAAGAATATGCCCAAACAAAAATAATGAAAAAACGCTCTTTGATCCTGCTTTTCTCCATTGCGAGATTGGCAACTAATAGTTGAGAAATTCTATAACATTGCCACTTTTGCAATGTAGCATTATACAGTAAATTTGTGGGTTAGCAATTATTTTTTACTATTACAGTTATCAATGTTATAAAGTTCTACTAAAATCTTGATGTAAAAATTTTGTTTTTAAGACAAAATTAACTTTATACTCTTTGCCGAAGGCTGCAAGAATTTTCGGGGCCGACCTTGCCGGTATTGCGCTTGTGTTACAAAGTTAATTTAACCGTAATGTTGCAGTAAAGGCAAGTTGTTTCTCCCACATCGTGTCTTTTGGCCAACCCAAAAATTAAACTCGGGATTTGCCTCCCACATCGGAGTGTATTAACAGCTACATCAAGTAGCTACTAATGTAAATGAAGATATTATTAAAAAAAAAGTTATCAATGATGTTGGTCAGCGCTTTTCAATCTTTTAATATCACAAAACCATTAAGTTAATTTTACAAAATCCTATTTAATATGCTTATTAAAAATCAATAAGAATATACTTGAAACTTACATCAGCGGTTCTCAACCTGTGTGTCGCGAAATTTTTAAAAAACATTAGTCCGTTGCTTTTCAACATCTTTTTTTAGTAAACATCAATTTTAGGGACGAAAATCAAGAAATCCGAGACAGATTCGAAGTGAAGACTTTTTATTGGAGATCGCTACGTTTTAGGGACGAAAACTTGCTCTCTGGTCCAAATGTGCCGCAAATTTTAAAAAGTTCCTAAAGTGTACCGCAGTTGCGAAAAGGTTAACAACCACTGGCTTACATTGTTTTGTGAATGTTTTGAGAATTTTGGTTGAAGAGCGCTTGTGTAGGTTTGATATTAAAAAAAAATAAGTACAGTACTACATATCTGATTAACAATGATAGTGGCTTACAATGTGAAGCATGGACTGCATAAAATTAATAGTGACATTATGGCATTAATTAAACCAACCAATCGTTTACCAGAAGAACATGAATAACAATTTTAATAAATTAAACCAATCAAGTTGTAACTAAAATTTAGTACAGCAGTGTAAAGTTAAGCATATAGATTAGTTACATATAGCTACCTGAAGCTGTTAGTTTTCTTTTACTTGTCTCTCTACACCTTCTACAATTATGATTTACTTAGTCGCAATTTTTTGCTTTGATCTGGGCGATCATGGAAGATAAGTAGCTTTTTTGTAGTTACCTATCTTTGGCAATGCGCTACAACAAAAGCCATCTACACTAAACAACAAACTTGTGTTCCTTTGTTTGTGAGTAGAAATGTTAAAAACTTACTAATCACAATTGAAGCAATTTTGTACTGTGTTTACATTATATAAATTAACTTTCTAAGATAATGGCTACTGGTACATTACAGCTAAAAGTTAGTTAAAATGTCACAATTATCATCGGTTCATATTTTGAAAATCCTGCTTAAAATTGTTTAGTACAGCTGCCTTAATTTTATGTATTTACTTAAAATTATTCATAGGTTTAAAATACAGTATATATATAACATTGACTTTAAATTCCTGTTTGCTTTTCTTTTTTTAAAGAAACTCTAAGTTTCTAAACCTAGAACTTTCAACCAGCTGTCAAACGAGGTTTTGAAAAGTGCTGATTTTCCAAATATGTTGAGAATCGTCCATCTATCGTCATCGCGCCGCGCAATTTTTTCGGCATACTGATGGAACGCAAATCTTTTTTTCTCGATTTCATGTATAGTTGCGTGTAGAGCACCAAGAAGAAGAAAAACGTAATAGTGGTATAACACAGCACATTACAATAAAAAAATATACTGAAAGAAAAAAACGCAAAGGAAAAAGTGTCTGATAATATTTCATCTTTGCGAGAAAAGTACCAGGGTGTCCATCAAGTGTCTTTACAATTTAAAAAAATTATCACAAAGTGAAATGATGAGATATCGCAATGAGGGTTGTTTTATGTTAATCAGTATTTCATAAATTTTTTATTGACACATTTAATACACTTCTAAACATTTGGTCAGAAGGTCAAGGTAAACAGGTAAACATTTGGTAAACATTTGGTCAGAAGGTCAAGGTAAAAGGTAATCTTCAGTAATTGATGCCTTTTTAAAGAAAAATGGCCCAATTATTCGATTGTACATGATTCCACACCAAGCATTCACTTTTGGACTATCTTGCTAAAGTTCTTTACTCGCGTGGGGGTTTTCCGATTCCCAAATTTTTAAATTGTGTTTGTTTAACTTTCCTGAGACATGAAAAGTTGCTTCATCACTAAAACAAACTCGCTTGAGGAATGCTTTATCCTCAGAAATTTATTGCAGTATGTTCACTGTAAATTCTTTTCGCCTTGGCATGTCGTTTGACTGAAGTGCCTGTAACATTTGCACTTTGTAAGCATACAATCTTAAATTCTTATGTAGGACTTTGTGCACTGTTAAACATGGTAGTTCCAATTGTCTGGCAGGAGTACGGATGGACTTTATAGGAGAACGTTGAAAGGCTTGCCTTACACGCTCGATGTTTCCTTCAGATGTTCTTGGTCGCCCACTCCTCCATGTATCGAACACTGTCCCTTTCTCCATAAATTTCTTGTGCCATAAACAAATTGAAGGACGTGATAGTGGGTCTCTTCCATAATTTTGTAGTTTCGCTGGGTCTGAACATCTGATTTTGTCTCAATGAACCAGGATACACATTGCACTTTTTCTTGAGGAGTAGTCGTTTTATGGGGGTTCAGTTCATATAACTCAATCATTAAATATAAGAAATTTTAATTAACCTTTAACAAGTCGAAATGGGTCTTTTTGACCCATAAGGCTACATATTGATTGTTAATTCTGTTCCTGCTGCCCTAAATTGGCTGTTGTTTTCTATAGCTGCCTCTATTAGTGGGCCGGACATGTGGCACATTTGAAAGTTTTTTGCAGTTGATATTTTTCTAATGAGCAGTGATTTATTTATCTGTTGGGTCATTTTGACCCGCTTCGACTCTTTAAGTTACTAAAGTTATGCTTGCATTTTTAGATTATTTAGAGCTATAATGGCGTCTAAACGTGTACTAGATACAATACATGTATTGGAATTGCTAGAAAATGATCCGGACTCATGTGATTTTGAAGAAGAATTCAGTGATTCTGATTACGAGGAGGAGATTATTGAAGAAACAGAACACAATTCTGACTCTGAGCAAGAACTTTCTGATGACAATGGCGAAAGCGACGATGATGAAATTCCAGTAAAACGAATTCTACTTGCCAAAACTGGAGCTACGTGGCAAGAAACTCCTTTTCGTTCAAATGTTAGGCGTAGTGCAAATAACATAATAACAACACAGCCTGGACCAATTGGTGCTGCAAAAAATGCTAAAACTTCTTTGGACATATTTAGTTTTTTTATGACTCCAGCAGTGATTGCCAAAATTACTGATCATACAAACCAGAAAATTGAGAAAATAAAGGATCGATATTCGTCCAAGTACGATGTTACTGCAACAACAACTTCGGAAATTTTGGCAATGTTGGGAATTTTAGTAATCTCTGGTGCACAGCAAGCTTCTCGCCATGATATTGCGGACCTATGGAAATCTGATGGAACAGGAATGGACTTACTGCGATCTGTAATGACCTACAAACGCTTCAAGTTTCTTTTATGCCATATGCGATTTGATGATAGTAACACAAGAGAAGAACGCCGTTTAACCGACCGTCTGGCCCCAATTCGCAACATTTTTGAAAGTGTGGTTGGAGCTTTCCGTCAGATGTACAGTCCTACAGAGCATTTGACACTTGATGAAGCACTAGAAGCTTTTAGAGGCAGGTGTTGTTTTGTGCAATACATGCCAAAGAAACCAGCCAAGTATGAAATAAAACTGCAGTGCTTATGTGACGCGAAGACCAATTACATACTCGTATGCAACATGGAAGTGTATGTCGGAAAACAACCTGAAGGTCCATTTCAGCTTTCCAATAAACCACATGATATTACGCTTCGTATGGTTTCCCCAATCGTTGGCACAGGCAGAAACTTGACAACAGATAATTGGTATACAAGTGTTCCACTAGCTGAAGATCTACTGAAAAAGAAAGTAACACTGGTCGGAACAATGAGGAAAAATAAACCGGACATTCCACCAGAAATGATGCCTAACAAAAACCGTAAGTTGCTCTCCTCTCAATTTGGATTCCAAAAAGAAATGATGATGGTTTCCTATGTGCCCAAACCAAAAAAGGCAGTTATCTTGCTGTCCACGATGCATTCGGATGCGAGCATTGATGAAACTACAAGAGACAAGCAGAAACCATCGGTAGTGACTTTCTACAATGAGACAAAAGGTGGAGTAGACACTGCAGATAAAAAATGTGCTGCTACATCTTGTTCTAGAAGAACAAATCGTTGGCCGATGTCTTTGTTTTATTCCCTGGTCAATAAAGTTTGCCTAAATTCCTTCGTAATATACGTGTGGAACAACGATGAAGATGGCCTCCGTTCACGGCGAGAATTTTTGAGGCGTCTTGGAAAAGAACTTTTGAGGGAACAACTTGAATTACGTTTGCAAAGCAGAACTGGAATACAAAGAGCTCTTCAAAACACCATTGAACGTTGTGCTTCGAGCATGGGTATCGATATTCCATCAGTTTCTATGGCAAATCAAGAAGATGTACGTACAAAAGCACGAAGAATTCGGTGTGCATATTGCAAAGGAAACGATCGAAAGACCTCAACTTATTGCTACAAATGCACCAAACCAATCTGTAAGGAGCACCAAGCACCTCCAACCTGCAAAGACTGCGTAGAATAAAACTTTCAACTTATGAACCTTTGAAACAACTCTTGCTGGATAAGATTTTTCCCTTTCCTTTTCTGTTCGTTTGTTTTTTCGTTCTTTTGCTAACAAAACTTTTATTTCAATAAATTTTGAAAGATTCTCATTCATTTAATACTTCGAAAAACTTTTTAAGCCAAAGCACTATTGCAAGCACATTCATATGTTGAATATTTTGAAAAATTTAAGGCTTGGGTCAAAAAGACCCACTTCGACTTTTAATGCGTGAAAAATATTTCTACCCGTTAAAGGTTAAGAAATTTTATCTGAAACAACAAATTTTAGTGTCAATAAAAACTTTATGAAATACTGATTAACATAAAACAACCCTCATTGCGATATCTCATCATTTCACTTTGTGATAATTTTTTTAAATTGTAAAGAGATTTTATGGACACCCTGGTACTATAAAGCTTTATTTTAAGCATTGCAAGTATTTTTGATGCAAAAAATATTTGCATACCAGCTTATAAGTCGCAAAAGCATAGTCAATAGAAACTTTTTGTTATTAGGGTGGGGTAGGCGTAAACAGATTTTTATTTATAGCTTGAGATTTATTAGTTTTTTTTTATTGATTTTAATACAATCAAATTAAAAAGAGAAAATGAGGCAATTGGAAACTGGCCAGTACGCATCATCTATGCATAAAGTTGCAGACGGTATCAAAAGTTGTGAAAAGTTTAACCAAGGTTCTATTCAATCAACTGCTAATTTCAAACAAAAATACAAACTTTTCGATAATTTAGAAACATGATATTTTCATAACAATCATCAAAACTTAATGTCTGAGTCATGCCAACTCAATTACTTATGCTACTGTGCAGATTATGACGTTGTTTGAAAGACGCTAGCGGAAGCTTCCTACGTGACTAAGTTTTGTTTTTTTGCAATGGCTTGTAATTGAACATTTGTTGTAATCAGCTGAGGTTGAACGAAAGTGGTTGTCTGGTTTTAGAAATTTAAGAAGTTGTTTTCTTCCAGTGTAGTTAATTGGAGCTGTTTTGACTACAATCAAGTTCTAGATATTTCATATTTGGTAAAAAAGCCTATATTGTCCAAAAAAAAAAGATAGCAGCACAATACCACTTAACATTTTAAGATAGGCAATTTATTTATACAATATATAAATTTTATCTAATAATTATTTGATCTTAATTACTGTTCTTTATTAATACCTGATTTTTTTGATAAAAAGCAATTGAATATCTTAGCTAAAATTTTCTATTTCAAAAAAACAATGCACTAAAGAACTACGCTCTTTTTTTTCTCTTCAAAACAGCAGTGCAATAAAAAACTATTTTCAATCCTACAAAAAAGCTTTAAATTGAAATTCTAAATAAAATTTATTTACTGTAATAAAGAAATACAACTCTGAATTACAAGCGAAAACGGGTTACCGCAAGCGGAGGTCAGGAAGACCCGTAGTGAGAAACGACCTTTGAAAATCGCAAACCGAAACATTTGGTTACAACTGTTTCTAAAATAATATAACCTCGACCAAAGTAAAACCAAAACAATTAATACAATATCGATATCAATATTGATTAAACAAGAGGTTACTCAACTTTTTTTGATAACAGTAAACCAACAAATAATAGTAGTTTAGCAAAGGGAGAAATTTAAAAAAACGCCTTTTATCGTTAAAAAGACATTCTTAACAACCGTAAATTTTAGCGCATTGAAGAAAATTTTTGCTAAATACTGTACTTAGTAAAGACCAAAAAAATGACAAAAGAAGTTTAAAGGTAAAAATTTTCTTTCGTGCAGGTGGAGAGTGGAGAGAAAAAAAACATTAGGAGCGTTCAACCTTTTTGAGGCAAAACTTATTCTGATTTATCAAAAGTATTTGCCGATCATGTTGATAAAAAACACCCGAAGAATTTTATAACTTTTTTAAAAACTTTTTTTGAAAATAGCACATAAAGTTGATATCATTCCCAAAGCTTTTTTTTAAATATTTTAGAAAAAATTGGCAGAATAAAAAACAAGCAAAACAAATCCACTTATAAAGTAAACAAGAAAACTTTTTAGTCATGGCATGGCTACACTTTCAGCATATCTTCAAATTTAGAGGTTGAAACTCAATCATTTAAAGCGGTAACAGCAGCCTTTCATATACACAAACAAAAGAAAAAACGTGAGCTACTGTAAACGTTTACAAAAAGGACAAATCTTTACCATCCTGTTAAGTCCCGATTTATTTTGGGGTGAAACTTAACCGATTGCTCACGTTTTGTCACCATCTTCTGGCATTGCAAAAAAAGTTGGCGGCTCGATTCTCAAAAAAAGTTGACTTGCCGGCTCAAGATGGGTGCCTAGAGCTGCCCCAAATTTAACATGTTAAACAGCTTAACTCTTCCCGAAACTTTCCTTGGCAAACCGTTGTACTGTGAACCTTAATTATAAACTTCATAGTATTTTAAAAAAGATTACTATCTACTTTTGAAAGTACACTATTAGATTGTAGTTAATTGATATTCTTGTCAAAAACTAAGAAAAAGTTCGAAGATTTTTTGTGCTTTAGGAGAGTTATTATGCCAGATGTTACCACCAGTATGTCCCATTAAAGTGTAGACAAAAGTAATCGTTATTGATAAGTAGAATTAAAAAGGTATAACTTTATCAGCTTTAAATTAAAGTAATTTCTCTCCTAAATACAAGTAAATTTATTAAATGCTTATTTATCGCAAATTTTATTTGGTAATATTTTTTTGTAAAAATGTACCCGGATTTTATTATAGGTTTTCAAATTCGAAATTTTTTTTATTTCGAGAAGTAACAATTCCGCAGACGTCCAATAACAAGTTTGTCGTAATTTTGCAGTCAGCAGTTTTGTGCCGGAAGTAACTGTCATGTAATTTTTGACAGTGAAGTAATAGGCACAGCTGAACATAAAATATATTGTAAAATTGTGCATATATAATTAGTTTTAATAACTAAGCCTAATAAGTAACTTCAATAAAAACCTATTTCAAACTATAAACTTAGGAACCAGATCTACAGCTTACCAATTTTTTTTTTTTTAACCGTACACATTTTTGATTAAATTAAAAAATTATACCCACTTATAAATCATGCTTTAAACTCCAAAATTCTCATTAAAAATAACCTTTTTTGTCTTAACATTAATGCAGCAATGTTTTTTAAGTAATGCTGTACATACACTTTGCAATCTTGCAAGAAGAAACATTATATGCTGGCTATATAATAAAAAACAGCACAAATGAAGATCAAAAAAACAAAGTTTATTCATTAATTATCAATTTATAAAAGCTTTTTAAGACAGTATTTTGACTAGAATTTACTACCGCTGGAAAAAAGATAAAAACACTGTTTTATGGCTCCAGCAGATCCCAGTAATTATTTATTTACCTTTTGACCGTTTATTGACCTTTTGGATGATTCAATCAATCCCAGGAGTTCAATATCAAAACAGTTTGTAAACATTGGTGCAGGTTGCCTATGTTACAAAAAAATTGGCCAACAGTGATGGCTTTAATACGGAGAAAACGGAGCGGCCGAAGCTGCCCCCTCACCTGATAAACGTCAAAAAGTGGGTCCAACTAGGAAAAACATTGCTGTATCTTCATAGTAGCACCATGATGATGGCCCTTGCCTTAGCTTTAATACAAAAGAAGGGGCCATGTACTTGATTGAATTCTATGGCCTTTTTTTAGAGATCACTACGGTTTTGGGACAAAAATGGAGATTTTGGACTTTGATTGAAAGGGCATGACCTTTTTTTTTAGGAGATCACTACGTTTTGGGGACCAAAAAAATTTCACTTTGTCAATTTGTTTTAACTAGGCCACCTTTTTTTATCATCTTTGCCAAATAAACTTTAAAAAGTAATTTCCTTTTTTCTTGCACCAAACCCTCCTTTTTGTAAGGCCATCATAATTTAATATTATTACTACCTAACTAAAATTTATTTTTTTCAATAATAGCAGTTTCAGTAATAAACCAGGTAGATCCAACCTGTAACACGCGGGCCGCAATGCCGCCCAATTAATGTTTTTAGACGGCTTATTGCTTATCTAAAATTTTAGTTATATTTCAATAACTTTATAAAATTTGACGTTATTGCTGTTACAGTAACTTATAGAGAAACAAAGTGAATAAGTCAGTTGATTTCTGCGACGAGTGACGTCCAATGAACTGATTTATAAAAACTTATGTGAGCGGACCTTATCATAGAGACGCTTTCTCTAAGCATTATTTTCAGTATTCACATTAATTTTTGATTAAATCGATATTGATTGTGTTATTCCAAATATTTTTTACAATATCAAGTAATAATAATTAGTGACTATACTTGCAGTAAAGATATTAACTTTAAACCAAGCAGACTGATTTTAAAAAAGATTACAGTAGTAGTAGTAGTGATGCTGCTAATGATAAAAACGTAAACGTGTAGATTTATTAGGAGTGTGGAAAAAGAATTTTCAAAGATTTTAGATCCAATCTAGGAATTTAACTTATGATCCGGATCCAGGGTTGCACCGTTAGCCAAAAAGAGTGTGGCTCCTAATTGGTAAAGCTCAGCTGGTTGGATGCTTGAAGTATGGGTAGGTTGTCAATTGGAGTGGGACGCAAGCATGTAGTGACGCAAGCATGTATTTCTGGAAATAGTGGAGGGAAGATGTAGACGTACCATAAATGTTGAAAAGGAGGGGAGCCAAGATCAATTTCTGAAGAAATCCGTTTTTCAGGAGGCGAATCCTGTTTTGATTGCTATCACCGGTAGTAAGGGTAACACTTTTGTTACGGACAAGCTGCATGATCATTCTGACTGTCACAGACTTTGTTTGGGAATCCTAAAGGACCAGTTGAACTAGGTAATCCGAATACCTGCGCTAAAACAAAGCTGTGTCTAAATTTTATTTTATTCCAGCTCAAGAAGTAGTCTGCTATGAGCCTGAAGTTTTTATACAGTTAGTTTGAACGAAACTCGGATTGATTCGTTGAAGACTCTTCACCACAAACAAACAGAGACCACTGTCTCTAATAAGAACGAATGTATTACAAAATTTACGACCCACGATCAACAAAAATTCTCTTCCACGCTTTGCCAAACTGCAAAGCAAAATTGGCGCTACAATTTAATTCGATCAACACAAGTGATTCTACCTCCGTAGAGCAAAACTCCAAAACACTGATGCAAAATAAATTTAACACTCGTCAATCAATACAAAATCTAACAGGCCTTCTGCCCCCAAATTCTACTTTCTCTCGAAGCGTTTCTGCTTCGACCGACACTTTTTGTTCTATTCGTCTCTCTCTGTCTTCTTTAATGCGATCAAGCGAGCGTATATATATAGATAAAAGTCACATGACGACAAATTTATTTGTATAAGCTAGATCATTCTCCAACCCTCTAGAGCATACGCTTTTGCAAAAACCAAATAGTATATACGCGAACATTTCACTACTAGCGAGATACGTAGTGATGCTTGGACAAAAACATATTACGTCATTACTATCGAGCAAAAAGAGAAAAAGAACAAGAAAACACATCAAGCGAATTGTAGAAATTAAATCACAAAGTACGAGAGTACCTTTTTTTTACCGGCAACGCGATTACTATTTTATAAAAAACTCTGAATTACTTTTAACGGGAATAAACTACATCGTCAAGATTAAAAGTATTATGAATGAAGTGTGACACTGACCAATTGCTCAATTGGCAAAAGTCTCAAGCAGTTTGTATGTAAGACCACGGTGTTATACACAGAGTCATATGCCGCCATCGGATTGATAAAATATCCTCAATGTTTTTTGTCAATAGAATGACTTGATCCACGCTTGGCTTTTTGCGTCAAAACCCAACCTGCTCTCTAAAAAGCAATGAATCAATAATTGGCTCAACGTGGGCGTAGATAAGCTTCTTAAAGATTTTGTAGGAGACATAGAGCAGAGATATTAGTCAATAACTCTTTGGGTCCCCTACAGCCTTCATCAGGTGTGGGATGACGACTACAAGCCTTCTCTAGATCTGGAAAAATTTGAGTCAAGAAGGAAGAAAGGAACTTTCGTAACTAGAAATTAAAATCAGCTCCCGCATGGACATTTTTAATATTAATTAAATAATTTTACTCAAATTACTAATTAGTAATACAATTTTAAATTTTAATTTTAGTTCTCATCATTTAGTTATGGCATCTAATACAAAAAAGAAGAATTTCTATATACATCTAATTTTGCGGGGCTCTGAATGTACTTAAATTTAGAATTTCGCCCATTATAAAAAAAGAGGTTGGACATCCCTGGCTTAAATTGTAGATTTATTAAATCAAAAGAACTAATAACTTTCTCTCTATGGTTACAAAACTTGGGTACTATCTTTTGAAAGTATAATGTATAGTTGTCACTGTATGTCATGGACCTCTTAATTATACAGGGTAAGTCACGGGAAACGGATGTTTTCAAGGAAGACAAAACTCTGCGAACATTTTAACAAAAATTTTATAATGTACATAAAAACATTCACTAAACTATGCCATTATGGAATATTTAGGAGCGAAAAATTATGTCAGACAAATGATGACAATTTTCACGAGCACAGATTTGAAGCCACTTTTTAAAGTTAGCTTCCACTTTCACTAAAGTTTCTTTACCTATTTCTTGGATATTTTCACGTATTGCAGTCTTCAATTCCCCAAGTGTGCGGGGTTTCCCAACATAAACGCGTTGGTTTAGACGCTGGGTTTCTGTCACTTATTTACCATTTTTTACGTAAGTGTCATAAGCAAGCACACAGTGTTCAAGACTCCACGATAGCATGAGGGAAAGCAATTTAAAATCAATTTAAAATTAAAAGGAAAACTAAAAAGAAAAGCAATTCAAAATTAATGACTAACAAATATACAAAAATTAACGTAAAAGATAAACAAATACCAACAAACTAAACGGCATCTTAAGCAGCTTTAAAGACTACCTTCCTCACTCCCTAATCACTTACTCTAGAAGAGCAAGGGGCGTTCTAAAAACATCCATTTCCCGTGACTCACCCTGTAGATCCAATACATATACCGTATACGTACAATATCAATTTAAATTTTTTTTTAAAACAATAAAAGTTTGTTTTATTTACAGAATTGTGAGGTGATTATTAGAAAAATAAAGAATAAATTGTCGTTATCGGTAAAAACATAGCATGTAAATAGTCAAGCAAATAGTATAATGTCGGTAATACTACCATAAAAAAAAAATTAATCGGAATAAAATAAATTCACGTCAGCGTGTAAATACATTTTTATCTTTATTTGCTCTTTGCTTTTTCTTAAAATTTAAATCCAAGTACAGAGGATTTGGATTTATTAGCAGGGTTTTTAGCAGTTTAAGATAATATTCCAATTCAGTTTAGGTTCGAAAAATTTTATTTTCAGTAATTCAAATCCTTTTCACTTCAAGTTTGTAAAGCTTGTTTATACTGGTGTGTGTCCACATTTATTAATCCCTTTTAAAGATTAAACGCAAATATATGACAATAAAGTGTAGCAACTTAAACGCAAATATATGACAAATAAAGTGTAGCACGAGCAACCGTGCAAGACTTTTGATTAAGTATCTCCTTTCTACTTTGTCTCAAGCTATACCGTTATAACTCGGGCCCTCCAAAGTCAAAATTGTTTCAAGGCTTTATTACGTTATGAAACTTACAAATCTGTAATAGGTTTAACTTGTTTTACAATATTCCACTAACTTTGAACTTCTTCTAAAAACTTTTAGCACCCGCACCCAAGGGTGCGCAATTTTTACTTTAAAGTCTTTCGTCTGAATGGTAAAAATATTTACCAATTTAAAATTTTGTAAAATGATCTATAATTTTCATGTAAGTCAAAAGAAATTGTGTTTCTAAATGCATGTTATAAAAAGTTGACACCGATAGCAAGTAGTTAAAAAGCGCTGTATTGATAAAGAACATGATTGACACGGTGGCGGTCAAAATCCACTCGCGTCATTTCGTTACAAATATAACTTAAATTTTTCCCTTTTTCGAAACAATTAAAATCATGCTGCTCTGGTTTAACTTTAGTACAAATTGTTGTCTATACAGTTTTAGCAGTTTCAGTGTGACAATAGCACCTTAAATTGATTAATTTTGAAAGTTTATTCGCTAGCAAGATAAAAAATTCATTATAGGCCCTAAACTGTTTTACAAATCGTGTTTAAATAAAATTTATCATTAAAAGTGTTGATATTTTGTTCCATTGCAATCCATAGGAGTAAAAAGCATATTATCAAACAAACGCCTAACACATAAGCTCATCTATTTACCATAACTCACTAGCGGCCATTAGTTAAAACTAACTCTGTAATGCGGCGCGCCACAACATAAAAGTTGTGTATCTCTGTACTACGTTATTTGACAAGTTAACAAGTTGCTGGGGTTCAGTTTCTGTTCAGGTTCAGCAAATTTTATTTTTTCGGATTCAGTTACTGTTCCGACTCAAAAAATAATAGCAATTGATACCCGTCTACGGATCCGGTTTGGGTTCTGGTTTTAAGGTAAAAGAAGGCAATAAAAAAGATTTATTTTAAAAGGTATAAAAAATGTTGTAAAAGGGGCTATTTAGCAACTACGTATACATTTTGTTTGTATTGTAACAATATATATATAGTAAATCATGGAGATAAGTGAATATTTTTTACAAGGGATAGGCCTACTCTATTTTATTCTATTTACTTTTAATAATTAATAATACTCGTAGTGTAGTTAAAGATAGTATTACAGCATGTATGTTCGTTACGTTTTTATAACAATTGATCGACATACAATTTTGTTACAGAACATTACACATATACAGTAGTTTTAAATCGAGCGCGTTTTTCTGGGTCAGTTTTGGGTTTGTAATGGGGGCCGGGCTTGCGGTTTTAAAAAGAATTCGGACCTGATTTGGCTCAAATTTATATACCGTAGAGAAAGTATACAGAAGTTGTTTTTAATTTTTGGTCGGTATTTATCAGAAAAGTGCTCAAAGACGTCAAGTCAGAGCGGTAAAATTGATTAAACTTCAGACCACAAATTTAATTAGATATGAATTTTATTTGCCCCAACAAACTGCTTCGTCTGTCTGGGCTCGTCAGGGGACAGTTAAAAATCTAAAAAAACCAAAGTTCAAACAAAGCGATTAAATGCAGGCGAAAAAACGTAAAACAAGAAGAGAACTTCGGTTGTAATATTAATTGATGAATGAATTTAATTGCCAAAGACAAAATTTTTTCCGTTGCTTGCTCTATTAGAGGTTTAAAAGCTTACAATAAATCCTCTTAGAGGTTTGCGATAACCTATAGCTGATGAGGTCCATATGATGATAAAGATGATAAAGCGATGATAAGAGCGAAACTGGCCTGTCGCATAACAATCGCCCTCTTTTTTATTGTGTTTTAATTTTGCTTAATTTACTGTTCCTATTGAACTCGTTTCTTCAAACTGTCCTGTTTTCAACGTCCAGCTCCCTTGCACCAACTTTCCCCATATCTTCCTTTACTACATCTAAAAATCTTCTCTTTGGCCTCTGTCTTTTCTTCTTTCCCAGTAACTCTATTTTCATCACCCTTAAGTAATAAAAGAAAATTTTATTCTTATTTATATTTTTAGTTTTTTATTTTGGTTGAAGTCGACATCCCCGCACAAATAGAAAAGTTTTTGTGTTTATGTAAGAGTAAAAATTTCAGTTGAATTTACGATTTGTAGAGTCAGAAACACCAAATTGTAAAACAGTCAAATTGAAAAGGTTAAAAACGACGAACGTGCGGTTACCACTTTGCGACTGTGCAGTGCTCTATATCAGTGACTCTAAACGTTTTTAAGATTGCGGACCGGTAACAAATCGAAACAACTTTTACGACACGGCTGTTCCCTATTCACGTAAAAACGCTAACGGGAACCACCGTTTAAAAAACTGCGCTATATGACGTGTTATTCTTGTATCTTTTTAGTTGCTGCAAAATATCACCGCAACGTTTTTTAAAAAATGTGTTTTTCTGCAAACATCTGATTAGCTTTCAATTAGCTTTCAATATCAATACAAAAAATATATAAATGGAACGATAATAATTTGCCCATAACGCTCGCTCGTTTACTTATAAGTTGTACGTGATACTAATGTCAACCATATTATTATATAAAACTTTACTGATGTAAGCTATAATTCTTTTTGTTAAATCAAAGATATAAGCAGACAGATTTATCAATCACTTTTTTGTTTGTTATAAATTCTCTGCAGTTCCTAAAAAATTTATACCTTGTTGTCATAGACTTTGTTTGGGAATCTTAAAGGACCAGTTGAGCTAGGTAATCCGAATACCTGCCCTGAAACAAAGCTGTGTCTAATTTTATTTTATTCCGGTTCTAGAAGTAGTCTTGCTATGAGCCTGAAGTTTTTATACAGTTGGTATAAACAAAAGCTCGGATTGGTTCGTTGAAGACTTTCCTTCACAAACCAACAGAGACCACTTATTCGTGCAGCGTCAGAATCTCAAGTTGAAACACACTTCGGAACAGTTTTAGTGGTTTTCTATTAACAACGAAAATTATTTACAAAAATGAACGTTCGAACAAATAATAATAAACAAAACAAAAAGAAACACTCACCAACAGTTTTCCGAATCACCAAAAAACGCCGACACAAATATTATTTCCAAACAGTAAAATTTTGAGTTACAGTAGCTTACAGTATCGTCAGCCTTTCTAACTTCAAACCTTTTTTGAACTGGCGTTTTGTTCATTGCCACATGCTGGGCTCGCGTTGTGACGTATCACTAAAATGCTACAAAAGGCGCTGAAATAACCAAACTCTTGCGCGCGTTTTCTACAGTTGCGGTCCAAGAGTATTTACGAAGCGTCGCATTTACAGGCGCTCGAACTTGCTGTAACACCACTGTCTCTAATTAAAACGAATGTATTATAAAATTTACGACTTACAACTGACGACAATTCTCTTTCGTGCTTTGCCAAACTGCAAAGCGAAAATCGGCGCTGAGACTTAATTCGATCACCACAAATGATTCTACCTTCGTAGAACAAAACTCCAAAACTCTGGCGTAAAATAAATTCAGCACTTATCACTATAATACGATCCAAGAATCCTTCGCCACGCTCTATGCTCAAAACCAACGTTTAACTCTTTTCTCTCGCCGTCGCCTCTGTATTCTCCGTCTCACTTCCCATGCATTTATATAGACAAAAGGTCACGAGACGCAAATCGCTGGAATCGTCTCGAACGCCTCGTCACGTGCGTTTAAATTAGGGCATTTTCTACGGTAAGTGAGAACATTCCAGATCATACCATTAACTCGGTCACGCGACACAGACAAAGTGCATTACGTCATCGCCGTCTGAAAAAATAATTGGGTTGGAACAATTGCATGCGAAAGAAAAAGATAATTACGTAAATAACACAGTATAAAAGCGATTATCTTTTGCCCAAGCGATTTCTATGTTATAGCAAAACTTTGAATTATTTGAGGCGGAAAATAAGCTATATCGCTATGATAAAATTATTAGGAATGAAGTGTGACACTTGTAATATAAATACCTTGTAATTGAACATAAATGGCCATAACTAATGCAAAACTTAAGATATAAATCAAGAAAAAAATAAGATCTTTGATAAACAGATTTGCTTGTTGTAAACTTGGAAAGAAATTTTAAAGGACTAGATTTTAAAATAAAGACGTTTTTATAAAAACGTTTCAACTACAAAAATTTTTATTTAAATTTATTTTTTAAAGATCAACTCAACCAACTTATTATTATATATTTTACAAAGTACAACATGTTTTTTACATGCTCTTTAAAACTGATAGAAATTACTTTATTTTCAGTTACAACCCAGCAAATTTCCACGTTTTTAATTTTTCCCTTTTACAATTGTGATGATTCCTTTTACAATAGTTAGTGATCTTTTTACAATTGTTGACAGCGTTGCCGAGTGGTTAAAAGCGCTGTGATTGTGATTGACATAATCTCAGTTTAAACCTGTAGTGTCTATGATAAAGATACTTTACTGTACTTTCTCCTGTTTGGGTTAGGGTTAGGGTTAGGGTTAGGGTCTGACTGACATAAAACAAACTGACAGCAGCGTCTTGATATCTCCGGAAGCAGATCGGGGTAATTGCTTGCCCTATGTATAGCGCCTCCGTCGCTTTTTTTCAATTTATAAAGGTAGAAATAAAATGAAATTATTCTGGTTGACAAGTTTTTTTGCCAGAAAAATGTATTGTTTGTTACTCTAAGCAAAACTCTATGTTTGCGACATGAAACAGTTATTTTTTGCTATGCGTTAGCTTTTGCTAAATCGCAGGTCAAGTAATTGTTTTGATTTATTTTGATTGATGAAGTTTAGTTGAACATAATTATTTAATCAGATAGTTTGCAATTTGTTTATTTTAAAAATTTTAAAAGATTTTGTGCAACATAGTAAACATTATGCATAAAGTAGCATTTTTAGTGTTTTGTTACGATGTTTGATTGATCGTAAGACAAAAAACAAAGGCATTTCTTGTTTCACAAAGCAAGATTAAATTCTCGATTTCTTTTAATTTAATTTAAGCAGAGCATGTAGAAAAATTGTTATTATTTTATTTCTATTTCTCTTTTTTCTTTTATGTTATGCTATAACGAAATAAATTGATTTTTTTTTTGTTTTCTTTTTTGGCCGCAGCAAAACTTGTTTACAATCTGAAGCAGGTGCTTGATCAGGCGTAAAATAATAATCACATCAGTTTTGCTTAATATCAAACCCACTACTAAAAGTTTTTTTCTATATCGAAATGAATGAATAAATAGAAATATCTAGGTACATTAAAAAAAATTGTTGATCGAAAGCTAATTTTTAATGAAAATTCAAAAAGTTTAACGCCAATTGATTTAAAGCTAATTTTACAAAATTTTACAAAGTGGCGAAGTTGCATTTTATGGTTTCAAATGGCTATTTAAATTTGCTCTGTTAAAGCAAAACCTTCATCTAGTTAATTGTAAAAGCATAGAAAATGGTTTCAAGTTGTAAGAACTTATTCACTGTGTAAACAAAGGTCTACTGCCAAAATATTATCGTATTATTTTTATACATTTTATGTACTTTTTACATGCTTAAAAGAAACAAGAATTGTTGGAACAGTTTTATTCAAAATAAATAATTTCGGCAATATTTTGCAGCAACTGAAAAGAGACAACGGGTCATCTAGTGTTTTGCATAGTCGCATATTTCTCACTACACTTTGAGGCTTTAAATTCATGATTAGGTTTACATTTTTGTGTTTTTGATTTAATAAAATCGTGAATTCAAGTAAAATTATACTTTTTTTAAACATAAAAATATTTCTATTCTTGGGTTGATGCCGACTTCAGATCGAAGTCAAAAACTTTAAAAGATTTTATTGCGACTTTACAAATAATTAAGTTACCGGAAATTAGTAAGACCCACCTAACAAACTGTTTGATTGAAACAAAAAAAATTGTTTGAGAGTTTAAGGTCAAACGCTTTATTCTTTTTTTTATATAAGTTCATAATATTAATAAATTTATACTAAAGACTGAAAAACTTACAAAGTTCTGTTCTGCTTGATCTTAATTTCAATAAAATTTTGTTGTTCTTATTACTTTCTTATGCTGATAATAAGCTTCATTTCTCTTTCACAAGTTTGCTTCTCTTCTTTTCATCAATATCCAATAATTCAACAGGGCTGCGCTTTTTCTTTTTATCTAGATCCATAGGCTTTAATAATTTAATAATAACGCTTTAATAAAACAAACAGATTACGCTGAAAAAAAAAGTGCTGTAAACGGCTGTAAACGCGCCTTATGGCAAAATCATGTTTGTGTTTTATGGGATTAGAATTCAAGAAAAAAAATTTTTTGAAACAAGGTTAGGGACGGATGTTGAAATGCATTTCCAACCATACTTTCTTTGTTGTATTGTCTTTCTTTTTTGCTAATTTTCTTTTAACTCTATTTCATGCACTCAGTGATAGATTTATAAAAAAGGATCAGAAATAACCGAGAAGGCACTTTAATTAACGTGTGAGAAAAAATATACATTTTAGAAAAGTAAAGACTTTTTTGGTCTCCATTTGTGTTATTTCTTTAAAGTCATGCAGGGATCAAATAAAAAACATAAAAATATACAAGATGTACCTGACAAAAGTAGTGCTCCATGCAAATGAATTTCTAAACTAGATCAATATGACGTAACAATGTACTTTTTAAGATAGGTTCAGAAATTTTATTGCATCCAGGCAAGAGCATTATTTGATGTATTTTGTATCACAGATGGTTTGTCTATTTCTAAAAATATGCTTTTATTTTAAATGGCTGCTTCGGGCTCCACAAAAAGCGCACCCAGACAAAATTTCAACGTCACAATTCACAATGCCAATTCTTCTTCTTCTTTCGGCTTCTCCCTACTCGGGGTCGCCACAGCGCGATAGTAATCTCCATTTCACTCGCTCTACTTCGTCTCCTTCCCTAGCTCCAACCCTTTTCGTGTCTTCTCTCACCAAATCCATCCACCTTCTCCTTGGCTTTCCTCTTTTCCTTCTGCCTGGCACTGCCATCTCCATCATCGTTTTCCCCACGTAGTCTTCTTCTCTCCTTTTTACGTGTCCATACCAACGTAGCCTCACTTTCCGAAGTTTGTGTCCCAGCTTTACAATTTTCGCAGTCCCTCTCACATATTCGTTTCTTATCTTGTTCTTTCTTGTCACTCCCAGTGCCCATCTCACCATTTTCAACTCTGCAACTTCCATTTTTCCCATTTGTCGTTCAGTCACTACCACCATTTCCATTCCATAAAGCATGGCTGGTCTAACAACACTCTTGTACATTTTACCCTTAACCTTTGCTGATAACTTCCTGTCGCACAGACCTCCAGATACCTTCCTCCAACTCATCCATCCTGCTTGGATCCTTCTCCTTACTTCTTCTTCACATCTTCCATCATTACTAACTGTTGACCCCAGGTATTTGAAGTTTTTGGCTTTCTTTACCTTTTCTTCTTGCAACTTCAACTCTTCTGCATCATCCACACCCCCAACCCTCAAATATTCTGTCTTGCTCCGGCTCACTTTCAGGCCTCTTCTCTCCAGTGCATTTCTCCAAATCTCCAGGTCCTCCTCTAGCTCCCTATGATTTTGTCTACACAGAACTATGTCATCTGCAAACAGCATATCTCGTGGTGCGTCCTTCCTGATGTCTTTCGTCAGCCTGTCTATAATGATGGCAAAAAGAAATGGGCTGAGTGCTGAACCTTGGTGGAGTCCAACACCTACCTTAAATTCTTCAGTCAACCCTGCTGCATTTCTCACAGTTGTTGTTGCCCCCTCATACATATCCTGGATAATCCTTATGTAGCACTCTGATGTTTCAGCTAACCGCAAGCATTCCCACAGTTTCTCTCTGGGTACCCTGTCGTATGCTTTCTCCAGGTCAATAAAGGCACAGTGCACTGCCTTCTGCCCTTCAGTCCACTTTTCCAACAGCATCCTTAGACAAAAGATTGCATCGGTGGTACTCCTTCCTGGCATGAACCCAAATTGTTGCTCAGCAATTGTCACCTCCTTCCTTATCCTTGCTTCTATTATCCTCTCCCACAATTTCATAGTGTGGCTCATCAACTTGATCCCCCGGTAGTTTCCACATTTTTTGATGTCTCCTTTACCTTTGTGCAAAGGCACAAGCACGCTCCTCTTCCATTCATCTGGCATCTTCTCTCCTCGCAAGAGTCTGTAATTAAATAAAGTAAATTAATGTGAGTTTTACATATAAAGATTTAAAACCGGTACCACCTGTCATTTTTGTAAGTTTAGAAAGCAAATAAGCACGAAATAGAAGAATTAGCATTGGAAATCTAAGTCAGATGTAAAATAGCATAGAGAGTATTACGAAAAAGTCATTCTCAAAACAAAAATATAGGAAAGAGTGGGTGAAATAGCAGCTGACAAGACTTACTAACAACCAAATATTAACCCAAATGAAAACTAACCAAATCAGTGTGCGATGTGACGACACATTTTTATGTTATTAACACTTCTAGATTTTAATTTTACGGTAAGATTGCGTTGAACATTACCAAAAGTGTCATCGTGCATATTGCCTTAGAAAATTAGTGTTTACAGATACCTAAAAATCAGCCAATACGGTATTAGAAAAAAACTTTTTAAGCATCACAAGAATACAAGCATAGCAACTTTTCCTATTCGGTATTAGAAGTTAGTTTTTCTGAACACGAAAAATATTACAGGTTTTTTTATCAATAAGTTAATTACCAGTTGACTTGCTCGAGTTTGAGCACACACTCTCAACACCACACACACACAGCACCACACACACAAAAATTTTTACTCTCCGCCGCTACCCCAGCTCTAAAAACTAATTAACTCTTTAGCTTAGCCAATAAATTGAAGTGAAAATGATTAAAAAAAGTAATCAATTAATCTTGACTTGCATCTTATAAACAACGTTATTTCTTAATTTTGTAGTAGCTTATTCTCCAAAAACCGCTTATGAAGCAACATTTCAATTTAATACAATGCTTGACAAATTGAAATGTAATGCGTATGATGCAATAATTTAGGTTTTGCTAGAAATGTTATTATTCCTATACAGGGTGGACCATAATTGGACACATTTTAAATGCTATTTTCTCAGATTATATAAACGACAAAGAGTACTAAATTTATTTATCACATAACTTATGCACAGGAGTTTAACGTATTATCTAAGATCTGAATATTACATCAAAGTCTATTACTTTCAGGTACTAATTTTGGTGAGCCTCATAACGACATGGACTCCAAAAAAATTGCATATGCAGTTGAAAATATTTATTGGCCATTCAGGTCACCTGATCTAACCCCAGTGGACTTTTTTCTTTGGGGTTTCCTGAAAGATCCGGTATACGTACGCAGGTCCCAAACAACAAAGAAACTTAAAACAAAGTATTCATAGAGAGATTACCGCTCTTCCAGTTGATATGCTAAACCGTACTTTACGTGATTTGAAAAATCGAGCTCTTAAATGTTTTAGTCTTAATGGCGAAAATCTCAGAGATGTAGTATTCAGATCTTAGATAATACGTTAAACTCCTGTGTATAAGTTATGTAATAAATAAATTTAGTACTCTGTGTCGTTTATATAATCTGAGGAAAAAGCAATAAAAATGTATCCCATCATTATGGTCCACCCTTCTGTCCCATCATTGCTCACCTCCACGAAAATCCTATTCTACCTTCTGGAGAGTTACACCTCCCAGGTTGGGAATCAATGCTGTATACAGTGTATACATTGATTTTGAAGGGTGTATAGTATACACCCTTCAAAATCAAAAATTAATGTCTATAAATTTAATACGTCTTTCAAACGCAAAAAATATCTTTTTTATGAAATGCTGCAACAATGGAAATTATTAATTTAAAGAAGTATAATTGTACCAAAGACTTTTTTTGTCAACAATGAGGTAACAATTTCAGTTTATCTCGTGTATTAGTGATTCATGATTACGAATACTGCTAAAAAGGTTTCTTTTATGTAACAATTTAATGCGTATAAAAACTTAATGCATTCAGAAAAATAATGATTTTGATATAAATGTTTTTACAAAAAGCACTCATAAAAAGAGATTTTTCGTTACATAAGCATTATACTTTATTTTTACCAAATATTAAATTAATAAACATTTCCCAAAACCATGTTCATCGAAGATTTTTAAACTGAGAATCGTTCATTCCGGGTTCGGAGGCATAGAAAGTCTGCAGAAAAAACGCAAAGTTGGTGCAATATTGTAAAGCTTGTAAGCTTATATTGCTGACGCAGAATTTATAAAGAGACGGCCAAAAAGTTAAAAAAAGAAGGTTAGGGATAGCAGCCCCAGAGTTTTAAAATTTCTGGATTGCAGAAACTGAATATTCAAAGCATTTGCATTATAGCTGTTGAAAAATTCCGAAAGCAAGAAATAAGTTTTTTAGGGAAAATTTGAGGAGGTAAAATTCTGAAAATTTTTGTCTTATAAAGCTTTCAAAAAGACTTCTGAGCAACAGAAACTAACAGCAGTAAAGTTTTGTCGTGTAACAAAGCCCTGAAAAAAAGTTTGATTTCACTTACTATAAAGAGCCTAATAGGCCTACATCAACTATTTGAATTATAAACCTAACCGAAGGACTTAAAAATATCTTAGTTGTAGACGAAAATAATTTTTGTAAAGCAGCAACCTTAAAACTCACTAAAATGAGAAAGTTAGAAACAATAAAAGAATTATTTATTAATTGCTTGAAAAGATCGTTGTTTTAATATTCAACGCTAAAACACAATTATTCTAAATAGCATAATACAACTACGATATTTTGCTTTCGATTTTAGATTTTTATATCAAGTTATATCAACCAAACTTCGTCGATAATAATGTCTGATTCTTCATCACGATTCGAGGAAAAGCCAGAAGAAAATTTTAAATCAAAAAACAACACAACAATTATCTATAATCCTGGAGCTGTACACCTGGGTAAAGGTGACAACATTACCTCGGGGAAAGGTATTACTATGTCTTAGCTTTAACTTTATACTCATGCTTCAACAAGCAAAATTATTGAAATGTTTGTTTTGATTGTACAAAAACAAATTTAACTTATAATTTTATTTAAAATTATTGTTTTTTATGAATATATGTTTACTGTTGCTCATGTTTAACGAAAATGTACAACGTTGTAACTGCAGCAACCAATAATTACTGGCTGCTACAGTTTTACTGACGTTTACTATAAAGATTATTTTTACAATTGTTTGTTAACGGCGATCTATCATGTTTTTGCAGGTCAGCAAAAAGACATAACTAGATTAATTTAGTTAATTTCAGCAAAAAAAAAAAAAACAGGAATATCTTAAGAACCGCATGAACCCTAGATTTCATCAAATTGAGTGATTGTAATTAAGATTTATGGTTTGGTAGCTAAACAACGTAAATACTTTATTTAATTAAACTTCGAATTTAAATTTAAGCAAGTTTATTGAAAAATGTTTTAATATTACACTGGTCAACACGATTTTTCTTGCATGGACTTTTTCAACTGACTTTGGGTAATTTGGGGGCGCTGAATCCAAATTTGGTGTTAATTTTTGCTCATCACGTCACGTTTTTGAGATATGAAAACTTAATTTTTTAAAAAATTGCTAATTTTTGCCAAAAATTAAAAAATTTATGTTGCGTTTAAGTGCCCTTAAGTGGAATAATGTTTACAATGGAAGGCAGCATCTCCTTTAAAATGACTTTTCAAAGCTATTTGTAATCTTAAACCGTGTTTATGTATTATTGACCACATCATATATAAATAGTAAATACGTGAAATACAGTATATTAAAAATACACAATCTGGAGCATTATGCTCAGAACAGGTACGACATCAATGAAAATCTAAGTTTTTTTGTTTTGTGTCATTCTCACAAAATTACATTAACAGGTTTAAGCAAAACCAAGCAAAAAATATACGAAAAAGTAACACTGTCACATCGCAACAATCAGTACGACTGTACACAAATCCAACGCATAGTTTAGCACAAACGAAATCACATTATGGAATCAAAAATTTTCTTTTTGTTGCTAATCTTTTATGAACTGCGTAAGGGACATCTCTCATCAAACTCCAGCAGTAATATGCCATCATGTTGCAATTCCATCAAACTTGATAACGTTCTTCCATCACTTTGACATTCTGATGGAAACGCTCTCCTTGGTCCTCACTAACGTCGCCAAGATTCGCGGGAAATTCGCTGAGGTGACTGTGCAAATAGTGCACTTTAATGCTCATTCGGCACCCAAGGTTTTGTAGGCTGAGAAGAAGCTCCTCCACCAACTTTATATAATTTTCAGCTCTCTTATTACCAAGGAAGTTATGGACCACTTTAGAAAATGTTTTCCAAGCTCGAGCCTCAACGACAGTCATTGTAGTCACGAAATACTGGTTACTGAGCAACGTTCTGCTCTGAGGCTCATCAAATATCCTTGCTTTTTTTTTTCTCATAGCTAAGGCCAGGAAAGTTTCAGCAAATGTATCCAAAACAGTCTCCAGAACGATCAAGTGCTTTGACAAATTGCTTCATTAGTCCAAGTTTAATGTGTAGTGGCAGCAAAATGATGTTTTTCCGATCAACCAAGATGTTATTGACGATATTTTTTTCTCCAGGTTTTATTGTATTCCTTGGTGGCCATTCTTTTCTTACCCAATGCTCTTTGTTGTCTCTACTATCCCAGTAGCATAAAAAGCAAGAATATTTGGTATGACCTCCTTGTTTCCCTACCAGGAAATTCACCATTTTTAAATCCTCACATATCAACCACTGGTGGACGCAATACTTCAGTCTTTCAAGCACAACCTTGATGTTTTTGTAGTTTTCCTTCAGAGTGATACAGTGTCCTATAGGGATGGATCCATACTGATTACCATTATGGAGCAGAACACACTTAAGGCTTCTTTTTGAGCTCTCAATAAAAAGTCTCTAGTTATTAGATCAATATGCAGACAAACCCATAGCAAGAAGAAGCCCCTCAACATCTGTACAGTAAACAAGCTGACCATCAGACTGAAAGTACTTTCTTAAATTCTCTTCCCGGTTACGATAAAATGAAACACTTGTACCAGCTTTGAGAAGATATTTTTCCTGCAGTCTGGAAGCCAGCACTTCAGCAGATTGCTTTGGCAAATTTAAATCTCGTATCAAATCATTCAATTTAGATTGACTATATAAAGAAACTCGGCCATCATTCCATGCCTCGTGCGCTATATCCTGTTCTTCATCATTATCATCAGAATTGGTTGAAGACGTGAAAGACCTAAGCTGGTCCTCATCAATGTCCGGAAGCTTGATGAAAATGGGTACAGGTACTTTATCACTATGGGAAATCGATCGCATAGCAGAATGTATGTTTGGGTATTGCAAGTGTTGCTTGCTTTTCTTATTGAATCCTTTGACATTTACGAGGCAGAAGTAGCAGTCATCCACGTGGTTTTTTGGTTCTCTCCATACCATTGGCACACCAAATTTGAGCTTCGCATTCTTTCCTTGAGACCAGGATCTCAATGTTTCAACACACGTTGTGCGAACTTGGTGAGGCGCCCAACTTTTGTCCTGGACACCAAGCGGTACTCCAAAATAAGCAAGGTAAATTTTTTTGATAAAACTATTGATATTAAGTCTTTGAGGTGGTAAAGTAAAACAACCACAGATATAACAGAAAATATATGGGTTATTGCAGCATTTTTTTCGCTTGGAAGTCACAAACATGTTAAGACCTTAACGTAAGATGAAACAGAACAAAAGCTTTAAAAACACTGAACTGTAAATATTACTGAACCTGTAACATATTAACAAACACTCCTGTTTAGAAACTAATGCTGTTACAAACAAACATATGTTTCAGAAGAACAACCTTTCTTAACCTTACCACCTTTTCTGTAAAGTGCAATTTTTGTAACTTCATGGCTAGTTCTCGTATCCAACATCGAAATAAGAAGTTGAGTTTCTCACGATTTTCTGGCGCCATAAACAATATTATGGCCTTTTTTTCCCATTTCGCAAAACTGGTTTAAAAAATATGCTTTTAAAGTTTGTTTTGTGCTTGATTAATGGCATCAAACATCTGAGCAAGTTTGCAAGTTTCACACAATGCAGCACTACAAAACATGCACATTGCACAAAAACGTGATGTGGTAGAGAAAATCTGAGCTCAGATTCGGATTCAGCACTCCAAAGTTACCCTACTCTGTTCTCAAAGTCCATGCAAGAAAAAAAATTTTTTTATTGTTGACAAATGTTATCTTTGCCTCCTTCATATTATCAATAAAAAAGTGTTTCAAAAACCAATTTTTAATCAAGAATCTTCTTATTAAAAAGAAATTTTCTATCTACTTAGACCGACATTTGTTTTGTTCAAAACTGAATTGACAAGGTTTGAAACTAGCGTTATAATCTTCAAAACGCTTCTTTGCTGCCTAACCAAGTTTACTGGTTAATAAATAGATTAATTTGAATAATATTGCTTCAAACATAGGTTCGAGATTACAACGATTAAGATATTTTTAACCAATCGAAATTTTATATGTAGCGTTTGTAGTTGGTTAATTTAAGTGATCGACTTATAAAATTCAATGTCTATGACATTTATATCAACAACTGTTCCAAATTGTGCTTTCTAACAAACTTTGTACAAAATTTTAAATTGATGAATATAATAAAAATAATAATTTTGTTGGGTGGTTATTAAATACTGCAAAGCTGTTTATTCCCATAGTTTTCAAACAGTGCGGCTCTATCAAGAATGTCCAACCTGAGGCCCGCGGGCCACATTGCGGCTCACTTAGTTCTGATGCGGCCCACTGCCTATACCAAGTTTTCTAGATGTAATGATGTTTTCAAAAATGAGTTGAGCGAGTTTACTTAGGACACAACTGGGGCATAAATCGACAAATCAGAGCCTGATTCTGAGTTAAGACCTTTTTGTTTTTAGAGAACACTTGTTATTTGGAGACAAAAATAAAGAAATCAGAGTCTGATTTTAAGTAAAATGCATTTTGCGACCCACCGGCTTTGGCTCGATTTAAAATTTGGTCCATAATAAAACAAGGTTAGACATTCCTGGTTTATATCGTTTTGATCTTACATAAGAAAATATTACTATATCGCCTTTGCTTTGATTACATGAGTAAGAGGGGAAGTTTCGCATGCTAGCAAAAAAATATAACATAAAATTTTACCACAAAAAAACTAAAACAGTTGTTATACATTAGTCTATTTTTTGAAATTACTTTGTTTATTGAAGTTATGCACTAAGTGTGCACACCAAACTTTGATAAACAAACAAAGGTCAAATAGGTTGTGTACACAGAGCTTAACTTTACAGTAATGTTGCTCAGAGGGTGAAAAATTTTTTTTACGTTTTTCTTTTTTTTAAGTTTTTGCCTTTGAATTACATAGTTTTCTAATACTCTAAATCAATATAATTCAATTTTTTATTTCTGCAGGAAAATTTTCAAAAGCGTTAGAGCTTCTGGGCAGTAGTCCGTTTAAAAATGTCCTTGACTAAAATGAGATTGAAATCTATAAGTTTTATCTTTTCGATAAGACCTTTTTTAGTTTTAATATTAAAGATAAAAAAGTCTTCTCTTGCTAATAAGGTAAAACTTTTAAAATTTTACTCTCATTTTAGCAATTAATTTATTTAATTCGAATAATTTTAAACTGAATCAGGCCGGCAAGTTCATTAACGCTCGTTCGCCATCTCTGTTATAGAAGGTTTCCGTTGCTCCTAATCAACAAGATTTGAAATGTGCATAAAAGAGTTGAATGGGCAGGCTTGTCCATGGGACATATTTTTCTGTCCCATCCCATCTCATCCCACAGCAATTTATGCCTATCTCATCCCATCCCATCCAATGGGATTCCCATTGGAATACAATTCAATAAAAATAATTAAATTTATGAAAATTTAGGTTTATTGTCTACTAAATAGGACTACATGCAGTGATGGGATTCAGGGGGTTCGCACGGGTTCGCGCGAACCCGTTCTTGGAATTTCGGCACGTTTAGCAAACCCGTTCTTGGAATTTCAGCACGTTTAGCAAACCCGGTTTTTACTTTACGTAATCTATGTATTTTAATATATCTGTGTTTAATGTAACAGTTTCAATCTGCTGCAGATATTTGTTCAGAGTGTAAAGAACGATTCTGAGTGAGACCTTTTTCTTTTTTTAGAGAACACCCTAATTTTGAACCTGTTCTTAAAACTTTCAATCCCAACACTAAAATTGTTGTTAGCGAGTTCGATACAAAATAGAACCTGTTATTAAAATTTTGAATCCCATCATTGACTACGTATACAAAGAAACATGCAAAACGAAAAAATTTATTGATTTTGTTAACTTTAAAATTCAAAAGTATGTCTAACTTTGACAATTCAGTATCATTCTGGCACTATAATTCTATTTCTGAGTCACTCTGCTCTCCCATGGAAAATACAAATGTGTGCTGTCCCATCCCATGGGATGATTCCCATGGGATGATTCCCATGGGAATCCCATTCCCATGAACAAGCCTGTGAATGGGCCATATGTAGCCAACAGAAAACTTTTTGGACCAATGTTGTTATTTTTATTAGTAGCTGAATAATTTAACTGAATGTTCTTTAACATCTGGATGATTTCGAAAAAAATTAAAAATTAAGAATTAGTCGTATTAAAGTTTAAAAATTAGATAAGTAATTTCTGGTACTGCAACTCTATCAATTTAATCCAGTTCAAGTTTTAATTGAGTTTGTGAATCAAGTGCTAGTTTTAATAAGCTTTTTAAAGCAATCTCTTCAGCTTGCTTATATATTTTTAATTTGGGTAGCTTAAATTTCAAAAATTATTGAAAAATCTGTAAATCAAGACAAGTTTGAAAGAATTTGATTGCAAATTTAAGCTTAATTTTTTTAAGAACATTTTCTAATTTACTTAAATTACGGGGTTTGTTTAGTTTACTATTGCTGACACGGTTATACTATTTGAGCAAAGATTTTATTTCTTTAATCAAACAACCAACATGGATAATCACCAATACCAAACATTTTTGATTGAAGTTACATCAAAAAATTGAACAATTTAAAAAGACAAAAAAAAAGTTTTGATGTTTACGACCCACCACTGGGCCTGTTCAAAGAAAAAGAAAGAACTATATTATTATTGCAGTTCAATAGTTGTAATGTATTTTATTATTCTGAAATGAATAAAAACAATACTAAATGCTGTTTTGCTTATTAAAGTCAAAGGGTGCGGTATTTATTTTTGACGTAACTAGCAAAAAAGATGCAAGTATTTTTAATAAATTTATTCCGATTATTTAATCAAGCCATGTATTCCCACAAACATTGGTCAATTTTTTGTTCAACTCAAAATTTATTCGGGAGTTTTGACGTTGATTGTTGTTTAGGGTAATTGATGGATTTATATCACTGTTCTGGTTGTTACTACTCAATTTTAGTTACGGTCCAACTATTCCTAACAATAACTTTATTGTTATATTAAATTGCCTTTATCACGTGTTTTATCCTGAAAAAAATTTTTTAAGATTGAGGATACTTTATTGAAATAAATAAAAAAATTTTTAAGATTATTATTTTTAAGATTCTACTAAGTGAATATAGAAAAAAGACAAAGCTTTAGAAATTGAGTCATTTTTATGTTTTCTTTAAAAGATTTGAACCATTTTTATGTTTTCCGTTTGCGCCGTGAATTTTAAAACAACGAGCGCTTTCGTAAATTTCTTGATTGCAAGTTTCTTAGTTTTCTACAAAATCACAAGCGTAGTTTGTATTACTTAAATGGTTTTTTTTACATTACTCATGTTATTCAGATTCGTTTCATCTTTGCCTCGGATTTAATTAAGATTTTTAGTAGACAATTCATCTTTGTATATCTTGCATCATTTTATTTTGAATAATTTTTCAAAACTACAACAGTGAAAAAGTAATTTGGAACAATATCTCTTTTATGGCCATACACATTATTTTACAATTGTTGTTTTAGCGGCTAATTGTTTGTTATTTTAAAGCATAGTTAAAGCTTTGTCCCCTGATCCCCAACTCCGTAACTAAATTTTAATTATCACAATTTTAATTAGCGGAACCTTTTTAGTTTTTGTGGTTTTGATTTTGCTTACCTTTTTAGTAGGGCGAATGCAATGAAGATTAAAAATTTTGTTAAGTGGATCACGGATAACAAAAACTTGACAAGAACCAATCTACTGTAGGTTTAACAAAGCAAGTGCCATGCTGTATCGGTGTCATTTCTTTTTTTTTACTTAACTACCAATGAAGAAAATACATTATATTTTTTTCTCATATTACTTTTATTTAATTGAAACAATAGCGAATATTTTTTTGGGGATTTGCTCCCACGTTTCTACTTTCATCCCTATTCTAATATATATAGAGAAAAAAAAGTTTTTAGTGCTTTATCACAATAAATAATTATGAAATTTTTTTTATTTATTTTAGATGACATAACCAAAGGAACAAACAGAAACGCAAAATCTACGGAATGTGAGTGGCTTTAATGTTATTTAAATTGTAATTATAAATACTAAGGTTTATTCGTTGTTTGCTGGTACACAAAACAAAAATTAGATATTAATGTATTATTAGTTGCATACATTAAAATTGTAGTTAATTTCAAAAACCTTACTTTATACATTTTGTTTCAGTTAAAGAAGTTCGGAAGCTTCTTCGATCAGACTTAGAACGGAAATGTAAAATAGATGGAGTAAATATTTTAAAAGACACTCCTTCTATCAAATATGTTCCACTTCAAATGACTCGTTATCAAGAAAACACAACAGCATCAGATAGTGGCCATCAACACACTAGAGAAGAAATCCAAAATTTATACAAAAAACACTCAATGGGCGATATCTTGCCTGAAAATTTTTTTAAGGAGTCCCAAGAGTTTGGTAAAAAATTTAATGATTACAAAAATGCTCTTAATGATAAGGCAAAAGAATATTACTTAAACAAACATGGTAATGTTGTAGGTGTCATTGGTCAGGCTGGTGTAGGAAAGACAACCTTCAGTAAGATCCTGCTTAATCGTATCTTGAATAAGGAAGAGAGATTATACAACGCAGATTACATTTTTTATGTAAAGTTGCGAGATTTTCAAAATCAAAATAGAATAGAATTAGGTCTACTTAACTTTCTTTTCAAAAACATAAGCTCTGACTGGGCGGAAACAATTGATTGCTCTAAAAGTTTTTTAAAACTTCTTTCTGAAAGTGATTCTGTTGTTATAATTTTAGATGGTTTCGATGAAATCGACAGCATTCAATTCAAAGATCCTTCTAAACTCAGGGTTAATGTGTATGATGAGAAATTACCACTAGAATTTACTTTAGGACTTTTAATTGGTGAAATTTTGCCCAAAGCCAAAAAAGTTATAACTTCTCGACCAAGACAGTTGTTAAATTTGATCCTCCAATTTAAACCAATTTTTCTTGTCAGTATCATTGGCATTGATAATTATGGTCAAAAGCAAATATGTGAGGACATTTGTAAAAATCACGAACAAACGCAAGAAGTTTGGAATTATGTTCAAAACCAAACCGAGCTTAACTCGTACTGCTATATACCTATTATGGCGATTCTTATTTTTCACACAATTTATCAAAATCTTTTACGCGATAGACTAGATAAACAAACTTCTATAAGCATATCACAAGTATTAGCTTACAACTTGAATCTGTTTATTTGCACTGATCACGTCAATAAAAATAACCCTGATCACATATGTGATCGCAACCAAACAAAAATCAAACTGAAGTCTTTGTCAAAATTATCAAAATTAGCTTATGAGGGAATAGTACAAAGAAAACTTTATTTTAGTGATGACGATTTTCAGGTAGCTGGCTTAAATGAAAATGATATCAGCCCATTTCTTACTACATTTCATGCTAATGACTCAAGCAATGCAATGGCAGTCGTACGAAAAATCACCAAAACACTGAATTATTTCAGCCATTTGATTTGGCAAGAATTTTTTGCGGCTATCCACATCATCTTTGATTTAAAACAAACTTTTTTCGATTTGAACCCAATCGATCTTAGCAGCAGTCAATTCGAGGTAGTTACCAAATTTTTGTTTGGATTATGTAACGACCACACTGTAGAAATTTTAAACAATATTGATGATGAGTACATTTTTTTATCAAATAATGATGCAAACGTTTTAAAAGAACATCTACATTCACACTTAAAAAAGACAGCCTTAGACCTTTTTCGTCTTGCATCTTTGCTGTACGAGTTAAAAGATAAAACTTTAACACGGGAATTTTCTAATCTTTTGCCAAGTATTTTAAAAATTAAGGGTGACGTATTTCCCAATGACGTGTTGCCGTTGTGTGAATTGATTCGAGCCCGACAACGCCATTTGGAAATCCATCTGAATAACCCTTCCTTCTACAAAAATTCACATTTACTGTTTTTTAAAAAAATGGAATCAATCATTGCCGAATCGCTACATATTAAGGTAAAAATCAATTTTATTTTTATTTCATAACAGTTAACTCCATAAAAATCTAAATGTAAAAAATCATCTTAACAACATAAAATCTTTCATATATGTTTAATCTAATGAGTACATTATGCATTTAAATTAATATGAATTTATTGCATTATTTTTAAATACAAAAGCATTAATATAAAGACCTTCAAAAGTACAAGCATAAACTTGCAATGAATAAAGTTAGGCAGAAAAAAGCTAAGTAATTTGTCAAAATAGGCGCGCCATGGCCTCGGCGTTATCTCGATCTTAACAATTAGACAAATAAATGCTTCCTTGCAATGTTTTTATGCTATTGGAGTTTACTTTAAAATAAAAACAAGATATTTTTCATTTTATTTTCGATGATAAAACAATTTTCGAATCAAAATAAATACAAAATATTTATTTCGTATTTATTGAAGATAAACTGGAGATAAGGCTTGTTTAATTTTTGTAGAAAAAATTGTTTTTTTAAAATATCCTTTTGCCTTCCTAAATTGTTGGATTGTTTGACATGTCTTTGCTCAAAACGTATAAAAAGCACCGTAACTTTGCTCGAAACAAATACTCTAGTATCGAGTTACATTTACAAGAAAACCTCATTTTTTCTAAAAAATATTTTTGCAAGCTTCAATTTTGAATGCACGGTTTTATAGGGCCCAATACCTAATTTTTTCGAGAAACGCTACATTTAAAAATTTTACTGCAAATTACACCAAAAAACAATGTTAAAGAACAGCCAAGCTTTTGTACAGCAATAAATTAATGGGTTTTGTTGTCTCGAGCAGCTTTAAAGCCTATTGATGGTAGTTGTTGGTGCTTGTAGGTTGCGTGTTGTGCTGCGATCTTGCTTTTAGTTAGTGTGGCCCAAGTTCTTTACTCCTGCGTGCCACTTTTCAAAATTGTTAGAACTTGTGGGCAGTAGACGGCTTAAACCTATATGAATATAAGACCAAAAAGTGTTGTTTTGGACATTAAAAGTAAATTAAAGAGCAAAAAATGTTGAAATATGCACGAGAATCTTTTATTAGATATCATAGTAACTTGAAAATAAAACGTCCCGTTATTAAAAACATAATCGCAAGCGATTTGTTTCGCTTCAATAGAAAGCTGCCACTACTTTTAATAGTTAGAATGCTATATGTTGTTCAGCCGACTGCAGAAAATCATGTTGCAGGTTCATGTGGCCCGCGAACCACGCCACACTGCTCCAAGTGATTAATTTAACCTTAAATGGGCGCTCACCTCAAAATCTTCCTGTGGTGAACACAGCGATACTCTTTTAACCCTTATCAGCGCGCTAAAATTTACATATGTAGAGGAGCGATTGACTACATTTTGTAGTCACTGTTTAAAAACTTTTTTTTTAATCGGTACAGCTATATATTTTTTGTGATAAATGCGTATTTTTTGTTTGCATGCTATATCTACCTTATATTTTTTGACTCTGAGGCCATTTTTAAACGAAAAATTTTTATTTCCATTTAATAATACAACAAAGCAGCACGAAAATAACCAGTTTTTAGTCACTGACATAGCTTTGGCACTTGCATATCTTTATAGTCACATAATGTTGCGGACAGACAAGTTTCTTACATGAGTCGCATTGCCTGCGAGAGTTTTTCTTGCATACGTGCATCTTTTTGGTAGGTTTGACTTCAAGGAATGCTGCAGTCCTCTGGTTACATCAGGTGTTGAAATGTCCATTTGAGCTGCTGCTTCCCGCACAGAACTTCGCACTTTCAATTTACACAATCGAGATTGTACGGAGGGTGTGGCCAAGTCCAATGTCAACTTTTTCAGAAATTCTGTCCAAAAACTTCTGCAAGTATTCTTCTGCATTAATATGTATGCGTTTTTTGCAGCAGTGTATAGTATATTGAAAAAGAATAGGAGAGGCCTACGGAGAGTTTTCCGGCGGCAGAAAATTCTTCCAGATTTTGGTCAAATGTGTTGACGCCACCTTTACTTACATTACAGTCCAAGATCATCTGCAGTTTTTTGATTCACTGCTGTGGGTCTTTGTTTCTTTTGGCTTGGTAGGCCACCAGACATATTCCATCTCCATGATTAAAAACAAATTTGCTCCAGTACATGTCTTTTTGTCGCAAAACCAATGGAACGTTTCTACGATGTCGACACACAGTACCCAGTAACGTTAAATTTTGCTGGAGCAACAGGTTTGCAAGAGTGTAACTAGTGAAGTAATTATTAGTGCAGATGTCTCTTCCAGTACCGTACCAAGGCTCGACGACTTTTAGAACAATATCCTGGGCCAAATTGTAATGAATATGGTTGCCTTCTTTTCCAGCATATGCAACTGCATTCAATGCATACCCAGTGTTAGACTCGCAGGCCCAGAATATCTTCAAACCATATTTTTTTGCTTTAGATGGAATGTACGTTTGCCCTGGAATTCTCCCTCGATATCCAGCAAGCTGATCGTCCACGGTGATACATTTTCCTGGAATCTAAATTTGCGTTTCGAAGAAAAATTTTGCATATTTCTGAAACAGCAGAAAACTTGTCATCAGTCTTTCTTTGTTCACGTGTATGCCAGTTGTCAAAACTAATACATTGCAACAAAAGTTAGATTCTGTTCAATGACATCACAGTACGGTAGAAAGGCGTGCTGTCACTGGGTTTCCATAAATCTCTTAGATCTGTGAAATTGTCTCGATCGCATCCTGCTCTTAACATGATAGCAATGCTTGCCTTTAGCTCTTCTATTGAAAACATGCTTGTTGGATAGCGTACCTGCTGGAGATTTCTTTGTATTTCTCGTAGCTTTCTACTGTATTTATGTGAAGAAGGGTAGTCCGGAAAATTTCTTTACTGACCAAACATTCAAGACTTTCTTTCTCACTCTGAGGTTGAGCAATTGCTTTCGGACCCTCGCTAATAATATTCCTTTGACGTCTTTGTGCTGGCATTGGTTGCGATGTGTACGAAATACCACTTGGGCTTACAACTCAATCATCGTCTTGCTCATCATCACTTTCTCGGTCCGCAGGTTCTTCCTCATTATTTGAACTATCGGATTCTCCTTTAACAAACACTTCAACATCTCCTTCATCATCAACAGCAGTGTCTTCTTCTTCATCCGTTTACAGTTCAAGCGAAGCATTCTACCTCGCCCACTTCCTCTTCTTCTTCTTCTTCGCCATTCCTGTGATTATAAACGTCCTCCTCTGAGATGCAAGTAGAGTGCATGCATTGCAAAATGTCAATCGTCTATTCATAGTAGCAAACAACAGTTTTTTAAGTATAATATTTACAATCCTGTTGCAAAAATTAATGATATAGATTTTAAGTTTATTTCATCGCTTATTTTACACATCAACTCCAAATACGAATAAACGTCTGGCATACAACTAATATCAGAATCTTTTATTTGAAAAGCTGCTTGGTGGCAAAAAACCTGTTAATAGCTGATAACTCAAATATGTCAGAGATATTATTATTGCGAAACAGTTTATAAGTTCGTGCTCTTATTAGCTAACTTTCTACATCTTCTTGCTGTCTAAGCAGCCATTTTCTAGGCATGCAAAACAGTACAGCAGCAGACTTACTTTAGCTAAAGGCATCTGCCTTGCTAGATGTGCTTGCTTACTTATTTTAGAAGACCTGTTTAACTATCTGATCTACAATAATATTATTCGCAGACAAAGAAAGTATTCTAAACCTAATTCTGCAAACATTGCATGCAAGTAATGGCTGAATCGCAGTGACCTGATTTACCAGATTGTTTTCGCTTTCTTGCTGACAATGGTATCTACTGTAGGTCAAAAAATCTCCAGTCGCTAGAGCTTTTTTCACAAAAGGTCAATCGATCTTATTTGCTTTCTTACCGAAGTGTTTCGTTGTATCAGTATGCTTCGTGTTGCTTTGCAATAAACTTTCATATTGTCTTATTTTCAGCAAAACAGAATGACCACATTTTGTAGTCAAACGCTCCTCAACGTAACTTTTTTGAAATACTCAAAAAATAAAAATGCGATCCAACTTTTTTTTACACACAGGAAACAACTCATAAAACCCTTCGTCATAGTCGAAGTACACCGGTATAGCTCCCCCACAGCAGGAACGGCCAGACTGCAAAGATGCGATGACTACAGAATGTAGTCAATCGTGCTTTTAAGGGTTAAAAAGAAACATTACGTGGAATCTGAAATTGAATTATCGAGCAAGATCAACCGTTTGTGCTATTAACCCTAATTTACCAAAGGAGGTCCTCAAAGGACTCCCCCTTATATAAAAACGTTATAACTCGTAAAGTTCGGATGATAAAAACATAAAATTTTATGACTTTTCCTAAAATTTATCCCTAAATATTTTGGTATTTTACTTGAGCAAATCCAATGGGTAGTTTTAGTGTAGCAGGCTATTTTTTGACTTACGTTATGATTTTCGTACACTTTTTGTGTACAAAAATTATGAGGTAAATCAAAAAACGTTTTGAACGTCTTGCTGTGTTTGTCAAGATTACTGTGTCACGTAGTAGTTATTTGTTTTTGCAGCAGACGGTGACTAATCCGATTATGTCGCAAAACAAAGCAATCAACGAAAATTTGAGAATCTTCAACTTTATGCAAAATAGGAAGAGACTAATAAAAAATATATTAAAAGTAAAGACATTTGACTAAACTAAAATAAATTTTCTCCAACATATCAAAAAATCAACTGCGCAGCTACGTCTGTTAAGAGTATAGGACATGTAAACTTAGGGTCCTCCCCCTTAGGTAGCCAACAGAAAAAAACATCCTAGGTAAATAAGGGTTAAACGTTGCCAGGTAGTATGTTTAAAAACAATTGATCCATCATAATCTATTAGTTCAAGGACATAATTAATTTAGGTGTAAAGGTCGCACGTGATTGTTTAGAAATTTTAAATAAAAAAATTTAAATTTGCTTGTAGAAACTGCTCATTTTAATCCTATTACGACTGGGGGGGCGGAAACTGCCAGCGGTGTTAAAATGCTGTGTGCTGCTCAAAAACTACTTGCACGAATTTTTTCAAATTTTATGACTTTTCTTGATTTTTCTTCATCTACAAGTTGGTGGAATTTTGAAAAAATCGCTAGAGTAATTTTAGAGTTATTAAGAGTTTTTTAACACCTAGTTACTAGTTTTTTGACTATTTCATAAAACGTGAGAAAAAAAGCAGCCAAAAGCGAGAAAAAGGCAAATTGTAAACTGTATATCAAAACAATTGAGACTGAACGGTTCATTAACTATGTTTACTCAAGCACTTTACGAGGCAATAAAACGCTTTCAATCTCACTTGCCAAGGTAAGTTGTTTATGTTGAAAATGCCGTAACTGTAGATTTAAATTTCTTTTCTTATAAAGTTTTCTAACAAATTCGGATCTCAAACTCTCAAACTCTTGATTTGGCTTTATTATAAAAGTTGATCTTACTACGATCATGCACTTCAATACCTTTGGTATAATGACTATTGGAACGGAATATTACTACCATCGGAACTATTCAAGCTAAGCGCAAAAAAATATCAAACGAAATAAAGCAAGCGTGTAATAAAGATATTAGTTTCTAAAAAAAATTTTGGAACGAACCTGAAAAAAAATATCAACCTGAATTCTTTTATGGTAAACTTTAAAGCCACAGGAAAGCAAAATATTTCAATCTTATCAACAATGCACCACTTTTTTAAATTTCAAAAAATTAAAAGAAGAAACCCGCTTTATACAAGTGATGTGATTATACGAAAGGAGGTACAGACATTGTAGACCAAAAAATTACTTCAAACAATACTACGAGTAAAACCAAGTCTTGAAAATGGACCACACTTGCATTTTCGTATTTGCTTAATATTTGTCGCATAATTGCAGCCAGTGTATTAGCAATGAATAAACACACGGAGCCGCGCAAACAGGATTTGTTTGAAGTTGCCTTTAGTCTTGTTTTGAAATTAGTAAACTTTTTATCCAAGGCAAGGTTTAACCCAATGTTTCTCAATCTTTTTCCGATTACGGCACATTTTTGAAATTTTTCAAAAATCGCGGCACCTTTAGACCATTTTTATTAAATTTTGTTTCCAAAATCACTAAAAAAAAGTTTTCACCAAGAATTAGGCTCAGATTTCTAGCTTTTATCCCTAAAATCAGTTCTATTCTAAAAATAGCGTTGTTTTGGCCGCGGCACATAATTATAATTGGTATCTTTCAAAGTTCGCGGCGCACTTCAGCTACGATCATTGATTTCCGCCACCGATATTATGTGATCTCTAAAAAAAAATTCTTTACCTGAATTCACGGTTTCTCTTGTGAATTTCCTTCCCCAAATCAGTTCTTTCTAAATAAAAACGGTCTTCGCTCTAAATATTACATATTTCACGTATAAAAGCGCAATATTCGACGTCCCCAGATAATTTTTTTCCGAAATCTTTCGCGGCACATAGGTTGAGAAACATAGATATATGTAGTAACATTGAAGCTGATAATTCAAAATAACATTACAACACTCAACCGTTTTTTTGGACAAATGAATAATGTGCAATATCCTAGCAAAACGCAAATGCCGTGGCACCCCGTTTTGAGAATTATTGGTCTAATCATTGAAATTCTACAAAAACTAAAGTTGGTACTTAGTGAAAATGTCGTGGAACCAAGTATTTATACCACTTTGTTATCGAAATTTCCTCCTTAATCAGAAAAAAAAACGTCGCTGTGAAATATGTATATCAGAAATATCAGGTCCAGAATAAAAAAAGAAATGGCATTGAAATGGTGCTTCCGATCTTTTGTTCAGCCTGGTAACAGTTTTCAAACATTTACATAAACAAACTTAAAAAATATCCAAACAAAATATATTGAGCTGCGTTTGAGTGCAATATTATTCTATGATTGTACTGGTGTTTTTGTTTTTCAAACAATAATGTTGAAATTCGGACTATCAATTGAATAATTTCTATCGCAAAAAAAATTTCGGTTTCATAAGTTTTTAACAAAGTTACATTACTCGTCAAAGTTGAAATTTAAGTTGGTGGTAATTAAACTACTTTTTTGAGAAATTTTATAACTCTTACAAAAACTAAACCTAACTAATTGAACAAGCCGTAGAAGAATTAAAAGTTAAATAATTACGTCGGAAAACGTTAGCAAAATTTTAATAAACATTTATTTTATTAATGAATTAGCGTACTTAACCAAAAGAAGAAAACATTCGAAACAACAAAGAATTTCTGTAAAATTAAAAAAATCGATGTGATCAAAAGCTATCAACTCTAAATAAATCAGACAAGTCGAAATATTCTTTTATAGTAAAAAAAAGTAAGGTGAGTTCCCTGCGATGTAGAACTACAAACACAATTTTTTTGTGCAATGATTTGCCTTTCCTTTTATGTTATAAAATTTTTTGCCTAAATTGTTCACAAAAGGGAGTGAATTTAACAAATTATTTGATCAATAGCAAAGATCGAAACGTTGTAAGCGCTAATAAAACCAGATTTTAGCAGACTTGCTGTTGTAGAATTTTTTTCTCAGTAAACAGTAATAATCTTGCGAAGTGGATTTCAGCTGTCAGCATTCTTACTTCTAATTTTACGGATTAATGACGTTTGACAAACAGCCAAAGTCGTTAATTCTCTCAAATCGCTCTCTCGTTTTTTGCCAATTTACGAAAATTGACTACCCTTTGAAAACTTGTTTTTTTAATTCTAAATAATGTTGAAATGCAACATTTAAGTAACTATATTAAAAGAGTATAAAATTTCCTTCTTATACAAACTTGAATGACAATTCTAGCGCTTGTAATTGTTGAAATATAAGCAAGCAAAGAGCGCGGACAGTTTCCCCTCCCCAGTCGTACAAAGTTTCCAAAAAGCCCAGTCTGAATAGAGTTAAAATTCTTTATTACAATAAGATTTCCAGTTCTTTATTAAAAACATTAAAAAATTTATCATTGAAGGAGTGAAAGGAATAAAAAGTAGGAAAGCTGTGTCAACTATTAATATCAATCAAAAAACAACAAAAAATAAGCACTAAAGTTAACTTAGTTTTTATTAATCGCATAAGTTTTCTTATTTCTTTATTATCTTTATTTCTTTGCACCTAATAAAGTGAGCAGTAGTTCACAATGTAGTAAAGTGGGATGGTCAGGATTATCGATAGTTAGAAGATTCGCGGAGAGCAGCCAGTCAAACAAGTCTTTGTCTTATTGGTTCTCAGGAGTATAGGACTCTCAGGATGTGTGGTGGCAGATCAAATTGCCAAATATGAAGGTAGTAAAAGACGAAGGTAATAGAAAAAGTGAAAAAGACATAGGAAGGAGATCGGAAGAAAAAAAGCGTGTCGGTGGGACGCAAAGGTTGAAGAGATCAATAGGAGAGTTTTTTTTTATCTTTACTGTAATAATTGAAGCTGAGAAAAGATCTTGGTTAAAAGAGGAGAATAGGTTAGACCGTTCTTGATCAGCATGAAGACACCGTTTCCTAGGTGTCTTGTAGAACTAAAGGTTCCTCTTCTAGTCACAATGAGTTTATTCCTAAGAGTTTTTTTCCTGGGATGTGGAAACCGGAGACTGAAAAGAGGTATGACTCTCACACAAAAATGAGGATGTACTGGTTTTGAGAAAAAAGTTTGATTAGTTTAGTAAGTCGTGGTTATATGCCATTAGCATTCTTTGGAAAGGTGCGGGAGGGGGAAGAATGAGAAAAATTAGTTTGGTTAAGGGGAAAAGTAGAGGTTATTTTTGGGAAAGAGGAAGAAAGGAACCTGAAGGTGGATATATAGAAGTCAATTGAGAGTGTAGAGATTAAAAAGAAAGTAGATTAAAAAGATTGGTAACGGACGTAAAGTGACTAGGAAAACTGCTCTTTTTAAAAATGATTAAAAGTTGGATAGAGCGGGAGAAGTACACTTTTGAAAAATTCCAAGAGTCCGGGAAATATTTTTTATATAGCGAAGAGAGAGAGACCAGAGCAAGAGCGGTGCCCCACAAGAGAAGAAGTAGCACATTCTACTGACTTGTTTTCCCAAATTGCACGAGTGCAGACAGTCTATCGAGGACGAGTGTGAGGATGATTATTGTAAAGTGCCCTTAGTTACTGATTATTATTTTGCCGTGTTACTGTCAGTTGTGACCATAAGAAATCAGTATAGTTGACTTTCATTTCTATACATAGACAAGTTTGGGGTGATAAAGTTTGTTGTTATTTATTTGAAGGCACTATTTATTTTTTTCCTACATGGCAATTATTGACGTTTGTTAATAAATTTGCAACTTTGTGATTACTGTTTGATCAGACATTACAATTTACCAGTTAAAAGTGAGTCATGACTTATTCAAATAGAGTAGCAAGAATCGGTTTCTGCAGACTCGCTCCTTCTGGTTTTCAATGAGTCTTAAAAAATGGCTTCCTCTTTATTTTTTGGATCAGCTAACCTCTCTTTTTTGTAAAGCCGTCACTGCCGTCATTAAAATGACTATTTAAATTTTTAAGCGTAAAATTATGTTATATTATTGAAAACTTTATAATGTAATAATAAATTTTAATCACCATTTTGAGACTATGAATGGTTATCTTTTGCTGTGCGCTTTTAGGTACGAGAGTTTTTTAAAACACTAATAAAGAAAAATTAAAATGAATAAAAATTGGTTAAAATTGACAAAAATTAAGCATTTAACTTTAAAATATGAGTTTGTAAAAGCAATTACAGTGACATTTTCTTGAATCTAAAACAACCTTGGTAAAAGTAGAAGCACAAATCTAAGAAAAAAGCACAATGTGATAACTTTGATTAATACGACAATTCACAATCCATACGACAATTCAATACAATAATGTTCAAATTTCCTTCGGGAATTTTGCACCCACAAAGCGTGCAAGGGCACCTTCTTGAATTTTATATTTTAAGCAGTTTTCCGTAAATTCTGATTGGTTGTTCTAATTATGTTGCACAAGGCAGTAGAATCATTTCTTTAGCTTATCTTCACATACACGGAAACATTAAGATAGTTGCAGATTAGCCGCAATTGTGTTTGCAATACACCATTGAATGTTGCATAAGGCTTGTGTAACCTAGACTAGTCAAATTAAGAAGCTCTGGGAGTTAATAACATAATAATTTTTGTTTACTCTTTTTAAAAAAAGTTTTGTAAATTTTTTTCTCTGTTTTAACTATTGACTTTGTATTAACCAAAAAACATCTGAAAATTAAATCAAAATTGATTCCTTTTGTAGAAAATGTCTGGGTCCGTCACTGATTTTTGGTCAGTCGTGTAAGCTGATGTCAAATTTTTGGACAGGTCTTTTGCAGCCAAACAATTGTTATTTTGTCCAAAGTGGTCAGACCATCTATTCCACGAGATAAAAAGTGGGGGGAGCGGTTGGAAGTCATGCAGTCTACCGTTTGGTACTCTGCGCCACATTCGCATGTTGTCGTGAAAGCCTAGCCCCACTAGTACATAGTTGAGCGGAAGCACCCAACACCGTTTCGAAGACAATTCACTCAAACCCAGACCCGTCTTGGAAGATGAATTCCCAGTGGCAAATTCCAGGAATGAAGTTGTGGAATCGAGTGTTATTATAACTCCCTTCAAAATTTCAAGAATAATCCTTCCAGTCAGCCGCTTTGATCTATAGATAAGCAAGGTTTGTTAGAAGACTTTCAGTGGCAGACACAAAAAGGTGTCTCAATTTTGGACGCCGAGACTGCTCTTGTTCAGCAGCAGTAATCTTAAGGTAGAGCAGGTGGCTGGGCTCCATAGCTTGGCAGGCCAGGGACAATGTAGCTTCTCGGCAATGAATCTCAGCTGGCAGGATACTCGCAAATACTAAAAGGTATTCTGTTGGTGTGGGACGCAGATATCCAGTCACAATATGTAATGTGTTGTTAATGATAGGGTCAATAAGACTTTTCCTAATCATTCATTTTGCAACGGGTTGATCAAAAAATTTAAGGGCACGCTGAGAAAGATGTTGAGGCATTTTTCAAAGCAGTGGTAGAGATACATAAATCCACTTTTATTTGCATACAAGGAGGCTCCCCATGCATCTAACGATTTTTCACCTTTTGAGCTTTTACATAATCGTGCTTTGCGGCGACTCATGAAAATTTTGAAAGATCTTTAAACAAGCAAGTGTAAATCCGCTGGCATCAATACCAGCAACCAGAACGTTTTAGAGCTGCGAGAAACATTGAATGAAACCATGAAGCTTACTCAGGAAGAATTGAAGGCCTTATTTCTACTGTAAAAGTGCTTAAATCACATTTTTGAAAAAATGAGATAAGCTGAAAAAATTGTTTGTTTACTCGCCAGAAATATTCTGACAAAAAAAAATCTTTTCAGGATAATGTACGAAAATCACTTTTTGAATAGCACAGAGGTTTGAAATCTTAGCGTATTTTTATTTTAGAAGTAGGATTTTTAAAAACTTTAAACCTCATTTTCTCAAAACGACCTTTTGTGACTTAGTTACATTTAGAACTAAGCTCTTCAATTAAAGAAAAATCAGGCCAGATACAAAAAAAAATTATGACAAGAAGAAAAAGGACTGATTGCTTAATAAAGAAGACAAGATTTTGATCATGCTACCAACCAATAATAATAAGCTTTTGATGCAGTGAAAATGGCCGCATTAAGTAACTCAAAAGATGAGGGATCATGGTTACAAAATTATGGTTGGTAACAAGGAAGAAAATTATCATGCTAATATGCTGAAATGTACCTTGCCCGAGAATGGGAAACTTTGTGAAAGTGAAAAAGAAGTTTTTAAAGTAATAGCCAGTTCGGAAGTTCACTTGGAAAAAGAAAAACCTAGCATAGACAAGGAATCATTGTTAGCATTAGACACGTACAGGCAAAAAGAATATGTAGGTGACGTCAGGTTGGAAACCGAGTTGAATGACGGTTAAAACAAATACAACAGTTGCAACTTTGTTAAAAATTTATGGTAAAGTTTTTTTGTGTGCCGGGAAAAACGGCAAAGATTGAGCACAAAATTAAAAATTGGTAGAGAAGGAGCCAGTCGGCTCAAAACCCTACTGTTTGCCGTATGCCCTGAGGCAGGAACTAAAGAATGAAATAGCAGAAATGTTGGATATGTGGTTGCTTTGGAATTCAGCATTGCCGTATGAATGGTTCAAACGATATTTTCGTAGATTAGGAAAAGATGAATAAATTGACAATTTCAAATCCGGAGCCAATAAGACTTCAGAGAATCTTTTACAGCAGCTGGGAAAGTCAACTTTTCCTCGAAAATTGAATTTACTAAAGGCTACTGGCAGATATCTGTGATGGAAAAACTTGTATGTAAGACCGCGTTTGCGAACCCGGACGGGAAATACAAATTGCTCCGAATGGTCTTTGGCATGAAGAATTCCGTTGCGATACTTGTACGTAGAATGAGAGAAGTGCTCTCGAGTATGTCTGCTGTTGAAAGCTAGGTAAACAACTTGATTTATGTTATCCAGCAATTGGAGGAAGCACTTCAAAACTTTGGAAAAGGCTTTAAAAAGATTAAGTGAGGCTAACTTCACTGCTCAACTCTCGAAGAGTATTTTCGAGACGTCGTCAGTTGCGTTTTTGGGACATGATATTACATTTAAATGCATCACGCCTAATGACAATAATCTGACCAAAATTGTACATGCGAAGCGCCCAGTCACAAAGAAAGAAGTATGATCGTTACATACAGTTGCTCGGTTACTATCGAAATTATATCGTTTCCTTTGCTATGATTCCCGCACCGCTGACGGCTTGACCAGAAATGAGCAGCCAAAGTTTGTTTAATCGGTTGAAGTTCAAGAAAAAGCTTTTAATACCTTGCGAGAGGCTTCCTGAAGCGGCCCATCTTAAAGTTGCCTAATCACTCAAAAAAACTCACTTTACCTACGGACGCATCCAACAACGGGATTGGGCCCTTTGATGCAATAGTATGAGGGTAAACTTCATCCCGTAAAATACGCAAGTAAAATGTTAACTAATGCGGAGACAAAGTACTTCACGCTTAAAATGGAGTACCTAGCGATAATTTGGGATGTCAAAAAGTTTTGTCTTTTTAATCCGAAAGGAATTTTATTTTGTAAGTTGACCACTAATCACTCAGTTTTCTCACTACGGCTTGTTACAAAAATGATTGGATACTCAAGTAGTCTTTATTTCTACAAAGTTTTGATATCGTGGTGAAGGACATTGCTGGCAAGAATGAAGTATGGCTGACTACCTCAGTCGCATAATTGTATGAGATATTTTGTTGTATAACTTATATTTTGCTGTGTAAGATTATATTTGAATTCAGTTTCAACAGGGGCATATATCACACTTCATTCATACGTTTAAAGACTAATAAATCTAATATTCAAAAATAAAAGCAATTGCAAAAAATTTTGGCTAATTGTCAACTCAGCAATACTATTTAAAGGTTCAAATATTCGACTCAAAACTATTCCAGTTGACAATAATTGTGTTGACAATATATCTCAAATTGCTAAAATCTTTAACAACGTTTTTGTTGAAATGAACCATAGTATTGTAAAAAAAGTTAAAAAACTTCTTCTGGAGACCATAATAATTACCTAAAAGACCTAACATTGCATTCCATTGTTTTGGATTCACCACTCCCAATTGAAATTTTTTACTTAATCAAATCCTCAACTCCACACAAAACTTGGGGTTGTGACAACATTAGCAACTTTCTTTTGCATTTAGGTGCTGTAATTTTAGCTCCAATTTTATCTGTTTCTTTTGCATCGGCATTTGAACTAATAGTTTTTCCCCAAATATTCAAAGCTTCTAAACTTATTTTCATTTTTAAATTTTATTCTAAACAATCATTAATAAATTATCACCCAATTTCCTGCTTTTGCGTTTTTCAAAACTCTAGAAAAACTAATTAAACAGAAATGATTTTTGATAAAAACAAAATCCTGTGTATTGGTCAATATGGTTTTAGGGAAAATCATTCCAAAACCCACTCTCTGCTAGATGTAGTTACAAACAGTAACAATCAATTCACCCAAACAACACACAGCAAATCTCTTAATGGATCTTGAAAAAGCATTTGCTACAGTTCCTCATAAAATTCTTCGTATTAATTTAACCAATATAGCATACAAGGTTCTGCTTTTGCACTAATTGAACATAATTTCTTTAATACATCAATATGTAAGCATAAACAATATCTTTTCTTCTTTACAATTCATGAATATAGGGGTTCCTCAAGGTTCAATATTGGAATCATTACTTTTTTAATTTATACAAACAACATGACCGTTGCTTTAACATTTCTCCAAGACTTTTTACTAATGACATGTGCTTTATCCTTAAAAATGAGTCTTTTCAATCCTTGTGAACAACAACCAACAAAATTTAAAAAATGGGCAACGACAACGAAATTTAAACTAATTCTCAAAAATCTTTTTTTCTATTAATACCCTCAAACTAACTATACATCCCATTAACTTTAATGTCTCCTTTAGTGACTTTACATTAGCTTCTATTAAAAATTATGAATACCTTAGCTTTGTAATTGACAGCAAACTTCAATTCAAACAACATATTCAACAACTTAAAGTCAAAGTTTCTAAATTTGTGAGCATCTTAAGTAAATTAATTCATTTAATCCCATTGTTGCGTATACGTAACACGAAAGTAGGTTGTGCCTTTTTCTTTCTGGAGAGCCGTGTCCACGTGGTTTCTCAATCTTGACTATTCCATTTGAGTTAGGAGTGTTGCAACATCGAGTAGAAAGAAAGAAAAGCTTTAAAATCATTTTTGTCAAATATTTATTTTTGAAGTAGTTTTTGAAAAGCATGGTTTCGAATAAAAGCAGGTATGATGGCTTTCTTCTTGCTAAATTGCAAATTTTATAATATGCGCTTTGCTTTGTAATGTCGTAACTATATATTTAATTAGTTTAACAATTTCAGTTTGTACAACGTCTAGTAGAAATTTTGTCATAAAAACGCCTCAATGATTTTGTTGCGCTTACGCAACATTGGGCGTCTCGTTCTGACATGTTGTTGCGTATACGCAACAATGGGCATATTTGACACGTAATTATTATAAAAATCGTTTTTATACAGTCAACTAATCACTTATGAACTAGCTGCATTGGTACAAATTGTTGTCTCGATAGAAATATATCGTTAAAATAGAGATCTGACCAGGTGACTAGTATGGCGCAACCAACTTATGCTAGACCACGATTACGTAGAACAAGAGTTCGATTCTTGCCATGGTCAATATTATATCAAACATTTTCTTTTTCAGCTGTAACATTAGCGCTTTTTTTAGGTTGAGGCTGATTGAGACTTTATAGATTATGTTTTGTATGTGATATATTTATTTTGTTTATGCATTTACATTATTCGGTTGTTCATAAAATTTATATAAAAGTCAAAAATATGTTGCAGTATAATTGGTATTAAGAATCGAACCTCAAATAAAAACTTATAATTTCTTCAAAATTGTACCCAAACAAGGAGCATTTTCTTGATGAAGATGGACAATTTATTTTGGTGCGATGGTGCGACAATGGTGTACAGTAGTGAGCATCGCCTCCAACCAGCACGGTCTTCAGCCCATTAAAAGGGTTTAGCGTTATTGTGCTTTCAAAAAATAAAAAATCAATGTGCAGATGCCCAACTTAATTAGCAAGTATAATCAAAATATTGGAGGCGTGGATTGTGTGGACGAAAACGTTGAACACCATCGAATCAGCGTTCGCGGGAAAAAATGGTATTTTCCCTTTTTATCATACCTTTTTAATGTTTGCGCGAAAAGAGCCTGCCTATTTGCGCGTCAAGGAGGGTATGATGACGACCTGCTAACATTCACTCGTTCAACTGCGCAAGCTTGGTTGAAACAGTATGGGAATCCTCCCAAAAATGATAAAAGGCGTCACACGTTTGCCAGTGTGATTGGTGTGGAGAAGCTATTTGACAACGTTGGCCACTTTATAGCGGAGTCAAATCCTAAAATCAGAAAGCGTTGCAAAACGTGTCAAAGCAATTCCATATATTTTTGTGTAAAATGTGATGTTTATTTGCACTCGAAATGCTTTTTGGAGTATCATTTAAAAAATAAATAAATGACTTTTTCCTGACTGTTATTAGTGTAACAATATACATGTAAACTCAATTAATCGCAAAGTTTATGACAGAACGGCGGCAAACAAGACGCGTAAAAAGATTGCTGACACTGCTAGTTGATATATCGTATTCCCAATGTTGCTCTTACGCAACATCGATGCGTTGCGGTGTGCCCAGTGTTGCGTATACGTAACACCACATTTAGGCTTATAACTTAAATAAAAACAAAAAAGATTGATTTCTGACACCAGATTTGTTCTAGGAAAAATAAAACTCAAATAATATGTAAATTTCGCAAGGATTTGAAAAAATTAATTTTTCTGAGAACAAATGGGTTAAAATGCGTCTGTTCTTCATCTTCCTTCCTTCTTCTTTACTATGCTGTAATTTATCCTCAATTTATGGTCTTTCTATCTGAGTTAATATCTTTCTTTTTATTTGCTAAAATTACAACGTTTTCAAAACAAAGCTATTTGTGTAATATCAAACTGTCGTACAAATTCTTCAACTTTTCCGCTTTATTTTAAATTAAAAATTTTTAAATTCACGAATTCTATATATTTGAAATTGCAAAAATTATGCACCGATTCTCCATACCAGTGTTTTTCAAAAGGTGCGTCATGACACTTTACTGTGTCGCGAAATGGGCTTTGGGGTGTCGCAAATATATCTTACACTTTATAAAAATTAAAAATCAACTAACGAGTAAATTTGTAAAGAGCTCAAATTTAGAACAAATAAAATGAGATAATGAGATTCGTAAGCAGGACAATTGTCATTAAGTGACAAACAAGAACTTATTGCACTGAGGAATGATTGCACTCTTCAAATACAATTCAATGATGAAATTCGCTTAAGAAATTTCTGGATTAGCATCTGGAAGGAATTTCTTGCATTGTATAATACTGTCATTAATATTTTAATACTATTTTTAACCTCTTACTTGTACAAGCTGGCATTTTCTGCATTAAATTAAATTCTTCTTCTTCTTTCGGCCTTTCCCTTCAATCAGGGGTAGCCACAGCGTATCATCTTTCTCCAAACCGTCCTATTTCAATGTCAGTTTCCTTCGCACCAACTTCCCCATATCTTCTTTCACTACATCTAAAAATCTTCTCTTTGGTCTCCCTCTTTACCTTCTTCCCGGTAACTCCATTTCCATCATCTTTCTTCCTACATAGTCTTGGTATCTTTCATGACATGTTCATACCACCTCAGCCTTCCCTCCCTCATCTTTATTTCTAACCCTTCTACATTAACTGTATCCTTGATGTACTTGTTTCTAATCTTGTCTTTTCTCTCACTCCCAAAGCAAACCTCACATTTTCATCTTTGCAACTTCCATCTCTTCCACTTGTTTCTTTGTGACAGCCACCCGTCTCAAGTCCATACACCATTGCTGGTCTCACCACTGAACTGTACACTTTTTCTTTTACTCTAGCTGGTAACCTTCTGTGGCAGATTACTCCCGATACTTTTCTCCATCCATTCCATCCTGTCTGCACACTCCTCCTTATCTCCCTCTTACAACTACCCTTTTGTTTCACCGTTGATTCCAAATACTTAAATTCTTTTACTCTTGGCACTTTTGTGTCCTCTATCTTCACTGTTTTTTCATCATTTCCTTTATTTACGTACAGGATGTTTGGTCTTTGACCTACTTATTTTCATCCCTCTTCTTTCCAACGCATACCTCCAACATTCTAGTCTCTGTTCCACTTCTGCTCTGGTTTCTTCGCAAATCAAAAATCGGCCTTAAATTAAATAAAAGGAAAAAACGGGAAAGACTTATTTTTGTAGAAGAGAAGCTGAAAGTAGCTTTGTCCAACAACGCACCTCAAGTTTTTACTGTATTAAAATACAATGATTATCAATTAATGAAAAATTTTATTTACTAAAATGTGTCTCACGACTCAAAAGATTTTGTAAATGTGTAGTATTGACAAAAATTTTGAACAACACTGCTTAAAACTATTTCTCCCAGCCTGTTTTTCATTCTTTTTTTCTTATACCACTTGCATACACAATTGGCTCACTAAATCTACTTCTCTAAATAACCTTTATCTTTCCAAATTCTTTTCTTCGCGATGTTAACAATTAATTAAATGCCAAGGATCTAAAATTTGGAACCCGCTGTTCCGGAGCTTTAAAAAAACTTTTTAATAAATTCAAGCTTGATCTCAAACGCAATTACTAGAATCATACCAATAAATTAGTTAGATCCGACTCTTTTTTTTGCGCAAAAATTTCCAAGCAACATTTGGGTGGCCGCTTGACTCGAAGACCTTAATCGATTTCTTTGCAGTGCCCCTTAGAGATTGTGCCTTGCTTTGTTAATTTTGTCATTATTGTTGTTTTTTTTCTTGTTGATATTACTTGGTTTTAATTACACTGGTCAACATACATTTTTGCGCCAAAAAAGTTTTATATGTTTTAGAATATTTTGATATGGCTAAATTCGAATATGACCTTGATTTTTTCCAATTGGCTCTAGTTTTTGAGGTGTTTTTTATTTTTTCCAAAAAATTGCTAAAGATTTTAATGCCACTGTATTTGTCTTTTAAAGCATGTCCATAAAGTATTCTTTTATTTTTAATGTGATATCGTGAAAGGCAGCAACCGTTATTACACAGAGCTTTCTACAGTATATACAAATCATGTTTAATGTGAAAATCAAGCAAAAACTCAAAAAATTAGACAATATTAACAGTTAAACAGCAGTTAAGACATCAAAACACAAGTACTAGTTTTAGTCACGATCAAAACGTACCGATACATTGCTTAAACTCTGAAAGCACATTGATTAGAAATACGAGTATAATACTATAAAATTAGTCGAAGTTTATAAATTTTGGTCTTTGCCAAAAGTCAAAAGCTAAAAAATCGCTTGTAAAGCTACAAATATGCAATATAATAACATACGTACAGCTAAGTAACTTGCGTGTGTGGAAAATAGAGTCTGCTAACTTGAATTTTAAAAGATTTTTCAATATTTTACTACTAAAGTGATGGAATGTTACACCAAAAAGTAGACATAAAAGAGTACTTAGTAGAAAATAAGAAACATACTACACAAGAGACATTTTCAATACGCATTGATTCTCATAGGCTTACTTGTGTTAGCATTTGGAAGAATACAAAATTTAATGATTTTTTTCTTATCAAAAATGAAAAATATCGATATCTCAAAAATTAGAACCAATTCAAAGAAACGTATGTCATTTTTTGGACTTCAAGATACTCTAAAACTGTCAAAATATTTTGGACACTTAAAAAAAAATTTTTTACTGGCCAGTGTTATTAGTCACTGATATCTTATTTTTCTCGAAAAATGAATATATATAGACCAGGATGGTTCAAGAGTGCGAGCATGAAGGGTAACATTCCCACTTAAGAAAAAATTTGCGGGCCACAAACGAGAATATATTCTATTGTGAAAAAAACTTTTTTGCTGCATCTGCACGCTTGATACAATTTTGGATTAGATTAATTTATTTATTCATTTATTTTAAAAAACATTTTTTATCTCTATATCTATTCTTCCGACTCGCAGGAAAGCGACGAAGGCGCTAATACATTGGGTAAACAATTACCCCAGCCTGCTCCTGAAGATTTCAAGATATTGCTGTCCGTTTGAATTAAATAGAGATATGACTTTAATTTAGAACTGCTTGCCAAGACCACCAAGCAGGTTTTTGTTTGCCAACGACTCAATAAAATGATTTTTGCAAAAAAATACACAAGACACCAGCACAATAGCAAAACAATTCATCGTTTCTTGGTTTTGATAATTGTGTCAATGTCTGCTTTAATTTCGGTGGTCAACAGACTTAAACAGGCATTCAGGGTTTTATCAGGCATTCTGTTTCGTGTGTTGCTTTTTATTTGATCAAAATTGAAAAAAGCACTTTCACAAATGTCTACGTGCTGCCCAACTTGGAACACATTTTTTGTGCAAAGTCTCTTTAAGTTGGGAAACTGCTCTTTGCTTACAAGCTTCCAAAACGCGTCGTAACGCTTATTCTTTCTTGACAAAAGAATTCTTGTTTACATAATTCTTGCTAAAGATAAGGTGGTTTAGACTCCACGCCTACTTATATTGAATCGTTGAAAATCTCCACTTTTACTTTCAACTAATTAAAGTCAGCAAATCTATCATTAAACTCATTATTGATTTCACAAATTCTCTCAAAAAATGCAGAAAAAAAAGCTTTTTTTTTCAAATAATTCGCTGCTTGAAGAAAAATGGGTCGCATTATTTTTTGTTAAGAAGCCCTAAACAGCACAAATTTCTCAACAAGTTTCAATATTTTGCCTGCACTTAGCCATTGAATTTTGGAGTAAAAGGTAACATCTTCATATTTACCCTTCACGTCTTTTAAGAACCAAATGAATTTTCTGTGTCTCTGGGCTGTGTTTTACCCATTATGATTTTCACTATATTTCTCACATAAATCATAATATTATTCATATGCAAAATTTTTGTACATACGAGTACTGTAGTGCTTCTTGGTTAATGATGCTGTTACAATCAGCTAAATTGATGGCAACGTAGCCCGGGGGAGCTCCAAGGCCTTGGCCAACTGCACTTCCTTGAAAACGTTCAACTGCACCAAAACTAAAAATCTTTATTCCAAAACCAAACTTGAATCACAAACCCGAGGAAAAGATCGAGACGATTCAATCCAATTTAGTTTAAGTCACACGAAATACAATGATCAAAGGCACAGCTAACATACAACACAGTTGACAAATAAATTAAGTGATGGCTCTTTCCGGCAACCAAAAAGACAACTGAACTCAATTTAAAGCAATAATAAAAAGGAATCAAATTTAACATAAACGAAATGTTAATCAAACAAAAAATGTAACAAAGGCGCGAACTATTACAACATGAGTCAAAGGCCGGAATGAGACCGAGTTTGATTCCTATAAAAAGTATAACTTACATTAGTGATTCTCTAACAGATACAATGAAATGTTGGGTAATGCACCGAACGATCTTTTGGAATGCCCTTCAGCCCATTCCTTTGTCCTGTCATTGCCCTTGCACTATCAGTTACAAAATATGCATACTTCTCAAAACCCTCACAAGCATCAACAATAGCAATGAGGTTGTTATATATGTCAATAGCTTTTGTAATCTCATGAACTGAAGATATTTATAACAGTTCTTTGCAAACGGTAAAGTTTTCGTCAACAATTCGGATGAAAATTAAAAGTATACTGATATCACTGATGTCGGTATTTTTTTCAAAAGCCAGAAAGAAGTAATTGCAGTGCTGAACAACTCCTTTATATTGTAAAATCACGTTGTCGCTAAAATCTGCTTTTCTTTTGCAACAGTTTCATAAGATAAAGACAATTTTCAAAACTTCTGACAATTTTTTGTCACCAAAAGCAAGGACCATCTTAATCGCACACTCTTTTGTAATTCTCCCTTCACGAAAAACTTTTTCATGTTTAGCAAGCGTTAGCGCCACTTCGCAAAGAGCTTTCAGATCTGCAGCTAAATTAAGTTTTGCAAAATTAATCAACATTTTCTTTTGATTGTTATACTTGCTTTTCAATATTTTAAAATTGCTTTCTTATAAATTTTGTGGTATTTCTCGTTTTTTTCTCGTGTTTGGTTCTGTCATACTGTATCACGTTATATTAAATTCCTTCGTAACGATGCACTGTGGTTCAACATTGTTATTTGTAAAGAAATACCAGAATTAATTACTTTTCGTCGCAGTTAAAATTAAACTTCCTCTTTTCCTCTGACAGTTTTTTTTGAGACACATTTTTGCTATACTCAACTAATCGACACGGTGACTTTCGAAACCAAGTCGCGTCATTGTGTTGTGTCTTCCAAAAAACACTTTACGAATCTGTCCTCGGCTTGTTAGTTTGAACAAACAAATCGAAATATCGGTCATATCTCCAAACAAATCTAAAATCCAAAACTAAATATTTCAACCAGACAGCAATAACTTGGCATTTCAAGAAGCAAGTTGGATTAATTTCTTGACAGTTGCTCTATGTCAAGTGTCTTTAATGTTTTGTTGCGAGTCAAATAGAAATACATGTAAAGATTTCTTTCTTAAAATAAGCGATTGACACTATACGAACATTTGTTTAAACAATTATAGTTTATAAACATTACAAAATTGACTTGCAATGTAAGTCTCTACATATTTGTTTGTGAAGAAATATGTAGAAATTCAAACAAATATGTAGAAATTCAAACATTTGTTTAACAAATTACTGCATGATGTCGCATAGTATGACAAACATAACAGTGCTGCATTATTGAAGCATCTGAACTCATGTTTAAATGCTTCAATGTAGTAAATGCAATCACTCAACATGTAGTAAATGAGATCATTATGATGAATGTAACAAAGTTTAATTTTTTGTGGAACGAAGTCCAATTTTTTTGTAGTGACTGTAACCACTAACCTAAGTAATTTTTGTAGTTTTCAACTATTTCCTTTTAAAATAATAATCGACTAAAACTTTTCAGAATCACTTTGTTTCAGTAAACGTTCGAATTAATTTCGTAAGTGTAAACTTTCGATTTTATTTCCAACTAAATCTAAGTTAGTTTGTTAATCAGTTTTAGAAAAGTAAGTTTGTTTTAGTGAAAAAACATTTAATGTGTTGCAGATTAAAGAAATATATCTTTGGTACATTGATCTCGATCATGATTGCGTTCAATTCATTGCCAAATGCATAAGCAATGACGGGAAACTATCACTTTTTGAATGCAAAACGACAAAACATGGATATGAAACACTTAGTGATGGACTCGGAGACAAACAGGTAATAAAGTCTGAGAAATGTTTATAAAGCTATTGATAGTCGTTAACTGTTTCGAAACTCTAGTAATGTATGAAAACGTTTTCAATAAAATTATTTAGTTTTGTTTTTACCAGGCCTTGTTTGTTTCGGAGTAACACTCAATTAGTATTATTCGTTAGCATTCTAAACAGTTTTTCTTAATCTTTACATGTCGTGTTATAATTAATAAATAGTTCGAAACCTAAAATAAACATGGAAAATGAAATGTTTTTCGTGTGTTTAAGATATTTATTTTTGAGTAATTTAACAGGTAATCGAAAGATTTTGGCCATGCAGTGTGTTTGAATGGTTAACAGCGTGTGATTGACAGTAAACATAATCGACACTATGACATTCGAAACCAAATCGTGTCATTGTGTTGTGTCCTTGGAAAAACACTTTACAAAACTGTCCTCAGTTTGTTAGTTTCAACAAACAAATCGAAATATCGGTCATATTTCCAAATAAATTCAAAATCCAAAACTAAATATTTCAACCAGACAGCAATAACTTGGCATTTCAGGAAACAAGTTGGACTGATTGCTTGACAGTTGCTCTATGTAAAGTGTCTTTAATGTTTTGTTGCGAGTCAGAAAGAAATACATGTAAAGATTTCTTTCTTAAAATAAGCCATTGACACTGTACGAACATTTGTTTAAACAATTATAGTTTATAAACATTACAAAATTGACTTGCAATGTAAGTCAAACACACAAACGAATATGTAGATATTCAAACATTCGTTTGACAAATTACTGTATAATGTCGCATAGCATGACAAACGTAACAGTGCTGTGTTGTTGAAAGATACAACAACATGTACCGAATGTGACCATTTAACTAAGTAATTTTTGTAGTTTTCAACTATTTCCTTTTAAAATAATAATCGACTAAAACTTTTCAGAATCACTTTGTTTCAGTAAACGTTCGAATTAATTTTGTAAGTGTAAACTTTCGATTTTATTTCCAACTAAATCTAAGTTAGTTTGTTAATCAGTTGTAGAAAAGTAAGTTTGTTTTAATGAAAAAACATTTAATGTGTTGTAGATTAAAGAAATATATCTTCGCTACATTGATCTCGATCGTGATTGCGTTCAATTCATTGCCAAATGCATAAGCAATGACGGGAAACTATCACTTTCTAAATGCAAAACGACAAAACATGGATATGAAACACTTAGTGTTGGACTCGGAGACAAACAGGTAATAAAGTCTGAGAAATGTTTATAAAGCTATTGATAGTCGTTAACTGTTTCGAAACTCTAGTAATGTATGAAAACGTTTTCAATAAAATTATTTAGTTTTGTTTTTACCAGGCCTTGTTTGTTTCGGAGTAACACTCAATTAGTATTATTCGTTAGCATTCTAAACAGTTTTTCTTAATCTTTACATGTCGTGTTATAATTAATAAACAGTTCGAAATCTAAAATAAACATGGAAAATGAAATGTTTTTCATGTGTTTAAGATATTTATTTTTGAGTAATTTAACAGGTAATCGAAAGATTTTGGCCATGCAGTGTGTTTGAATGGTTAACAGCGTGTGATTGACAGTAAACATAATCGACACTATGACATTCGAAACCAAATCGTGTCATTGTGTTGTGTCCTTGGAAAAACACTTTACCAAGCTGTCCTCGGCTTGTTGGTTTCAACAAACAAATCGAAATATCGGTCATATTTCCAAATAAATTCAAAATCCAAAACTAAATATTTCAACCAGACAGCAATAACTTGGCATTTCAGGAAACAAGTTGGACTGATTGCTTGACAGTTGCTCTATGTAAAGTGTCTTTAATGTTTTGTTGCGAGTCAGAAAGAAATACATGTAAAGATTTCTTTCTTAAAATAAGCCATTGACACTGTATGAACATTTGTTTGAACAATTATAGTTTATAAACATTACAAAATTGACTTGCAATGTAAGTCAAACACACAAACGAATATGTAGATATTCAAACATTCGTTTGACAAATTACTGTATAATGTCGCATAGTATGACAAACATAACAGTGCTGTGTTATTGAAGAATGCAACAACATGTAGCGAATGTGACCATTCAACTAAGTAATTTTTGTAGTTTTCAACTATTTCCTTTTAAAATAATAATCGACTAAAACTTTTCAGAATCACTTTGTTTCAGTAAACGTTCGAATTAATTTCGTAAGTGTAAACTTTCGATTTTATTTCCAACTAAATCTAAGTTAGTTTGTTAATCAGTTTTAGAAAAGTAAGTTTGTTTTAATGAAAAAACATTTAATGTGTTGCAGATTAAAGAAATAGATCTTTCCTTCATTGATCTCGATCGTGATTGCGTTCAATTCATTGCCAAATGCATAAGCAATGACGGGAAACTATCACTTTCTAAATGCAAAACGACAAAACATGGATATGAAACACTTAGTGATGGACTCGGAGACAAACAGGTAATAAAGTCTGAGAAATGTTTATAAAGCTATTGATAGTCGTTAACTGTTTCGAAACTCTAGTAATGTATGAAAACGTTTTCAATAAAATTATTTAGTTTTGTTTTTACCAGGCCTTGTTTGTTTCGGAGTAACACTCAATTAGTATTATTCGTTAGCATTCTAAACAGTTTTTCTTAATCTTTACATGTCGTGTTATAATTAATAAACAGTTCGAAACCTAAAATGAACATGGAAAATGAAATGTTTTTCATGTGTTTAAGATATTTATTTTTGAGTAATTTAACAGGTAATCGAAAGATTTTGGCCATGCAGTGTGTTTGAATGGTTAACAGCGTGTGATTGACAGTAAACATAATCGACACTATGACATTCGAAACCAAATCGTGTCATTGTGTTGTGTCCTTGGAAAAACACTTTACCAAGCTGTCCTCGGCTTGTTGGTTTCAACAAACAAATCGAAATATCGGTCATATTTCCAAATAAATTCAAAATCCAAAACTAAATATTTCAACCAGACAGCAATAACTTGGCATTTCAGGAAACAAGTTGGACTGATTGCTTGACAGTTGCTCTATGTAAAGTGTCTTTAATGTTTTGTTGCGAGTCAGAAAGAAATACATGTAAAGATTTCTTTCTTAAAATAAGCCATTGACACTGTACGAACATTTGTTTAAACAATTATAGTTTATAAACATTACAAAATTGACTTGCAATGTAAGTCAAACACACAAACAAATATGTAGATATTCAAACATTCGTTTGACAAATTACTGTATAATGTCGCATAGTATGACAAACGTAACAGTGCTGTGTTATTGAAGAATGCAACAACATGTAGCGAATGTGACCATTCAACTAAGTAATTTTTGTAGTTTTCAACCATTTTCTTTTAAAATAATAATCGACTAAAACTTTTCAGAATCACTTTGTTTCAGTAAACGTTCGAATTAATTTCGTAAGTGTAAACTTTCGATTTTATTTCCAACTAAATCTAAGTTAGTTTGTTAATCAGTTTTAGAAAAGTAAGTTTGTTTTAATGAAAAAACATTTAATGTGTTGCAGATTAAAGAAATAGATCTTTGGTACATTGATCTCGATCGTGATTGCGTTCAATTCATTGCCAAATGCATAAGCAATGACGGGAAACTATCACTTTCTAAATGCAAAACGACAAAACATGGATATGAAACACTTGGTGTTGGACTCGGAGACAAACAGGTAATAAAGTCTGAGAAATGTTTATAAAGCTATTGATAGTCGTTAACTGTTTCGAAACTCTAGTAATGTATGAAAACGTTTTCAATAAAATTATTTAGTTTTGTTTTTACCAGGCCTTGTTTGTTTCGGAGTAACACTCAATTAGTATTATTCGTTAGCATTCTAAACAGTTTTTCTTAATCTTTACATGTCGTGTTATAATTAATAAACAGTTCGAAACCTAAAATAAACATGGAAAATGAAATGTTTTTCATGTGTTTAAGATATTTATTTTTGAGTAATTTAACAGGTAATCGAAAGATTTTGGCCATGCAGTGTGTTTGAATGGTTAACAGCGTGTGATTGACAGTAAACATAATTGACACTATGACATTCGAAACCAAATCGTGTCATTGTGTTGTGTCCTTGGAAAAACACTTTACCAAGCTGTCCTCGGCTTGTTGGTTTCAACAAACAAATCGAAATATCGGTCATATTTCCAAATAAATTCAAAATCCAAAACTAAATATTTCAACCAGACAGCAATAACTTGGCATTTCAGGAAACAAGTTGGACTGATTGCTTGACAGTTGCTCTATGTAAAGTGTCTTTAATGTTTTGTTGCGAGTCAGAAAGAAATACATGTAAAGATTTCTTTCTTAAAATAAGCCATTGACACTGTACGAACATTTGTTTAAACAATTATAGTTTATAAACATTACAAAATTGACTTGCAATGTAAGTCAAACACACAAACGAATATGTAGATATTCAAACATTCGTTTGACAAATTACTGTATAATGTCGCATAGTATGACAAACATAACAGTGCTGTGTTATTGAAGAATGCAACAACATGTAGCGAATGTGACCATTCAACTAAGTAATTTTTGTAGTTTTCAACCATTTTCTTTTAAAATAATAATCGACTAAAACTTTTCAGAATCACTTTGTTTCAGTAAACGTTCGAATTAATTTCGTAAGTGTAAACTTTCGATTTTATTTCCAACTAAATCTAAGTTAGTTTGTTAATCAGTTTTAGAAAAGTAAGTTTGTTTTAATGAAAAAACATTTAATGTGTTGTAGATTAAAGAAATAGATCTTTGGTACATTGATCTCGATCGTGATTGCGGTCAATTCATTGCCAAATGCATAAGCAATGACGGGAAACTATTACTTTCTGAATGCAAAACGACAAAACATGGATATGAAACACTTGGTGTTGGACTCGGAGACAAACAGGTAATAAAGTCTGAGAAATGTTTATAAAGCTATTGATAGTCGTTAACTGTTTCGAAACTCTAGTAATGTATGAAAACGTTTTCAATAAAATTATTTAGTTTTGTTTTTACCAGGCCTTGTTTGTTTCGGAGTAACACTCAATTAGTATTATTCGTTAGCATTCTAAACAGTTTTTCTTAATCTTTACATGTCGTGTTATAATTAATAAACAGTTCGAAACCTAAAATAAACATGGAAAATGAAATGTTTTTCATGTGTTTAAGATATTTATTTTTGAGTAATTTAACAGGTAATCGAAAGATTTTGGCCATGCAGTGTGTTTGAATGGTTAACAGCGTGTGATTGACAGTAAACATAATCGACACTATGACATTCGAAACCAAATCGTGTCATTGTGTTGTGTCCTTGGAAAAACACTTTACAAAACTGTCCTCAGTTTGTTAGTTTCAACAAACAAATCGAAATATCGGTCATATTTCCAAATAAATTCAAAATCCAAAACTAAATATTTCAACCAGACAGCAATAACTTGGCATTTCAGGAAACAAGTTGGACTGATTGCTTGACAGTTGCTCTATGTAAAGTGTCTTTAATGTTTTGTTGCGAGTCAGAAAGAAATACATGTAAAGATTTCTTTCTTAAAATAAGCCATTGACACTGTACGAACATTTGTTTAAACAATTATAGTTTATAAACATTACAAAATTGACTTGCAATGTAAGTCAAACACACAAACGAATATGTAGATATTCAAACATTCGTTTGACAAATTACTGTATAATGTCGCATAGTATGACAAACATAACAGTGCTGTGTTATTGAAGAATGCAACAACATGTAGCGAATGTGACCATTCAACTAAGTAATTTTTGTAGTTTTCAACTATTTCCTTTTAAAATAATAATCGACTAAAACTTTTCAGAATCACTTTGTTTCAGTAAACGTTCGAATTAATTTCGTAAGTGTAAACTTTCGATTTTATTTCCAACTAAATCTAAGTTAGTTTGTTAATCAGTTTTAGAAAAGTAAGTTTGTTTTAATGAAAAAACATTTAATGTGTTGCAGATTAAAGAAATAGATCTTTCCTTCATTGATCTCGATCGTGATTGCGTTCAATTCATTGCCAAATGCATAAGCAATGACGGGAAACTATCACTTTCTAAATGCAAAACGACAAAACATGGATATGAAACACTTAGTGATGGACTCGGAGACAAACAGGTAATAAAGTCTGAGAAATGTTTATAAAGCTATTGATAGTCGTTAACTGTTTCGAAACTCTAGTAATGTATGAAAACGTTTTCAATAAAATTATTTAGTTTTGTTTTTACCAGGCCTTGTTTGTTTCGGAGTAACACTCAATTAGTATTATTCGTTAGCATTCTAAACAGTTTTTCTTAATCTTTACATGTCGTGTTATAATTAATAAACAGTTCGAAACCTAAAATGAACATGGAAAATGAAATGTTTTTCATGTGTTTAAGATATTTATTTTTGAGTAATTTAACAGGTAATCGAAAGATTTTGGCCATGCAGTGTGTTTGAATGGTTAACAGCGTGTGATTGACAGTAAACATAATCGACACTATGACATTCGAAACCAAATCGTGTCATTGTGTTGTGTCCTTGGAAAAACACTTTACCAAGCTGTCCTCGGCTTGTTGGTTTCAACAAACAAATCGAAATATCGGTCATATTTCCAAATAAATTCAAAATCCAAAACTAAATATTTCAACCAGACAGCAATAACTTGGCATTTCAGGAAACAAGTTGGACTGATTGCTTGACAGTTGCTCTATGTAAAGTGTCTTTAATGTTTTGTTGCGAGTCAGAAAGAAATACATGTAAAGATTTCTTTCTTAAAATAAGCCATTGACACTGTACGAACATTTGTTTGAACAATTATAGTTTATAAACATTACAAAATTGACTTGCAATGTAAGTCAAACACACAAACGAATATGTAGATATTCAAACATTCGTTTGACAAATTACTGTATAATGTCGCATAGCATGACAAACGTAACAGTGCTGTGTTGTTGAAAGATACAACAACATGTAGCGAATGTGACCATTCAACTAAGTAATTTTTGTAGTTTTCAACTATTTCCTTTTAAAATAATAATTGACTAAAACTTTTCAGAATCACTTTGTTTCAGTAAACGTTCGAATTAATTTCGTAAGTGTAAACTTTCGATTTTATTTCCAACTAAATCTAAGTTAGTTTGTTAATCAGTTTTAGAAAAGTAAGTTTGTTTTAATGAAAAAACATTTAATGTGTTGTAGATTAAAGAAATAGATCTTCGCTACATTGATCTCGATCGTGATTGCGTTCAATTCATTGCCAAATGCATAAGCAATGACGGGAAACTATTACTTTTTGAATGCAAAACGACAAAACATGGATATGAAACACTTAGTGATGGACTCGGAGACAAACAGGTAATAAAGTCTGAGAAATGTTTATAAAGCTATTGATAGTCGTTAACTGTTTCGAAACTCTAGTAATGTATGAAAACGTTTTCAATAAAATTATTTAGTTTTGTTTTTACCAGGCCTTGTTTGTTTCGGAGTAACACTCAATTAGTATTATTCGTTAGCATTCTAAACAGTTTTTCTTAATCTTTACATGTCGTGTTATAATTAATAAACAGTTCGAAACCTAAAATAAACATGGAAAATGAAATGTTTTTCATGTGTTTAAGATATTTATTTTTGAGTAATTTAACAGGTAATCGAAAGATTTTGGCCATGCAGTGTGTTTGAATGGTTAACAGCGTGTGATTGACAGTAAACATAATCGACACTATGACATTCGAAACCAAATCGTGTCATTGTGTTGTGTCCTTGGAAAAACACTTTACCAAGCTGTCCTCGGCTTGTTGGTTTCAACAAACAAATCGAAATATCGGTCATATTTCCAAATAAATTCAAAATCCAAAACTAAATATTTCAACCAGATAGCAATAACTTGGCATTTCAGGAAACAAGTTGGACTGATTGCTTGACAGTTGCTCTATGTAAAGTGTCTTTAATGTTTTGTTGCGAGTCAGAAAGAAATACATGTAAAGATTTCTTTCTTAAAATAAGCCATTGACACTGTACGAACATTTGTTTAAACAATTATAGTTTATAAACATTACAAAATTGACTTGCAATGTAAGTCAAACACACAAACGAATATGTAGATATTCAAACATTCGTTTGACAAATTACTGCATGATGTCGCATAGTATGACAAACGTAACAGTGCTGTGTTGTTAAAAGATACAACAACATGTAGCGAATGTGATCATTCAACTAAGTAATTTTTGTAGTTTTCAACTATTTCCTTTTAAAATAATAATTGACTAAAACTTTTCAGAATCACTTTGTTTCAGTAAACGTTCGAATTAATTTTGTAAGTGTAAACTTTCGATTTTATTTCCAACTAAATCTAAGTTAGTTTGTTAATCAGTTTTAGAAAAGTAAGTTTGTTTTAATGAAAAAACATTTAATGTGTTGCAGATTAAAGAAATAGATCTTTGGTACATTGATCTCGATCGTGATTGCGGTCAATTCATTGCCAAATGCATAAGCAATGACGGGAAACTATCACTTTCTAAATGCAAAACGACAAAACATGGATATGAAACACTTAGTGATGGACTCGGAGACAAACAGGTAATAAAGTCTGAGAAATGTTTATAAAGCTATGGATAGTCGTTAACTGTTTCGAAACTCTAGTAATGTATGAAAACGTTTTCAATAAAATTATTTAGTTTTGTTTTTACCAGGCCTTGTTTGTTTCGGAGTAACACTCAATTAGTATTATTCGTTAGCATTCTAAACAGTTTTTCCTAATCTTTACATGTCGTGCTATAATTAATAAATAGTTCGAAACCTAAAATAAACATGGAAAATGAAATGTTTTTCGTGTGTTTAAGATATTTATTTTTGAGTAATTTAACAGGTAATCGAAAGATTTTGGCCATGCAGTGTGTTTGAATGGTTAACAGCGTGTGATTGACAGTAAACATAATCGACACTATGACATTCGAAACCAAATCGTGTCATTGTGTTGTGTCCTTGGAAAAACACTTTACAAAACTGTCCTCGGTTTGTTAGTTTCAACAAACAAATCGAAATATCGGTCATATTTCCAAATAAATTCAAAATCCAAAACTAAATATTTCAACCAGACAGCAATAACTTGGCATTTCAGGAAACAAGTTGGACTGATTGCTTGACAGTTGCTCTATGTAAAGTGTCTTTAATGTTTTGTTGCGAGTCAGAAAGAAATACATGTAAAGATTTCTTTCTTAAAATAAGCCATTGACACTGTACGAACATTTGTTTAAACAATTATAGTTTATAAACATTACAAAATTGACTTGCAATGTAAGTCAAACACACAAACGAATATGTAGATATTCAAACATTCGTTTGACAAATTACTGTATAATGTCGCATAGCATGACAAACGTAACAGTGCTGTGTTGTTGAAAGATACAACAACATGTAGCGAATGTGACCATTCAACTAAGTAATTTTTGTAGTTTTCAACTATTTCCTTTTAAAATAATAATTGACTAAAACTTTTCAGAATCACTTTGTTTCAGTAAACGTTCGAATTAATTTCGTAAGTGTAAACTTTCGATTTTATTTCCAACTAAATCTAAGTTAGTTTGTTAATCAGTTTTAGAAAAGTAAGTTTGTTTTAATGAAAAAACATTTAATGTGTTGTAGATTAAAGAAATAGATCTTCGCTACATTGATCTCGATCGTGATTGCGTTCAATTCATTGCCAAATGCATAAGCAATGACGGGAAACTATTACTTTTTGAATGCAAAACGACAAAACATGGATATGAAACACTTAGTGATGGACTCGGAGACAAACAGGTAATAAAGTCTGAGAAATGTTTATAAAGCTATTGATAGTCGTTAACTGTTTCGAAACTCTAGTAATGTATGAAAACGTTTTCAATAAAATTATTTAGTTTTGTTTTTACCAGGCCTTGTTTGTTTCGGAGTAACACTCAATTAGTATTATTCGTTAGCATTCTAAACAGTTTTTCTTAATCTTTACATGTCGTGTTATAATTAATAAACAGTTCGAAACCTAAAATAAACATGGAAAATGAAATGTTTTTCATGTGTTTAAGATATTTATTTTTGAGTAATTTAACAGGTAATCGAAAGATTTTGGCCATGCAGTGTGTTTGAATGGTTAACAGCGTGTGATTGACAGTAAACATAATCGACACTATGACATTCGAAACCAAATCGTGTCATTGTGTTGTGTCCTTGGAAAAACACTTTACCAAGCTGTCCTCGGCTTGTTGGTTTCAACAAACAAATCGAAATATCGGTCATATTTCCAAATAAATTCAAAATCCAAAACTAAATATTTCAACCAGATAGCAATAACTTGGCATTTCAGGAAACAAGTTGGACTGATTGCTTGACAGTTGCTCTATGTAAAGTGTCTTTAATGTTTTGTTGCGAGTCAGAAAGAAATACATGTAAAGATTTCTTTCTTAAAATAAGCCATTGACACTGTACGAACATTTGTTTAAACAATTATAGTTTATAAACATTACAAAATTGACTTGCAATGTAAGTCAAACACACAAACGAATATGTAGATATTCAAACATTCGTTTGACAAATTACTGCATGATGTCGCATAGCATGACAAACGTAACAGTGCTGTGTTGTTAAAAGATACAACAACATGTAGCGAATGTGACCATTCAACTAAGTAATTTTTGTAGTTTTCAACTATTTCCTTTTAAAATAATAATCGACTAAAACTTTTCAGAATCACTTTGTTTCAGTAAACGTTCGAATTAATTTCGTAAGTGTAAACTTTCGATTTTATTTCCAACTAAATCTAAGTTAGTTTGTTAATCAGTTTTAGAAAAGTAAGTTTGTTTTAATGAAAAAACATTTAATGTGTTGCAGATTAAAGAAATAGATCTTTGGTACATTGATCTCGATCGTGATTGCGGTCAATTCATTGCCAAATGCATAAGCAATGACGGGAAACTATCACTTTCTAAATGCAAAACGACAAAACATGGATATGAAACACTTAGTGATGGACTCGGAGACAAACAGGTAATAAAGTCTGAGAAATGTTTATAAAGCTATTGATAGTCGTTAACTGTTTCGAAACTCTAGTAATGTATGAAAACGTTTTCAATAAAATTATTTAGTTTTGTTTTTACCAGGCCTTGTTTGTTTCGGAGTAACACTCAATTAGTATTATTCGTTAGCATTCTAAACAGTTTTTCCTAATCTTTACAAGTCGTGTTATAATCAGGGCTGGGGAGCCACTGTAGAAGAGCACTAGCTCCGGCTCCAGCTCCGGAGCTATCAAGTACTCATTCACTAACTCCGGCTCCAGCTCCGGAGCTATCAAGCACTTATCCACTAGCTTCGGCTTCGGCTCCCCAGCTCCGGCTCCGGCTCTCCAATTCTTTAGTAAACAAGTAGTTCATCATAAGTGTTTAAATCTTTTTTGCGATAAACTATTCTGTTCGAACAAGAATCACGACTTCTGATCTTTACAATTATATTAATCAAATCCGAAAGCGAGTACCAAGAAATATAAATAAATGAAAATCAATTGTGGCGTTATCTAAACATTGAAAAGGTTAAATCGTAAATATGATGAATTGGCAACTCCTCACTGCAAATAGCTAAACTTTATCTTTTTAATGGAAAACTTTAGAAGCGCATGTGCTCGAAACAGAAAACTTCCAAGAAATTTAACGCACGAGGAAATAAGCGAGAAGGTTTGTAATGAAACATTATTAAGGCAATAAATAAGATTGAGTCAGCCAAATTTTCACTCTATAATTTTAAGAGATAAATTTACGACGTAACAATCATGCGAAAATTGAACCAAATAAAAAATTTAACTTATCCAATTCTCAGGGCTACATTCTGTTTTAGTCATATTAAATTTTGATATTTATTTTCTCTTAATCATTGAGTGTTTAAATTAGTGATGGGATGATGCCAATTTTTTTTTGATTCCGATGCCGATTTTAACAACATTTTTCGATTCCGAATCTTCTTAGTCAGAATTCACCTTGTTTTTTATATGAGGCTAACAATTTTTTTTAAAAGCACCTAGTTTAATTAGTTGCATAATTCATGTAGAGTGCTTCTTCCTTAATTGTTTTAAATTGTTCACCATTAGCCATTGTAAATTAAAGATTATATGTGTATTGAAAAGTGAATCAATCGTACCCGCAGAGTGCCCAATTAAAGAATAAGAGCAATATTTTAATACAAAATTTATTTAATCACTGTTTTGAAAAAACCACAAACATCTGTTGGTTCTTTATTTAAATAGAATCTTGATCCTTATTCAATTAAAAAGATTCTATTTGAAAAAAGATATTTAAATATATTATACAAAATTTATTTAACTACTTTTTAAAAAACCAAAACAGTCTGTTTCATTTTATTGAATCTTCCTGTGTTTACAGGAAAAATAAAGAATAGGCTATAATTATTAGTAAACATAGTACTATGTTTTCATAACATCATTAAGAAAACATAGTACGATAAGTCATTTTAAATAAAAAAATTATTCTAAATAAAAAATCGCAGCTAAATACCATTCGGCTCTATAAGCTTTTTTTTATTCAATTTTTTCAGATAACTATAAATAAAAACAGCTAATTAAACAGCTGATGAAGGACAGGTTTTATTCTTTTTATTTTTTTTAATATCTTTTAATACCAAAAATTTTTTACGTTGAATCATCATCTGTTTCTTTTTTATTTATATTTATTTGTAGTAGTTGAACAAACGAAAGTTTATAGAGCTGAGTACTATTTAACTGAGATTTTTTATTAAGAATAATTTGTTAAACTAATCAAGAAAATAATGCAATTCCTGTGATGTCATATAGGAAAAAATGACTCAGGTTATGCATTCATATTAAGATGACCTGACTTTCCCTGTCTTACCTTAATATGAATAAAAAAAACTGATTTTATTGGATGAAATAGACTATTGAGATTTTTTAAAATAGAGTTTAAATAAATTTTGTACGAAATTGCTCTGATCTTTTCTTTGAGCACTTTGCAGTGAAGTTCGATTCATTCTTGCTTTCTCTCTCTCTCTTCTCATTCGTCTATGCACAAATGAAGTCTCACTCCTTCACCGAATTGCGAGTGTGGCGCCTCTGAGCAAACCGCAGACCATGTTCTAACAGCGTGCCCTATACATCGGGCACCACATGGAGCACGAGATCTGACGATTTTGAATGACGAAACTCGATGCTGGCTTAATAATACCACTGCCAGCATCTGATTCAGGCAATGCAGCAGTCTGGAGTAGTAAAAGGATAAACCCTCGGCCCCAGTCCTGTTTGCGTCTGACCTGGAGTGGATGCCCTTTAAAGGACGACGACGTCTCTCTCTCTCTCTCTCTCTTTCTCTCTACATACTGTATATATGTATATATATATATATATATATATATTGTGTTATTATATGAAACTTAAGCAATACTGTATATATAAATTAGTAAAAAATTAATCGACATGTTTTTGTAGAGCGCTTAATGAAAGTCGGAACAAATACATTGATTTTTCATTTATTACAAAACAACCAAACAGCCTGTTTCATCTATTTCTTAATTTCTTAATCAGATAAAATAAGCTGTAGAGATGTTTTTGCTTAATAAATGAAAAGAAAGATATCTACAGTATATAACACAAAATTTATTTTTATGTTAATGTTTAAAAATCCATAACAGTCAATTTTATTTTATGAAGTTGATCCTATGAACCATTACTGGAGCCGGAGCTATTAAAATTTTTGTGGCTCCAGCTCCGGCTCCGGCTCCGCAGAAATATTTAAAAAGGCTCCGGCTCCTCCAAAATTGGCTGGCTCCATGGCTTCGCGCTCCGGCTCCGGCTCCGGCTCCCCAGCCCTGGTTATAATTAATAAACAGTTCGAAACCTAAAATAAACATGGAAAATGAAATGTTTTTCATGTGTTTAAGATATTTATTTTTGAGTAATTTAACAGGTAATCGAAAGATTTTGGCCATGCAGTGTGTTTGAATGGTTAACAGCGTGTGATTGACAGTAAACATAATCGACACTATGACATTCGAAACCAAATCGCGTCATTGTGTTGTGTCCTTGGAAAAACACTTTACAAAACTGTCCTCGGCTTGTTGGTTTCAACAAACAAATCGAAATATCGGTCATATTTCCAAATAAATTCAAAATCCAAAACTAAATATTTCAACCAGATAGCAATAACTTGGCATTTCAGGAAACAAGTTGGACTGATTGCTTGACAGTTGCTCTATGTAAAGTGTCTTTAATGTTTTGTTGCGAGTCAGAAAGAAATACATGTAAAGATTTCTTTCTTAAAATAAGCCATTGACACTGTACGAACATTTGTTTAAACAATTATAGTTTATAAACATTACAAAATTGACTTGCAATGTAAGTCAAACACACAAACGAATATGTAGAAATCCAAACATTCGTTTGACAAATTACTGTATAATGTCGCATAGCATGACAAACGTAACAGTGCTGTGTTGTTGAAAGATACAACAACATGTACCGAATGTGACCATTCAACTAAGTAATTTTTGTAGTTTTCAACTATTTCCTTTTAAAATAATAATTGACTAAAACTTTTCAGAATCACTTTGTTTCAGTAAACGTTCGAATTAATTTCGTAAGTGTAAACTTTCGATTTTATTTCCAACTAAATCTAAGTTAGTTTGTTAATCAGTTTTAGAAAAGTAAGTTTGTTTTAATGAAAAAACATTTAATGTGTTGCAGATTAAAGAAATAGATCTTCGCTCCATTGATCTCGATCATGATTGCGGTCAATTCATTGCCAAATGCATAAGCAATGACGGGAAACTATCACTTTCTAAATGCAAAACGACAAAACATGGATATGAAACACTTGGTTTTGGACTCGGAGACAAACAGGTAATAAAGTCTGAGAAATGTTTATAAAGCTATTGATAGTCGTTAACTGTTTCGAAACTCTAGTAATGCATGAAAACGTTTTCAATAAAATTATTTAGTTTTGTTTTTACCAGGCCTTGTTTGTTTCGGAGTAACACTCAATTAGTATTATTCGTTAGCATTCTAAACAGTTTTTCTTAATCTTTACATGTCGTGTTATATAATTAATAAATAGTTCGAAACCTAAAATAAACATGGAAAATGAAATGTTTTTCATGTGTTTAAGATATTTATTTTTGAGTAATTTAACAGGTAATCGAAAGATTTTGGCCATGCAGTGTGTTTGAATGGTTAACAGCGTGTGATTGACAGTAAACATAATCGACATTGTGACATTCGAAACCAAATCGTGTCATTGTGTTGTGTCCTTGGAAAAACACTTTACAAAACTGTCCTCGGCTTGTTAGTTTCAACAAACAAATCGAAATATTGGTCATATTTCCAAATAAATTCAAAATCCAAAACTAAATATTTCAACCAGACAGCAATAACTTGGCATTTCAGGAAACAAGTTGGACTGATTGCTTGACAGTTGCTCTATGTAAAGTGTCTTTAATGTTTTGTTGCGAGTCAGAAAGAAATACATGTAAAGATTTCTTTCTTAAAATAAGCCATTGACACTGTATGAACATTTGTTTAAACAATTATAGTTTATAAACATTACAAAATTGACTTGCAATGTAAGTCAAACACACAAACGAATATGTAGAAATCCAAACATTCGTTTGACAAATCACTGTATAATGTCGCATAGTATGACAAACATAACAGTGCTGTGTTGTTGAAAGATACAACAACAGGTCTGGTGCAGAATCGGCCCTAATTTTTTTTATTCTGTCTTTAACTTCTTTCGTTTTCTCGTCTTTTGTTTTCTGCTTCTCGTTTTGTTTCTTTATTATAACTCGTTTTTTTAGCAAAACAGCAACAAATAAATAGCATTTATTAAGTTATACGATTTTTTTTTGATATTTTCACATATTTGTTTCTCTAACATTTCTTAATAATTTTTTTCACATTAATTAAACACTTTTGAAATATAGGTTAAACTACAAAGAATTTAATTTTTTTAATATTTTCTTGGGGTTGATTCTGCTCACGTTTGAATAATGATTTATTTCCAAATACACTTCTCAATAATTATATATTCTTTATACATTCTTAAAATATGCTTTCAAGTTGTAGGAATTGATTTTACTTTATATCATTTATTAAAACGAAAACATTTCGTGACTACCAATTCTGCACAAAATAACATTCGCAGGTTTGTATTCTGAATTTAACTTCAAAAATCAATAATTCGCTTTTCAAACCCTTTTTGGTTATTACTTTTTATATAAATAAAACCCAGCCATCGGAGGCACTTTTTGTGTCTCTTGATGCCGGTCCCAAGCCCGGATAAATGGGGAGGGTTGCGGCAGGAAGGGCATCCGGCATAAAAAAAAATTTTGCCAAAACAGACAAATGCGAAATCATCATCAATCCATACCGGATCGGTCGAGGCCCGGGTTACCAACGACCGCCTCAGGTGTCGCACAGCAGGGCACCTGTGGAAATTATGCTACTGCTAAACATTGTGAAAATAAAAGCAAAAAAAGCGGAGGAAAGCAAGTGAAGAAGCAGCGAGAAGCATGGAAAGGAAGATGCTCACTTATTAGGGTGGGTACTTTAAATATTGGAACGATGACTGGAAGGGGAAGAGAGCTGGCAGATATGATGGAGCGAAGAAATGTAGACATATTGTGTCTACAGGAAACAAGGTGGAAAGGGAGTAAAGCAAGAAACATTGGAGGTGGATGCAAAATATTCTACAACGGAGCTGATGGAAGAAAAAATGGGATAGGGATAGTGCTGAGGGAGGAGCTGGATGAAAGTGTCCTGGAGGTGAAGAGGGTGTCAGACAGACTGATGGCCATGAAACTGGAGGTAAATGGGTCCATCCTAAATATAGTAAGCGCATATGCTCCACAAGTTAACAACAGCATGGAGGAGAAAAATGATTTTTGGGAAGACCTGGATGGATTGATTGAAAGTATATCAAAAGAAGAGAGGATAGTTCTTGGTGCAGATCTTAATGGACATGTGGGCAAAGGAAACATCGAGGATGAGGAAATAATGGGGAGGTACGGTGCTGGAACAAGAAATAAGGAAGGATCAATGGTTGTAGATTTTGGGAAAAGGATGAATTTGGCGATTGTCAATACTTATTTCAAGAAGAAAGATGAACACAGAGTGACATATAAGAGTGGAGGAAAAAGTACCCAAGTAGATTATGTGATGTGCAGAAGGAGAAACTTGAAGGAAATGTGTGATTGTAAGGTAATATTGAATGAGTTTGTCGCAAAACAGCACCGTATGGTGGTATGCAAAATGGCTCTTATGGTGAAAAAGAAAAAGGCAGAGAAAGTAAAGCCAAAGATACGATGGTGGAAACTAAAAGAGACAAGCTGTCAAGAAGCGTTTAGACAAGAGGTGACCAGGATTTTGGGAGGCAAGGATGGGTTACCTGATGAGTGGGACAAAACGGCAGAAATGCTAAGAAAAACAGCTGAAACTGTACTGGGAGTGACATTCGGAAAACGAAAAGGAGACAGGGAGACTTGGTGGTGGAATGAGGAAGTTCAAAAAAGCATAAAAGAAAAGAAAGAGGCAAAGAAAGCATGGGACAAAATAAGAAATGAAAATACTAAAAAGATATACAAAGAAAAGAAGAGTAAGGCAAAGAAGGCAGTTGCAATGGCAAAGGGATGGGCATATGACAATTTGTATGCTAGATTGAAAACAAAAGAAGGTGAAAAAGAGTTGTACAAATTGGCTAGGCAGAGAAACAGAGCAGGGAAAGATGTACAGCATGTGAGGGTTATAAAGGATGAAAATGGTAATGTTATGGTAAATTCGGAAGCAGTGTTAAAGAGATGGAAGGAGTACTTTGAGAAACTGATGAATGAGGAAAATAACAGAGACCCTAGGACAGAGGAAGCAGAAGTGGTTAATGAAGAGGTAAATTGTGTCAGTAGAGAAGAAGTAAAAAATGCACTAAGAAGGATGAAAAAAGGTAAAGCAGTTGGGCCAGATGAGTTGCCAGTAGAAGTTTGGAAGTGCATGGCAGAAATGGGGATAAAGTTTTTGACCAGACTGTTCAACAGAATATTAATGGGTGAACGGATGCCAGAAGAATGGAGAAGGAGTGTGCTTATCCCAATCTATAAAAACAAAGGGGACGCACAGTGCTGTGGAAACTACAGAGGAATAAAGCTAATGAGCCACACAATGAAGGTATGGGAAAGGATTATTGAAGCAAGGTTAAGAGATAGAGTGGAGATCAGCAAACAGCAATATGGATTTATGCCAGGAAAGGGAACCACCGATGCCATGTTTGCTCTAAGAATGTTGATGGAAAAGTACAGGGAAGGTCAAAGAGAGCTACATTGTGTATTTGTGGACCTAGAGAAAGCTTACGACAGGGTTCCACGGGAAGAGCTGTGGTACTGTATGAGAAAATCTGGAATAGTGGAAAAGTATGTACAACTAGTACATGATATTTATGAGGGAAGCGAAACAGTGATGAGGTGTGCAGTAGGAACTACAGAAAGTTTCAAGGTTAAGGTTGGACTGCACCAGGGATCAGCATTAAGTCCATTCCTGTTTGCAGTGATAATGGACAGGCTAACGGATGAAGTAAGGAGAGAACCACCATGGACGATGCTGTTTGCTGATGATATTGTGATTTGTGAAGAGACCAGGGAAGAATTGGAGCAGAGATTATAATCCTGGAAGTATGCATTGGAAAGAAGAGGGATGAAAGTCAGTAGGTCAAAGACCGAATATCTTTGCATAAATGGAGGAAATGATGACGAAACAGTAAAGATGGAGGATGCAAAAGTGCCAAGAGTAAAAGAATTCAAGTATTTGGGATCAACAGTGCAAGAAAGTGGTGGTTGTGAGAGGGAGGTAAAGAAGAGAGTACAGGCAGGATGGAACGGATGGAGAAGAGTATCAGGAGTAATCTGCGACAGGAGGTTACCAGCTAGAGTAAAAGGAAAAGTGTACAGTTCAATGGTAAGACCAGCAATGGTGTATGGACTTGAGACAGTAGCAGTCACAAAAAAACAAGTAGAAGAGATGGAAGTTGCAGAGATGAAAATGCTGAGGTTTGCTATGGGAGTGACGAGAAAAGACAAGGTTAGAAACGAGAACATCAGGAGTACTGTTAAGGTTGAACAGTTAGGAATGAAGATGAGGGAGGGCAGGCTGAGGTGGTATGGACATGTCATGAGGAGAGACCAAGAGTATGTAGGAAGAAAAATGATGGAAATGGAGTTACCGGGAAAGAGGAGAAGAGGGAGACCAAAGAGAAGATTTTTAGATGCAGTAAAGGAAGATATGCAGGAAGTTGGTGTGAAGGAAACGGATGTTGAAGACAGAAAGATGTGGAGAATGATGATACGCTGTGGCCACCCCTGACTGAAGGGAAAGGCTGAAAGGAGAAGAAGAAGACTTTTTATATAAATAAAACACTTTTAAAATATAGATAGATTTTTTATAAATATTCAACAAAACGTAATGTTATTGAGGGGGCTAATATTGCACAAGCTACAATCGCAGGTTTCAATAGTAAGTTTTTGACGGCCGATTGCACACAAGCTGTCATTTACAAGTTTCTGTAATAAAGTAAACTTTATAAAAGAGTCATTTTCTGCTAAAACATTCTTAAAATATTGTCCTAAGCCCAAAAAGTGATTTAGTTTAAATATATTTAACAAAAGCTAAAGATTTTCTGACGGCCGATTTTGCACAAAAGTTATCATTCGTAAGTTTCCATAATAAATTTCACTTTCAAGATCAGCCATTTGTTTCCAAAACACTTTTTAATTATTATTATTTTCATTTGTCTAAACACTCTTAAAATATGGTTTAACGTTGGAGCATATGATTTTATAGAAATATATTTTAGAAAACTTAATGGTTTTATGGGGACTGGCTCTGCATAAGCTTTTAATCTTAAGTTTCAATAATGAATTTAACTTTATCAAACAAGCGTTTGCTTTGAAAACATTTTTTTTTTATTATTTTCACATATCTCAATACCTTTAAAAATGGTTAAAAGTTGGTAGAATTGACCTTGTTGAAATATATTTAAAAAAACCTTTGTTTTTATGGGGGCCAATTTTGCACCAGTTATTATTCGTAAGTTTTAATAAAAAGTTTAAATTTAATAAACAGCTATTTGCTTTTAAAGCACTTTTTAATTTTTGTTTTCATATATCTCAATACTCTTAAAACATGGTTTAAAGTTGTAAGAAATGATTTTTTTTAAATATATTCAAGATAAACAACGATTTTATTGGGCCGATTGGGCACAAGCTACTATTCAGAAGTTTCAATAATTCTTTTTCTTCTTCGTGTGGAGTAGATGTTTCTCTTTCCCAAAGACACTTTAGATGTTAGGGCAGATATTGATCAGCAAGGCCATTGTCTCCTCGTCAACTGTTTCCAGACCAATCCCTCTGCTTTGATGATGAAAAATGGTAATTATAATTGGATGATGTTAATGATGTAGTATGGAATCAAACTATACTCACCAAAAGACTGTAATTAGTTTATTTGTTTCGCTTTTGTTATTAAACGCTTGTACAGTCAGTAATCAAAGAATAATCTTCTTAACCGAGTTATTTAAGTTGCTTCTTTTGTTCAATCTCACAGTTCAGCTATTTTTTTATGTAGTGTTTATGGTTAATGTGTATTTAATTGTGTTATATTTCTTTGCAGCGTCTTAAGTTAATTAAACCTAAATTTACAGGAAATGTGTTGTTTTTAATTAACGGTTCATCTCAATTAATTATATAGTCAGCGGTTTGCTCCACCACACCACACTCACAGGCTGCTGTGGGAGACATACTCCATCTATACATTGTCGAACGGAATAAACAAATGCCAGTGCGAAGGCGATTAAGCCCGACCCAGAATGGTCTGCTGGGTAGATCCATTCCCATTGGTTTGGGGTTGATGTAGGCGTGAGGTGTTACTTTGCAATTCCGCATTCGATTTGGTTTCCGCTCAACATGCCACACTGGTGTCCGACTTAGAAAAATTCTTTAAAAGTTCCAGTGCAGCAGGTACAAAAGGGTGTCTCGATTTGAGCTGTCGGTGTTTTCATCGACAGGAGATAAGAGCCTTTTGCTAAGTATGTGCTGAGGCCCTTGAGCTCGGCGAGCTAAAGATAGCACTGCCCGTTGGCGGCGAAACTCAGTTGGAAGGATACCTGCTAAGACAATAAGTTGTCTATTGGTGTAGGGCGCAGACATCCAGTTATAATGCGCAGGGCATCATTGATAGGCTTGTTAATGAGCAGAGTGTGGGCACTCCGGAACCAGACCAGCGAGCAGTACTCTGCAGCAGAATGCACCAGGGCCAGAGTAGCTGTGCGCAATGCTGTGACGCCAGCAACCCAGGTTGATCCCGTCAATCGCCTCAAAAACCCAACGTGTGTCGCTTTTTGCGCAGTGACTCAAGGTGTCGGCGAAACGTAAGTGCTCTATCCAATTTATGCTGAGGTACGTAGACTCGGCACAAAAAGTTTCAATAATGAATTTTATTTTTTAGGAATAGCCGTTTGCTTCCAAAACAGTTCTTAATTATTATTTTCATATATATTATTATTCCTAGAACATAGTTTAAATTTGGTAGAAATCTAATGTGCAGAAGCTTGTATAGAATCGGCCACCAAAAAACATTAAGTTTTGTTGAATATTCAAACAACTTCAATTCTTATAACTTTAAACTATATTGTAAGAGTGTTTTATTTATGTGAAAATAATCATTAAGAAGTGTTAGAGAAGCAAATATGTGAAAATATCAAAAAAAGAAATTGTATAACTTAATAAATACCTTTGTTTGTTGTTGTTTTGCTAAAAATAATGAGTTATAATAAAGAACAAAAAGAGAAGCAGAAAAAGAGAGACGAGAAAACGAGAGAAGTTAAAGTAAAGATAAAAAGGCAATTAGAGCCGATTCTGCACCAGACCCCAACAACACGTAGTTAATACGTATGACTCATCGACTAAATAATTTTTGTAGTTTTCAACTATTTCCTTTTAAAATAATAATCGACTAAAATTTTTCAAAATCACTTTATTTCGGTAAACGTTCGAATAAACTTCGTAAGTGTAAACTTTCGATTTTATTTCCAACTAAATCTAAGTTAGTTTGTTAATCAGCTTTAGAAAAGTAAGTTTGTTTTAATGAAAAAACATTTAATGTGTTACAGATTAAAGAAATATGTCTTCACTTCATTGATCTCGATCGTGATTGCGGTCAATTCATTGCCAAAAGCCTAAGCAACAACGGGAAACTATCACTTGATGGATGCGGTACGAAAAAACCCGGATATGAAACACTTAGTGTTGAACTCAGAGACAAACAGGTAATAAAGGCTGACAAACAGGTAATAACGGTTGAGAAATGTTTACAAAACTATTGATAGTTGATAACTGTTTCAAAACTTTACTAATTAATGAAAACATTTTCAATACAATTACCTAGTTAGTTGATAAAAGATTTTGCTTGTTTCGGAGTAAAGCCTATATGTATTTTGTCAAGCTTTTTAAAAAGTTTTCTTAGTTTTAGAAAAATTTATTTTGAGTCACAAAAAGTTAAATTTATTAAAAAAATATCGTAAAAAGAAATGTTTTTTTCTGCAATCAATCTTATTATTTTAAGTAATTTAATTGTTACTTGAAATATTTCTAAAATTACAATTACCAGACTTTGCAACTACCTAGAATTACCAAACGCCTCAAGTGACGTACAAGCTGTTTAATGAGGAATTTTAACAAGTTTTTTTTTAAATAAGTTAAAAATTAAAAGATGTGTTTGTAGAGTCATATTGTTTAATCAAAGAAAAAAAAGTGAAAAAAAAATTATTAGTAACACGTTTAAATGAGGTGCTATTTTGATATTATTTTCTTTATTACACACTTTTTCTTGTAAATTACCCAAAATAAGCCTAACTATTTATTTCTTTTTGCCAGAAATTTTGAAATTATTGCTTTTACAGATTTTTTTCTTGTTTTGATGTTTAACCAAACTGTGGTTATAAGTTTCTTACATTTTGTTTGTTTGTTTTTTTCGTCCAAATTTATTTAAACTGACAACGGCTATTTTCGTCATTGTAAAATCGCACAACCAAATCAATTAGAAAAAACTTTTTTTGACAGTTGCTTCTGTATTTTGTACTTAAAAATATAATGCTATATAGATTTATTCTTTCAATTAAAAATTTATATTGTCTACTTTCCAATGAAGGAAGTACCAAATTACAAAAAAGTATTAGCTATTCCTCAGGAAGCTTGCGATATACGTCATGCGTAGTTGATCCCAATCAAGATTTGAAGGTTGAACGTCAATGTGTTGTAAAAGACTTAAAGCTTTAATGTTGTTGTCACTGATTAGACCGTGGTTTTTTTTGACAAAGATCATTCATGAATTCATTGTGTTGTAAGCTTTTAGCTTAAATTTGGCCTCTCATTTGCTTAAATGAACGGCTACCATTACCATCTTTGAGTGACTAAATTTTATCTCTCAAATCATGAAACAAGCTAAAAAGTGTGATCGTGTCTTGATTTAAAGTTCTTTTTACGTCTCTCCAGTTATGAGAAAAATGTCTTTTTACTGTTTTATTCAAATCATATTAATTGACTGAAGTTTTAAAGTCATTGAGAACAATGCGGCAGTGATGACATAATATTTTTCCACTATGATCTACTATTTTAAAGCAAGTTTTATTACATAAATTACATAACAAGTTCTATACTTGATCATATGATTGTGTTTGTGATGTCATAAGCTGCTTTTTCCGATTTCTAAAATTAGCATAATAATTAATCTAAAATGTTTGCTTGTTCAGATATATTCACTTTCTATCTGGCAACTTTGGCTGATATATATATATATATATATATATAGTAGCTCGCAATTTTGTTATTTCATTTCAGTGTTCTGGTTAAAGTAGTTAGAATCATTTGGTGTCACTGCGACAATGATTAGTTGTTTAAGATCAAGTTGACTTAAGATTTAATTCTATTGTAACAAAGAAGTTTTGGGACAAACTATTAAGTTTAATATTAGCCATCGGGGTGTTAATAATACTTAAAGTTAGTCTGTGCAAAGTTGTTTAGTGATAATTATTTGCAGTTGTTGGCACTGTAAATTACTTTTAAGCTTTTGTGAAACTTGAGAGTCAAGTTTTGCAAATGTTGATCGAATTTGTTGATTTTGTAAATAACATACTCTCTATAGAATAAAAAGTAAAGCCAATATATTTTGAAATAGTTTATTCAGGACGTTTCGGAATTATAACTCATTCCATCATCAACTGCTTTAAACTAATAAATTAATTGCAAATATAAATATTTAAATTTAGATAAATTATGATGTAACAAAATAAAATATTGCTAAAATTTACGTATTAAATAAAACGGAGTTATCTGCGCGTTACTTTAAACTTAAAATGAAACAACAGCAATTTGGGCATGTGCAAAATAAAGTGGTTTAAAAAATTAAAAAAAAATAAATAAATCACTGAGTTTAAATGTTTGTTGCACAGTTTTCATGTTAAAGTAAAACAAAAAAACATTAAGCTGTTGAATTAAACTATTTTAAATTCAGTAAAATATTGAACTTTTGAATTAAGGATTAAGCTGTTCTATAAATTAAAATGTAAATGTGCAGCTTCGTATATTAAACAAACCAGTAGAAATCTTATCACCAGATTCAACAATCACAGCATTGATTTGCCACTCCGATAAGAAAGCAATGTAGCAAAACATCAAGTTAACAATCCAAATCATAAAAATCGACTTCAATAATTGTGCGATTTTAGGTTTTTTCAAATCATTAAATCAAATCATAAATCAAATCATTGTTCGATAAAAGAGTTGTTCAAAATTTAAAAATTTATTACATCTACGAATATCGACAAAGAATCTATTTCACTGTATTTATTTAACAGTTAATGCTTTATTATTTTACTTTAACATAAGTACTGTTCAATAAATGTATAAACTCGGTGTTTTATTAATTTTTTTTTATTTATTTTGCATACGTCCAAATTGCTACTGTTTCATTTTAAATTTAAAGTAAGGCGCAGATAACTCCGTTTTATTTAATACTTAAATTTTGGCAATATTTTATTTTGCTACGTCATAAATTATGTAAATTTATATATTCATATTTGCAATTAATTAATTAGTTTAAAACAGTTGATGGTAGAATGTGTAATAATTGCGAAACGTTCTGAATAAACTATGTTTCAAAATATATTGGCTTTACTTTTTATTTTAAAATTAGTTAAGCGTCCAAAATTTATTTTTCAATATTCTTTATTGTTAGAAACTCTGATAATGATTACGCATTTGTATAAATCTGGCAAAAAAGTTTTACGCCGGATGCCCTTCCTGCCGCAACTCTCCCCATTTATCCGGGCTTGGGACCGGCATCAAGAGACATAGAAATGTGCATCCAGTTACCAGGAAAGAGGAAAAAAGGGAGACCAAAAAGATTTTTAGATGTAATAAAAGAAGATATGAGGGAAGTTGGTGCAAAGAAGACGGATGTTGAAGGCAGAAAAATGTGGAGAATGATGATACGCTGTGGCCACCCCTAACTAAAGGGAAAGGCTGAAAGGAGAAGAAGAAGAAGTTAGAAACTGTGTTTTTTTCATCTTTTGAGAAACCTTTTCTGGATAATTCATCGTACTTAGCCAAAATTAGCTGTATTCAAAACTTCAGTCTAGCAGCAAATTATTTCTAGAGTCGCTTTATTTCAGCGCTAGCATTTGGGTTACCTAGTTCAACTAATCCTTTTGGAATTCCGAGTAAAAGTTGTGACAAATCGACTCTGCCGTAGTTAAGTCTCTCGGGGATTGTTTAAGGGATAAAAAGCAGAGATACTGGATGATAGCTCTTGGAATTCTCTATAGTCTTTTTCGTTTTGAAATCCCAACTACAAGCGCTTTTATTCAGATTTTGAAAATTTTGAAAGAGTGCAAGTAAAAAAGAAAAAACTCACGTAACCAGAAATTAAAAGTAACTCCCGCATTGGTTATAGCAGATAAAATCAGGGCGCGGAGCTTTAGGTTTATTTGATTTTAGGTATTGCAGGAAAGCAGAAAAGTCTCTCTGCAAACAACTAATTCTTAGAGATGGCCCCTGAATCTGATGTTGATGCTTTCTGAAAGTCAGACACATTTTGGTGAAAAAGTCGAGTTGACTTTGAGTCAACAGCCTCCTATTTCCCAGCTGAAATGCAAGATTGACGAAGAGAGTGCCTCGATCTACCAATAAAATTATCTTAATATACTCCATACTTTTCAACAAAAGTGTGAAAGTCGATGCTCAGATCAAAATTATAGATCTCTTCATTTTCAGTCAAGTCTGGTCAATAAAACAGTAGCACCCAAAATCGAGTCGTATTTTATTTCAGGCATTGCAGTAAAGTGGTATAGAGGGTGGAGTCCTTTCTGTTTTTGAAGGCTCCGATTTACGCTAAATTAAGCCTCAAAAGTTGTGAAATCGAGTCGTTGGAGTCGCACGCTTTAGGATGGAATTGGAGTCGTTTTTTCAGATGTTCTAGAGTCGAAGTCGAAATTGTGAAACTTTAAAGGGCTGGAGTCAGAGTCAGAAACAATTTCTCCTACTCCACAACCCTGGTTATAAGTCATACTCAGCAACCAGGGAAGATCCAGCAGATAAGAAGTGACACGCCGTTAAAAGTTTTAAAAATACAACAATAAAAATATCTTTTAGAAATCGTAATTACTATTGCAGAGTTAGTATTTTGTAATGCTTTCTCTTGTCTGCAATTAAGAGTAGATTAAAATTAAAAATTTTTTATTGTTACTCTTCTTACACTCAACCGCTGACCAAAGCACATTTTTCTTTTAAGTTAAAGCATTTTATAAGTATTGGAAATGATAAGAGATTACAAGCGGTAGCTTTGGACAAGCGCCCACAATTCTTAAAGAATCTCGGACATTTTGGAAGGGATGCATTTGAATAAAATTTTCTTTTTAATTCGTCACTTGATTTTCAAAAGGAATAAGAACTTAAGCATATTTTAACGTATTTTTTCTAACAAAAATCTTTTTTTAATATTAAGTTGAATTTTTCAAAACAACATCCAAACTAAAGTTAAAGTTTGCAAATAAAAAGCCAATTTTGGGCGTCAATATAAAGTCAAAATCATTTATTAGTTAGCACTTTAAATTAAATTTCAAAAAATAATCTATCCAACTATTGGCCATATTCTTCCTTGATAATTTTTTGAATCATTTGGAAGATAAATATAACTATAACTTCCAGCAATTTACCAAAAATTGGAGTCGGAGTAGCTAAAGAAAAATACAAATCGGATACCAACTCCAGCACATCTAAAAAAGCGACTCCGGCTTTAGCGTATTAACAAAAATACTTCCGTTCCAATTCCACCTTTTCTAAATAAAAGAACAAAAATAATTGCTTTACTTCCGTAAAGTTCGCAATTCAACTAAAACGGTTTGAGACAAAGTTTCTGGAAACATTAAATAAAATCAGGAGAGAGGTTCTTTTTTCTTTGAAAAACAAAAAAGAACAGCTTTACTCATCAAAGCTCTACAAATCAAGAAACATAATTCTAAATGTGTATCAGGCAAAGGCAAACAAAAACGTACTGATACTTAGCACCAGTGGCGGCTCGTGTCCAGTGAACCAGATGGGGCAAGCGTAAGATTTTACCTGACAACATTACGCTTTTGTAAAGACTACATAAATATAAATTATGGTCTAGATCAGGGGTGTCTAACCTTTTTTCATAATGGGCCAAATTATAAATTTGAGTGCATTCAGCGGGCCGCAAAATTAAATGTCTATATAATTTCTACTTTTTAGTATTAGACGTCATGACCAAATGACGAGTATTAAAACATAAATTTAAAGTTAATTAATTAATTAGGAATCTCAGTAAAATATGAAACTATTAAAATCATGACGTAATTAGTGTTAAAAATGTTTATGTTGGAGCTGCTTTGAAGTGTTGGTTACCTGAGTTATTTTTTTCCTGGTTGCATTAATTCAAATTCTCAAGATCTGTAGAAGAGCGTTTGTAGTCGCAATCCCGAAGTTAATGAAGCCAGTAAAAGTCCCAAAGAGTTATCGACCAATATTTTTGCTCTGTGTCTCCTACAAGATCCTCAAAAAGCTTATCTACGCCCTCGTTGAACCAATTATAAATCCATTTCTCTCTAGAGAGCAGGCTGAGTTTCGACGCAAAAAATTAATCGTGGATCAAGCTGTTTTATAAACAGAAAACATCAAAAATTTTTTGTCGACTTGTCGATCTGACTGCGGTATATGGCTCTTTATGGTATCTTGGTTTACATGCAAGCTGCTTGAGATATTTACCAAATAAGCGCATGGTAAGAATGATCATTTAGCTTGTTCAAAACCGAAGTTTTACTCTTACTACTGGTGACAGCAGGCAAAGCAAGATTCGTCATCTGAAAAACGCTGTTTCTCGCGGATTGTTCTGAGCTCCTCTCCTTTTCAACCTCTTTATATTTACGTCTACATTTTCCCTCCACAATTTCCTAAAATTTTACCAACGCAGACGATCTCGAATTGCTACACTCCTGTGGAAACTGAAAGGCCTTTGAGAGACTTAGTCACTATAAGACTGTGACAGCAGCATTTTATTTAAATAACGAAAAGGCCAAACGTAAGCTAAATGTTTACAACAGCGTTAGACGTTTACCGTTTTGTTCAACCCCACTTACTTCGTGGACAGATCGCTCACATTTTGTCATCATCTCATAGCATTGAACAAAAAATGTATTAGAGCGTCACACTGGTGAAGCAACTTGCAGGCTTAGAATGAGGTGCTGCTGCTAAAACACTGTGCACAACCACTCTATCTCTTGGCTATTTAACAGCTGAGTACTGCGCACCACTCTGGTGTCGCAGCGCTAACACTCGCTTTTTATAGACGGTGTCCCCTGTATGACGCTTTGCACATTGTCAGTAGATGCTTGCGTCCCGCTCCAAATGACATCCTACCACTACTTCAGGCATACAGTCAGCTTTGCCGACTAGGAGCGACACATTCCTTGGCTAAAAGTGGAACTCTAGACCCGATCATATTCTTTTCAGTGGTTTCGGTGGCAATTGGCACCAAGATGCCTCAAGAAGGAAAAAAATCTTTAGGCATGGTGATGTCAATTGACACCTAAAGGTAAATGCAACCTCTCCAAACTTTACAGAGCTATCCAAAAGTATATTTAAACTTGCGTCTGAAAGGGATATGTTAAATTCTTAGATTGAACCTAGAATTTCTAAAAATGTCTGATCCTTTTTCCACCCTCCAAATAATTCAACACGATTACTTTTTTTACCACCAGCAGCATCGCAGTAGTCTTATTTCAAACCATGCACTCCGCATTGGTTCAAAGTGACTATCTTTACTACCAATTAAGCCATTAACAAGCATCACTTAATATTGTAAAAAAATGTTTGGAAATAACATATTCAATATTAATTTAGTCGCAAAACAATGTGATCACTAAAAATGATGCTTGAGGCAAGCGTCTTTATGATAAACTCTGCCCACAAAAATTTTTATAGATCAGTTTATTGGATGTCACTCAACGCAGCAATGAATTGACGTATTCACTTTGTTTCCCTTTACGTTACTATGACAGCAGTAATATCGAATTCGATACGGTTATAAAACATAACTAAAAAAATTTAAGTAAGCATGGGCCGCAGGTTGGACATTTCTAATCTATATAGATTAATGTGAAATGTAATACGCCTTATAATAACTAAATAATCACAACAAAAATAAATTATTATATAAAGATTAAGTATAAGAAATACATACTTACTAATAAATCTAAGAAAAAAATTTAATTAGAAGATTCCCAACCTTGTTTGAAATCCACTTGCAGAAAAATGTTCCTTTTCTATCTTTTTGCATAACGAAAAGCTCGATGATTTTATTATTATAAAATGGAAGTTATCATTTGTTGTTAAATATATTAATAAAAATACTCAGTTCTGTAAATTGAATGAAAAGAATAGACTTGAGCAAGTCGAAGGCAGCCCAAACCATAATGCAATTTGGGGCAAGAAGGACAATTTCCCCTATTCCCTAACTATCCCTATGTAATGAAGCGCTTTTTTGCAAAGTTTAATCTTACGAATTCATTTCAAAGAAGAAGCAATAACATCCCTAAAACTAGATTTATTTTATATTTGTGCTGAAAGTATTAATAAAACCTGGGATGTGCTGAAATTATTGATGAAAGCTGGGACATTATCTCGCATCCTTTTTTTACAAAACAATAAATTATAAGGCAATATTGGTTTTATATTTCTATTATACATATCTTAAAATAATGTTTATATTTATTTAAACGCTGCACTTTAATAGTTAAAACCACAATAGTCTTTTTTATCTCATCGAATCGTCCGGTGGTTACTTATTCAAATAGAATTCATATATAGATTATATTTGAATAAGTAACCACCTGACGATTCGATAAGATGAAACAACTGTTGTGATTTTAATTAGTAAAGTGTAGTGTTTAAATAAATATAAATATACTTGCTCTAACCGTGTATTATTGAGCACTGTACCGGCAAGGTGAAACATTACTGGATTATCTTAAAATAATTATATTTACTGCTAATAAAAATTTTTGTAAGGTCCAAAATAATACATAGGGAAATGCCCCATTGCCCCTATCACAAGACGCCACTGCTCAGCACAATGCACAAAGACATATCGATTTCTGACAATGCGATGAAAATTCCGGAGACAGTTTCATGCTGCAGAGAAACTAATAACAGAATAAGTGCAGTTGATCAGATCGCAAAGAAATACATAGTTTAAACTGCAACGCTTAAGCAGTGAAATAGAAATCTTTTTTGCTTGGGGCGCAAGTGAGCGTGCAACCAATTTCGTGCTTTCTTTCACAAAATCATTTAGAGACGCCATTACTTTTGATGTTCACTAACCCTACATAAACCATATTTTTTAGCAGTTTATCATTGCCAAAGATTTCTTTTGACAAGACCAAGAGAATTTTAAAGAAAACAGTCTTTTTAAAAGCTAAAAAAGATTTAAAAAGTTAATGGTTTCGTCATTACCATGGGTCATTTTAATTTTTGTACATCTAAGAATGTTTTCAAAGCTTAAAATTTCAATTTTTTTAAAAATAATTTTAACTTTTCTTGTTCTTCAATTTTTAAAAATTTGTTTTATTTAAAAAGCGTTAAATTTTTTTTATTTAAAAGATTACCGCTGTATTCGCTTAATTTTGACCATGATTTTGCTTTATTTTTCTACAATTATATTTTTTTGTTTGGAATTGACCTATTTTTATTTTGGTTTGTTCAGAAAAGGCTTATTTTACAGGTGAAAGAACTATCTATCACAGGCATTAAAGTTCATGAGGACTTTGCTCAAATCATCACAAAATCTATCAGCAATGTTAGGAACTTAAAGCTTTCCAAATGCAAAATCACAATGCCTGCTCTTGAAGAGCTTCGTACTGCATTAAAAGACAAACTTGTAAGCAATATTTAATTAATATTATAACGATTAACCAATTTGGACCACTTTTTTGTAAAAAAACATTTTGTCCAAAAACTTAAAAAACCAATTGGTTCTTTATTGTTGACTTAATTTTTAGATAAAAGTTTAACTTAGTGACCTGCTAGTATTTTTCAAAAAAAGTTGTTTTTTTATCGCAATAAACCCATCTCATAGGCTCATGCAAAAACCTTTTTTTTTGACAAATCGAAATGACCTTGATTTGCATACAAATGCTAACTCAACCCAAAAGCACGAAAATATTTCACAGACTTTTTTTGTAACAATAATGTCTTAGAAATGTGTTGATTCATTAGTTTTTCTTTTTTTTTTTGAATTTTACTTTTAAATATTAACTTATAGGTTTTTTTTTTCTATACAGGAACAATGATCCAAAATGCTAACATCAAATAATAATAAACAAAACTATTTTATTGCTCTATTAAAATAAAAACATTTTAAAAATGTTTACTAAAGATTTAATAAAAGTTTGAATTAAAATTGAAAGATACCTAATGTCTAAACAAGAAGTAAAATCAATGATAATCTAACAAACAATCTGAAAATGAATTCAATTACTTAACAAAGTAACAACTGATAATTTAAAATGTAAGTAAACCTAAACTTTCGAAAAAGTCAAAGAAAATTATCGGGTTAAAGAAGAGGCGCAACGCACTGCACATCACACACAGACATGGTGGTGATTAGACACAAAGTTTATTTACGCCTCCTAAAAAAAAGACACTATTCTTGGTTTATACCACAACAAATTGGGGGAACGCCTTTAATCGCTGTTTTTGATGCTTTGTAAAACACTTTTATCATGTGCAATAGTTATTTCATTTGTCATCAATAGTCATTATATATCATTTGCTACCGGGCACAATAGAGATCTTATTGAATGCAATGATTCTGCTAATACAGACTGTTACAGACTTTGTTTGGGAATTCTAAAAGACCAGTTGAATTAGGAAACCCGAATATCTGCGCTGAAACAAAGCTGTGTCGAAATTTTATTTCATTCCGGCTCAAGAAGTAGTCTGTTATGAGCCTGAAGCTTTTATACAGTTGTGGAGAAGAAAGTAAATTCAATTTTCGATAGAAAGACAAATTATAAAGACTAAATACAATTTTTTTTGTTAAATCAAGGAAAGACTCTCGATTCTTGATTTCACTCTTTGTTCAGAAAATGCTGACGTGTCCGACGATTTACGTAATTCAATAGCTATATCCGTCTAGTGCTGAACTTGTTTAAATAAAGTCAGCGAAATCCCTCCCAGTTACAAACTACCCTTATTTAATATGCGTTACACTATGACGCCCGATCCAGAAAATATAGTTGTAACTTAAATATGAAGGAGAGGATTGAATTTATTTTTTATCTGCGGTTTCACACGCGCAGCTACTGAACACAATACAGAATAAAACAATACAATGGTCACCGTTCTCTGTGCGAAATCTGGTTATTGTCCGATGAGAGCGATCTCTCTCTACTTATAATAAACGAATTGGGCCACGTGGCTCGGACGACAAATTTAACAAAAAAGTCAGTTTTATGCCTTTATACAGATCACTGCCAAAACGAGGTCACATCGCTATTATTTAATTAAGACGATGCATTTAGATCATTTAGAACGGATATAGGTTATTACTTTTAATTTAAAAAAGTCATAAGTTAATTGATCTGTTAAAGGCGTCAATTATATTACATTTCCTCGCTGTTGGCAGCTACGACTCATTTCGATAGGTCTCATTATAATCCAATTTTCTCCGGAAAAGCGATTTGCATTACGTAACAAGTTGGTTTGAACGAAACTCGGATTGATTCATCCAAGACTCTTTTCCACAAACAACAGAGACCACCGTCTCTAATAAAACGAATATATTTCAGAATTCCAACTCACAATAGACAAAAATGCTCTTCCACGCTTTGCCACTGCAAAGCGAAATCAGCGTTACGACTTAATTCGATCAACAAAAATAATTCTACCTCCGTAGAACACAACTCCAAAACACTGGCGTAAATGAATTCAACACTCTTCAACCGATACAAAATCTAACGGGCCGTCTGCCCCACGCTCTGCGCCCAAACCAAATTACTTTTACCCGAGTTGTCTCTCGAGTTGTCTTAAACTGTCTCTCTCTCTCTTCGTCTTTTTTGTCTTATATTATAGACGCAAATGGAAAACACAAATGGAAAACGGAGTACTGTGAAAATGCTTCCAGGCTCCGTGCTTTTGTTCCCGAGACCGGTGCCAGGCCTGTTGGGATGAGCTTACCCCGAGTAGCTTGAGTTAAGCTCAACCGCCTGCGGACTGGTGTTGGGCGATTCCATTCGTCCATGCACAAATGAAGTCTCGCTCCTTCACCGAATTGCGAGTGTGGCGCCTCTGAGCAAACTGCAGATCATGTACTAACAGCGTGCCCTATACATCGGGCACCACATGGAGCACGAGATCTGACGATTTTGGATGACGAAACTCGATGCTGGCTTAATGACATCACTGCCAGCATCTGATTCAGGCAATGCAGCAGCCTGAGGTAGTAAAAGGATAAACCCTCGGCCCCAGTCCTGTTTGTGTCTGACCTGGAGTGGATGCCCTTTAAACGACGACGACAACGTCTTATATTCAATCGAGCAAGCGCACATATGTATAGACAAAAGGTCACGTGACGAAAAGTTACTTGCATACGCTAGATTATTTTTCAACTCTATAGGGAGAGCGCTTTGCCAGAACCAAATCGTATATACGCAAACATTCCACAACCAGCGAGATAGCGAAGCTTGGACAAAAACAGATTACGTCATTACTGTAGTGCGAAAAGAGAAAAAGGACGAGAAAATACATGTACATCAAGCAACAGAAGGCGAACCAGACGTTATATCACTAATACTTTAAATTACTTATGACGGAAATAACATAATAAAATTTTAAATTAATTATGACGGGAATAAACTACATCGTCATGATTAAAATTATTATGAATGAAGTGTGACATCGACCTTATTGCGAATGGAGCAGAGTGTAAAACTTTTCTGTAAGTATAATCGGTTTTCATTCCATCTGCATAGTCTTTTCACCTCGTCCATTTCCTGATAATATGTATGTGTAGATTTGCTGAAGGATATTTCTTGACTTGTTAAATATGTTTTGAACTCATTAAAAGAAAAACTAGGGGCATTATCAGAATGAAAAAATGACAGTGAACCACATAGAAAAAATTTGATCAAAGAAATGTACTGCTGCTCAGCTAGTTAAGTCTTTAATTGTAAAAGTGAAGGGAAAACAAGAGTATTTGTCGACAACAATTAATGAATATTTGTTTGCAGAAGAGGAGGGCAAAGAAATTTTCAAATCAATACTTAATATTTTTGAAGGTTGAGCTGGTTCAATTACGACCCTAAATCCCAGACAAAAAAGACAGGTTTTACTTTCGCACATATTTTGCACAAAGATTCAACTTGTTCAACATCATTAGTTGAAAACGGTAAGCTTTTTGTTTTTACAAAATAAAGCTTTTGTGTGATTTCCCTTGGCAATACTTCTCGTACAAATTTTGAAAACTACTATCCAAATTTGTTTCTTCTTTACCGCCACCGTCTCATGTTCATACACCATTGCTGGTCTTACCACTGAACTGTACACTTTTCCTTTTACTCTAGCTGGTAACCTCCTGTCACAGATTACTCCTGATACTTTTCTCCATCTTTTCCATAATGCCTGCACTCTCTTTTTTACCTCGCTCTCACAACTACCACTTTCTTGCACCGTTGATCCCAAATACTTGAATTCCTTTACTCTTGGCATTTTTGTATCCTCCATCTTCACTGTTTCGTCATCATTTGGTCTTTGACCTATTTACTTTCATCCCTCTTCTTTCCAATGCATACCTCCAGGATTCTAATCTCCGCTCCATTTCTTTCCTGGTCTCTTCGCAAATCACAATATCATCAGTAAACAGCATCGTCCATGGTGGTTCTCTCCTTACTTCGTCAGTTAACATGTTTATTGTCACTGCAAACAGGAATGGACTTAACGCTGATCTCTGGTGCAGTCCAACCTTAACCTTAAAACTTTCTGTAGTTCCTCCTGCACACCTCACCACTGTTTCGGTTTGCTCGTACATATCCTGTACAAGTCGTACATTCTTTTCCACTATTCCAGATTTTCTCATACAGTACCACAGCTCTTCCCGCGGAACCCTGTTGTAAGCTTTCTCTAGGTCTACGAATATACAATGTAGCTCTCTTTGACCTTCCCTGTACTTTTCCATCAACATTCTTAAAGCCAACATGGCATCGGTAGTTCCTTTTCCTGGCATAAATCCATATTGTTGTTAACTGATCTCTACTCTATCCCTTAGCCTGGCTTCAATAATTCTTTCCCATACCTTTATTGTGGCTCATTAACTTTATTCCTCTGTAGTTTCTACAGCACTGTGCGTCCCCTTTGTTTTTATAGATTGGGATAAGTACACTCCTTCTCCATTCTTCTGGCATCCGTTCACCCATTAATAGTCTGTTAAACAGTCTGGTCAAAAACTTTATCCCCATCATTCCCATGCACTTCCAAACTGCTACTGGCAACTCATCTGGCCCAACCGCTTTACCTTTTTTCATCCTTCTTGTCGCAGAGTGAGTCGCAGAGATGAAAATGTTGAGGTTTGCTATGGGAGTGACAAAAAAAGGACAAAATTAGAAACAAGTACATCAGGGGTACAGTTAAGGTAGAACGGTAGGAATGAAGATGAGGGAGGGCAGGCTGAGGTGGTATGGACATGTCATGAGGAGAGACCAAGAATATGTAGGAAGAAGGATAATCGAAATGGAGTTGCCGGGAAAGAGGAGAAGAGGGGAAGCCAAGGAAAAGATTTTTGGATGTGGTAAAAGAGGATATGGGGGAGGCTGGTGCAAAGGAGACGGACGTTAAAGATAGGATGATTTGAAGGAAGATAATATGCTGTGGTCAACCCTGATTGAAGGGAAAGCCAAAAGGAGAAGAAGAAGAAGACTGTCCAAATTTGTGACACACTTGCTGCTTTAATGAACATGTCAGATTCAACGCTTTGGTGTTATGGACAATACTGTGTCATATACATAAAAAACCCAATTGCATACGGCACTGCTAAACCTTGTCGTTCTTAAGTTTGGTATGGCGCGACTATCAAACCTAAACGACACTAATGGTTGATCGGTAACCAAAGTAAACGTATTGCGGTACAACATTTGTTACCATTGTTTAACAGCTTTGATTATCGCCTATCTCAAAAGCGGAATAGTGCCGCTCACTTTCCTGAAGAGTTTCAGATGTAAACGCAAATGGGTGGCGTCCTTGGTTCAAATAGCTGAAACGGCTATGGCAGATGCATGGTATTTAACGATAAATACCAATGACTCATCAGTTGATTGCAACGCGTCCTTAGTCAATTCGGTTTTTAACAACTCAAAAGATTTTGAAACACTATTGTTCGAAGGAAAAATTTTATGCTCAGCACTTGACAGAGCGCTTTCAAGTAATCATGCGGCGGTAAGTTTAACAGCAGTTTCATACGTTCAAGATTAAGCTTAGTGTGCTTGTTTCCAAAAACGTATTCATAAATTTTAATATCAGAAATAGAGCTAACAATTTTGCTATCGGTTAACGTTAAGTTTCAGTGAAGAATTGGATTAATAAACGCTTTTAGATTGCGATCAAATTCAAGTTGAGTAAAACCACCTGCCTTACATTGTCTAGATATGCATATGTATAGATTCAATCTTATTTTTTTACAAAGTGATAAATAATGCGTTGAAACGCAGCCACTTCATTTTTGACCCCATAAGCTATTCGTGTGAATTTATATAATTTATTATTCGCTTTAAAACCTATATATTTATGCTTAGATGAAACTAGTTTGATTTGATGGTAAGCACTACGCAGATAAAAAGGAGAAAACACAGAATATTGAGAAAAAGTATTAATCATATCATTGATTCGGGAGAGAGAGAATAAGCATCGAGTTGAGCGTAAATACTACAAAAATGCATAAACGGTTTCGTTGCTGAGTAAAAGAATTTTTAACAACAACTATCTGTGCACGCCAAGGCAAAGAGCTCGACCGAATAAATCCTGCTTCCAGCCATTTGTCAATCGTTCTCTGAATAAACTCTCGGTCCTCTTAATTAAATCGGCAAAATTTTGTGGCCATTGATTTCGCTTTTGATGTTTAATTTGAGAAAAGAGGTACAACATCAGTTAAAGCAGCTGTGATTACACGATTTGACTTTCCAGAAACAACTAAGTCATAGGATTCACCACTAAATTCAAATATCATAACTTACTGCCGGCCTTGAAAATTTAGTCCTAGGATTATGTAACATAAAGATTCTCAAAAACATTGAGTCTTTTTAATTCGTGTTTGTTGCCATTAAGATCTCTGTCAACAAGGCAAAATCCATCAGAAACAGATGCGGTGATTAGTGTGTTACACGGTTCTTCTACATTTTGCTAAAAACACTTTTTTTGCAGAAAGACTATAAATTAAAAACAACAGAAATACTATAAAAAAACACAATTTGATTACTTTTGGTAGTCAAGGAAGTACATAAGATACAAGCGAATACTATATTTATGAAATTTTTTATAGCTTTATTTTTAGCTTGCGTAACATATTTGCATTTATGGCATGGTGTAATCCAACACAATGTATTGTGATTCTTTATCCAATGGGGTAGTGTTTCTGAACCTGTGTGCCGCAGCACAGTAGTGTGCCGCAAAACTTTAAAAAAACATTAGTCCTTTGTTCAGCAACCTTTTTCTATAGAACGCTACTTCTTAGCACTTATCGAGTCTCTTTCGCTTCTTTTTTATGTGAACACTCCATTTTTTGGCACTGCTCATACTCGCTTTATTGACAATTCCATTAGCGATGCCTTTTGCATAGCGACCAGATACCTGCGTCCCACACCAACGCATAACCTTTTTATTTTAGCAGACATCCAACCAACTGAGCTTTGCCATCAAAAATCCGCACTGTCTCTAACTCGCCGCGCTCAGGAGCCGGAACACCTCCCTGTATAAAAGGCTCCTGTCTCCATTTAGTGAACAGCTGTGGCAACTTAAATCAAGATACCCATTTGCTGCACTAGAACTACTGAACTATCCCGCCCATTCAAGCATCAGTGTAGCACGATGGGCAGAATATAGATGGAGCATGAAGTGGCGGGAAAATATCTCTCGACTTCATACATTTATTAAAAATGTTAGCCCAACGCCACCGAGAATTAGCTTTCCCAGAACTGCATGGGTCATGCTTAAACGCCTCCGAACCGCCGTTGGTTTACTCCGCTTAGAAACGCGCAAATGGGGTATGGCTTTCACAACGGCCTGCGAATGTGGCGCAAAGAAGCAGACAGCTGTGCACGTATAAACATCTTGCACCATCTATTACTATCCAAATAGAGCCCGTGTTCTCTCAGATGTAAACAAGAGCCTGGTAACCTAGATGAAGGAAATATGTCTTGCCTTTTAGTGGATCATCTAGCTCCCGTTCATCTCCCCCAAACAAAGAAGAAAAAGAAGATTACTTCCCAGAGATGAAAGTTAAGAAATTCGAGACAGATTCAAATTGAAGATTTTTTTAGAGAACGTTACTTTTTAGGGACGGAAATCAAGAAATTTGATACAGATTCAAAGTAAAGGTTTATTTTAAAGACAACCTTTTAGGGACAAAAATCAAAAAATCTCGTCCAAGTGTGCCGCAAATTTTTAAAAAATCGCAAAATGTGCCGCAGGCGGAAAAATGTTGAGAACCACTGCATTGGGAAATCAGAATGTAGAACTTGTATTTTTCTACAGGCCAGCTGCAACGGATCGAATAAGTTTAAGTCAATCTAAATGAGGTAAAGATTAAACACCAAAATAATGTCTTTACGCAGCCACGGTCAGAATTTCTCATAGTTATCATACATACGCCAAAATTATTGATTTGATTGCATTCTTGACCTCCATTGATTAATAAATTTTCAAGCAAATTGACGCCTTGCTGTCTTGATTGTATTGGTAAAAGCAGGATGTTTGAACAGAATTAATTTTTTTTTGTTGCAATGGATTGCATTTTATCATTTTGTTGGGCTTCATTTTGGTAAAATTTGAACAAAACTACACGATTTTTTACTGTGTTTCTATTGTACAATGCACCATGGGTAGCTAATTGTGTTATTGATAGTTCAAAACCCCCGCTCCTTAGGCATCCTTAGACAAAAGATTGCGTCGGTGGTACTCCTTCCGGGCATGAACCCAAATTGTTGCTCAGCGATCGTCACCTCCTTCCTATCCTTGCTTCTATTATCCTCTTCCACAATTTTATAGTGTGGCTGATCAACTTGATATTGCTTTTGACAAAAGTATAGCATCACTCAATTTTTGTATTTTTAATTAATTTTTTAACGTCACATTAAATTATAATTTTAATTTTTTGTACTAAGGTACAGTGGTGGATATTCAAAATTAGGGGCCTGAGGCAAAATCCAAATTAGGGGCCCCCAAAGTGACGTCACAATGACGTCACATTCGAAATGACCATTTTACCAATGCCAGCTAGAAAGATAGGCTACGAAATATGGGAAAAAAATTGATTCTGATACGAAACTTGAAATAACTCAAATCAGTGGCAGACACAGAAAGTTATAATGAAAGATTTACACGTGACTCAACAATTAATCGAACGACGCCTGATCGAAATGGCACTTAATCGAAATGACATTTGATCAAATAATGAAAGAAAAAATTTACAACTTTGAATCTATCCCAATTTTGTCAATTTTTTGTCCCAAAAACATAGTACTTTAAATCTGCCCCGGTTTTGTTGATTTTTTGTCCCAAAATTATAAATCTCTAAAAATAAGATCTTTCTGTCTGAATCTGTCTCTGATTTCTGCAAGAGGTCTATAAGGGTGGAGCCATGGCATAATGCCCCCCTCTAAATAACTGACTACGTAAAAAAATGCAAAAAAATGATAGCAATAAGCATCTAATAAAACATAACCATGACAAACGATCTACTTGTTGCCCCCCTAAAACTTGTTGGTGCCCTTTGCCCAGAAACCTTGTTAAAAAACCTTGATCTTAACATTGGCAAAAAATTATAAAAGATAAAAACAAATTGTCTTTTTACTGTTGGCCTCTGCTTTTTATGAATCTAATTTATAGTAACAAAGAGATTGTTTAATCGCAGAAACATACAAAAATAAATCTTTTTTTTTATCAACTGTCATTTCGATCAAGTGCCGTTTCGATCAAATGTCGTTTCGATAAAGTGTCGTTTTGGTCAAATGTCGTTTCGATCAAGTGTCGTTTCGATCAACTGTCGTTCGATCAACTGTCGTTCGATCAATTATTGTAGCACCGGGTTTACAAACTAAAAACACAGTTAGTATAAAAGTTGAAATAACGTCAAAACCTTTTTTTCTACACTTTTTTACTGTTCTATTGTCTTTTAATTGGTCTGCATATCCTTTATTTTTCAAAGTGGGAGGAAGGAGTTTAAAAGTTTAAAAGAAGGAGTTTAAAAGTTTAAAAGAACTTTTAAACTCCTTTCTCACATGCATATGCTTATGACTAAAATTCTTTTTTTTACTTGAAAACATCTTGGACAGACTTGAATTCAGTGATGGAATTTAGGAAGTTTGCATCGGTTTGCGCGAACACGTTGTTATGAATGCCATAACGTTCAGCGAGCGCGTTCTTAATTTAACGTAATCTCTGTATTTTTATACCTCTGATGATGAAAGAACCTATTATTGACAACTTCTATACTATAGGGGAAAGAACCTGTTTATTTTTTTTAATTTTTGAATTTCATCATTGCTTAAACTCGATTTGATCCTTTTTACAAAAACAAGGACTCAACCCAAGTTCTCAAATCAATAATTGTTGACTTGGAATTGGTTTTGTGTGGTTAGTAAGCTATGTTATATGTAATGCATAAAAACAAATTGGGAAAATGGTTTTAAAAATTCGAATTTCGTACACTCAGATTCATGCTTTCATGGACTTATATTAAAATTACATCATTTTTGGTAGTCTTGGATTTGAAATCGGTTCGAGCTTTTTGAAAATGACTCGATCTTGGTTCGAATTTGAAAGTTATAAGTTGTTGGACTACTATTACCATGCACACAATCTATTAGAGGTATATTTTTGAAACTTTCTCACCACTACATATTAAACATTTGTACCATAGTCTTGATAGTCTCAAAAAATAATAAATTTGTCAAAATACATTTCAACAGAATTAAAATTGAACTGACTAAATAGGTAGGCTACTATCACAGACCAAAATCTGATCCTTTTTTAGCAGTAAAAACAAATTTGCACTGATTAAATAACAACAACAAGAAAAACAATTTTTTATTGAATATATATATATATATATATATCAATTAATCCAGTCAAGCAAAATAATGTTAAACCTCAACAATTATGCCGATTCCACAATGTACGACAAGTTTTATCATAAGAATCAAAAAATCTATGGCCTAAAACATTATTAGAAAGAGAAGCTTTAGTTATGGTTTTTTTGACACAAAAAAGATTAAGAAATGCTGGTAATACGAACTTTTGCGAAATATGAATACCTTAATTTTTACAAAAAAAATTTAAATTACATTCGAAAGCTAACAAAGTTTGTTAAAAAATATAATTATGCTTGCTTTTAGGCAAATGAGTGAAAAAAATACTAACCCAAAATAAAAATTTGTTAATGATTAATATATTATAAATCAGCCAATTATTTATTTAATATTTTCAGCTTATGCTGCTTTAATTAAATCTTTTGAAGATTTTTGTCTGGCAGGAATAGAAATATGCAATGCAAACTTGCAATAAAGCTAGCTTTAAACTAAAATTGTAAAAATAATAAAAGTGCTGTGAAATATTGTCAAAACCATTTAATGTTATGATTGTTTGTGCAAGATAGACCAACTGATAATCACAATCAAATTTAATGTAAGAAGCCATTTAGCTTATTCTATGTTAGGTTACCTTTTAAAATTGTCATTTAAAATCAAAATTCTTTACCTAAATAATTTCTAATTCAATTTTTTTCAGAATGACAATATAGAAAATTTTAACTTTAATCAAGCAGTTGTTTTTACCAGATCACCTTACAAACCAGTTGTCAAAATGTCAATTTTAAAAAATGCTAAACCCCTTAAAAAAAGCTGCAATTAAGTCTTGAAAGTCAAGTGAATGAATAAATTGCATATGCATCAATTTAGAACTTTGAAAAAAAGTAAAAATTTCCATATAAATTTGGTTAATGGTAAAACATTTGCAGACTGGATTTAGTGTTCTATTGGTTTCTATTGTACAATACATGAAGCATTTGCTACAAAAAGAAAAAAAATGTATTTTTTATTACTGGTGTTTGTAAATTTTTTAGTTATGTTGTTGTTTTTAGTCATTATTTTGTTGTAATTATGGAAAGTAATTAATATTGTATGCATAAATACAACTAATTTTAAGTAATGTTTTTATCAATAGAAAAATTTAAATTTAAAACAAGATTTCTCTTTTTCTTAGACATATTTTTAGTTGTGGAGTTGTTACTGCTAAATTTCAATCACTTTTGGATAACTTTTATGGTAATCTGACTATTAAGAATAGTTTACATTATGTAGTTGTTCTGCAATATATAGAAACTGAAGAGATTTTATGGATTGTTGTTTTAAATTTTAAGTGTTCTGCCAACATTCCCCTATATGCCATATTATGTGACATAAATTTAATCTATTTGCTGAAAACTTTTGAGAGTTTTTGAGGTTCATGAAACCATGTAAAATACCACAAAATAAAACTACATGCGGCATTTTCAAAAAGGGGGGGCCCCTCGATAACTGTAAAAAAGGGGGGCCCGAGGCGATCGTCTCATTCGCCTCACCCAATATCCACCACTGCTAAGGTAGCTGCATTTTGCTTAAAATTTTTAATTTTAATAAGCTAGAATGGCACGTGCTTTGCAAATAACCCCTGAACAAAAACAAATTATTAATAACGTGAAAAATCATGGAAAACCTGACCGTACTGTTGCCAAATACGTTGGCTGCAATCAGTCAACTTCATCAAGAGTTTACGAAAGGTGGCGAGAAGAACACGCAGTAGCAGTACAGCAGAGAAGTGGCAGACCCAGAAAAACTGATTAAAGAATGGACCGAGTGATTAGGAGATTGAGCAAAAGGACAGATTTAAAACTGCCACCTTCATCAGATCTTTCTTGCTCGAACAATATGGCTTGTCAGTGTCTTCCAGAACCGTCAGGCGTAGGCTCAATGAAGGAAAATTATTTGGCAGATTACAACAGAAGAAACCATTAATCAATTTTCACAATAGGCGTTTTCGAGTTGAGTGGGCCAAGAAATACAAGCATTTCACAGTTGAGAACTGGATGAATGTGCTCTTTTCTGATGAAAGCAAGTTTGTGAGAGTGCACAACAGTGGCAGAGTGTATGTAAGGCGCATGACTGGAGAGCAGCATTCGATCAAATGCACCAGGCCCACAGTGAAAATGGGCAGTGATTCTTTGATGATCTGGGGGTGTTTTTTGGCATGGTATGGGACCTATGATTGAACTGGAGGGCAGAATGAATGACAGTAGATAAGGCCAGATTATCGGAAAAACAGTAAGTCCATATATGAAAAAGAAAATGGGCAGAAAAGCATTTTTCAGCAGGATAATGCCCCTATCCACACTGCAAAGTGCGTTTCTAAAATTTTTTCGAATCTCAAGATGAAAATGCTCGATTGGCCAGCTCAAAGCCCTGATCTCAATCCAATTGAGAACATTTGGAGAAAAAGTAAAGTTGATCTGAGTGGGAGAAATCGCAAAAATAAAAATGATCTTAAATTGCTTTTGATTGAATGCTATAATTCAATAGATCTGAATTTTTGTCATAATCTTATCAAATCTATGCCAAAAAGATGTAAAGCTATTATTAAAACATTTGCATAGAGCATAAAATATTAGATTTTTAAACAAAGTGATAGAAAAATTAAAAAAACAACTGATGCTATATTTTTGTCCACATGCTATTTTTTGCAATCTATTTAATAATTAATAATTGATAAATAAAATAATGCATAATTACAATGATATAAGAATTAAAAACGCATATATTAAAAGTATAATGACTTATTTTTATCAATTAAAGAAATTTGAATTTATTTAATGCAATTTTCTAAAAAACCCTTAGGTGATGTTAAACTTTTGGCCACCGCTGTATATGGAGCATCAGATGACACCTACAGCTTAAAAATATACTTGGTATGTTTACTAGGCATGTACTGAATACCTAGTCTTTTGCCTCTGAAGAGGTGAAGTTGTTTGTCAGCAATCATACACTCATTTTGTACTTAAGATTTTACACTATTCGTGACTTAGGTAGATGCAATTCCTTGGCAGCGTGAACTTACGACATAGCAAATCAGTTACGTTTTCACGTCAATCAAATCAACCACACTACACAAATTATAAAAAGCACTTTAGTTTTTTCAAATTATGGAAGAGTTTTGAGAGATTCAAAAAATACGCACAAGCGGTTGCGTAAACATGATAATAGATTGCCATATTTGGTAGTAAATGGCTAAACCAAGCAGTATTACGCAATACCGAATACTAAACATAAAAATTAAAAGTGTTTTGTAAAAAAGTCATTTAGTTTGCCACCAATAATGATAAATTCTCATTTGATACGGACAAGAATCTAACCCTTTGTACTGAAGGCAAATGACGATTTCCAGTTACTGTCTATTACTGCATAAAATCAAAATAAGTTTGATACTTAAAAATCAGTCGTTGTATAATGACTGTATTAAAAAGTTAAAAAGTTAAAATCGAAAGATCACCATCAGTTAACAATTCTATCAATTCTGTGGAAAATAAAATAAAAAAATAAAAATATAAAAACAAAACATTTGGATAAAATTAAGGCTAATAATTACACTGTAGTAAAAACTATTTTGAAAAACTTTACAAATTTAAACTAATACTCGTACACTATTAAGTACGACAAAAACATGCAACTGGCATCACATTGCAATACAAGCCAAAAACCAAAGTGACGTCAATTATCTTTTCAACGGGTTACCGCATGACGTCAGTAACTGTCGGTTACTGCTCTAGTAAATTGAGAAAAATATATTTAATTGTATGAGTTCAAACATCGCAAACGGTAGAAAATCGAATTATTTAATTTTAGGTAAAATTACTTTATTTATATTAATTTTGGCATCCAATTTACAAAATCAACAGTCTTCACACTAGTTTAAATTTCTTTTGTTTGGTTGTTCAACAAAAATCACCTAAAAACAATTGGAAATGCATGGTTCTTTGACTAAAGTTTCTTCGTGATAATTAGCATAATGTTTTAGTAGGGCAGCTCGGTCATTGTTTTCTTCAAATTTAAATTTGTTCCAATTCGATTTGTGTGCTGTCCAACGTACAGAAAATTTACTTTTTTTTGTCCAACGTATTGCATATTAAAGTTTTTGTATTTTTTTTTTTTTTTTTTTTTAATATTTAATTTTAGTTATAAAACACACACACACAAAAAAACATATTATCCTCAATAAAAATAAAAACATTTGTGTTTGACGCATAATATAGAAGCAGGAGAAAGAACAAAAACAATTCTATGATTATAAGAAAAAGGAAAAATATTTTAATGGAATTTGCAATCGAACATTCAGTAACAAAAAAAACGGAAATAACAGTAATAAACAGTTTAAGGGAGATAGTGCACACTAGTCGGAGCACATAACAATTTAATACTTGAAACTGGTAAAATATAATGTAATTCAGTATACAATTTCATTTAAATAGGAAAGAAAAGCATATTAATATTAAAATACAATGACAAAAACAAAAAAAATATATAATATAGGATAGATAATACACAATACTAATAAAATAATAACAATAAGGTATAAATTTTTGCACAAGTGTGGGAGGGCGACGAAAAATCGAATGTTACAATGGAAGATATATATGAAAAAAAAATAAAATAAAACGTGGTAATTTATAAATATTTGAAATTACGATAGAAGATATGATACAGTTTATAATAAATTGGGTAATGTTTTCATTATTTTTATTTAAGTTGAGATGTTTCGATTAATTGTAGTGACAGCATTAGGTAAGCCTTGGGGGAAGTTAGAAGATTTCGAAGTTTCAATTACGGAACAGAGAAAAACAGAGGGTGTATGTATAGGGGGTAGAAATGTGGGAAATGTGAATTTATATTATGTAATCAGGGAAGTTTTTCTCCAGGAAGGTTTTGAATTTAGTTTTAATTTTGTATTTTTCTTCTATTAGGGCAGAATTCGGAATGGGGATATTAGTGAGGGAGATAAAGTTTCTTATGTGGTAGAGGGAAAGTCAAATTAGTGAAGCTAGTTTGGTAGTGATGATGTGGGGTGTGCCAGTTGTGTTTGTGTAGTTAAAAAGTAATGTGTCTTGTGTAAAGAAAGTGGGTTTTTTAAATAAGGAAGAAAGGAGTGGTTGTAAATGTTTAATTAATTTTTGAGAGAAGGGACAGGAAAAGAAAAGGTGATGAGGATCATCAGAAGGGAGGAAGCAGATTTTACAAAGGAAATCGTTAGGGTTTCGGGGTTTGATGTTATGTTTGGAAAAGAAACATCCGCAGGTATAGCCTTTGTAGGCTGTCCTGAAGGATATTTCTTTTTCCAGGTTAGAGAAGAGAGAAGGACGGGGTTTTATAAGGGTTAAATGTAGCCACGTGTGGGGGGTTTCAGTATGTAAGGTAGGGATGGGGTTAGATTCAGGTTGTAATAGGCTGTGATAAAGGGTTTTAAAGGTTAGGGTATTAACTTCTTGAGGGGGAATGGATATTTTTGTGAAAAGAGAGAGGGTTTTGGACCAAAGAGGGTTGGGTTTAGGACGGTGGGGTTGAGAGTTGGTGTAAAGTTCAGGTTTTATATGTAGGATTTTGGTACCAATATTGTATATTGCATAGGACATTCAGAAGAAAGAGAGAGGGTTAGGAGTTTTAAGAAGGTAGATAAATTTCCATAAGAAGGCTGTAGACGTTTTAATTCCAATATTGGGGAGGGAAATGCCACCGTCTGGTTTAGGTAAGTAAAGGGTAGATCTTTTAATGGGTTCGAAAGGGGAAAAGTTCCATAGGAATTTGAAAAAAAGAGTAGTTAGGGATTTGATCTGTTTCGGTGTAGGAGGAATTATTCTGGAGAGAAAAAGGATTCTGGGTAAAAAGTGTTGATTTAGAGAAAGAGTTTTGGAGTAAAGGGAGTCTTTGGGATTTAGAATGGCCAAGGAGGTGTGGGGGAGTGAACGAATGAGGTCATCCCAGTTTTTTGACATATCTTCTTTATGAAAAGAAAAGGTTATTCCAAGGATTTTAGTTGAGGTGAGAGTTTTACCTTGGGGAAATATATTGCGAAAAGATGATAGTAAAGTTGGGGAGTTAGAAATTATAGAGGTTTTGGAATGATTAATTTTGAGACCAGAATAAGAGGAAAACTCTTCGATTATCTCACGAATTGCAGAAAAGGATTGGGGGGATGATATAAAAAGGGTCAGATCATCGGCATAATGACTGACTTTAAGTGAGGAAGTACCAATGGAGATTCCTTGGATTTTAGATGAAGTTAGTATTTTTTTTGTTAGGGTTTCAATACCAATTAAGAATAAGAGCATGCTAAGAGGGCATCCTTGACGAATGCCGCACTTAACAGAAATTGGATCGGAGAGATAGCCATTTAGGTTAAGTTGGGCTGTTAAGTTTGTGAGAAAGATTTGGATCCAGTTTAGAAGAGTTACTGGAATTTCTAATTTTGAGACGGTAGAAAGAATAAATTCGTGAGATATTGTGTCGAAAGCTTTGTAAAAGTCAATTTGAAGTATGGCTAAAGGTTGGACAAAATCATTAGTAAAGTCGATAGCAGAGAGGATATTTAGGTGGTTATTGAAGATCTGCCTGTTTGGGAGACCGCATTGTTGTTCAAGGGATATTGTCAAATTAAGGATAGGTTTGATTCTACAAGAGATAATGGAAGAAAGAATTTTATAGTCTGTATTTAAAAGAGAGATAGGGCGCCAATCTTTGACAGAAGAAGGATTGGATTTTTTGGGGATTAGTTTGATTAGAGCGTGGGATTGAGAAGAAGAAAGATGTTTTTGAAGATAGGAGTTATTAAAGGTTTGACATAAAATTGGGGTTAAACTGGGAAAGGATTTGTAAAAGTTTGGGGTTAAGCCATCGAGGCCGGGGGCAGAGTGTATATTGAGGGTTTGTAGGGCTTCACGGATTTCAGTTTGTGTTATGAGAGGAGAGATTGAAGGAGTTTGAGTGAGGTCATTTGGGTTTGAATTAAAGATTGGGTCGAGGTAGTGAGAAGGGTTAGGAAGAGGGTTTGTTGGGGTCCATAAATTTTTGAAAAAAGATAGGAAGGAGGAGAAGTTGTTTGAGGAATTTTCTTTTGTGAGTGTGGGTGAGGAGGTATTTGTTTCGGTGGGAAGGAGAGATTTAGTTTGTGTTAGATTTTCGGTTATTGGAGCAAGAGGAGAGGGGTTGTCGATACTTATTAGAGGGGGTAGGCGGGATCTAATTTGTGAGCCAAATTTTTTGTTTTGTTCTATTTGTTCTAATTGGGTTGAAATGTTGAATATTTCTTGATGGTTTTCAGATTTTTTTGCTTTGATTAAGTTCAGTTGGAAAGTGTTTTGTTTTTTAGTTGTTTTATTATGAATTTGTTTAGATTGAAATATTAATTTTTGTTTAATTTTAAATTTAATTAGATCCCACCACTGTAGGGGTTGATGAATAGGGTTTATGGGAGGAAAGAGATTTTTAATAAATAGGTTGATGTAAGGAATGGTTGAGGAGGTGTTAAGGATAGAGTCGTTTAATTTCCAATGAGAGGTTTTGTATTTTATTTTAGAGGGTATTGTAAGAGAGAGAAAGGGAGCTTTGTTGTGATCGGAGAAAAATATGTTGTAATAGGAGGAGTGTATTATTTTAGCAAGAAAGGGTGAAGATATATATATACGGTCGAGTCGTGATGTGGGGCAGGAACGGGAAAAGGAAAAAGTTCGGGAATTGGGATAGAGGTAACGGTATGAATCGGTTAGGTCAAAATTGGTGAGGATTTTTTGGAATAATATTTTGTCGTTTGTATTTGGGGAGTAATGTCCGGTTCTGTCTATAGGGTTTAATACTAAGTTGAAATCGCCTGCAATTATTATGTATTTGTTTTTGAAATCTATATTTTTGAGGTAAGAGGTTAGAGTTTTAATAGCTTTGATTCGGTTTAAGGTTTGAGAAGAGGTTTTACCGGAGGGGAGGTAGCAATTTATAAGGGTATAGTTTATGTTGAATAAGGTAAAGGAGATAGATTGGATATAATTAGGAAGGATTAGGTGGGGTGTGATTGTTTGTGAGTTTAGGTGTATGTGTTTGGTATTTAAGAGTATAAGTGTACCTTGTCTATGTGCAATTGTGGGGGTTAGTGAGTGGTATGTGTTAGGATAAGCTAGGAAGGTGTGCTGGTGTAGGAAGTGTGATAATTGTTGGTGCTGAATTGTGTGTGTTTCCTGGATAAATGTGATGTAGATGTTATATTTAAAAATAAAGTGTGCAAGTTTATTTGAAGAATTATTAAAACCGTTAATATTTAAGGAGCAGAAGTGTATTTGCATAATTAGTGAATTGTTTAATTGTGGATGGGATTTGTGTATAAAGAGAAAGCAATAAAAATATAAAGGTGTTTTTCTAAAAAAAATTAAAAGAAAAAAAAAAGAAGGATCTGGGAATCGAACTCGTGTTTTAAAGAAAAAAAACTGGTGAGGTATGTAAGTTGTGATGAAGTGCGTAATGAAAAAAAAATATATAAGGTCTAGGATTCGAACTCGTACTTTTTGAAATATGTGAAGTGTGTGTGGGTAAAGGAAGTGCGAATAAAATGCTTGCATGTGAGAAAAACAAAGATGGAAGATGGAAATAGTCGGGATTCGAACGCGTTAATTTGGATGATGGGAAATATTTGTGTAGAAGAAGGTGCTCGAGAAATGTGTGCGTGGAAAAATACAAACATAACTGTGGTTGTGAAATGACCTAATAAGGAATTGTTTTTATCGGGTGAGTGTCACGTGATTATTGGGTGTGGTTAAGATTTTGTAGTTATGGAACAATAGAAGAAAATAAGGTTGTAATAAATACTAAAGCTTTGAATGGCTTACCATTGCTGTCAACTTCATTATGGTATGACGTAAACAATAAATTAACAAATACATAAAAAAAAAACATAATATTACTGTTCATTTTTACAACAATTTAAAACAGTTTTTGTTTGGTTTTATTACAAAGTTAATTATATGCTATTTTTCCTTTTAGAATTTGCTCGTTTTTTTCGGGGTTTTAAATCTATGGATATACTGGAAAACTGGGACGAGGGGGATAGCTTTCTTTTTTCAATTTGGGATTCGTTAAGGGGGAGTGGAATTTGGGGGTTATTTTCTTTGCTGGTGGTGGGTTGGGGTATTTTTGCATATTGAATATTATCGAATGATTTTAATATTTCTTCCTGGCTGATGGTAAGGGATGTGGTATTAGAGGTAAGGTTATTATTTTCCTCGTTGGGTGGGGATGTGGGGTTTTGATTTAGGGGGGGAAAATTTTGGGTATTTTTCTTTATGTTTTGCTTTGTTAGTTTCATTTTAGTTAAAGGGTGGAGAAAAGGGGATGGGGTTGTTTTAGGGGTTGAGGTGACCGTTTTAGCGTAAGTTGGTTTGGAAAGAAAGGGATTGTTTTGGATTTTATTGTCTTTCATTTTGTTATTTTGAGAAATTTTTTTTGGGCATTCATCCAATTTATGACTAGTTTCTTTACAATAATTGCATCTTTCTTTTGGAATCTCTCCATCGATGTTAACGGCTATAAATCTATTTCGGAAATTTAGAGAGTCCTGTATTTCTTTACGGTTAAAGTTTTCCATATATAGGTGTAAATAGGGATTATGTATAAGGGGGCATTTCTTGTGTTTACCGAATTCGAAATGTTTAAGGTTTCCCCAGTCTTTGGTTATTGCTTTCAAAACTTCTGCATTTACATCGAACGGCATAGGATAAAGGGTGATAAGTTGGCGGTATTCCGGAGGTCTATTTACTTGGATTGTAAAGTCAATGTTATCATTACTTGAAACTTCTTGTGGCTCTTTAAATGTTTCATAAATATCTTCGATAATTGATTTAGGGGTTGATTCTTTGAATGTGACATTAAAAATTTTAAGAATATAATTATGAGTTGCTATGCCAAATACCATGTTTAAGTGAGATTCAAAAATACCATTTTCCAGAAACAAGTCGATAAAATTATTTACGTTAAAGTCTGCTTCCTCGTTCTCAAGTTTGATTTTAAATAATAATGAGTTTCTTTTGGTCGTCATTGTAATAAGGATGGCGCAAAATAAAATGAAAAGATTTTACCTTGTCTTCTTAGAACTAATATAACTGTAAAAATCTTCAATTGTAGGAACAATAATCCAATAATTGATAGTTTTTCTTCTTAAAATAATCCACTTGTAGGTATTATAAATCCGAGATTGATAATCGAATATAAATATTTTAGTAGACCAGAAAAATATCACACTAATTAGTAAAACACACTATCTCAACTAAACTACAACACGAAATTTCTACTTTAAACAAGACTTACCTTATTCAAATAGAATCTTGGGTTCATGTATTCTGCCACATAAATTCCATCGTTTTGCGGTTTAATTTTTGTTTCAAATTTATATATTTAGTTTTACATCTTATAACTTCTGTTTGTTGTACCATGCTATTATGTTGCCCATAGTTTCCACGGAGTGCACAGTTTTCACAGGGAGACGAACCCGGCCTGTCGTGATTAATCTGAAAAACTAGTTGTTTATAATTTAATAGATTATTGGCAGGAGTTGGCGGGTTTCTATAAAATATTGTACAGTAGCTTCAGGTTTCAGTGATTTTTCTTTGCTTGTGAGTTTTAATAATTTAGAGAAAGGCGTGGTCCACACTGTTCTACTACTTGCTTTTTTTCTCTTAATAACTTTAGGGTTTAAACAATCGGTTTACCTTGAAGCCAATTTAATTATCTTGTTGGTTAATTTTTTATTAAAATCAGACGTGTAGCATTTTTCCTTTAGGTCTTCCAAACTTTCCAAGTAATGTTCTTGTTTTTCATTCAACCTCCTCTATCGGACTGCCTCTCCAAATACGATTGGTTTGTAAACACTTAAGGGTGGTGTAAAGAACCATTTAAAAAACACCGATTCTGGGCCGTTTTCTTAAAAAAATTTTTTGTAAGAAATCCTTCTTTAGCAGTTTGGTCCATCACGTGCAAAACATCCAGAAATTCCAATTGTCTGTCTTGTTCTGATGTATCAATCGGTTTAAAGACCAGTTTTAAGTTATGTTTTGCAAATTCTACTTTAAGATCTTTTATTATTAAATGGTTATTGCGATTACTTGTTATCCAAACAATATCATCAATAAAACTATGAAAATGGAAGCCTTATTTAAAGTTTCTGGTATGATAACAAAACAAAATGCATAGCAATATTAGCCAATGACACTGAATGGTTTGTCCCCAGTAATTATCCCATTAGTTTGCCTATAGAATTTTTCTTTGTACTCTAAGATTACATTATTTAAACAAAATACAGTCAAATCAACCAAGATTGTTAGTGCTTTATAGTTGAACTTAGAGTGGTGTTTTAACGCATGCCATAATGATTTTTTAACCAAATCTCTGTTTATACTCGGGTATAACGCCTGTACGTCAGCCGTGTTAATAATCCAGTTTTCTGTATAATTGGTTTCTAGGCTATATTTCCAGGATTCTAGTTCCGAAAGGTGATTTTTGCAATCTCGCCAATGTCCATTTATGGAATTTTGCCAGAAACTCTCACTAATCGGGTTTAATAAAAATTTCAAAAAGCTGTAACCCGGATGTAGTTATGTCTCCAGCTGACTGTAAAAGTCTGATGAGAAATTCCGTTACTGCCATAGTATAGAGCTCCCCATTTGTTAATTTATGCGTTTTAAATAGTGGGTAGGCGTACGCTGGTACATAGCAAGAGAAATGTTTAAATTGAAATGTGGTAACATGTTGAAAAGATAGTTGACGTCACTGTGGTTTTTGGCTTGTATTGCAATGTGACGCCATTTGTATGTTTTTGTTGTACTTAATAGTGTATTAGTTTGAATTTGTAAAGTTTTTCAAAATAGTTTTTGCTACACTGTAATTATTAGCCTTTATTTTATCCAAATGTTTTGTTTTTATATTTTTATTTTTTTATTTTCCACAGAATTGATAGAATTGTTAACTGATGATGATCTTTTGATTTTAACTTTTTAGCTTTTTAATACAGTCATTATACAATGACAGATTTTAACTTATCTTGATTTTATGCAATAATAATTAAATGTACATAAAAAAATTTTAGGGATCTATAAGACCCCTGTCATGCATTAACGTAATAAGTACAACTTTCTTCGTCTCTGATGATTTATTTGCATCATGTTTTTGTTTTTTAAGTTTATTCAAAAATAATTATTCAAAAAAAATAATAGTCGGTAACTTTACAGCACATTGATTAAAAACTGTGGAACGCCAAAACTGCAAAAGGTCTCATAGACCCCTGTATGCACTCTAGGGTTAAGAACCGTTTAGAGGAGTGGTCACCAAACTACGGCCCGCGGAGCTCTTTTTAAAAAACATATGCACTCACTTTGAGCCACAGTTGGATAGAATTATACAGGAAACACCCCAGTTTCAGGTATTTATCTTGTTCTTTTCATTGGAGAATACACCAAAATTTTGGGAGCTACGTAAATAGCGAATTTGGAGACGGAATTGAAGTGAAGATTTTTTTTTAGAGATCACTAAAATTTTGGGAGAAAAATAGCGAAATTAGAGATCGAATTGAAGAGAAGACTATTTTTTTCTCTCGCCGAGGAGGTCCAAAAAATCTACATCCGGCCCTCGGCTCGAAAAATTTGGGGACCAATGGTTTAGAGTATTAAAAAATTTAATATTTTTGTTGATATAAAAATACATAATTGCAATCAATAATAAATATTTTAAAGACTTATAAAAGACATTTTAGAGGCTGTTTAAAGGTATATATCATTGTTGTAATCTTCTCCTTTCAAATTACCACATATGCATAAAACCTAAAATTTATAACTTCAAAACTCTTTCATTAAATTAATTCTAAGAGGGAGTAAACATTTGAATTAAAAAACAAAACATTTTGTGAACAGTAAACAATTCTTTATTAAAAGTACTTAAAACAGCTATGCGGCAATTGAGTCATTATTTAATTGTAGGAAAAATTTGTTTCAGAATTGCAATTGTCTTCTTTTCACCCTAATGTTAACGTTTATGGTCATAATTTCTTTTCTGCCTTTTTCTTAATTTCATTGCCAGTTACTATATCATCTACAAACACTTTAGTTTATATTATTTTTTTAGATCACGTTTGCTAATTAATTACGATTTTTGTGTTCAAAATCTTATTTTTGTTTTGTCAGATTGTATCAGAGCTTAATGTACGAGGGTCAGTCAAAAAATAATGAGCCCAAGTCTCTCCTGGCCATATTTGTTGCAATAAAATCAAAAGTCATACATCAAAAGAAAGCCCAGGGATAGGAGATCTCAGTTCTACTTTTCAATGCAATCTCCGCACTTTTCAATTCCAACTGTCCATCGATGAACAAGGGACACTATGCCAGCCTTGTAAAAGTCAGCAGGCTGCATTTTTAACCAGTTTCTTACAGCGTGCTTGACTTCTTGATCACTAGTGAAGTGCTGCCCCCTAACTCCTTCTTTCAATGGTCCAAAAAGATGATAGTCAGATGGTGCCAGGTCGGGTGAGTATGGGGGATGGGTTACCGTCGTCCATCCAAAAGAAGCAATCACTTCACGAGTTTTGAGACTGGTATGGGGCTTGGCGTTATCGTGTTGCAGCAAGACCTTAGACATGTCCAGGTGAGGTCGTACTCTTCTCAGTTTCGCTTTCAGTTTGCGTAAAGTGTCAATGTAAGCATCTGAGTTGATGGTAGTACCTTTAGGCATAAAATCTACCAATATCACTCCTTCAATGTCCCAAAACACAGTCGCCATAATTTTTCCAGCTGAACGTTGACTTTTGAATTTCTTGGCTCTTGGGGATGTGGGGTGACGCCATTCCATGGATGATCTTTTCGACAGAGGTTCATAGTGATGAACCCAGGTTTCATCTCCTGTCACTATACGGCTGAGAAAAGTTTTGTCACTTCTGTGACACTCAATAAGCTCCGAACAAGCTTCAAAACGGGCTTGCTTGTGAAAATCCAAAAGTTGCCTCGGAACTCATCTGGCGCAAACTTTTGCAAAGCCTAGCTCATTAACAATATTCACAGCACTTCCATGGCTAACTCCAACACGTTCAGCAATGTCATCAATAGTGATTCTGCGATCATCTCTAATCAATTTCTCAACCTTATCATTGTTTCCAGGATTGACTGCAGAAGATGGTCTTCCACTTCTTGGTCTGTCCTGGAGGCTACTCAAACTTGGATCATCTTCTTCGTGTTTAATCCTGGATACCCACTTTTTCACAGTGCTGTAGGCTAATGAAGCATCTCCATAAACATTTACCAATTTTTCGAAAATTTGTTTTGGTGGCTCCCCTTCCGAAACAAGAAATTCAATCACAGCTCTCTGCTTCTGACGGACATCCAGTGATGACGTCATTTCCAAAACACAATACCAAAAGTGGACACGTTGAAACAATTTTTTTTTACAATTTATCTTTAAAGCAGTAAATTTACTAAACACCCTTAAAATTTCTAGAAAAAATATGAAGGTTAAAGCGGTTAAAGTTAACAGGGCTCATTACTTTTTGACTGACCCTCGTAGAAGAAAACCTTCCAAAACCTGATACATTACGTCAATGCCAAGCGTCTACATTCAATGAAACTACGTGAAAGTGGCAAGACAGTTGAAAAAATTCTGTTGCGATTTTTTATGATGTTAACGAAACTCTCAGTAACAATTGTGTAATACCAAAACAATTGTTTATTTTTAATGATGAAAAGTTATTTTCAAATTATGTAAAATATTGATTGTTGCTTTATCACTTTTTGTATATATTTGTATATTTTATCACTTTTTGCCCAGCAGTCTTGTATTTACTTCAAATTAAAACTTAAATTAGTGGCTTTGTGATAAATTTCTTAATCATAGAAAGTGCTTTTGGTGTTGAGCTTTCCAGCAGAAGCAGAGTTCGGAAAGACTCTCTACTCTCTTTTATAATTGAAAAATTTAAATTTCGTAATTTGGGCATTAGAAGAAATTGATTGATGACGTAATAATTGTAAATGCCGTGGCTGTTTTAATCTTTAATTTGAAGCTTTGCGGTTTTGATGGATTTACAATGATTACGCATTTGTATAAATCTGGCAAAAAGTTTTACGCCGGATGCCCTTCCTGCCGCAACCCTCCCCATTTATCCGGGCTTGGGACCGGCATCAAGAGACACAGAAATGTGCCACCGATGGACATTGAAGACAGAAAAATGTGGAGAATGATGATACGCTGTGGCCACCCCTGACTAATGGGAAAGACCGAAAGGAGAAGAAGAAGAAGCGGTTTTGATGTTTTATATTTTAATACCGTTTTGTAATATCATAATAGTGATCGTAGTATATACGAGTATATACGTAGTTGAATTTTCTTGTTATATATCGACTTGATAAATTTCACTATAAATTAATTTTAAAATTACAAGTTTAGAAACAAGATATTAAACAAAGTCGTCAACTTACTATGTTACCTAATGTAATTTATTTTGTTTTGTAAAAAAATTTTAAGCAAATGTCATAATATTAAGTTGTTTAAATATTTCTACTCGGTTTATAAAATTATTGCCATTGCTTTGTAATTTTGGGTGCTGATTAAGTATACGGTCTACCATCTGTAACCCTAATCTGTTGACCAACTTCTAGTTAAGAATGTAGTCAATCATCCATCAGATCTGGTTAGGGTAAGGGTCAGGGATAAGGTAAGGGTTAGGGTAAGGGTTAGAGATAGTAGACCACATACTTAACTAGTACTTAATTTTGTAAATTTATTATTATTATTGTTGTTTGTAGTGAACAATTATTTAATTATTTGATAAAATGCGCCTTTGTTGAAAAGGCGCGTAAATTTATTTAAAAAAAATTTATAAATCAGACTCCCAGTATTCGAATAAACAATCAATTTTTTAAAATATATTTACAGAATAAAATTAAATATTTAGTTTAAATACTTTGAAATTATACAGTCTTGATTATAGTTATCAATGTAATTTTTTGAATTAAAGAATTTTTACTGATTTTTTTAAAATCTGATATTTTACAAAGTTGACATTGTTCAAAATTGATTAAAACTTCAATTTTGTATATTGTACAGTACGACTTTAACCCTTACGCGTCCGCTGACATCTACAGCTGCTTAGCGTAATACGTTGGGTGGCATCTTGAGATCCCAACCAATAATGTACACGGCTTGATTTTATTTACTAAAATTTCCAAAAAATCTTCTGTGACGTCATAATACCCAAGTAAATGCGTAAGTCCCTATATCAGCGTGGTCCAACTACGGGCCCGCGGAACAATTTTGCACAAGTCTTGTCGATCACAAGCAGCCGTAATTTTTTTTGGAGAATGCTATGATTTTGCGCGAAAATAGAAATTTTGGAGACCGATTCCAAGCGAAAACCTTTTTCTTTTTTTTTAGAGAACACCCTGATTTTGAGACGAAAATAAGCGTTTTTAGCCGGTTGAGGCGCGCAAACTCAAATAATTTTGAAAAGTGGCCCACAAGAGTGGAGAAGTTGGACCACCCTGACCTAGATTTTATCTTTGCGGCCCGCGAAACTTTTTCAAACCTTAATGCGGCCCTTCATGCTCTTTGCCTTGGACCACACTGCCCTATATACATGAGTGCGCTTTGATGCAAAGTCAGAACTTCAATCGTCAGCTAAAAAGCTTTTAAAAGCCCAGCAACGAACGGCATGAAGACAAATTTTAAGTGAAGACTTTTTTTTATAGATGATTAAGTTTTTGGGACAAAAATTTGGACAAAAGTCATAAAGTTTGGGCAAACGTCTGGATTAAATAAGCTAATTTATTTTAATCTTTATCTAATTACATTTTTATTAATTTTTGCGGCTCGCAAACTTTATTAGTTTGTTGAATAGGGCTCGCGTTTGAAAAATTTTGCCCACTCCTGGTATAATTTTGTATTTGTAATAAAAAGCTAACAGCGTGACCGATTGGGTAAAAGCGCTTTGATTGATGGCGAATGCGATCGACATGGTAGCGGTTCGAAAACTACTTACATTACTTTGTCTTTGAGAAAAACACTTTGCGCACTTTCCTTTGCTTGGCAGTCTGAGCAAACAGCTCTAGATTTCGTTAGTATCTTTAAATAACGACTAAGAAAGCAAAATGTAAAATTTGAACCCGACAACAATATCTTGGCATCTCTTGAAGCAGGTCACAATGATTACTTGACAGTTGCTCTATTTATAGCGTCTCCGAACTTTTTCCGAGTGAGCAGGATGATATGAATATAAATAATAAAAATAATAAAGGATTGGTGTGCCATGTGCGCAGTGACCTTGGTTAGTAAAAATGCTTTATTGCTTATCATGTAAAACAATTCAATAATTGCATAAAAAAATTGATTTATAAATATCTATTTGCTAAAGTTAAATCAACCAATTGAAAATATTTTGCTAAAACATAGTACCGATGTAGTTTTATGCTTTAGCAAAAATACTAGATTGAAATGTGTAACATAAACATTATGCAGTGACAAGAAACAAAGTTTCATTGCTGATCAAAGTCTTTGATTTTTTTTCTTTGATTTGGTACGAAAAAAGGTCAATGTCAAGTGCGCAAAGATTCAAGCAATGGCGCGCAAGCACACACACTCGGATCAAGTTCAAAAAGTGGTTGGTCTAATAACTAATGAACCGTCTGCCATATTTCTTTTGCAACAAAATCGCGCAGAGCGCGCGCGTTTTGCAAGATTTGAAAAAAAAAATTTCACCAGACAGAGGACGATTCTAGCGACACGTAGTGACTTAAAAATTTGAAATATCTTGCCGCTGGTTGTAATTATTGGGGGAAAAGAAACTTTTTGCAAGGAAATGTGGGTTATTTTATTTTCTTATTTGCAAATTTGTTTTTCAATAAATTAAAAAAAATTTATATCATTTCACTCACGAAAAAATTATCTTTTTAATGATATAAAATTTAAACAGCTTTTTTCTACAGTTAATGGGGAAATACTAATTAGATATTGCTTAATTGTTAAAAAATCCATTTTATAGCGGTTTTTTGTATCTATATGGACTGGCAAAAACAGGCACTGCGGACGCGTAAGGGTTAATTAGATAAAATATTGCTGTGCATCAAACATTGTGACGTTCTATTAAATACAACATGGCAGTTTTAAGTTAACAGTTATAAAAGTTTATACATGACATTTTGTTTTTTTAATTTTATAATGTTATGGCCCTGAAATTGATCAGAGCTGACCAGAATTTTTTAAGAATGCATTTTGAAAAAATCTTACTGATTTGTAATAAATTAAAATTAAAACTAATGAATAAAATAATGGCTGAATATAATGTTCAAAAAACTTCAGATTAACGCAAAGTCAGTTCACGCCAATTCGATTTAGCGTTATTATTTTTGTACTTTAATACCGATTAGCGCAAAATTGTAAATCAATTAACGGGCTGAATGAAACTGGCTTGGAATTTGATCATGCTTTACTGTCACACTTCATTCATAATTTTAATCGTAACGATATAATTTATCCTCGTTAATAGTAATTCGTAGTGTTATTATACGTATGAGAATAAATGCAGCTCTTTGGGCGCTGTTTGCGATATACGTCCAATTTGTTCTATTGCTCGTTACATGTATCTTCTTTTCTCTTTTGCTCGACCGTATTGACGTAATATGTTTTGATCTACGTCACTGTAATAGAACATTCGTGTATATACTAGGTGGCTCGAGAAAGAGCGTATTCTCGAGAGAGTTGTGGAATTGTCTAGCATTTACGAGCAAGTTTACGTCACGTGATCTTGTTTTCTATATAAAGCTGTTGCGTAGCCAGTTATTAAGATGAGATGTGATTTTGAGACAACTCGAGTGGAAGTAAATGGTTGGGCGCGGAAGGCCCGTTAGTCTTTGTATTGGTCGTCGAGTGTTGAATTTATTTTGTGCCAGTGGTTGGCAGTTTTGTTCTACAGAGGTAGAATTATTTGTGTTGATTGAGTCAAGTTATGTTGTTTTCGCTTTGCAGTTTGGCAAAGCGTAGAATAGAAGTTTGGTCGGACGTGATTTTTGTAATACATTCGTTCTTATTAGAGACAGTGGTCTCTGTTTGTTGTGAAGAAGAGTCTTCAACGAAATCAATCCGAGCTTTCGTTAAACCAACTGTACAAAATCGTCAGGCTCATAGCAAGACTACTTTTTGAGCCGGAATAAAATAAAATTGAGACACAGCTTTGTTTCAGCGCAGACATTCGAGTTACCTAGCTCAACTGGTCCTTTGGGATTCCCAAACAAAGTTTGTGACAGTTACAGTACAGTACAGTAATCTCTCGGTTAAGTTTGTACCCGTTTAAGTTCGCATCCCGATTAAGTTCGCAAAAAATTTTCAAAAAATCAAGATTCAACTTTTACAAAAATTTATTGATATTTGCGGCAAATCAGACAAGTCATAAAAATTTCACAATTTAAGCAAGCCATGAATCGTCAGCTAATGCATATTTCATTCATTTTTCGTTTTGCGTCCAAAATAACCTGCCCTAATTTTTGCTGAAAAAGTTCAAAGAAATTTCCCAGCTCATTATGGTAATTCCTGCTTGAGCTTGCACATCGAGACACAACAACTAATCCTCAACTTCAAGAACTTTATTGTACAGTATATGTGTTCAAATCCACTAAAAGTGACATCGTTCCCTGTTGGTGCTGGATTATGTGCGCAAGATTCGACCACAGTGTGTACGGTTTCATCTTCATTATCATTTGTTGCTTGTATACTTTCCAACACCTCATTGACGTCATTCAAAATCTCATGTGAAAACTCTTCACTGTTTTTGTCATCAACATGCACAAACTCATCTAGAGTGCTTTCATCTATAGGAATATTTAATGCTTTGAAGCTGCACAATAGATCAGCCATCGTATCAAGTCTTTCATGAGCTCCACCTTTTAAAGTTACTAATTCAGCCTTGTTAAACGCATTCTGTATTGTCGCATCTGATATCGCACCCCAAGCAAGCTTGATATATAGAGCCGCATCTAGAATATGAGCAGGGTTGCCATAAGGAACACTTGCTGCTCCTCTAGGGAGTCTTTTTGCTTGCTCTTTTTTGCGAGCTTTAAAATTCTCGTCCAGCTCGTAAAAATCCAAAATATCTTTGAGATATAGATATTTATACCTTTTTTCAATGCTGCAATAATTCCCATACTGCAAGGCTATTTTCAGCTTGCGCAGTCGGGTGGGAAAAACATCACTTTGATGTTATTTCTCTCCAAAGCTGGAAAATGACCAAGAGCATTATTCATAAATAGAAGAACTGGGCGTCTTGTTCTCTTTCTTACTTCAGGATAAAACATCTTTTCAAACCATTTCCAGCATGTGGAGACGTCCGTCCATGCTTTATTCTAACTATGTACTTGACAGGCCATTCCCGATTCTTAATGCAAGCCGGAAGCTTGGCTTTTCCAATTAATATGCATGGGATTTTGTGCGTTCCTGTGGCATTTGCACAAACTGTAAGTGACACTCTTTCTTTAGCTTTTTTCTTCCCTCGTGTGCTGCTAACATTCTCAAACGGCATAAGGAAGGTGCGTTTAGGCAGCAACAAAAAAATAAGCCTATTTCGTCCATGTTATATACATTTTTGGGATCATACTTTGCAATTATGGCGTATAACTTATCCAAAGCTGCAACAAGATCAGGATTTTCTCGGTCCACCTCTGCTCCTTCGCCGTGAAAAAGAAGCTGTTGTATTCCACGGCGTTCTAAATCGGCTAAACCATCCCATGATGCTTTAAAGTCATCCTGCGATATCAATAGTTCTTCAGCAATTTTCTTTGATTTCAAAATGATGAGGGAAGATGGAACAGGCAGATTTTCTCGACGCAAAGCTATCATTTCACAGGTATAACTTATCTTCTACCTCGGTAAAGCTACCCACAGACGCTCTGAATGTTTTCTTTTTTGCTTCTTCAGACATCAGAGCAGAACGCTTACGAATATCTTCACGCTTCGACCAGACTTTTCTAATAATACCCTCATTCACTCGGTACTGTCGTGTGATACTTTGTTCACTAGGAGGATTTGGCTGATTCAACTTGGAGATTACTTCCAATCTCTCTGATTCATTCAATCGGTTAACTTTTCCTGACATTATTATGTGAATAATATTAACTTTGCCTGCTAAAAATTAATTTTTATCTTAAGTCAAAGCAGCAATTAGCCTCAAAACACTAGCTTAAATGACGACAGTTTTCACTTTAACTGATAATTGTACAGGTTCTATGTTACGTAATAATCGCTTAGGTATAAATGTTAAGTTCGCACCTACCAGCTAAGTTTGCACTTGCTGTTCAGATTCAAGTTGCGAACTTAAGCGAGAGATTACTGTACATCTGTTCAGCCTTTTGGCAACCTGGGTTTACTCTCCGGCCAGAGTTGAGACATGGCTAATTTTAGCGAAAATGGTTAATTTCAGCATTTGCTGACCAAAACAAATAAAACGTTTTAGGCATTCGAGTTACCGAATGCGAAAATAAATCAGTTACTGGAATCTCAGTGAAGAGGGCTTGATAAAGCTGATCTTCTTAATATAGATTCACAGAGAGGATATAAAGAATTCGGCAATGACAAACCTATTTTATCTTTGAGCAAGAAAATCACTCAAAAGGAGTTTTCCAAAATTTTTCGAATTCTAGAAAATTTGAAGCAGCAATGCATTGATGCCGATTAAAATCTAGACCATAGTGCACATACCGATATAGAACATATACCGTATATACCCGTGTGTTAGCCGCCCCCGTGTATAAGTCGCACCTTCTTTGAATACTTAAAACCTCCCCTCTCAAGAGTGACCCGTATATAAGACACATTAAAATTTGAAAATTTGTAAAACAAAAACTGTAAATATTCAACATGAAAGCTCGCTGTTTTATTCTACTTAATTTAAAGTTTTTGTCGAATACATTATTTTTGCAAAATTGTATGGATCTTTTGTAGAAAGCCACTAATGCAAAAATGTGAGATTTAAGAAAAACAACCCCACCACGTTTTAAGTACTGTACGGTGGCGGGGGTGTTTTCTTTGGCGGTGGCTTTCTACAAAAGATCCAATTGTATCCGTGTGAGCGGAAAATTATGACAATATTTTACACTTGGTCATTTTGTGGTCGTTTATTAAAACATACGTGTGAGCAATACTAAAACTTGAGCGCTTGCTTTAGTTTTAAAAGATTAAAACCAATAGTTGGAGAAGCGCTTGTGGGGAACTGATGTTCTGCATGGCGTTTGCCAAGCATTCAAACGTGTCGCTTTTATAAGACAATGTCCACAATTTTATTCGCTCGTTGTATCAAGCGTTTCTTGCTTAGCTCGCAAATAACCTGTGGCTTTTTTAATTTTTTTTCATTATTATTTTTTTATCTCTATGTTTATCCTACTCACACGCAGGAGAGCGACTGAGGCGCTATACATAAAGCAACCAATTACCCGACCTGCTTCCGGAGATGCCAAGATATTGTTGTCTGCTTGAAACTTAATAGATATATGACTTAATAGAGATATCTCATTTTCTCGAAAATGTGACTTAGAAATAGGGTCTTCGATTGTATTCTAAGCTATGCAATAGTTTTGAATTTTAAAACTAATTAACAGATCTGATAGATGGTAGACTGCATTCATAACTAGAAGTAATCAATAGGCTTTTTGACAGATGGTAAACTGCATGTCTAAGAAGAAGTTAGTTAGTGGACTGCATACTTAAACAGTATCAAATGTCATTTGTAAAGCAGCTGCTGCCGGCGTTTTCGTATTTGTTGGCGGTCTTACTCGAGTCTTATTTTGCAATGGATGCAATCAGCTTTTTAAAGGCTAATGCCAACAAATTCACCATTTGTTGCTTTTCTGTTTTAATTTGAACCCAAAAAAAATATTGTATTTTTAGTTAAAAATGCATTTTGTAATGTCATAAGTATAGCCATAACTGCCTGGAGGGAGAGGGCGATTGCCTCCGAAAGTCTCAAGAATTTTGGCAAAATCACAATTTTTCTGGCAGTGATAAAAAATTTGGACAAAATCAAACATTATAGGGCAGTGAAAAAAATTTGTGGACAAGATTTAAGGTGCAGGCCTTTTTTTAGAAATCATTATGTCTCGGGGACAAAAATCGAGAAATCAGAGTCAAATTTTAAGGAAAGATCTTTTGTTTTTCTCTTCACCTTAGATTTTGGACAAATTTTCTTCTCTTATTCGTAAAGTTCATAATTAACATTACAAAATTTGGGAAAAATTGTATTGCATTCCTAAATTTGTTTTGGCTGGTACGCCTATGGTTATAAGGGCAGTTAGAAATTTAGAAAAAAAGAAAGCAATGACTTTGATTTATCATACAATATAGAAAAGATATTTACTTAACTGACAACACTTATTGTAAACCTAATACCAAAAGCATTATCGTAACATTCTAGATCAGGGATGCTCTAGATCAAAGTGTTCCAGATCAGGGTAACTCTAGAACTGGAAACTCAAGCTCTAGATCACTTTAAATCATTTGAAATTTTTAAAAAAAGATTATGATTAAATTTAAACTTCTAAATATAATTACGTTTAGTCGACAGTTGTTTGCATTTGTATGAAACGACAAATTGCCGGATTATTTTGATTGATTTAAAGAAAATATCTATGTATTTTGACTTCCCGTTTTCTGCTTCTTTATTGTATTCTTAGTTGAGACATCAATTTTGAATGCTGGCATGATTTTAAAATATCATGCAAGCTAATCACTGATGTCACTAATGTGAGTGTCATGCTAATCACGTGATTCTTAATCAGTGATGTGATTCTCTCGCTTGGAACATTTTGATTTGGCTTTTAAGTTTTATGTCCACGTGATAAGCACCATCTTCATTAAGTCTCTTTATTGCTTTGCACTTCAATCTATAAATTGTTCTTGCCTGACTCACCCGCTTGTTCGCTAATTTGTGGTAAGAATTTGATTGTTCCATCAGAAAACTTGTAAAACCATTTTATTGTAAAGCAATTTCGATTTAAATTACTTAAAAGCTTTTAAAGAAGTTTAATTAAAAGGAAAGTAAATTGTAATATCAATCAATATGGTATTAAACGATTAAAATTATTTTTTTTAATGTATTTATTTTTCATCATCTTTAATTCTTTTTTAATAAATTTTTTTTTCGGTTTATTATTCTATTTGAATAAGTTGTTGTATTTAGAGATAATTTATTGAGAAGAAAATAAACACCATCGAAGGTTTCTATGCCTGGAAATCAGTGCATTTCGTTGCCCAAAAATGCTAAGAGGTTGCACAGAAAGTAAATAGTAGGAAGAGGAAATATTTCTTATTTAACCTGCACGAGGTTAGCTCACTGTCCGTAGTCCGCTTATGACGCCGATCTTATTAAACTTAACTTTGTCTGTTTGTATTGTTACATTCTAAATTAATATTTGGAAAACCGTTTTATAGGATTGTCCACAACATAATCTTTGGCTTTTGGGTAAAATATTATCTCTTAATTAGCGTTTGCTTTCTGGAGCAAAAGTGTTTGTTTTTCAATTGCATCATTAAAACATAAACCGTTTTATAGGATTGACCATTGCCATAGCATGACGTAAATAAATGTTTATTTTAAGGGTTATTTTTTTGATATTTCGATGGTTTATCCCCACTCCCAAATTTTGTTCTAACTGTCCTGATCAATCTAAAAGGTAATTGGTGTAATAATCAAGTTTATTTTTTATACACTTTTTTAAAGTTTATATATCAAGTGTTTGTATTAACGTTTTTGACCAGCAGTCCCATGGTCTTCTTGGCTGTTTCCATCGTGAACATCTTCTCTGCTGCGCTTGAAATTACTCACCCAACTTTTGACTGTAACCTACGTAGATTTTAGTAAACTATTCAATAAAACACTTCAACCATTTTTCATTCAAGAAAAAACAGACATTGCATAATGCTGTTGGTAAACAATGCAAACTTAATTATCATTTTTATGCATTTGTAATCATCTTTCTTTAACAAGTAAACACGAATAAAATAGTGTGTATGTAGTCATGAATTTGACTGACGTGCTTCAGAGAAACAATGATTGTGTCAATTGTTTTAAGTTTGAAAAAAGGTTTGTCAAAATTGAAAATAAAGTACTGTGTCCCAATACGACATTTTTTTCTTATTCTTTTACAATTAAATGAGAAAATGAAAAAATTGATTGCCAGTTGCTTTTTTTGAATTTTAATATTTTTGAAAGAGTTATTTAAAAACATTCAAAGAGCTACTTAACATTGCCTTGAAAAGCCACTTATTGCTATTATTTTCATAAGAAAATTTCTTCATCACAAGTGTAAAAAACGCATCAAACATTAGTTGATAAGGTCAGTGCCGTAGGCAGATATTTGTAATGGAGTGGGGGGAGTTGCAAGTTAAAACACGATTATTAAAAGTGGTCCTGGTCATCGGCCGAAACGTTTCTAAACCTACATGCAAAAAACTTTTTAAAATAGTAATTGTAAATTTAGATTCATTCGTTTTCATTCTTTTAAAAATTTAAAAGCGAAAATGCTTTGCCGTTGGTTTGGCTTTATTGTTCAAGTTTTCAATCGATAAAACAATTTCACACAATATCCTTTTTTTACTGGTTTTAAATTATGCTCATTTCGTCATACGAGTATTATAATTATCATGATTGTCATCGTTCTATTTATTTTTCTGATTCGCAGAACAAAATTAGGACAACCGCCAATGGACTATCTCAGCCTTCTTTTAAATATGCCGCGATACTGCTCTTTGATGGGAATTTTTTGTTCAATTTATTTACATGTTAATACGATTAAAACTTGCTAAGGAGCCAAGCAGATAAAAAAGTTGCAAAGCATTTTTTCCAAAGACGCAACAGCATAAGAGAGTAGGATTTGAACCCAGACAGTGTTTATCGAGTTCGCCATAATTATGGTGCTTTTATCTACTCAGCCATGCGAATGAATTTCAAAAATTTAGTCACAAATTAATCACAAATTGATAAAAACAGCATAGCAATTTACGCAATAGCGATAAAAAGAATATAAAAAAAATTTTTGACAAACTTTTAAATGAATTTTAGCGTCAGATTTATAGAAATTAATTGAAGTTTTGTAACTGTAGCGCTTTAAGTATAGGTGATATAATGTACATGTATTTGCTATTGACAAACTATTTTTAAAAGGTCATGAGATAAATTTTGTTCTACTTCCATATTTTTTCTGCACCTGACTGCAAGCACAATCTCAATCGTTCTATTTAAAAAGTTTATAATATAGATAGGGGAAATATAGATGAGGCATAGAGCGGCGGGAGAACACCTCTCGACTTCATGTATTTATTAAGGATGTTAGCCCAGCGCCACCGGGTTTCAGCTTTCCCAGGCGTTGATCACGATAGTCGCCTCCGAACCGACGTTGGTCTATTCCGCTCAGAAAAGCGCAAACAGGGCATGGCTTCTACGGCGCAAAGGAGCAGGCAGCTGAGCATGTAATAACATCTTGCCCCATCTATCACCATCTTAGTGGAACCCGTGCTCTCTCAGATGTCGACAAGAATCTGGTGACCTGGCTGAAGGAAACATGTCCGGCCATCTAGTGGATCGTTCAGTTCCTGTTAATCCAATTAAACAAAGAAAGAAAACACTACTTCTTAGGAATAAAAATTAAGAAATTTGAGACAGATTCAAAGTGAAAACCTTTTTTATATTCTTTAAAATTTTTTAGGGAACACTACTTTTTGTGGATGAAAATCAGAAAATTCCAGACAGAAACAAACACACAGAAACAATTCCAGACAGAAACAAACTTTTTTTTAGAAAACACTACTTTTTAGGGACGAAAATCAGGAAATCTGGTCCAAGTATAATTAATTTCCATCGCAAAAGTCTGGTGATCTCTAAAAAAAAGGTCTTCAATTGGAATTTGTCTGCGATTTCTCAATTCTTGTCCCAAAAACATAAAAAAAGGTCCTCGCTTGGAATTTGTTTCCGATGTTTTGATCATAATGACTTCATTATACATATTGCTTTCATTTTGATTTATGTTCTGTGGTTCACCGGTTGAAAACCCTGGTGTAGAGCCCCCATCGCTTTCCTGCGAGTCGGATGGATAAATATAAAGATGAAATAAAATGAAGTGTGCCCCGAATTCAAAAAAGTCCCAAAATGTGCCGCAAACGGAAAAAGTTGTGAACCACAGTCCTAGAAGCTAAAGATCACGTGTTCTAAATTTGCTTGACCCTGGTGAAGATTACAATAAATAAAATGAACAATTAAAACAACTACAGAACAGCTTGCAAATATATTAAATAAATTAAATTAATTCGAGGTATACCTACTATGCAATTATTACTTGGCCATTAAAATATTACGTCATATCAAAATTTAAAACTACAAAAAGACAGAAAATAAACTATTGATTTGTGAAATTGAAATTATTGTACGTATGAAGTGTGACAATCACGAATAATCAATTGTTATCGATGACGTGCTGATAGAGTCAAAGCTGCCACTTATTTTTCAATTTTATTTTTTATAATCAAAATTACATATAATCACATTAACGGATTAATGGTGTTTGCAATTGCAGTTATGTTTGTATGCATCTTCTTGTACAAGTTATGACAAAAATCTTTTAGTTGGCTTTACGTTATTTTTGACCTTTGTTCTATCTTGTTTTCGGTGATCAATTTTTTAAAAATTTATTGGAAGCAAATAAGAACAAACTGCTGTATTAATACAAAATAGCGTTATCAGCAAAACGGGAAACTTCTATTGATTCGCTATTGCTAAATCATTTATTTATGAAAGAAACAATATTAAAATGAGAAGGTGAATTGGTGAATTATATTTTGTGGTTTACATACTTTACCATAAAATTTGAAGTAAAAAGTAAAAGTAAAAGTAAATTTTTTTTACTATTGATGTACAATCTTGTTTTTTGTTCACTCCTGCTTTTGCCCAGCAATAAACTGTCGCCGGGTTTATCAGTAAATTTATGGTATATATGCTACATATCTTGTGACTTTCATTTATTCTGAAAAAATTCGTTTAAATTATAATTGACATTTAAAAATGAAGCAAAAATGCACTGAAGTCGATTTTTGCTTTTTCATTGACACAAGTTTTAGTGAGTTCCTGCGTACTTCTATAAAATTTGGAGTCAACTACAAAACAAATTTGTCAAGACGGTAATCAGCAGCGTATTTAGGGAAGGGACATTGTCCCATGCCCCCCTTTGGAGATCACTAATGCTTTAAGGTTTTGTCCTACCCATTTCGGCAGAAATACCGCCAAAAATCGAAGACAGATTTTATGTGCAGATTTCCCCTTTTTTTTTTTTTTTAGAAATCACTAGTTTTTAGAGATCGGACACTGACACAAAGCAAAGACTTTTTTTTAACTACCACTGGAAAAATTTTTTCCACTAAACATATTTGATTGTGGCTGTATGGCTCCCCCTTTCAAAAGACCTCGGCAAGCCACTGACGGTGATAGATTCTCTTACTAGTAACAGTGATGTTAGTCTATATCAAAATCGAGTATTCTTTTTGGTAAATAGAAATTACTTCTGCTATTTTAAATCACAAGGTAAAACGTTTTGTTTTTAAGATGAACTAAATATTACAATCTTTGCTCATGATTTTCTGGTAAATGGGTATTTTGTAGTTTAGGTATCCCTGAATAAAGAATGAATAAAGATTTTAATAATATACCTGGTATCAAGAACAGCAAAAAATGAACTAAATATATTACCAATTTGCAATAAAATTACTAAGCTATACAATAATTTTAATGAGTGATGTAGTCGAGAACGCAAACGTCAAGACTGAGACTAAGACTGAGACCCAATAATTTTTTCGAGGCCAGAAGCAATCGAGACCAAGACCAAAACCAAGACCAAAAATTTTACAAAAACAAAGTCCACTTTTAAGTATTTCAAAAGCAATATATTATATTTTTAATAGAACCTGAGGTTTGTTTTTAAATAGACAAGTATTTCGAACATGTTGGGAAGAGCTTTGCTCTATTTGTTTGCGTCATTGTACAACTCTCTGTAAAAAAACATTTAATCAGAGCAAAAGAAAGCCGAAACGTACAAGGCAGCTGGATAGGAATGTTGTAAAAAAAAAGATATTTATTAAATTTTTTTTCAAAACTTAAAAATGCTGAAGGCACGGTCATCACGGTAGTGATTGAAACTTTATGCAAATATTTGATTAGCTTGGTATCTGTGTTGGCGTGTTGCAGTTGTTGGATTTTTTGGGTATTTTTTACATACATGTCATATTGTACGTATAACAAAATTCGTGAAATTAATCACCTTAATAAGATTAGAAATAATGAAAATTTATGCAAACGAATAAAAACTGTTTAACGGCTCGCAGGTTTTTTACAATATTATGCCCTGTTTAATTTCTGCCTATCTTTGGGTAGGTTATTTGGAGCAGTTTATAGAACATTGTCCTTTTCTACCTCGACATATTAAAATTTTTTTAGTTTAAAGTTAAGCAATTTCGTGTTTTTTTTAAGTGACAAAATTCATGCACTGGCGTAGGCAGAAATTTGTTATAGTGGGGTTGAAGCTAAAAGCATAATCACTACAAGCCGCGATGACTTTCACAACAGAAAGCCTGGTGGAACAACAAAAAAAGAAAAGCACTAAAAAAACTATTAAAATTACTTGTTTATATTTTTAATATGATGAGTATTTGATCTTTATATTCACCTTCTTGACTTCCAGAAAACTGTCGGAGGCGCTATACAATTGTCGAGCAATTTCCCCCCACCTGCTTACGGAGGTACCGTGGTACTGCTGTCAGGTTGAATTTTTTTTTGAGATTTTTAGTCTTTGCTTAAGGGTATGACCAAAATTTAGAGCTGCTTCCTAAGACTGCCAGGCAGAGAAAGTGCCTTAAAGTGTCTTTCCCAAGAACACAACAGCATGGTGAGATTAGGTTTCAAACCGCGACTTTGTCGATTACGTTTGCGACTGATCACAGCGCTCTTAACCACTCAATTACGCTGCCGTCGAATGATCAATAAAAGCAAAAACCTTTTTTTGGTCTTAATATTTTTTAAGCCTTATCTTTTTTTTAATTGGAAATAAGTCTTCACGTGATTTAAACAATTTTTAAGCAGTCTTAGTGCTACTATAAACCTCTGAACATCATTCTTCATGGACATTTTCACTCCTCAACCACCCCTCTTCGTGCATACGCCTCTGAATTTATAGATCAAAACTTTTAAACAAACTGTACCAAAAGTAGGAAAAACTCTGTGACTTAGAGAGCCACCTATTTACTTCTAAGAATAATTTCGGGCGATAATAAATAGACAAATAAATAAATATGGTTTTCAAATTATTGCTTACATAAATATTGTTGCAACAAGAATTTGTTTGCTTTATTCAGGAAAAAAATACATAGGATCAAGATATGAATTTTTTTTATTTTATTCGAATCCAAGTTCACATAGAGGATAATTCAAAATAATTGCTGAAATCCAAGTGAAGACAAAACAATTTTTATCACTTTGATTCTGTACTCATGAAATTTTGACTCTGGGGGTGCTTGTAGGTCTAACGGCCGACCCAGGGGATACTTGCAGATGTAAAAAGTTGTTGAACACCCGTGACATAGTCCTAACTGTTAGCGATTTAAAAATTGCATTATCTTATGCAACTGCACTTTTACCATATCGACAGCTTATTATGATTCAAAAAAATTACAAATAAAATTTTGTTAATTTTGTGGGGGACTGTATTTTGCTCTGGTCTGAATTACACTGTTGTATTCTATTGCATAATCCATTCAGTTGTATTTCCGGAAACTTTATCGTTAACATAACTATTGGAGTTTATCACTATTGGAGTTTAAATCCAAGTTTACTTTAAAAAGTTTTTTGATTGAATATTTAGAAACTTTTAGCTTTCAGTTAACGCTAAAGTAATTTTTTTAGCACAGTAATCTGCTTTACAATACCCATCAATTAAATTGCTTATGACCTTATACATTTAAATCAAGTCCAAAACAAGCTTTCACTTTTTTTTTAAAGCGACTTTCGGCAGGCGTACCAAATTTTAAAGTCGCTGTAGGCATATACGTACCAGGCGAAAAAATTTGAGATGGCAATATAGTTTTTGGCCAAACTCCGACTCTTGATTTTCTAGAACTTTACGGATAAGAAAAAAATTTGTGTAAAATTTAGGGTGAAGACCAAAAAAAAGGTTTTCATCTAAATTTGTAAACGTTTTTTTGCTATTATTGTTCATTTTCGATGCACGAAGAATTTTTTTCTAAACAATTCTTTGTCACTGCCCTAAAATTTTGGATTTTTTTCAAAATTTTTCTATCGCTGCACAAAAAATTCTGGCTTTGCCCAATTTTTAAAACTTTCTTGAAAATTTGAAATTTTTAAAATTTGAAACCGGCAAGATACGGCAACATTTAAAAATCTATGTCCGCGCTTTAAGAATACTGCTGCATTTAGGCTAAATTAAAACTACACAATTCATCTTGCTGCTGTAAATCTGGTTATTTTCTATTATTTCCTTTGTTTTCCTGTTAAAGCTTACTTTCTGACTAAAAAAACTTGTTTGAAAAAATATGCATGTAATCGAGCTACTTTATTTTTCTAAAATTGGTCAATTTAGTATAAATGTTTTAACGGATAAGGGTATGAATACAAACTTTTATAGCATTACCAGACTTGTTTGTTGCCAAAAAATAAGTAAAGTTTTTTCGTAATTGGATTGACTTGTCACAGATGGCTCAAATTGCAATAAAAATCTTTATTAGAATAAACGTGAGAAAGTTGGAAATCTGAAGATTAAATAAGTTTGGCTCTAAGCCTTTTATTACTTTGAATTGCAGCAAAGGTAGCTCTAAACAAATGAGCGTCGCTCTGAAACAAATTGCAAAAAAGCCCGGTTTCGAGACCAATTTAAAAAAACGAGACCGAGACCACATTAATTCGAGACCAAGATAGAGACCGCCAGCATAAGGTCGTGACCAAGACGGCACAAAATCGGTCTCAAGACCTTCATCACTGCTTTTAACTGTTTTTCACAAATGCTTGCAGTTGTGATAACTGATAGCAGGTCAATACAATGGATTTTGTCGCTTCAAATCGTGCAATGATTTGGCTTTGTTGTTTAAGACACTGGCGTTAGCATGGTCTCAATCGTCTTTGTAAAACAAGCAATCACAAAATTTATTCTAGGCTTTTCTACTTTATACAGCAGTCAATGATGTTTTAAAATACTTATCGTCAGTTTTCGGAAGCAATAAGCAAATTAATACTTAATTTTCTCAAATTTTGAATTATTCTCATTTGTTTTAAAATTTATATAAAACGTTTCATTTTGTCGTGTTGTTCGGAAGTACACTTTTTATGCAACTTTCTCTGTTTGGGGTTTTGGCAAGCAGTTATAAATTTTAGCCATATTACAAAACAAAAACGAAAAAGCAAACAAAACTAAGGTTTTCCTGAATGTAGCGCCAACGGCTTTTTCCTGGGAGTTAGGAGAATCAATAAAAATGATATTAAATAAGTGAGTAGGATTTCCCTTCTTACACGGCTGCTCTTGAAAAAACAACCACTCGTATTTAAACAATACAGAAATTGCTAGGGAAAAACGTAATTTCACTTCTTACTATCGAGGCAAATGACACAATATTAAGCAAAAGTATTAATACAAAAACTTCGATTTCGAATAATATCACGTGGTGCTTTGCTGTTTACGATCGCATTCAGCTGAGATTAATAACGATAAACAAATTGAGTCAAAGTAGTCTGCATAGTAATGGGTTGTTTGGCTTTATGATAGGAAGGAAAACATTTGACGCATTTTTCTGATCGTTTGAATATATTTAATATTTGAAGTAATTTTGATTCTTATGCAACAGAAATAGAGGGATCAGTTCTTACCTTTCATATTAAATATTTAAGCATCAATTTTCTATAAACGAAAATAATCATAAATAAGTAGTTAAATTATTAAATACTTTTATTAAGTTAATGCAAAAAATTTTAAATCAGTAGTTTCCAACCTTTTTTATATCGCACCCATCTTGCCCGCCTAAAGTAACTTAACAATCTCCTTCTCTTAACAGATTTTCATTTAGGAGTTTGCAGGCTATCTATGTGGAAAGTAAAATGACTCCTAAATCCTGCTGTTTATTGTTTTCCGTTTGGTGCGTAGTTTATGTCTTTTCGGCCGTGAGATAATTTAAATTAGTTTTCTGTTTTTTAGAAGTCGTGGAAGTAATAACCTTTTTTTTAATGCTGTTCTTTCTTAATTTAATACCGGGTGACCCAAAAAAAAACAGAACCCATACAAATTCTATTAAATCTTATCAACATCAATAGAATTTCAAGAAACTTGGTCAACTTGAATAACAATCTTTGTACCATCATTCCTCAAAGTTTCAGTTATTTTGCTTGTTTTGCATTAAATTTATGTATTATTTGAAATATACTCCAAATGGGCGCAACAGCATTGAGGCAAACTTGTAGACGTCACTTAAAATTGTCCATCACTCCAATACATTTCTTTTTTAGGATTTCGAAAATTTTTGCTGTATTTAATGCGTTTAGTTCATCAACGTTTAAAATAATGGCACTAAATACAGCAAAAAATTTAAGAATTCTCAAAAGAGAGATCAGTTTGAGTGAGTGACAATTTTGCGTGACGTCTGCAAGTTTGCCTCCAATACGGTTGCGCCCATTTGGAGCGTATTCAAACAATACATAAATTTAATGCATAAATTCTATTGATGTTGATAAGATTTAATAAAATCTGTACGGGTTCTATTTTTTTTTGGGGCATCCTGTACTTGGCTTGCTTGGATTGCTTGTGTCTTGTATATTCTTCAACATTATATCTGCTTTTCTGCCTACTCACCGTGACTTGTTAAAGCAAATGTTTAAGGCTGGGAGGTAGTGTGTAATGAGGTCAAGCCTAATTCCAAGAAAAACCGATTGGAGTGAGATTAAAAAGAAAAAACTAGTTACTCTAAGAGATAAAAAGCGGAAAAAACGCCGCACAAATTGTTCTTCGGACCCGAAGTGGCCCCAATTTTTTTGAATTTTTTAAAATTTGTCAAGATGCTCAAGAAGAACTTAATTTGTTTTGATCCAACTACTTTCTCTCATAAACTAACCCTGTATCTCCCTAAAACTAACTCTCGCTCCAATCGGTTTTTCTTCGAATTAGACTTAATTGTGTAATGATCTAATGCGGGGTTACCATATTTTCGAAGGAAGTAATCGAAATGCTAGTAAAAAGCATAAAAAAACTGTCAGAAGCATAGGCGTACTGCCGCAAAAATATTTAGGAAGCAATACAGTTTTACCCACATTTTATATCGTTTTCCCGAATCATGATCTTCTAGCATTTTACGGATATGAAAATAAATTTTGCCTTAAATTTAAGGTGATGACTGAAAAAAGATCTTCACTTTCGATCTGTCTCTGATTTCTTGATTTTTGTCCTAAAAAATAATAATCTCGAAAATAAAAACGTTCCTACTTTAAATCAAAATTGTGTTTATCAAAAGTTTCCATTACCTCAAAAAAATAACCAAGCAACCCAGATGGGGGGCCGTGAGCCCCAGATTGAAAAACCACTGTTTGAACCGTAACAAAAAATTCTTTTATCACGTGTCCAGTAATAAAATAATGCTTGAAAAAAAAGTTATCTTAAAAAACCGAAAACGTTTCGTTAGATCAGGGATTCCTAAAATGGGGTACATGTACCCCTAGGAAACATTTTGACTTTTCAAGGAATACATTATATGTGAATTGTTACATAAAAAAACAAAAACGTTTGTTTGATCGTTAATATTTCGATCAAAAAAAATGTTTTAAGGATCAAAACAACTTCATAGTTATACCTGTATAAGTGCAGCTTTCCATTAATTTCTAAACGAAATCGTATAAATGATGTATAGCAAAATAAAGAAAAATTCTTTATATTAACTTAACAGAATATTTTGGGCGTTCAAAATCGATATTACTTAAACCTTTGCTTCAACTTTTAATAATTAATAACCTCGATATAGAAATGCATGCAAATGCATGTTTTCAAAACATTAAGCTAAAATAATACAGGAATGGCTGGCTATTTTTGCCGCATGTTTAAAAAAAGACTGAAAAAGAAAAAATAAAATTGCGTGATTATAATAACGAAATTTTAGTAGCCAAAGTGACCCTCAAAATAAATTCCATTCATTCTTGTTATTTCGTGATCATTTGATAAAAGTAAAAAAATGCTTTAGTAGTATTTATGGTAGTAATTAAAAGAAAAAAATATAGTTAGTGTAAATCCAATAAAGATAGTTTATAAAATAGATTTGGAGAGCAAAAAAATGTACGAAAATAAACCATAACAAGGTATAAGAGTAAGAATGATAAAGTTTTCTGTTTTACAAAATAGGTTTTACAAGCAGTTTATTTAGTCTTGTTTTATTTTTTCTCCGTCACATAATCAATATATTACAAAACATTACAAAACGATTTTTGAATTACTTTAAACACGGTATCAGAAAAAAATGAAAAACAAAACGAGTTGGCATTGTGACTTGTAAATTAAATATGAAATATGGGACTACAGGTAGATGTGTTACAGAGAAGCAAGATTTCTCTGTTGACCATTTGGCGAATCAAGAAAATTAGTTTAAGCCCAAACCTTTTTTAAACTTTTTTGGTTCAAACATTTTAGTAGGCTTTACATGATTTGCCAAGATCGTGTATAGGACAAGTTCCAATATTTTTATGGTTGTGCGATTTGTGATTTCAGATGTCTTTGTTTTAAAAAAACTTATTTTGTCTCGAACGCCATTCGATCTTATCTGTTTTATAATATTTTGCTCTTGTTTATGATTTTAAAAAGTATTCACAACCCTTTTTTTCCGAAAAAAACCTGTTTGGATTTATTTATTGTAAAGATCGTTTTTTTGTTCTTTTTGCGTCAAGCTTGAAATAAAAGAAAAATTGACCGTTTGTTTATAATCTGCGAAATGCTTTTTTTGTCCAAAGTATCTCTTTCAAAGTTGCGCTTCTATTTTTTTGCCAACTTTTTGTTGGGCAGTAACGAATTTTAAAAAAGTATAATGAAATGTAATAATACAAAACGGCTTGCAAGCTTCAAATTAAGAGTCGACACACCTACAGTACATCAAGAAGGTACTACTTGTTGGTGGTAGATTTTGCACGTCATAATCGTTGAAATAAATTAAATTTTAACAAATATTATCATCGTGGAAAGTTTTAAAAGGTTCTTTACTCTAGTTGAGAAATCGAATATATATAGAATTTGTGTCAACTCATAAACTCTTGAGGCGTTCAGAAATGTGTTTTGCAACACAACCAACGCATTTTCAAATCCTTTTATAGATGTGTTGGTTCACTATGTGTTTGTTCATTGTTTGTTTAGTTGAAGCTCGTTTCTACGTAAAGTTTCAAAAAGCTTGAAAAGTTTTCAGAATTCATTGCTGCTCAAATACAAAATTAAGCAAGAAGCTTTTCACGCCAATCTGCTTCCCATCAAGGTCTGTTTGGCAAAGCGAAATTTTTTGTTTCATTTAATCAAAAGGTTTGAAGACTAGTACTCAATATAAATGATGTCATCATCACTGTCGAGTAAAAGTTCTGTTGGATTTGCATCATCATCGGTATACCCGCCGTCATCGTCAAAATAAACAACGATTTCATCGTCACAGTCGCTGGAGTCGACATCGTCGTGAAGAGGGTTGGAAATGTGATGGAAACTGACCTGGTTTGAATCGCCATTAGGATTGTTAACTATTTCTTCTTCTATGTATTCCACAATATACTCATCTCCACTACTTTCTTCATCTGACTCCACGGCTTCTGTTTTGTGCTTCTTTTCGCCATCTTCACAAAATGATTGTGACGTTTTATTTTCTGTGTTAAAGTCTTCAGTGTTGTGGAAATACTCCTCTTCGGTTTGGACCCCAATTGACCTTTTTTCCACAACCAAACTTCTTTGAAAAGGATAAGATTTTTCAATGTTGATTGTTTCCCCCCCGAAGCTGAAGGCCTTTTTCAAACCTTTCTTCTTTGTTCGTAGTCGGTCTTTCCGTTCTTCAGAAGCTGTTTTAGCTCCATTGCTTAAAGGATTGATTCCTGATTCGTTGACGTCAGCCTTCGCGGCTGCTAAGAAGGTTGCCAAGTATTTTTCTCGATACATTTTTCTCCAGTTTTCGTGCAGGTCTGCATTAATTTTTAGATATTCCATGAAATATGAATCAGAAGGAAGATTGTGGGGATTTTTATGAACTACCATGCTGTCTGCTTTTTCTATTTTTTGGTCATTGGCAGAAACAACTTTTCTTGAATTGTTGTCATTTGGTTCAAATGAAATTAAATTAATTTCATTTGAATCTGTCGAATTTGCTTCGGCTTTTTCAGCTTCTAAATAAGTTTGGAGATATATGTTCCGCCATTTCTCACCAGAAAACTGTTTCCGAATTTTCTTTTTGCGATTATTTCCCGCTCTTCGGTGACCGATTTGTGGTGATTTTAATCGAGCGTCAACTGCTTGGTTTTGTGTTGAAGAATTGTCGCCCGAAACAGAACGAATGCGTCTTATGACGAGTGTCTTCTTCTTTTTCTGCAGAATAGATTCGTTTGAGTTGGGGTTGTCCTTCTCCTCATTACCGGTACTCTCTAAAGAGAACGAATCAGCCGCAGAATCAGAACTTTGCGGCAGTTTTTGGGCCGTTTGGGAGACTTTGATTTTACGTTGATGTGAGGAGGAGCCTGCCACAATCGATTGGACGTCCTTGTCGTCTTTTTCGATTTCGGAGCAGAGCGACTTGGAGTGGTCATCGTTATCCTGCTTCTCATCTGAAAACAAGCAGCAGTAAAAATAACGCAACAATGTACTGTGCCTATCAGAGGCTGTTCATGCGGTTAAAATGCGCTTGTGTAAACAATGGTGCTCGCTCTTTTCATAAAATTATGATGAAAACAGTAAAAAATTATGAGGCAATTGTATTTTGTCATAATGACTTGTGGCCTTGTTAAAATGTGATTTAATTCAAAGGATGGCAATATATTAAAGTTTACTGCATTTCAATAATTTAAAAAATTTCTTGAGTAAAGTTTTCAATGAAATAATTTTTTTGCCACAGCATACCTTCTTTCACCTGCAAATTTAGAGACAATCCGCCCCAATCTACGGCACCTCATCAAATACGCCCCTGCTTCGAAGCGTCGCATTGCACGCTCTACATTATTTTTCCCTACACCACATTGGCCTGTGGCTGCTTTCTATTTTATCTGATTAAATCCCACTATGCCAACGACTTCCCCTGCTGTCCCATTGTATCCTACTCTTAAGATAAAGAGTGTATAAGACTGTTAACATAACATAAAGGGATGATCACCTATTTTCTGATGAGCAGTTCTCATCAGCGTGGCGCTGGACTGAATTAGTTGTGCGAAATCATTGTTGTAGGTAATTAGCAAGAACCCATTGTGGAAATTGTTGTAAAGTGCATTTCCTGAGGGCATAACACAAATCACTCTGATATAATGAGCATCGAACTCGCGACCTTTTGCTCGCAGATCAGAGTGTTACAGACTAAGTTATCGCGGTGGTTTATTTACGTTCACCTCGGTCTAAGCGAGAACGGCATTCTATCTATTTTTATTAAGAATAAGAAAATAGACGTGTTGCAATTTCTTAACTTTTTTCTCCCGAATCGCCGGCTGCTTGCAATTATGACGAGCAACTTTGCAGTTTGATGCTGCAATCTACGTCATCAAGCGGCTGTGGCTTTTCATTAGGGAAAATATTTTAAAACTATTTCTACAACAACTAAATTTACTTGAAGAGAAAAGAGTGCTGAATAAAGTTAATGTTAGTTTTTGTTTACTTACGGGTTATTGTTAAAGGATTTTCATTTTCCTCTTTGACGTTCAGCTGTTGGTATCCGGCAGAAATATGTTTTGGCTTTGGTTTTTGAGAAGCACCATTTTTATTGTTTGTATTTGAACCAACAAAGGGAATTTCTGCCATTTGATTTGTTTCAAGAACCTCTTTGCTCTTTTTTCTGCTCTTTCGTATGCTTATGAATTTTCTGCCTCTTCCCTGCTTAGAAACCTCATTTTTGCGAGTCGGAGCAAGATGAGTAGCATATTCCGGATGTCGGAGGAGAAAGTTTTTTCTTCGATTTAAAATTGCTTGGTTAGAAACTTGAAACGAATCACCTGACAACGAGCATCCATCTGATTTTATTTTAGAATCATCAAGATTTTTCTTAGCTTCTGAAACAAATAAAAAAAATTTTAGGGATAAAATAGAAAAACCGTTTGAGCGAAACGATCAATAAAATAAGCCATTCAGGTTTCCTTAATTTTCAATTTTTTGATCAACAATAACCAAATCAAACTAATGTTGTAAATTTTCAGATTATTTGTCAACCCGTTCTAAATATAAGAATCAAATTTCCAGCAAGGAAATAAAGTTCATTTATTTCAATGCTTTTTGACTCCCCAAATTAGGATCCAAAAATTAATCGCAAAAAACAGTAAACGACAAAGTTATTTGATTACGGATACAGTCTTTTAGCAGGCGCGTAAGAGTATGAATAAGAATCTATAATCGCGAAGCACAAAAAGTTGAAATTAAAGAAACCAACTAGTTTTATCAGGGCCTATTAAAAGGTTTTTACGGGGTAAATCGTATTCGGGCCCGGGAAGAAGCTAGGTCGCTTGTTAAGTTTTCCGTAATCTGACTCAAAATTGATGTTGTGGATGAAGAAAACTTCGTTATTGAAATGCTGCATTTTCCGTTTGTACCCTACATTCAGATGAAATAAAATTTATGAGTTCAAACTTCAAGAACTTTTTTTAAATGTGAAAGTTTGCATGAAAATTTTTCTCATTATTTTAGCCGTTGTAGCATTTTAAAAATTGTAGTAAATTCTAGATTACGAGTATATTATTTTATACAGATATTATCTAGATTTTATTCTTATATAAATTCTAGACTGTGTTATTTTTAAATTGCAGTTCTTTTGAAAAAAACACTACATATAAGGTAGATATATGGTACATATATGGTGGGTATTGTGATAATATCTCATTTGTTAAAGGAATATGTGATTGTTTTCTAATGTCCTGTCACCATTTTAAAAAATAGTAGGACATTGATAACCGTATGTTAAATAGGTATCGAAAGCTTTATTAACTATTAATTTTGATCAATAGTGCAACAAATTTATCTTATTTCTGGGGGTAGGAGGTGGTTTCAATCTTTATACTAACTGGTAAAATTTCTCTTGAAGATCTTGAGTGTTATCAAATAACTACGTGTGAAAGAAACAAACAATTTTTGTGCAAGATAGTTTTGGAAATTGGAGTTGGGAAGGTTGGATTATGAATTTATGCTTAAAGTATGGACCGTTCGAAATAGAATCAAAAATCACTGATTCAAAATATGCCAAGTTAATTAAAACTCATGAAGTATAATAAAAGGAAAAACAAAACAGGAAAAGTATTGCAACAAGGACATGAAATACAAGAAAGCAGAAAATAAGAAAATTAAAAAAAAGCACAAAAACAGTCAAATGAGCCGGGACAGACTTTAGCTTTGATAGCAAGCAAGTCATTTAAATTTAGCTTTTGGAGCAAGTCTTTAACACCTAAGAAAAAGCTCATAATCCTTTAAATCAAGTGATTCATCACAAGATAGGGATTTCCTGGTGAGAAACGAGTAGCATCGGAGACAAATGAGCATGAAATAATAAAAACCTTTCAAAAGACTACAGGAACTGTAACCTGCATATTGCGTCATCGTTTTGGTTCTATTCATAAAACGGTGAAACAAAATTCTTTCAGAAAGAAAAGCAACAAAAAAAGAAACAGAAAAAGCTGGCAAATTGTACGGTATTCCAATAACTTTATCTAATTTCAAAAAAAGATAACTTTTTCAAGTACAATTTAAAGAGAGTTCTATAAAAACTGTGATGTTTACCTTTTATAAACGTTTTTGTCATAGATCACTGTAATGTAGATAAAGAGTTTTTACAACAAAATAAAAAACTATTTAAAAGAATTGGATCGCCTAAAAATTTTTTTGGCAGCAATAGGTCTAATAAAGTTTAACACGTGATAATCTAGTATTTGCTCAACTATTTAAAGTTGAGTGCCCACACATTGATTGATCCAATTTCAACAAGGCTGTTATTGTTTTGCTTAAAGCAATACAAGAGTCCGTTGTTTAAAGATGCTTAAAAAATTGTATAAATCCCTTGTTTCGCAATACATTCGAGCCACCTACCGTGTTCCTCTAAAGTTTTTATAATCTTCTTTATAAAACTCGACTTTTTCTTCAAAACTTTTCTATTTTCGCCCCCTTTTATCGCTTTATGAAACAGCTCAGCTTCGATCTTGGTGACGAGGTCTCGAACCGGAATTTCATGGCGCGCTGAGGCACGTATCCGGTACCTACTCTAAAAACAAACAGCACATCTCGGAATGATTGTGACGTCGGAATGACAAAGATGCTGTGATTCATTGGTTTATGACGTTACGACATAGCGATATTATTTTTGCGGGAGTCAATCTAACGGGCGCCAGCTCATTAGAGCTTTTTCAAAATAATGTTTCAACGAAACAAACACAAGATTATTCTCTTGAATGAAGCGAGAGTAGAGATTTGTCATGAAAAAGCTTGGAATAATGTCAATTCAAACTAGCCTCTAAATATAATTGGTCATTAAATTGGCGCGGACATCAAATTGGTCAAGCGATTAAATCAATCAAAAACAAACAATAAATTTATAACTCTGCACGGCAAAGAGATTTTTTCTTTTTATTTATTGAACAAAAACTCCCGTTCGATTGTTTTTTCACAATTTACCGATTTAAATATTTTAAAACAATTTTGATACCGTATTAAATCAAAACGAGTCGATAAAACAAAAGTTGCAACACAATTTAATAATACTCATTTAAAATGCTTTCTTCTAGGAAAGACTTGATAGTTTGAATGGGTTTGTTTTTTTCTAAGAAGGGGAGTCGCAGAATTAGTGGCCGCATCTAAACTTTCTTTTACCTTAGAAATATGTGGTTTTCATAATATCCTTATGTTGTATTTATTGATTTAATATTCTAACAAACTTTACTTGCTTATTACTGCAGCCACACGCTTGTCGAGTAATTGTTTAATTGTCGAGTAATCATCAACACTGTCTATAGTGGTGAAGATAGTCAAGATATGGGTTTGATTTACTCGTATGAGGTATCAAGATAAGGAAAAGTGCTCCCCACAACTTGCTATTGCTCGGTTATTACCACTAAGTGGCGGTGTTGTATCAACGCCACGTTAAAAGAGAGCGCCCACTCAAGTACGAAACGGGTAAAACTAAAGATTCGGTTACAATTTTTTCTAAATATAAAATAAACATTAAATTGAACTATTAAAAAACAATCAACCAACTATTAGAAGTGGTTCTCCAGCTGAAGAATATTTCTTGATAGAAAAACTTACTGGTGGAACCCGTTGCTTTGAACTTTCATCCGGCATCTCCATCACCCCCTGGGGGGGTAAGTTATTTCCGGTTCCCTCAGGAGATTGCGTCACGCTTTCAGAGATTGCATTCGGTTTGCCAATGTCACTGTCTGCCTCACTGGTCATTTTTTTATAACGTCACTTTTGCTGGTAGTAGGAAGAAACTATTTTTAAAGCAGTTTTATCAACATTATTGATTACTTTTGATAACAAGCAAATAAATTCTCAAGAAAAAAAAAACAATGAACAAGTAAGAATCGAAATTTTCCTTACTTTAAAAAATATTGATACGTGATTTGAACTTTTATTTTAAAACAGAAAATTTAAGAATCAAAAACTTTATTTTATTTTGATCAAAATATGCCTTGTAAAGTTTCATCGAAAAAACTTTCTTTTTGTCCTGATTTTTCAGAATACAGAATTTTTTAAGAAGAAATGTCCAAACATTTCTGTCTAAATAAGTTTTTTTAACAATCGTGGTCACTTTGTAAAGTAGCATTCTTGAAAAGCTCTTTCTTTCGCAGTATAAATGATGATGTAAGGGATGAAACATCATTGATGATAGAATGAGACATCATAGGTGATATTTACACCATATGAAACCAAATCTCTCATTCTGCTCGTAAATGTCCCAGTTTCGCGGTGGGTAGAGGCCCATCATTGCACGCCACAAAGTTAAACATAGCTGCTTAACTTAGAAGTTGGAAAATTAGGTTAAACTATAGCAAAAGGGTAAAATTTTAAGGTGAAATATTGTCATTAACATGTAAATGGTTCTTAGTGACCAGTTTGACAACTTTTAAGATAGGTTCAGAATAAAAGCGGACGCGGAAAAAGTAAAGCGTTCGACGGAATGCGCAAAAAAGCAAAGCAGAAAGAACGTTCAGAATAAAAAGCGTGAAATATAGCCCTGGCAAAAATTTTTTTGTGCTTAGTCGAAAAAAACGAAGCTAAATTATTTCAATTTTTTACCTTGCTTTAAACTAAAAGCGGATGCGGAAAAACAAACAGAAAGCGCAATTTTTCGCTACGCTTTTAAAAATCACGATTTCCGTCTGATTGTCCCGCAACCACTTTCAGTCTACTCCGACTTTTACATGCAAATTTAAGTGTTGTGTACAAACGGTCATTTATTTTTATATGTTATGTTAGACGCTCTCTCACCCAAACTGTAACTTTATTTCTCCATTCTCGAGTTGACTTTAAGAGATTTTAATTAAATTTCGTTTGATATGCACAAGTTTGAGCAATGTTCAGTCAATTACAACAATTACGTCATAGTAAATGCTGGGTCAGGTGTGACCTCCCGCGAAAATTGGTCACGGACCCGGCAAGCTATACCAGAAATGACTGTCAAAAAGCAGCAGATTACATTGTATGTATCATTATTTTCTCACAATCTTATTTTGTGGGCAATCCTACTAATCTTTATCATAGATTTTATAATGATATGAAACACTCGGCCAAACAACACGTACAAAACGTTTAATTCTTGATCCTATTGGATAAAAAGTTCAACTTTCTTGTGAAATCAGTATTCACCCAAAAAAGGCAGAAAATAAACTTTCAAGATGCATTACGTCACACTTCTCTGCCGGAAGGTCTCAACAAGCAGAAAGCAGCCATCTCTCTGAAGAATTAATAAAATAACAAAAAACAAATTTTTAACCCGGTGGTTCTCAAAAGTTTTTGGCGCTTTTATCTTTTTCAGGACTCAGGTACCGTCATTTCCGCCCCAAAAAGCCTCAAAGATTAAAGTAAAGACTCCTTATCGAAATTTGTGATCCGAATTTTGGTTATCCAGGACGTTCATTAAAAAATTTAAATTAAAGTAAAGACAAAAAACTTGTCACTTTAATAAAACCACTCTTGTCAGTTGTCATCAACTGCGTTGTATAAACCATTTTTGGGGGTCAATTTACATTGTTACCAAGATTCTCAAATTCCTCCCCTTTTCTTTTCCAGCAATTTTTGTTTTTAGGAAAACAACTTTTTAGGGAGTTGTTCTCACTTTGAGAAACACTGTTTTAACCGGGCAACAACATCTTGCTATTGATCGAGAAGTCACGCGCTCGGCGCAATCCTAACATTGAGCGTGCGTTCATTACTGATGAAATCGAGAACTGCTCTTTGATCGCGTTTTTTAAACGGAAAAGCCTCTCAGTTTGGCGTAAAGCTGTAGAATTTCTGTCGTTTTTTAACCTAATTCGGTTAAGGCCCGTTTCCACTACGAGCCTGGAAAAGAGCATTCTTTCCTTCTTTTATTAATCTTTCCGCGCTTAAAATTAAAGCGAGCGTTAAGCAAAGCAAAAAAATTAAAAAACAAACAAAGAATAATCTTTTCCTCGGTTGTAGTGGAAACGGGCTTTTATGCAGATATATTGCTTCGATCAATCAACGCAAAGAAAAAGACAATGAAATAAAAAATTGACACAATCTTGCTCTTCTACGACGACATCGGTTTGGTGATTTTGCTCTTCTCACCAAAAACATTGTTTTTAATTTTTCCAACTACAAGCATATCACAACCAAGGAATTCGTATTGAAGCATGGTTAAACTTTTGTTTGCCACCAGTAATGTGAAAAGGCAAAAAATGAGGTTTTCGCTGAGTTTGAAGTTTTTTTTGCTCAATTATTACATCATAAGTCTTATTCAAATGAACAATTGTGGATTCTTCGAGCAAAATTAATGATGCAGCTCATTTATACTGTGGCACTCCGGCACACATGTTGGTGATTGTTTGATGAAGAAAGAATGTCTGCGAGCACTCAAGTTTCTTCGCTCGAACAGTGATATTTTAATAACTAAACCGGACAAAGGTTCTGGCGTTGTTGTTATGGATAAAAGTGACTACATCCTTAAGATGGAAAAGATTTTGTGTGATACCACCAAGTTTGAGTTGATTGACCCATCCTGTGATTTTGATGACACAGCTAAAGTTGAGTCTAAAATACAAGTCAACTTCTACGATTGAAAAAGATGGTCTACTGCCACCTAGTGTTTACGAAGCTATTAAACCGACCGGATCACAACCACCTCGGTTGCATGCGTTAGCCTAGACTCATAAAGAAGATTTACCATTACGATCGATTCTATCCATGATTGGTTCGGCTCAGCACTCCTTAGCAAAGTGGCTTACGTCTATTCTTGATCCTGTCCTGATCTTATATTCCACTGACTGCATTCAAGATTCCTTCACTTTTGCTTAAGTAATTAGATTGTTTGATTTACCCCCTTCTGCTTTTCTTTGTTTTTTTTGATATATCCAATCTTTTCACTAATGTTCCTCTGGCAGAATCTATTTGTGCAGACACCCTTTATGGCAGTGGCTCTTTAGCTCCGTCTTTTCAGTGTGAAGTTTTATTGAACTCATGCAAACAGCGACTAAATCTGTTGAATTCAGTTTCAACAACGTTATGTGCTGACAAATAGATGGTGTAGCCATGGGCTTCCCCTCGGATCCTGCGCTCGATAACATTTTTGTCGGTTATTGGTCAGAAGAGTAAAGAAACCACCAATGTACTATCGCTACGTCGACAACACTTTTGCTATCTTTGATAGTGAAAATGACTGCGATAAATTTCTCGATCAATTAAACTCCTTGCAGCCTTTTTTGCAATTTACATTTGAAAAAGAAGTTAATCAATCTTTTTCTTTTTTTGATGCACAGGTGGAAAAGATGAGCTCTAAGCTTATATCATCTGTTTACCGTAAACCCACATTTACAGGACAATACCTGAACTGAAAATCCTTAAGTCCTGAAAAAAGAAAAATCAGTTCAATTTCCACCGTTGTACATCGAACCTTAATGATCTGCTCAGATTGCAAGCTGCAAGCTGAACTTGGAAAAAAATTTTCAATACTGCTTATGAATGGCTACCCCGCACGTCATAGCAATTGCTCGTAAATTAAAAAAATTTACATCACCTGTTTTACAATCGGTGAAGAAATGCTCTGTCTATCTTCATCTGCCCTGATTTGGAACTCCTTTGGTTGGACTTAAAAATAAAATCAAAGCCAATCTGCAAAAATGCTTTTTTGCAGTAGAACAACATGTTATTTTTACATCTCGCCCAATTCTTCCTGCAATTAAAAAATTGTTTTATGTTGAGAATCTATTTTTCCCTGAAGATGCAAAAGAAACATCTAAACCTGTGTTGAAATAACTGCCGAACAAACTAGAGAGCATCAATCGAAAAAGAACTTTGACCAATCTTTTTGCAGATTATTCTTATTCTTTGACAAACCAATAATTTTCTGAAATCTTCACCTTCAATTGTTTGTTTCTTTTTATTCATTTTTTGTTTCTACAACTCATCTAATTTAACATCAATTTTTTTAAATTGCGATTTTTTAGAAAAAACTTTTAATATCAGAAGGAAAGTTCTCTTTCAGTTTTTTATTGTTTTTTAGATGTTATGACGTGATATTCCAAAACATATAGGAACTAAATCCATTATGCTCATGAATAAAGCGTTCGAAACAAAGACTTAGGATATCCGCTTGTGACGTATAGATTTGTTTTGTTTGATTTCAAGAAACCCTAAAATTATGTACTGAAAAAAGTTTGAAATTTTAATGCGGATAAAGTCAAAAATTCAACGTGTGCTTGAGCTGAAAATAAATATTGTCATTATTTACTAGAAAACAAAGGCATTTATTTTCAGCAAGCTTCTCTGTGACGAAATAAATTTCCTTGACACGTCATATTATGTGATAAGATAAAGTTTGTTTAGAGGTCATGTAAACCTAAACTGCCAAATAAAAAAAGGAAATCCGATTAAAGACAAAAAAATTTTTTTACATATTTAAAAACAAGTTAGAAGTTATAATAAATATCTCTCATAGTTTGACAAAAATGAAACATGTAACTCCACTACTACCCGCGTAATTAAATAGAAATATTTTTCTAAACAAAAGCAAGGGAAGCGCTGGGATTATAATAGACCAAGATTTTTTAGAAGTTTTTATAAATACAGCCAGATTCAACTTGCGTTTTGATTGTGGTAAAATAATTGCGGCGTAAGCATTCCCGCAACTTTTTCAGAAAATCTGCGTGCAAATGCCCACGACTTGCATCGAAAGTGCCACAGGAAGGCTTACCAGAGAGATTTAAAAGCCACATGAGGGTCCGGAGCCGCTGGTCGCCAACCTGGAGTCTGGCCCTGCAACCTGGTTCGATAAAAAACTGTGATGTAAACACGTGAAAAAATTTATATAGAAAGTGGTAGAAGAGGAAACAGTCAGTGATAAATTTAGTACGGACCAAACGGAGCGGCCGCAACTGGACCACTCAAAACGTCAAAAAGTGTCCCCCCTAAGTAAAATATTGCTTTATTTTCTCATAGTAGCACTATGACGGTGTCCCTCTGTCTGCATCTTAACTTTGGGACAAAAGTAGGGATGAGGCAATAACCTTCTATTTTTAGAGATCACTACCGTTTTGAAACAAAAATGGAGATTTTGTACATAAATTAAAAGTAATAGCTTTTTTTCAGAGAACACTATATTTTTGAAACAAAACAAAAAACTTGACACATTAAAAAGTAGCCCCCTTTTTTTCTTGCATTAGGCCCCTCTTTTGTAAGGTCATCACTGGAAACAGTAGTTGCTGCAGTACATCAACAATCGATAGTCTATTGCAGGGTGGTCCAACTTCTGCACTCTTGTGGGCCACTTTTCAAAATTATTCGAGTTTGCGGGCCTCAGCCGGCTAAAAACACCTATTTTTGTCCCAAAATCGGAGTTCTCTAAAAAAAAAAAAAAAGGTCTTCACTTGGAATCGGTCTGCAAAATTCCTATTTTCGTCCCAAAATCAGGGTGTTCTCTAAAAAAAAAAAGTCTTCAACTGGAATCGATCTCTAAAATTCCTATTTTGGTCTTAAATCAGGGTGTTCTCTAAAAAAAAAAAAAAGGTCTTCAATTGGAATCAATCTTCGAAGTTCCTATTTTCGTCCCAAAATCATAGCGTTCTTCAAAAAAAAAGTTGCCGCTGCTTGTAATCGACAAGACTTATGCAAAATTGTTCCGCGGGCCCGTAGTTGGACCACGCTGGTCTATTTACAAGTCAATTTCAGAAGTTAAAAAATACGATTTCAGAAATTAAATGAGCTTAATCTAATCAATAAATCAAATAAATCATAAAAATTAATCATTTCTTTTGTAGTTAATTCGGTCAAAAATTTTGTTCAAGCCAAACCAGAATTTTGACGCTGAAAACGAACAGCATTGTGGGAAGAGCGCAGAGTAAACCATATCGGGCTTAATCTACTGTAATTGCTACGTAAACAAATCAAACTAAGTGGTTTCAATCTAATGACTATGTAAATCAATTTTAAAAAAAAAACCGTGCCATGCCTGTTTCAATAATGATTTCGATTGAAAATTCTTCAATCTTTTTAATTTTTTCAATTCTTGCTTTTACTGACTTTTAAATCGTCGTTGTAGCTAATTCAGTTCAATCAAGTCATTAAGGCGCTAATCCAAGGTCTTCTAAAGCATATAAATAGTTAATGAATATCCTCTCCATTAGGCTGGCAACAAAAGAAATATTTACAAAAAAAAACTATTAAAGAATTTGTTAAAAACTAAAAAACTTAGTAATAGACTGATTAGCTAGCCCAGAGATGCCAAACATATGCCCCAAGGACTCAATTTGGACTTCAAAAAAATTCAAAAAAAATGACGTAAATTAAAAGCTGATTTCGTATTTCAGCCTTAAGTTTTTTTTAAATAAATCAAACTGAGTATTGCACCCAACTTATTTAAGCAGGCACCCTCCATACCAGCGCTTCTTGATCAGTAATCCGCGAAGTCTGGTGAGTCATGCATTTCTTAATGAGTCAGTTCAATTTGTTAGGTGCAAATAGCGGCGATATTTATTTAATTACTTTTTTTATTATCAGTTCAAACTGACGCTAGCATTATTCTCGTTTTGTCTTGTTTTTTCTAAGTGAATTACCGTGAACACTTTTTTCTTTGTATTCGCTTTAATTTTTTTGCACGTTTTTTTTCAAAATGAAGCGAAGGTGAACTTTTCTTGTCCGTGATGATAAAAAGATTGAGATGCACTACGCCAGATTTGTTCAGCAGGGCTGAAAAAATAGAATTAAAAAAAAATTATTTAATTAAAATTCCAGGCCGGCGCACAGATTTATTTTTGTTTCTTTTTGTGATTCTTACAACTAGACTGTTAAAATCGAACTTTACTGGGCTTTAGGTATGCTTTTTCTGGATCAATAATTTTCAAACCGAAGTCTGCGTATTATTCCTGGAGGTAACTTTCAAGGGATCCGCATAAAATTATAAAGTTTTAATTTCATATTAATTTTTTTCTTTTTGCTATGAATTTGCCCGCCCACCAATGTGACTAGTTGGAATAATACCAAGTTTGATGACAATTTATTCTTGATATTTTATTTGTTCAAGTTTTGTCCTACATTTTTGGAACTTTTTTGCTTTGAAAATGGATGGGGGTTCGTTATTATTTCAAAGCAAAAAGGACCCACTTGTTAAAAAAAGTTAAAAACCACTGAACTAGACTGATTGTTGCTCCAAGGTCATTCTAAAACTTACTAATAAAGAACTGAGAAAAACTCTTAAAACCAAAATTAAGTAACACTTTCAAATATTACGTTAAAAGTAGGTGTGGTTATGACAATCGTATAAACCAGGGGTATTTAAACCGGAGCGCGCCCCCTTTTTTTAAAAACCCCTCGTATAAACGAAAACGAGTGATTGAACAATGGCACTGCAGTAACCCGACAAGGTGTCCAGATCAAAATTGTCTAATCATATCACTGTTCAAAACCAGCATGCCATAAAAAGTTTAAGAAGTTTCTGACTTATTCAATAGGAAAAGAATCAAAGAAAAAGCAAGAAAAAATATTTCAATAACAATTGATATTGAGGAAATACGGGAAGTTTTAGCGAAAACCATAAAAAGAGAATATAAAAACCACTCAATTCTGAAACTGAATTCTGAAACACATTTTCGAAACCGAATTTCCGCTTTTCTAACCGCACTTGCTAAAATGTAAACTTTTCATTCACTGTTTTCCAGACATTTTCCTCGAAAAACCTTTTTGATGTTTTACTTTTCTGGAATAGAAAGTAAACGTTTCATAGGCAGTTTATCTCTTCTACAAAAATTTAATTAATGATTCAAATAAATGACTTCAGCATCTTTTAAACAATGTTTATCAACTTTTTATTGTATCGGTATCCTTTTTTTATTTTATCAAAAACTTAAACACACCATACAGTGGGAAAAGCGTTTTTCGTCCGATGTTTTAGAGAAGGATAGAAAAGTATCTTTACAATAAATTCTTGGTATTTTCCTTTGGATAGAAATTAGCGGAAAACTTAGATCCAAATGGAGCTCGTGCTTTTTTAGATGTCGATAAGAACCTAGTGACCTGGTTGACGGAAACATGTCCCGCCATTTAGTGAACCATTCAGCCCCTTTCATCTCCCCCAAACAAAGCAGAAGCGGAAAACAAAAAATAAAAAACACTCTTCTTTCACTTTCAAAGAAAAAACAATATATTATGGCATTCAATTCTAATTGAAATGTTTTTAGCCTTTACTTCAGTTTAAAAGCACAAAATTAGTTTTATTTCGCAAAAACTCGGGAAAAAAGATTTCTTGCTCAAAAAGAAACACAAGAAAAGTTTCTCGATTTTAATTAGCTTTAACTTAGGTTTATTTGCAGCAACCATTCGATTCATCGCTGACGTCATACAGACCTGGACATCGCACAATGCTGATGTAAAACTGGGGACATATTGTGGAGTCATAATAAATAGTCAATTGTTCTTAATGGACTGACTGGTAAATATATTGGGCCGTGCTAGTTTTATGATCGTAAACTTTTTTTTATTTGCGACGCATTTCTTTATTGGAAGGCCACAAAAAAAGCAATCACTAGTATTAAATACTAATTAAAATACGCGAGTGGCTCATACTCATGTTGAAGTAAAAATAATCAGAATCACATAATAAATAGTACTAAGTGACGACGAACAAACAACTTCGTGAAAAGTAATACAACAAAAGACAACTGTGGACGCAAGGGGTTTTCAGCAACTTGCAACTTTCCTCGGCTAACATCTTTGAAATATAACCCATATCGAACATACATATGATACGTTTCTTCATAATAGGTTTTGATAATATACCATTAAATACAAACTATTTTTACAACATCTGACAAACTTTCTTCAATGAACGAAACTGATTGACGAAATTACACAAATGATCCGGAAGTACAAAACGACATTTATCGTAGTTATGACCTGAAGATTTGTTTCAAAAGCCAACATGATAGTTTTTTGTCTTGACTGTTTCGGTCTCTAAGTTTGTTGTTATTCTTATTTATGACTATAAGACGTTCTTTAAATATGGCTCTTATACGTGTATCAATTTTTCTAAGCTTCCATCTAACTTCCTATTCTTTCTTCTCATACACCCACTACTTTGCTTAAAGGCCCAGCGACTACGCGCAACTGCCTTTGTGTGATTTTGTCGCTGTCTGCTTATTCACAATCTTTATTTTAATCTGCTCTATGATGTAATTCCGACCTGACTGTGAATGAAAATAAAACTCAATAAATAAACATTCAGAGCGAGAAGACATTTTGTTATTTTCCAGAATCTATTGAACAGAATTAGAATAAATGCTTTCGAAACCTGGTCTTAATTTTTTTCAATTTTTTCCAATAAGTTGCAAAAATCAGTTGCAAAATTTACCAAAGCAACATATTCATAATTCAAGGAAAAAAGAAACTTAACTAAATCTACCAATCCAAAGCAAGTCAAACAATCTAAAGTTAGCAACCTGGTGGAGTGGTAAGAGCGCCGTGATTGTGATCAACATGACATTGGTTCAAACCTACTGGCGCCATTCTGTTTTATCTTGGGAAAGACACTTTACGGCACTTTCCCTTTGTTGTCTTGGCAAGTAGTTATAAATTATATTCATCTTTATAAAACCAAAAAATCAAAGTAAAAAATTTCAAGCGGACTTCAATATCTTGACATCTCCGGAAGCAGGTCGGGATAATTCCTTGCCCTGTGTATTAGCGCCTCTGTCGCTTTCCTGCAAGTCAGGAGGATAAGCACATAGATAAAATAAAATTAATTTATAAATAATAAAGTTAGCAATCCAAAGTAAGTGTTCTTCGTTTGGGTTTTAATTCGTGGTATAGTTGCAACAGAGTTCATATTTTCACCAAGTTGGCCGACTTAAATCAAATAGTTTAAATCAAGGTTTGCAAACCTGCGTCCGGCCAAGCATAATCATTTGCCCCGTGACATGTTTGTTATTAATAATCACAGCTATTAGTTTTCAGCATAATCATCCGACACGTGACATGTTAAATATTAAAAGAATACGGCTTCCAGTTTCGTTTGCAATTCTAATTTTTGACGTAACAATTTCAAACACTTTAAATTTGTCTTCACTTTTAGTTTGGGTAACGTTGCTCCTTTTACGTTCAAAAAAACTAGTGAAGACCAGAAAAAAGATTTTCACTTTAAATTTATTTAACGGCAAGAAAGCTTTTGGAAAATAAAAAAAAGTGCGCCCCACCATAACGTTATAAATTTGATTTTTGACCCGTAACATGCAAAAGTTGCCGAGCTTTAATTTAAATTATCATCCCTAGCACTTCTCATAACAGACAAGTAATATTTTCATCAGGTGTTCTTAATTTTTTTTTTAACTCATAGACCTTTTTTGCTCTAGATATTATTCGGGGGAGCCTATACAAAAAAAGTGGAATTTTTTTGGGGAAACCAAAGTAAAGACCATATTTTTGGGTTTCACTTAGAATTCAACGTGATATCTTTAAATTTACTTTCCTGCAAACTAGAATAGGAATTCAGATAAAGACCAAAAAAAAGTTCATCACTTCAATCCAACCAGTATATTTAGCCGGAACTGCGAAATAAATAAAAGCTAGGACTTTTTTTTGATTATTGAGAACGCTTGATTTAAATGTACACACTTCATGACCGTAACCATTTACGATTCTCTAAAAATCAATTACAGTTTGAATAAAAATGGCAGAGCTTGCAATAATGGCAAGCAATCTCTGTCCTTCTTCGATTTTTTTTGGTGGCCGAAAGACAGTAACTTATTTTCTCTATTATAATTTCCTTTAAAATTAAATACTAAGCATTTTTTTACATTTTAAAATCGGCTAAGTTAATTTAAAAATATAGCTACATCTGGTCAAAATATGTATGAGCAAAATGGCGAACTGCTTTTAGCAAAAGTCTACATTAATGTTTGTTTTGCAAAAGTGAAATAATGATAAAGTTATTGCGCAGTTGACCAGTCCATTAGGTTCAGCGTCAAATAAGAAGACAATAAGCAAGCTAGCCATATTTTCAAGTGTCTTTTTAAGCTGGAAATTATTTTGGCGAACTTGGATTTAAACTGTGAAATAAGTTTATCTACACAGAAATGAAACTTGTAGATTAAAAAGAGAAGTCATACTATTTAAAAGAAGTTTTAACCGATCAGTGAAAAAGTTTTTAACAATAAGTAAAGGCCCGTTTCCACTACGAGCGTGGAAAAAAGCATTCTTTGTTTGTTTTATTGATTTTTTATGCGCTCGCTTCAATTTTAACCGCTCGCTTCAATCGAAGATCAATAAAAGAGAGAAAGAATGCTCTTTTCCACGCTCGTAGTGGAAACGGGCCTTAATAAAACAATAATGTTCATAAATATTTGTTTTGCAAAACCAACTTGTCGGTCTACATCAAAAGTCTTTAAGGTTGCCGGCACCTTATGACTGCACTTTGCTGAACCCAAATTAAACTTTGCGGGTCTTCCACAGCACTGACTGAAATCGAATCATTTCAACCTCGGCTTACGGCTTGATAATGAAAATTACTAATGGACACGTTTTATTGGTTAAACGTGTGTTGTTAAGCTCATACAATAACTGCATTTTCTAATCGTGCATTTGCTAAATTGGATCGAAAGTACAGTATTATCAGGCTTTTGCTTCTTATCGAAATTACGTTTTAATCAACCAAGCATTGCTTTCTGGTCTTGCGCCTACATTTTCCTCACATATTGGTATCACAGTGACTGATTTGTTGCAGCCTACTTTTTAATCGGTAGTAGGCCAAAACCGCCTATAATCCAGTAGAGATTTATCTGCTGACTGGTTTTGTTCTTGTACATTTTAATTGATTTAACACTTGACTGAAATTTTACTAAAAAACCTACGCCTTTTAAAAAATTACTTAAAAAAACCTGTTACCTTAACTACAAACTGTTGAATTGAATCAAAAGCCAGTATTTTGAGAACAAATTGCACTTTGTCATGGCAATATGCCCCCAGTTTTTAATAACATTAAGCGATGTCCAAGCCTGTATAATAATAAACCATGATTTGATTTTCTGCATTTCTGTCTTGTGTCGTAATAGTCATTATTCATTTTACATTTTTCAAAAAATATTGGATTTTGCAAAATGTAAACTCTCCGCCATTAACTTGAAAATTTCTGTAGATAAATTAAAATTAAACTTTGTTGATACAAAGATAAAGGGGCGATTTTTCTTAGAAACTTTTTTTTAAGACTTCAGGGCCAAAAATGATTTCGATTTTGAAAGACTTATTTCATGTGCTCACTCTCACCTGGCCTGTGACGTCATAGCAAGTTACACGATGTAGTTTCAATTCAATTCTCGGCAGCGTAATCGAGTGGTTGAAGCGCCGGACTGATGATCAATATGGTCTGGGTTCAAAATCCACTCGCGCCATTCTGTTGTGTCCTTGGGAAAGACACTTTACGGCATATTCCCCTGCTTCGTGGTCTTGGCAAGCAGTTCTAAATTACAGTAATATCTCTACTAAATAACTAGTGGACAGCAATATCTTGGCATCTCCGGAAGCAGGTCGGGGTAATTGTTTATCTTATGTATAGCGCCTCCGTTGCTTTCCTGCGAGTCAGGAGGATAAATATAGAGATAAAAATAAAAAAAATAAAAGTATAGATGTTAACGTCACGTGAAATACTGATGCAAACTACTATCAATAAAGATTACTGGTTTTAACGACAGCAAAATAGGCAGCTACAGAAAACAATTTGAATGCTTTAGATTTTAGAAATAAAATTAATGGTATATTTCACCTTTGTATTGCAATCTAATCACACCCAATATCTGTGCCTCATCTCAAGAAAAAATCCCATTAAATAAAAACTACTTTTAACAAACGTTTAACTAATTTCAGAATAAAAACTAAATCCAATATATTGGAAAACATAGTTTATTTAGGACGTTTCGGAATTATAACTCATTCTATCATCCATTGCTTTAAACTGAGTTAGATGTAGTTGATGATGGAATAAGTTATAATTGCGAAACTTCCTGAATAAACTATGTATGTTACATTAACAAATCTTTTTCTTGGAATGACGGGATTTAATTACTCACATTTATTCTGATATAGTTTGATCATTGCTTTTTTTAAAGCTGAGTCAAGATTGTTGGTAAGTAGTATGACTCCAAAATATGAACTGATCAAAAAAAGCCTTTTTTGGGCACAGCCGCAATCTTTTGCTTTGACTGAGTCTCAAACTCGCGTCCATCCGCTTGGAAAGCCAAATCTTAGGCTGGCTTTACACGATCAAGTTTCTTGTGCAAGTATTGCGCGAGCTTTTGCACGGCGAGCTTTTTTTCTGTCTGAACTTCTTGCAGAAAGAAATGTCTTCAGTTTTTGCGCAAGAAACTTGCTGATGTATTTATACGATATTCATTCAGCAATATTTCAGCAACATTGCGGACGTATTGCATTGATTTCGTCACAATAGGTTTAGATCAGGGGTGCCGAAGCTGCGACCCTCGTGTGATTGAGAAGAAGTTTTTTTGCTTCATTGATGACCAGGGTATTATAAAAATGTTATAAGCTTTCCAGAAAAAATTTTAATGTCGAGTGAAAACCAAACAAGCTAGTGAATCGACAGAACAATTGTTCTCTTTCTTGCTCATCTATCGAATACAGTTTTTTGGACTACTATCAACTTTAAAAAAGATATGCTTGTTTAATGCAACTGAAGATAAAAAAGTCTTGACATAAAAATCAGATGAAAAAGCCTAGTCGGTCGTTGAAAAAAAATTAAGCATGTTAATTTCGATCCTCAGGGAGGTTTGTTTGTTCGTGCCAACACGAATGATGGAAACAAGCATCTTTAATATAGAACCACATCCTTGCTGCATGAAAATTACCACCTTTTTCCAAAAAGTAACAAGCAAAAAGTGGTAAAAAACTATGCTTTTTAAAATTTCCATCCATAAGGTTGTTAATTTCCACCCCTAAAAATACCCTAAATTTATAGTGCACCAGTGGTGTGCGGTGACCTCTGAGTCTGGCCATGTAATTTGCATGCCAAAATCTGGTCATGAAAATGGGTATTTTGTGGGTAATTGCTGAGTAAGACATGCAATGTTTTACTGGCGGGAAAAAATTTTTGTGTGAGATTGTAACTTTTAGTCGTAATATCAAGGTGATCAAGACCAATTTTCGTCCTAGATTTTTGCTGATCTCTGCAAAAAACAGATCATCGCTTGAAATCGTTCTGGATAATGCACTTTTCGTCCTCAAAATGCAATGATCTCTAAAAAAAAACGGCCATCACTTGAAATCGTTCTGGGTAGTGCACTTTTCGTCCTCAAAATGCAGTGATCTCTAAAAAAAAAAATTCATCACTTCAAACCAATCTCCGATTTCTTACTTTTCGTCTTAAATTCACGGTATTGTCTAAAATAACACAAAAAAATGGGTCTTTGTCTCGGATCGGCCTCAGATTTCATCACGAACAAGTAATATTTCTCATCAAATTCAACAATATCTACCTCATCGCGCAAAAGTTCGTCATGTAATTTCTGAAAATTTGGTCATGCAACGCTTCACTTGCATGCCCTGACCGCACACCACTGTAGTGCGCACTTAATTTTTGAATTTGGGAATGCGGCCCACGAGTGTAATTAGATTCCCCAACACTGGTTTAAATAAACCCACACTTTGTTTTCATTTTAATTCCAAGCATCAAGTGGTAAAGCACACGCAAGACTTGCTTGTTTATCAATATTCAATGTTAAAATATTCGAAATGCTTCGAGCAAGAAAACGACAGGCAGCAGCAATAATGGTGGTGGCAGCTTTAAATAAGCAACGTAAAAAGCGGAAATGCTGGGTTCGACCCCGGCTCGGCCGCAGGAATGCATTGGGTGTCTTTAACACCCGGTTACAGGAGCAGCACTACGTCTGCTATGACCACGATGGCGTTGTCGATCAAAAACTTGCCGAAATCTTGCTGGAAAATAGAACCTCGCTCTATTCCTAGCAATATTGCAGCAAGACACACTTTTTTTCTTGAAATGCGATTTTACACGTGGCAAGATTTTTATTCCGCAATATTGCCAGCAATCTTGCTCAATGATCTTGCGCGGTACTTTACACAGATAGAATATTGAGTCAAGAATCTTTCTGCAAAAAACTTAATCGTGTAGAGCCAGCCTTAGTAAACCGAGTTCTTTCGCTGCCAACAATCTTAGTTAAGTATAAAAATTTTACTTTTGGCACCGTATATAGTAAAAACAAGTCTAAAAGAGAAGAATGTTTATTCATCTTTTTATCTACAAAGATAGCACTTGTCATATGTCTTCTTTTACTTGTCTTTCTTGTAAAAAACGTTTCTCTCAAACTTTTTTTGATTTTGGCTTCAGCAAGATATTTATCTCTCATCTGTGTTGCACTTTTTCGATGCTCAATAGACATTTGCTTTGCCTTTTGATCACTTTACGCTGTTCGCATTGTTTTATATTTTTTAGTTGCATACACGCAAAGCGGTGAGTCACCACTTGCATTATGTTTGTACCACGTCACTGGGTGACGCCACACTCATGAATATCAAATATAAACAAAGAATCCAAGCAAGCAAAAGCGCTCAATTATAGAGAAGAAAAATGTAAACGCTTCTGTAGAAGCAATTAGTAACTCAGAAAAAGTTTAAAGTATCAAATTGTCTTATGCACAATATGGCAACGGATTCATCTAGAGGGCGCTGGAGGGCATGAATGGGCTTTATTTCGTGCTGAGAGAAGAGCATTTACAAAACTAGCTGATGCAAATCTTGAACAATCTTTTTTAATGCTCTCTACATCGCAGAGTTTTTTTCTTTCAAAATTTAAAGGTTGGAAATTTGTCTCTTCATTGATTCCGACGATATCATCCGGTTTCAACAAATCTTCTGCATTGTTACTGACAGCTTCCCCATATACATCCGCAAAAAATTTACCAGAATTGTTTTGATGACCATCAGACTCATGCTCTTTAGTTTCTGCAAAAGTAAATAAAAACCAATTCATCTTAACATAGCAAAGTATTTAAAAAACAAAAGATAAAAATGTGTTATAGGTAACCTTGTTTCTTAATGCACGAACTTTCATGCCCTGCCGCTCACTTCTTCAGGTGCATTATTGTCCGGATACAGCAAAACATGTAAGTCAGAGTTATTAATGTAGGACAAAACACAAGAAAAACAAAATACTTGTGTTAAAGTTACGCCGAAACCAACTGCAATTTTTGTCATTTATACTTTTTCGGAAATGCAAATAAAAAAATAATAATACAGAGTTAATTAAAAAATCAAAATTATTTATAAAAAACAGAATTGTTTTGATTCGAAAAGGGTATTTGATGTTTTTAATCATTATATATAAATATATATAGTATATAAAAATGTTTTTAATCATTAACATGTATAAGTTTTGAAACAGCAACGTTCTAATGGTGTTTTACAATAATATATTGCATAAAACAAGCAGTCGCAGCCTCACCGGCGGAACACAGATGAGGTCTGTTTGCTCTACTTCGTGAGTTCATAATTAGCTTTCTTGCTGCAGTAGATTTAACGATGTCGTTTTTGTCGTTTTGCAAGGCGTTGTTCTCAGGAGCTTGCTGGTTGTCGTAGATTTCTTGTATTTCTTCCGATGGAGTCCGAAAGAGTCTTTTCTGGAACTTGATGTCTTGATGCGGTCCATTATGGAGGCTTCTTTCTGTCCTCTTATCTTGTTGTGACTTGATTTCGTGAGTAACAACAATCAGCTCATCACTGTTTTGACATGCTTCATGAGTTTTATTTCGTGATCGTGTTACAGTGTAGGTATTGTCGAAATTACAGACAATAGATTGACTTCTTTTTTGCTGGGTGACATTATTAATTGCTCTCGAATCAAGAAGGAAGGTTGTTTCCTTCCCGCTTCCATTCATTTTTGTCGATTGTTTTTGCTTTAACCTCCTCTTCAGCGGCACAAACCGCTTCGGGGTGCAAGGCAAGGAAAAACTTTTTTTTTTGACCTGACGAGTGCATTGATCCTGCTCAGAAGTCGAACCCCCTGTGGGCATCGTTGTCGCGTGCGTTTCGCTCCGGCACGACAAGCGGCTGATCTTAGAAAACATCACCGTTTTGTTGAAATCACTTGCATCCGCAATGAAGTTGGAGATGTCGTTAAAAGAGGATGACATTTTAAGCGAACAACTTTGCCGTTTTCTACTTGGACTTTGAGAAGCTAATTCGAAGCCTGAAAGATGGAGCTTCTTCATCGGGGAGCTCAAAAAATGCGTTGATGTAAGTTTATTGGTAGATCGATTTTGGGGCGATGGGCAGGGAATCTGCATTGACTTGCTGTGTGGCCCTTGAAGGCGTTCCAATGATTCTGAATGAGTTAAAAAAGGATGAAGATCAGTACTCAGTTTTCTAGAAGCATCTAAGGCAGAATAAATAAGTTTGCAGACATAAAGCTAATGATACCGGGGATCGTGTTTCAAAAACTTTAGGACATAAACGTGCTGACTTTTGATATTGTTTGGGCCATCAAACAACATTCCGTCTCATCTCACCTGCTGATCGGCCGCGCTGCGGACACGACAGGTTGAGGGGCTCACACGGATCGGAGGGGGGTCGATCATCTTTTGTATTCCCAGTAACAGAAGAATTTTCTTTGATAACAAAAATATTATTTGGTTAAAATTAAACCGATATCTTTAATCAAAAATAAAAATAGAAAAGCACAGAAGTTCATTTTTTGTTTTGCTTTTAAGACAAACTTTTAGAGATACTGCCGAATTAATGAGGAAACTGTGAGTTAAATTGATAAAAAAAAAACTGGTTCTAAAACGGCATTACGTTTAAAATCTATTATTAACACCATTATCAATCATATATTTATCCTTCTGAATTGTTGGACAACATTAGAACCTTTAAACATTAAACAACTGTCAAACAATTACCCTGCCATTCTCGAAATGCCAAGTTATCGCTGTCTGGTCAGCAGTTCTTTTTAATGTTTTCATTTTTTATTTAGAGTTAACTAAAGTTTAAAGCTGCTTTCTAAGACCACCATTAGAAAAAAATTTTGTAAAGTTTCTTCCCAAGGACATAACAGAAATACTAGAGCAGCTTTTCGACAGCAACTATATCGACACGTTTGCCATCAACACATCGATCCACTACCTACTTGATTACAAAGGAAATTTTTTTTTGTTTATGTCATCACTTTAATCTTTAAAGGTAGTCTAATTGCTATAAAATTTTGTTATGTTTTTTTTATTTTACCCGTTCTGGACAAAATGGTTTTTCTTTCAAGTCAATACGCCCAGAGTGAAAATTTGTACTTTAGAATATTTAATAAATTTCTAAGCCGCCTGGTGGCGCCATCACTGTCTGCAAACCCTACAATACGTAAATATGTGTAGAAAACTTGTAATTAAAAATGTTGTGTCACCACAAGAGTCTTAATTATACTTATATAGTTTTTTGTATTCTTACTTCGAGAATTTGACCTTGATTTGACCTGTGACGCAAATTGATTATTTGAGGTATAAACAAGTTTTCCCGACGCTTTGTCACAGTTTCCAGGTTTAGCATTCATTTCTGGTCTTTTCAACTCAATATAAGAAATCCCAAGCTTTCCCGGTTTGTTTGATGAAGAATAATGAGGTTTTCTATGCGGAGAAGATTCTGCAAAAAACAAAAAATTTCAAAGCGTATAGAAACACATTTAATCAAACAATATTTGATGGATATTCAAAATCGATTTTTTAATAGCAATAAAAAAAAAATAGTTTAAAAAATCTTGAAGAAGCATTTTAGCGGGTTTAAAGCTAAGTACACACGGATGTAAAACTTTCCGGTCAAACATTTAGAGTCGATACCGACCGCAGATTAGTTGATCGCGATTTCAACAAATCAATAAAGATTTGTTTTCAATTAAAGAAAGAAACTTTTCAAATGCTTCAGATGAAATAGATGTTTTTGTAGCTTGTTCTTTTATGTCTATATTATTGCAAGTGTTTAAATTATGTTCAGTGCAGTATGTTTAAATTTATGCGAAACAAACACCAGTAATGCGGTCCAGAGACTGATCACCTAACTGAACAGAATCTAGGCCAAGGCTAGAAAAATATGGACTGCGTTAAACGCTTTGACTTTCTCAAGTTTTTTAATTTTTTAATTTTCAATTTTATCTATTCAATTTTAAATTTACGATAATTACAACAATTTCTTAATTTTAAACTTAACCCAAAAAAAGGAAAGTGCAATAATTTTAGCATAAGTAAGCAGAGCTAGAAGATACTACATCCAAAGTAATTGTCAAGGCTAGTATTTTAAAGAAAAAGAAAGAAAATTTATTTTCTTGTTGACTGAAGCAAAAAAATGAAACCGCCAATAAAAGCGTACACGGCTAAGTAGCAAATTCCACCAATAGGTTTCTCTGTTACGCTTCTTTTTTTCTAAAAAATACTGCAAGTAAATGATATATTTAAAATTGCCCAAGAAAAATCGATAGAAAAGATTTGATAGTTATAATCTAAAGTTTATATTGTACGAAGCGCGGTAAATTCTTCATGTTCAACATGGTCGATCTACTCTCGGACGCGACGTTCGCAATTCACTCACTCTCTGTTTTCTTCAGGTAGTGCTTTAATTCATCCAAAGTTGGTTTTTTTAACTCGACCATAGGAACATCCAGATCATGAGAAACTTTACGTGTTCCGGATTTTGGTGCAAAAAAAGTTGCCCCTTTGTTGCAAATAAGTTTTATAAGGACATTAAATTTTTTAGTAATTCATAAACATTTTTGTAATTTTTATGCAACTTGGTACCTCTCTCAAATTTTTGCACATCATGATATTTCCAACAGCTACGACGTAATTCCGGCTTCGATAAATAATCATTGAACTGCAAAATAGCGCATTTCATAATTGCAAATTGTTTGGCAAGTAGTATGGATTGACTATTTCACAGTCGTCCCATGCGGTTTATTTGGCCAGAATAAAGCAGGTGTTTTTTTCGAGCTATTAAGATGTGGAACTGAAGTGGGAATGAGTATTTTTCAATTTAAAATTTATAATGATGAATTTTAAATTAAGTACTATCTTTGGTAACGGTTTTACAATCATGGGCATTTTTTCATTACAATTCTTATTTGTTTTGCAATTCAGAAATTACTGTTTTAATTTAAGCAGCAAATCAGTTCCATAAAGGAACAATAATTAATACAACTTGATAAGTTTTTTAATTATAAAAAAAACTTTTTGAATTTAAAAAGTTTGGAAAAACTTGGAATAAATAAAGCTTTTTGAGCTAGTTTTTATTTAAATTTGTTTTTGCTTGGAATCTTAATACACCTTCTCAAAACTGTGCTTTTTTTTATTGAAACGAGCAAAACTTATCTTGTGAATACAGCAATCATCTATGAGGTAGACCGCACCAACAATTTTCAGTTATGCCAATTAATCAAGAAAAATCATTGAAATAATAAGAAAACAGATTTTGGCCTTCAATCAAAATTGAAGAACTTTTTTTAGTCGTCATTTCACTTTTGAAGGAAAAAACATTTTGATTTTTTACTTAACATAGAACCATTTTTTTTCTTATTCAATTTTCATTTAAATTTGAAAAACAAAAAACGCTTTTCGCTTTTGGTTTGTACGTTGCAATTTAGTAGAATTACAAGTTTCGATAAATAGCAAAAAATTTGTGCAAAGTTTTTTGCATACCTAAAAATTTGCATTTTCATACATCTATCACTATCATTATAATAACAGAGTTCATCAAAATATCAAATAATGTTAGGAAAAATAAGGCCAATAAAGCAATGAAAACAAAATCTCAAAGCAATCAAAAATTGCGGCAATGAATTTCAGTATATTAACCAATGCGGCTGAAAGGTTTGCTGAAAGGCCTGAGACATATCAACTAAAGAAAGGCATGTTTATTGAAAGTCTAACTAGGAATAAAATTGAAAAATTCAAAGTATCAGATTCACTTGAGTGAACTCAATAGTTGAATGTTAAAATATTAAGCGCTGGAAGCTTTATGAGGTCATTAGTTGTATACAGACAAGAGGCATGGTTGAAACTAAAATAAAATTTGACATCCGGTTGTCAATTATTTCATGATGTTACGTCATTCAAAGAATTTTGTTTCTGCAATTTCCTGAAGCAGACCAGCCAAAGCGAAATAAATTTTAATGAGGTTTATGAAAATTTTTCCAAATACCGTAAATCGAAAATTAATTAAGTGACCGGATAAATTTCTGTTTGACTCTGACTCTTCTCACATTGCTCGATGTTTTTTATACATGTATTCAATTTCATATGGGAGAACTAAGTGCAGTTAAAATATTCTTTATTTTGGTTTGTATGTCATAAAATCTATTTTAAATAAATTTCTTTTACGATAAATCATAATTTTGGGTGCAGGTTTAGTATGTGGCCTACCTTTCGAATGTGAATCGTATTCACATACTAAACCGGCACCTGATTTTGTTTGTAGTCATTTATTAAAAATTTTAATGGGCCAAAAAAAATATAAAAATCAAATTTTGTAGTCATATCTGTTATAATTTTGATCATGTAAATCGTTCAAAAAAAACCTTACTATTATGTCACAATAGCATACATGAACCGTTTGATGCGCAAAGCAATCTTTTGCAATTTCAATTGTTTTAAATAAAACACGTTAAGATTGAGACTACCAGTTTTTTTTTATTTACCTCGATATAATTTTTTTCAAAAGAAAAAACTTCCGGACCTGCGTAGAAGCGAGATCCGCTTTTAAAATTAATTTCACTTGAAAACGGAATAGATTGATCTGCAATATAGATCTAACTGAATATACATATATATATTTTTTTTTATGACTTGAACATATGCAGAAAGTATATGATGTATAATTCTTTTCAAACACTCGAGTTTTGTTCCGAAGTTCTACTTTAAAAAATCGAATTATAGATGTAACTGCTGATCCTAATTTTACGTTAATTTTACATTTGCTTTCAACTGAAACAATAAAAACCTGTTTCAAAAACTTTGTTCTTGCCGAGTGACCTTCTTGGAAGCTGGCCCATCTTAGACAAATGAGATGTTGAAGCTGAGCGACTTTTCAGCGGCCATTCTTTATCTTTCTGCTTTTCACACAAGAAATCTGGCTTAATAATCTTTAAAAAAAACTTATTCATAAAGACGAGATCCGCTTCAAAAAATACTTATTGTTTTGATTGTTTTAATATTTAACTTAAGTGTAGAAATCATTCACACATTCTGTCTTGTTAATCTGTCAATCCAAATTATCTCGTTCTATCTTGTTTGCATATATAAAACCGCAAACAATATTCCTAATTTCTCACGTTATACAAGGTATAAAAAATTTAATAAAAGTTAAAATATCATTAAGAGCAGTGGTGTGCAAACGCATAAAGTAAACAAAAATTCCCAAAAAGCTTTATTCAATTTACTACTTTTGACAAGCCTTTATATTTTTTTAGTTAAAAAAGTTCAAAACCGATTTTCTTCTAATTTTAACAAAACAAAAACAAAGCAATCGATTTTTTTCAAGATTATGAATCCGGGAATTGTTTTTCTACTAAAAATCTAAACAACCTGAGCTCACCATGAAATCGGAAACATTCTGTGCGTCTATCAGTTTTTTGTTGAAACTTACCTGAATGTTGAAGAAAGAAGAAGCGGAGGCTTCTGGATGACGATCTTTGTACAAGGGAGTTGTTAGCGGGATGTAGTCATCTTTTTCCATACCTATTTCACATTGATGATCTGACCATATTGGAAGCAGAGGAATCGGCCGGAGAAGGATCGGATTGTTTTTAAATCCTCTGATTTCAATTCCGTTGACATTATTTAACAATCTTTGGCCCATCGTTACGTTCGCAGTTCTTTTACTAAAGCTAATTGTATTTTTTTAATCTGTAAAACAGTAAATAAAACGTAATAAACAAGCTTTCAAAGACAAACAAATTAATAAAAAACTTTAAAAGATATTTTTTTTATTTTAGTTTTCTCTCATGTGTAATCGATTTTGAAATTTTTGCTTTCTGCTGGGAATACTTCAATTTTTTTTGCAGACTCGATGCCTTGCAGATTTTGTTCATTGTCCAAGCCGTTTGCGATTGCTTTATCAAAATCAATAGCAAAGTTTCTAAAACATGGAGTTTCTCAATTATTATTTAAGTTAAATACTTAAAATTTCATTTCTGACATATTGCTTTAACACTTTATTTTGCATAAATCAAAAAAAAAAATAGAAAAAAAGTTTCTAAAACTTGTCAAACCACTGACAGTTGCCAGATTGTTTTATTACGTTTTATTTATTTCACTTTTTTTCATTCTCTTCGCTGTACACAAATAGGCAAAATCAAAACTCATTGCGATGTTAAACAGACACTGAACGACCTTCCGCCAGACAATCGATTCTATTCAGAAACAAGCAGCTGATACAACGAGATGACTTGCAAACAGAGCTTCTCGAACGGCATCTGGGAACGCTCAAACATTCTCGTGCTGGAATGTGACCGGAAGTCACGCGCTCAATCCACGACGCGATGACCATTCAAACCCGCTGCAAACAACAACAGGAAGCAAACAAGAGGAGGAGGACGAGGTTGCACTTTTGCAAACTGCAAACGTTTTATAAAGTGCAAAGAAAGTCTGATAAAAGATAAATTATTCTGCTCAAAAAGCTTGGTTCACAGCAGTTTAATACCGAGCGATTTTGTCTGCAACTGTTTTTCTACTTAATATAAAACTTGCTCCTCCCAGATATGAACAATTACGACTTCTTTACTATAATAATGAATTTTTTATTTAAATTAAATTGCTTTTTTAATCCGACTTGCTTTACTTTTTCAATTCATTTAAAAATTGCTTTTCTTGGTTTACACGTCCATAAATGATAGTGATTACAAGCTTGTATACATGAGTCAAATCAACTTGTATGACATCATAAGTTCAGTATTGAAATGAATAGCATGAGTGTATTGAAATATAATTCTTCATTTTTATTTAATGTTTTTTAATTATTATATGGAAATAAATGATATGTATTGAAATGAATAACATTAATGTATTGAAATGAATATCTTTATTTTTACTTAGTTTTTTTTAATTTTTTTGATTTCTTTTATTTTAAATTTCAATTTAGTTTCATTTGTTAAATAATTTAATTAAACTAAACATTGGCTTTATAATTCTGTTTTCTCTAATTTATTCGTCACAATGTAAAATCGTCGTCGTCGTTGTTTGGAAGGGCATTCACTCTAGGTCAGACACAAACAGGACTGGGCCCGAGGGTTTATCTTTTTACTACCCCAGGCTGCTGTACCGCCAAGATCAGATGCTGGCAGTGATGTTGTTAAGCCAGCATCGAGTTTCGTCATCCAAAACTGTCAGACCTCGTGCTCCATATGGTGCCCGATGTATGGGGCACGCTGTTAGATCGTGGTCTACGATTTGTTCAGAAGCGCCGCACTCGCAATTCGGTGAAGGAACGAGACCCCATTTGTGCATGGACGAATGGAATCGCCCAACACCAGTCCGCAGGCATTTAAGCTTAAGCTTTTTGGGGCAAGCGTATAACAACAAGCCTGGCACTGATCCTAAGTATGAAAACACAGAACCTGGATGTATTCTCACAATACTCTGCATTCCATTTATGGTTTGTTCACTCAGAAGCGCGGATGCCAAGTCCGGCAATGTTGTTTAAAAGATTCCGTGCAGCTAGCACAAATGGGTGTCTAGATCTTAGTCTCTTTGGCGAGCATCTGAGGACCCACTTAAAAGACCATACAAGATATGATCATGTTCCAGAGATCCACGGTAAGCCAAGGAGAGTTTCGCTCCCAGTCGGCGAAACTCGGCTGGCTGGATGCCTGAAAATATCGGTAAGTGGTCTGTTGGAGTGGGACGCAGGCATCCAGTGACTATGCGTAAGGCATCATTCAAGACTCTATAGACACCAGACTGGTGCGCAGTACTCAGCTGTCGAGTAGACCAGAGATAAGGCAGCTGTGCGTAGGGTTTTAGCACCAGCACCCCATCCCGAGCCCACGAGTTGCCTCAGCAGTGTGACGCGCGAGAATAGTTTTTTGCGCAATGCCTCTAGATGGTGACGAAACGTGAACGATCTGTCCAGTTTTACCCCAAGATAAGTAGGGGTTGAACAGAACGGTAAAAGTCTACCGTTGTTGTAGACTTTTAGCTCACGTTTGGGCTCTCAGTTATTTAAGTAAAAGGCTGCCGTCACCGAGACTGAGCTTCAATCTCCAAGTCTGGAGATACGCTGAAAGTGTAGACATGTCTTGGCTTTAAGTCCCCTCCAAGTCCTTCCAGTTTCCAGAAGAGTGTAATAATGCTAAATCATCAGCATAAGCAAACATTCTGGAAATCATGGAAGGCAGATCGTAAGTATAGATATTGAATAGGAGTGGAGCCAAGACCAATCCCTGAGGAACGCCGTTTTTTAGACGGTGTAATCTGCTTGGCTTTCTGTCACCGGTTGTAAGGGTAAAACTTCGGTTTCGGACAAGCTCCATAATCATTCTGATCATGTGCTTATCCGGCAGAAGCCTCAGCAGCTTGCAGGTAAGGCCACAGTGCCAGACAGTGTTATAAGCAGCTGTCAGATCGACAAATACGGTACCGGCCTTCTTCTTAGCCTCAAAAAAATTCTCGATGTTCTTCACTAGAACAACTTAATCCACGGTTGACTTCCCGCATCGAAACCCATCCTGCTCTTTAGGGAGCAGTAGATTGATTAATGGTTCAACGCGGGCATAGATAAGCCTCTCGAGGATTTTGTAGGGGACACAGAGCAGAGATATCGATCATTAACTCTTTGGATCCCCCACGGCTTCATTGGCTTTGGGATAGCGACTGCAAGCGCTCTTCTTTAGATCTTGGAAATATTGAGTCAGCGCAACCAAGAAGAAAGGAAGTCACGTAACCAGGACTTCAAAGCAGTTTCAGCATAAATTATAAGGTCTGGGCAGATGGAATCAGGGCCCGGAGCTTTCCCTGGTTTTAAGTGTTGAAGGTCAGCAGTAAATTCTCTCTGTGAAAAGGTGTCAGAAATATTTCAAGTATGTATATATTTAATGTAAAATCATTCAAGTGTTTTCAAACATTAATGTTAATCTCATTTTTTGTAAGTTTAAGTTAAATACATAAAGTATCATTTTAAGCACCTTTATTTAGTCACAAAAGCAAGGGACATTGCACGAGTGGTACTATTTGGCAATGGAAAATCAACAATCTGCATCTGTAATAGTTTCTTCAGCGCGGAGACGGACTTGAGAAGTGCATTTCATTGAGTCGGACTTGGATGCAAGACCCGGTTCACAACCATTAGCGCTGTCACCACTCTAGGATTTTATAAAAGCTGTTTGGCAACCCTGCTCTGGAGTTATTTTTTCAGTCGTTAATCAAGGTCGCATGAATTTTTCCTAAGTTAAACTTGGGAATCGGAATCACTTCTTTTTAAACCAACTTTACGGCCTTGGCCTTCACGGTAAAAGCTACAACCAGAGGACACATTGGTACGACAATGAATTACGATCAAATGTAGTTGACTTTTGTTTGTATGATAGAGCAAAATTTGGGGTTCCAAAAGCTTGCATAACAACGTATAGGTTCGGCAAATTAGCGAAGGTTTAGAACCACTGCCCTACGTACGGGTCTCCCACGCTTTCCTTTGAGTCAGAAGAATAAATAGAAACCATAATAAAAAATGAAAAATTAATTTTGTTGGAAAATATAAACTTTCTTTTCATGGTGCTTTAATTACTAGTCATCAAAATCATAACAGGAATAAATTTTTTATTCAGCAATGCAACAATATTAACTTCATAACTTGATTAATGACGAAGGCCGACACAATGTTGACATTAATGTGATTCCGATTTAATGTGAAATATTAATGATTCCGATTCACAATGATTTTAGAAGTTTATCTGTTTGACTGTAATTACTTTCGATATGTAATATTTCCTTTCAAACATTTAAATTACTAATAAAGTTGTATTTGGACGAATTGATTCGGTGAAAAAAAAATTTTTTTAATTTCTTAGAATGAAAATTCAATCACATGAACAAACATCAGGGAACTGTATCTGTTCATGAAGTCTTTTGCCACGTTGAAGCGTTAATGCTCCAAAAAGGAAGCGACGTCATACATGTAACTGAGGAAGTTAGTGTTAGCGCGGTTATTTTAAAACATGGAAAAAACGTTAACGTTTAACGATATAAAGCACGTTTTGCCACATTTAGAAAATTTTTTTGTTTGTTTTAGTTTGTTTAATGTGAGGAAAAGCTTGAAAAATTACTTAAGATAAGCCTACGTGTTTCATCCACACATGCCACAAAAGCATTAATATAATTAGGCATATAATTTGCATTTTCCTTTTAATAAATTGTTATTTTAATGAAGATTTATTTATTTCGTCGCACGAAAACAATAAACAGTGAAACGATTAAAATGAAAATAGAAAACACAAAGAGCAAGAAAAGATAACACAAAACAATACATATTAAAATAAAAAAGCAGCTTATTACTAATAATTTTTATCTTTTTTATTTTCTTTGGTTTGACAGGAAACCGCGAAATGACCGGTGAGGGTCTCAAAAATCTCTTAAAAAAAATTTCTGTTGAGAGATCCAATCTTTTTTTTATTCTAATAAACTGAACAATCTAACGTTTTTGGTCTGAATTCAAATAGGCAGGAACGGTCTTATTGAAATTTCGAAGAGGCAAAAGCAATATTTTGCTAAAAAGCAAAACTAACTAAAAATAAGAATCAAGATTGTGGATAATTATTAAATTTTATATTTTTATAATATCTTGTTAATGTTATTATAATTAGCATTTATATTTATTCTCCTGACTTACAGAAAAACGGCTGAGTCGTTCTACTTCGGCAGTCCCCAGGCAAATACCCCGACTGACTTTTTGAGATGTTAAGGCATTGCTTCCCGGTTATAACTTTTTATTCGATTTTTTAGATTTTTTATTAAGAGCTATGACTGAAAGTTAGAACTGCTTGCTAAGACTGCCTAGCAGAGGTAAGTGTCGTAAAAGCGTCTTGTTCAAGGACACAACAGAGTGACCAGAAAGGATTTTAAACTACTTATTTTCATAAAAAACATTTGTTTTTTTTTCACTCCTAGCACTGCGTCCCAAGCAAAGCAAGTTGAACCCAAATCTTGGAAGCCAAAACATTTTCTTATATCATTTTAAAAGTTTTCGCTCAAAGCAAAACCTATTTGCATTCATCTCAAAAAATTAAAAACTCAGCTGGATCCCTCTTTTTGCGGAAAGACAAACTCAGATTTTTTTTTGAACGCGCGATTTTTTAAAAACGCGCTGATTATCTCACATTTTACATTGGTGTGCTGCAGTAGATTGGTTAAACAAAAATTTAACATTTTTGTCACACCATGTTTGCCCTATTTTATTCATAATTCTAATCTTAACTTTATAGTTTTGTCGTTAATTTTCAGTCTTTTCCAGTAGTTTTTAAGCTTTTTGTTATGGCGTAGTTTTTTCATTCTTGCGTGGTGATTGCGTGGTCGGCGCACTATTCCCCACTGGTCTGCAGGTTGTTATTGCGAATGTATAGTAAAGATTCGTTTTACGCTTTATTCATGGACTTGATAGTAGTTTTAAAAGCATTGTGATGTTTGCTACAGTTCTACACATTTTTTCTCTTTTTGTCTCTCATCTTTGTTTCTTTTTTGTCTCGAACGTTCAAGAAAAGATTGACTGGAGTCTCCTACAATTTTGCAGCTGACCTGACGTTACAAATTATTGGTTACAACGGTGTCTTCTGGCTTTATGGTGACGTCACAGACTATTGACCGACAGCGAAACATATAATAATTAATCTAAGAAATCTGGCCAAATCTAGTTACTTTAATTGTTATCTCGTATCGTTGGCTGATTTATATAAATCGCGTTGGATTTTTATTCATTTAAGTCTCAAATCATTGTTTCTCTTGATAATCTTTCCGCGCTTAAAATCTTAGCAAGCACCAAGCCAAGCAAAAAATATCAACAACACAAACAAAGAATGCTCCATTCCACGCTCGTAGTGAAAACGAGCCCTTATTCTAATGAAATAAGCTTAATCGTTTTGTATTTCTGTTGCCTGCGTTGTGGTGGCAAGTTATTAAAGGGCCAGCGTTGGCGCTTTTGAACTTAATTTTGCAGTGAGATAAAATTGTTTAGTTGTGTGGAGGACAAATTATTTAGTGTAATGTTAGTCATTGGAAGAGCGCCGGAAAAATTTATAACGAGGGGAGCAAAATTTTAAAAAGACACCTTTTTTATGAGTTTTGTAGTTAAAGTTATTAACTGTATCACACAAAAAAAGTTTTATAGGAGCAATGCAATGTTGCCCAAATTTAATTGATGCTCAACAAATCATGGTTTTATTTTAATTTACAGAATTGCCATTTAGAATCGTGCCCATCTAAAAAAAAATTCGTCAAATCCAATCATTGTTCGAAATCTCTTTTTTTGTCTTCTGAAATGAAAGTGAAGACTAAACAAAAAGACCGTTACCTTTAATCGATTTAATGTTTTGGTCGAGATTCTATGATTGTAGGTGCAAATTTAGCTCAATGCTTTTATATCTGCTCACCTTACCTTTCTTTCTTCAAAAGCCATAGCAATTTTGTTGTCCTTAGCCATCGAGGTGCTTATTTATTCTTATCTCAGTACACAGTTGTTAAGTGATCATTCACAGTTGCTGGCGTTGTGAATCGTTTTGAAGTTTGGTGAAGCTTGAGAGTCAAGTTTTACGAGAATTGATCAAGTTCTTTTGATTTTGTGATTAAATTTTTTAGAGTCAAAAACCGTGGTTTCTTTCTATCTGTAGAGACATGTTTCCAGCGAATCCATTCGTACTTAGCCAGAATTATAAAATTAGACACAGCTTTACTTCAGCCGAGATATTTGAATTTCCAAGTTTAACTGATCCTTTTGAGTTTCCGAGTAAGATGCAACTATGTTCTACTCTTAGCTGAACACAATTGTAGAGTTGCCATGATAACAGAGTCAAAAAGAATGCTGTTCGCATTGTCAAAGACTACGGTTAACGAATTCAGTTTTTCGGTACATACCCAGCTAAACTGCGCTTCCTGCAATGGTGTTATTTTGGCGCCGACCACGGATTTGAATGGTTGTTAACCCAACCACCAGATTCATCACTTAAGATACCAAGCCCAAAGCATTAATTTGTTGGAATCAGTGTGAAAATAAAAAAATAAGCATTGCTAAAATATAGGTATATTAAACAAAACGACAGATGCATTTTAGAGTGATTTAGAAAAATCAGAATAGTAGGCCTATCTTCTTCAAAGAAAAGCGACCATGAAAAAATATTTTTTAAAATAAACTTTATTATATAATAAGGGTTATTGAAAGGGACGTTATAAAAAATGTACAATTTGCTCGATGCACAAAGGTGGAATTAGGCGAGAAAAAACCTAGTTTACAAGTAACTTACTCTATCCTAAGGTCAGAAAAAAAACTATTTGGCTTTAAATACCTTTTTTAATCTTCAGATTACTTCTTTGCGTCATATTTAGTTGATTACGAAATGGTGTAGGCTATTTGAACTGAACTTGGCAGATTATTTTGGACTGTTATGAAACATGTAGAATAACGAATAAAAATTCCCTATGCTAATGAACATACATTCTGTCTGGGACACGTAATAATTATTTTCCTTACTCAAAGTCCCAAAATAAACAAGTACTGTAAGCTGGAGTAGGCAACCTGAAGCCCGCAGGCCAAATGTGGCCCTAGAACTGAAATTTTATGGTCCGCGGAAAGCTTTGCTTTGAAATAGAATAATAGCCCACGCCACACACAAATCGTTGATTAATAGTTTTATATCAGGGGGTGCGACCTTTTAGCTCGTGGGCCCAATGCGTCCCGCGAGTCAATCTAGATTCTAAAACAATGAGATCAGTGAGGAAAAATAACTAACATTTAATATAAAAACCTTTTTTTTATAAGAGAAAATCAATTGTTTCTGTTTTATTTTCAACTAGAAAATTAGGTGAAGGCAAAAAAATCTTCACATTAAATTTGTGTGACATGTGAGCATCTCCGTGAAATGCCGCAAGATTGTGTTTCGGGCAATTGTTGAGAAAATTGGGGCAAAAAGGTATTGCCCTTCGCAAAATTTTTGGACTGGTACAACTCTGAGTACAGCCACTCCAGCCTGCTGTTCAGTTTTGTTCTGCGCATTTCGCCTGGCCTGTAAAGCTTTTAGGTGAGTCGAGTATACAACGCTAGACTTCATCTTATTTTTATGTTTATTCATCGCTAGACTTTATTTAATTTCTTTTTATCTTTATTTGACTTTCTTGATAGCAGTTGTGGTCTTAATGACTTCATTAAAAACGGCTCTTGGCACTTTCAAGTAGGCGACTTGATAAACTTGCGTATTTCAATAAAGAAATTTTGTTAATTGCATCATCTCAGTTTGCTGTTTTACACATTTATCAAAATTTCTCTGCAGCTAGTTTAGAAATAACTGCTTATATATCCCTAAAAACTACGATTAACGGTGTGACTTGCTGCTTGAATAAAATTGCCATCTAGCGGTAATGACATTGGTTATTTGATTGATTTTTGCTTTCAAGAAACGACATGGAAGATCTCCGTTCGGTCACAGTTTGAATGTAAAATGCGACATGTAACTTGGGCTGACCGCGCTCATACGAAAATGCATCGTCAACTTTCTTCAGTGTGACGGAAGTTTAGCATCCGAGTAAATCGTACAATCGCCAAGTCGCCATTAAACTTTATGCTACGTCTCGATTGCTATAAAAACAATTGATTGATTCTTCAGTTTTGAAAAACACCAAACTTTTATTTTTTTTTGATAGTTTAATCCAAGGTGGTCTAGCCGTTATCATCAGACAACTTTACGAAAGCATTCGAGAACATTTTATTTCAAATGACAAAAATCTAATAAAAATGGTTTTCAGGAAATTCAGGTGAAAATTATCAGACTAAGTTTCTTGTTGGCTAAAAATCGACAAAACAACAGTCGGCAGCGTGGTCGAGTGGTTAAAGCACCGGACTGATGATCAACATGGTCTCGGTTCAAAACCCACTTGCGCCATTCTGTTGTGTCCTTGGGAAAGACACTTTACGGCACTTTCCCCTGCTTGGTGATCTTGACAAGCAGTTCTAAATTACAGTAATATCTCTACTAAATTACTAGCGGACAGCAATATCTTGGCATCTCCGGAAGCAGGTCGGGGTAAAATTGCTTACCCTATGTATAGCGCCTCCGTCGCTTTCCTGCGAGTCAAGAGGATAAATATAGAGATAAAATAAAAAAATAAAAATAAAAAATAAAATGACACAAAATAGCCGAAGCATACTGTTTACAGTCGACGAATAATAAATTCCCTCTCCTTCAAAACTTTTAACTTTAAATCTAAACAAGTTACAAGAAATTGAATTTGATAGAAAAGCGTCTAACAAGGTCACCGCCTAAATGTTGTGAAACCATAAACGTGAAATTAAGTAGGTCAAAAAACGCTGTAACTAGAGATGGATGAACAAGCAACCCACAAGTTGAAATCAAAACCCTTTTTTACAGGAAAAACCAAATCAAACTAAAGTGGTTGTGTTGTCGTGCTACATCAATCCGAGATTTATCTTGAACATGATGAAACAGATTTTTCTCAATTTCACTCACAAAAACAACCCAACTCTACTATGCTTTATTCAATCTTTTTGGAGTTGCGACAAAACAAAATATTGACCACACGCACCATAATAAGACACCAGATAAGAATTGGGCAAATTAAAAATAACATCATTGCAACCAGAATAAAAACTGTAAGCATTGCACTCTGTTGCATTCGGATGGAAGAGATGATCAATACGGAAAGATCACCGACGTATGAGCGCTGCACCTTCAAATAACTTCAACATTACCAAGCAAATAACATAAAACTATGCGGCAACTACACATGAAAGTTGAAATCTACGGAAAAGCGAAAGCGAAAAGAAAAAACATCAACGCACTAGAAATATTTCAAGCCTTTTAAGATTTCGCCCATATTTACATTCACAATCAGCGAAATAGTTACACCATAAACGTTATATTGCTACATCATAATCAAATAAATTCGGATCAAGCGCGCACAAGATCGAAAGTTCTGGAAGCGCATTAAGCAGACTCAAGTAAAAAACTCAGTAAAAACAAAAGGTTGAAATGGACAAAAAACCACGACGCAAGTCAGTGAAAAACAATGCAAACAGTGTCAATAGAAGGTGGAGATGACAGATGTCACGATTTAAAATCACCCCCACTGCACATCTTGAAATAGGCTACTTTTGAACTGCTTGCCATGCATCTTGAACAGCAGACGATCAACACATTATTTAAATAAAAATTGAAACTGTAAATGCGTAACATATAAAACTACGGCATTGGATTATTCGATCATACTGACACCTTTACTTAACCAGTCAGCGAGCGATGTATTGCAAGCGGTCAGCCAATGACTTCGTAAAAGTCGCATGTGATGTTGATGAACGATAACAAAGTTAATGTTCTCGCAAATTAAGTTGGTCAAGAAACTGAGCAATTTCAAGGTACAACAACCGTCTAGAACATGCGCAAGAAAACATCAATTCAACACAAGGTTGCCATTTAAAAAATCTCCGAATATGTGCAAAGTATATCGCAACAAAACAACAATTAAAATCTCGCGCGATGTAGTGGTTTAACTGCATCAATAAAACTTCCATAAGAAATTGTGCTGCACAGGATAAAAGTAGACACAACGATAATAAATATTAACAGGTTAAATAAACACAATGCGATTTCAAAATTTAGTTTTTAATAAGCATCAAAACAGCGAAAAGACCCGAAGTTACAAAACACTTGTTTGAAATGCCTTCGATGAGTTGAACCATCAAGACCTTAAACACAATCATACTGGAAACACGCGATACTATTTGTAAAAAATAACTTGAACACAAAAGTAGACCATATTTGCAAATAAAGCCTTAAACCAGGGGTGGACAAACTTTTTAGCTCGAGGGCCGCACTCAGAAGTTAAATTCATCCCCGGGCCGCACTATGTGGTCTCTAAAAAAGTCTTCGCTTTCAATCAATGTCCAAAATATTCATTTTCGTCCCAAAAACGTAGTAATCCCAAATTTCGGACACTAATTGAAAGTGATAATCTTTTGTTTTAGAAATCAGCACGACTGAAAGCGAAGGGAAAGTAACGTTATTTTCTTGAGGCTTTAACGGGCGGCACAGAAGTTCGTGGCGAGTCTCATGGGGCCCGCGGCCGCAGTTTGCCCATCCCTGCCTTAAACCATTCATTTACTATCGATTTGCATTCATTTACAAGAACAATTAACAAACAGAGCGATCAAAACAAACACAACCAGCTTTAATGAGGGATTTTCTATTTTGCTTGTTCTAAATGCACCTAAATACGCGACGAAACATGGCAACTGTTTGATACGAAGGTCGAGGGTTCGGTGCCGGCATCAGCAAGCACAACCGGAAGAGTCTTTCTCCTTCTCCTCTTGTAATTTGTTCGGTCCGGGTTTGTCCGATCTTCCTCCAAACTGAGCAGGAAGAAGAGTTTTGTCCACCACCTCTTCCATCCTGTAATGAATAACACGATCACTGGATGCGTGCGTGGACACAACATGCAACGTAAAAAACACGTAGAGATCAAACAGATTATTTAGCAACGACTCCACTCCCGAGATAATCGATATTTTCGTAAACTGCCGCGTTCGCATTCAAAGCATAAGATCTCGGGTCTGCCAAACCAGATCTTGGTAAATATTTGTAGTTAAAGCTGCTCGACATGAATCAAGTGCTTTAAAAATAGGGTAAGTTTACGTAGGCCTACGTGTCTACGTCACATCTCTTCTGATTTTATAGGACTGCCAGTAAAAGATTTTGGAAGTTTTCAGTGGCTCACCTATAAAAAATGTAAGTGCAAGAAACACATACACACAAGCTGTTTATAACTTTCAAAGTGTTGAGACTGGTACAGTTAACTTTAAAAACTTGATTTCAAAAACAAAACCAATGCTATACAAATTTTTACAGCCCAGACCTAAAAAAATGGGAATTAATTTAATTTTTTAAATAAACTGTAAAAAATGCTTCGCGATTATAAATTTCTGGTTGCACAGCTTGCCTCCTTTCTGGAAACGTGTCAGCAGACGCCGACAAAAGAGAGAGAGAATGTTCTAGAAGATAGTTGCATTTATCAAACTGCTACGCCAGGCAAAAGCAAGGGGAGCACGTGACATGTGAAGTTGAGGCGCACAAGCTTGTTCGTCGTCGTCGTTTGAAGGGTATCCACTCCAGGTCAGACACAAACAGGACTGGGGCCGAGGGTTTATCCTTTAAGCTTGTTGTACACATCACAATAACCCGCAGTGACAAGAGATCACCGGCGTGTACAGAATCAAATGAAAGAAACTGCAACTCGTTGGTCTAACGGCAATATGGATTGCATTCAAATCAGCGATCATGTTCTGAAATGGATCTTTTTGCAATGGCTTCGAATCAAACCATATCATATCAGCCACGAGAAAAATTAAGGTTTTTTTTTTTTTTTTTTTTTTTTTTTTGAGTAAGAGTGTCTTTTCTGGTAGGAAAATTTTAAACTGGAAAGATTGCGTTGACAAATTGAAAGCCTCTAAAAATAACGAATTCGTTCATACTTCAAATTTAACAATCTTTTCACTAGCGATTGTTTGCATTAAAATTTCCAATTTCCTGGTTCCCAAAAAATCCAGGAAAACGAGAAAAATTTACAAGTTTTAAAAGGAAAGAAGTTAAAAATAATAGTTATCACGTCACCTCATTGCTTAAGACAACTTAATGGTTCTCAACCTTTTTGCTAGCACGTACCATCTAGAAATTTTTCTTTACATTGCGTACCACAAAGTTCATCAAAAAATTAATTGCTCAGATTTACTTAATAAATATAGTGATAAGGTTTAGTGTGATGGTTGTATCTGCTTTTCCCGCACAAGTTGCTTTATGCGCAGATCCATGGCACTAAATGTACATCGGGAATCATGGAAAGGCGATGTAAAGCGATTCCCGCTTTTGGTTTTAGTATTTTTTATTGCAGAGAAGCACTGCTCACATTCCCATGTGATGGAGAATACTATGATAACACTTGAAAAATACTTTTTTAAGTCGGAGTTGGTAAGTAGAGGCTATTGTTAACCAAATATTGGTAGATATAATAATAAACAATTAACCAAATAATACACTAAAAATAGATTAAAAATAAAGGGACAACTATCTGTGCTTGAGACATAAGGCATACACCTTTTTAAACAGTTTAGATGGCAGCTAAATTTCTTAAAATAGCTTTTCGTTGTGTTGTTTTTACAATGAGGAAAGATGTGCAAACATTCGGTAGTGTTTGGCTTCTTTGTTGATTGGCCATAAGTCTAGCTTCCGTACAGAAGCTAGCAATGTAGAAACAAGATATGCAATGGAGCTGTTTGGACCTTGAAAAACAAATTTATAGGTTGAAAGTGTCAAAAATATCCCATAAGTAGCTCGTCACAAGAGAAACTACTGATTAATTAAATAATGATTTCTTTGTGTGTAAAATTCGAGCAACTTTTACAATATTTTCTTGTAACAGCCAAACGTAGATTTGAATAGAAAAGGATCCGCTTGTTTTTCCAAATTATATATTTGACCTCATAGAATGGAAACGCAGCAATATGTGTCAGATTAAACTTGCGCTTTAAAAATGGCAAAAATAATTTGCGGCGCAAGTGTTTACGCAACTTTTAAAAAACTTAATGCCAAGTACACACTTTGATTACTGCAAGTGCTATAATTTATGAAGAAAAAAATTAGCTCGAATTTATTTATTAGAATAACCCGAATGAATATCTAGAAAATATAATTTAATCCGAGTGTTGTATTTTATTGGAATCTAAAAACTATTCACGTACCACTTAAAAGGTACCATTAGTAGCACGCTTACCACAGGTTGAGAACCACTGACATAACTGAAACAGTGGTATTCATATTTATAGCAAAAACGACTGACCCAAGAATATAATCACAGATGGAACAAATTAATCGAATAAAATTTAAATTTTTCAGAAATATTACTGTTGGACAAACACTAAAAGTTTTAGACAAATCTAAAAGAAAAAAAAACTTAAGAGGTATCGTAATTTTTCTTATACATTTATTTACTATAAAAACAGGAAATTTTTTGGTTAAAATGGGAAAACAGGAAACGCAAAAAATCACTAAATTTCGGTAATTTCCAAACCGAGATCCCGGCTTCAAACCCTAGTTCCATCCATTGCTACGTCAAAACACAAGCTAATTACAACGAGATTGATTAATTGATTTAAAAAACCGACTGTACATCTTATCACAGGCTTTTAAAATTTGAGAGGAAGTAATGGCAATTCAAATATCAAATCGACAAAATCGATTTTTGAATAGCATCACACAACTAGACTCATATCGGAATCTTCATCTACTGAACATTGATGAAGACTTTTGTCGAAGCAACTTACTATGAATGACGTTCTAATAGTCGAAGCAGAATTTTTTTTGAGTGTAGTACGTGTCATACAAACAAAATTGCTTAAGACGTATTCGAAAAAAAAGAGATGTTATGCCAACTCGGCGAAGTTCGCACATAAGGGTACAGTTCATGTGGTGGCGTGTAGATGAGAATCAACGTTGTTGCAGTTGTGCTAAGAATGAAGGGTTTGTTTAAAAGTAAAATTTGTAAACATGCTTGAGGACATTTCTAAACTATTCGTCTCGAAGCTATGATCACAGATGAGCAAGAGCTGTTTTCCGAAAAAAATCGACTTCAGTCTACATTTCGACAGTTTATTTCCAATTAATAATGAAAACCAAATGATGATATCACTTGCCTGTAAACGAATAAAGCAAGCTTTAAACTTTTTTTTAATATTATCTGATGGTTTGATTAAGCAATGAAGTGTTTACTACAGCACACTTTATATTTTGATCTAGAATAAACGAAGGTCAACTATTGAAAAAATACAAAATCATATTGTAATCGCAGTATATTTGATTTATGGTAAAAAAATGAATGAAAACAAACCGTTTCATGACCAAGTCGAGAAGTTTGACAACAGCCTCGTTCACATTCTGGCCGGTGGCGGCGCTCGTTTCCATGTACGGCAAGCTAAAACAGCGCTCGTTTTAAACTAACTTACACTTAACACTGCTTCGATTCCTTTAAAATGATTTGTTAGTAATTACGTTAAAAGTACAACTGTTTAAGTCAGTTAAACCTGCATATGGCAGAGTGCGTCGCGAACTCCATAATACAGCGGCAGTTTGCATCACAGAAATAATAAAAATTCAGGTTTACAGTACATTGATAAAGTAATGTTTATTAATAACATACGAATGATTGAATAAACAGCGCACACGCTTACAAAAACCACCATAATAATTGAATCGGTTCTATCGTAATTAAAATCGTGCCATTAGCGCCAATATGTTTATATTAAACAGGCAACAAACAAAGCACAGCTCACCCGTATGTCTCAGCGCACTTTCTCGCTCGGTCTTCGCTTATGGTTCGCACGTCGTCCAAATCTGCTTTGTTTCCGCACAATATGATATCAGGACTTTCACAATACGAATGTTGTTTTAGTTGGTCTGAAAAAGAAATCGCGATTAGTCGAGAGCACTGTGTGAGGCAGTTCTCGCATCACGTCTGGCCAAGCGAACATCCTTGACAAGCATTGTAATAGAACAAAGTTATATAGAACAAGTTGTGAAATATTAACCTGTTAAACTAAAGTCACAATGATAATTCCACTACCACAGGCTCGATAAAAGTGGAACCTTGCTTTTCATAAACATTTCATAAAACATCGTTCAACTGCTTAACTATATCTACTGTGCAAGTAATGTATAGTGAATATTTCTCAAAACTTGCAAATAAAAAGAGAATTGGGAAGCTTCGAATTTACAGATTTAATAACTTTTCTATCAAATTCAATGACGTCACCGAACCGACATATGACACGAGCAGATCCAAACAAACAACTATAGCCAATACATCAGGCTTAAATTGGGAAAACAAACACATAAACATGCATTGTTTAAACATGTAAACAAAAAACAATGATCGCTATAGCCAGGATGCCTTTTAACCAGTTTTATCTCACATTGCAGGGTGTCAGAGAATTTTTAAAAAATTTAATACCTTGATAATATGTATAGGGTTTTCAAAAGGCTTTTCTAGTTGAGTCTAGACTATTAAAATGCCATTCATTTTAATTTTTTTCCACCATTTCACACTGCACCAACAATCGTATAATTAAAGTGAAACCTTTTCTTATCTGCTATTGCATGATACGTACCATGTTTTTTCTATTTCTTTTCATTATTTTTTTCGGATCTCAATCGACTTTAATCACAACAAATCCTCAATTTAATCACACAATTTTCATTATGATGACATCATGATGACAATATGACGATATCATGACATCACACAATCTTGTTAGACTTTAAAGCACGATTTAGAACTATGGTCGCCAATCGATAGTCCGAGAAAAAAATTTCAGCGGTCCGCAGGAAAATCAAAATCAAACCAAATAAGTTGAACCAAGTCCGCTTGGTGAAGGACTCGAATCAATCCGAATTTAACAATCTTCACGTTATGTTCATGAGTCTTTATACTCGAGATAATTTAAAACCTTTTTTTCATTCTTTACTTTTTTTACGGGACGATTATTGCACAAATATATTTACAATATCTTTTTTTTTTCTAAATTCATATTAGTGGTTCCGCAAATAACAAATTATAAACTTAGCCGTCCATGAAGTTTAAAGGTTGGCAACCACTGGTTTGAAACGGGAGCATACAGATTTTTCTAACTTTTTAAAAGTGTGTAGTTGCAAAAAAGATTGAAATGCACTGAGCGAGAACAAAGCGAGAAAGCAATAATTTACAAGCGAGTGCACAAATTTCCGATTTTCCTAGCGTAGATGCAGACGTCGCCAATAACTTCATTATCAATTTCTACTTGACAACTTAAAAGATTTTTTTACTTTTTTAAGAAAGCAAAATCGAAGCTAACAACACTAAGATAAACTTAAAATAATGAAATTTAATTCGCTTGATCTTTGTGGCAAAGAGTAAAAAAAAATTAGATGAATCACACTCGTCGAAAAAATTAATTCAACGTGTTGTAAAAAAGTTTGCAATTTGCAATTTTAATTTTTAAAAAACTGACATTGAGCGCTTTGCATTGCAAACCAACCTCATCGCTACTGAAAACCTTGACAGATTTGCTATCTACCAGTAATGTTCAATATTGTACAAACATCGTTCTATTAAGATAGCCATGGCTATGTAGCAACGATTCATGTTTAGTTGGAAGTGTGGTGTCATATGTCGGTAACATTCAAGTTTGAAAATAAATTATTAATCTCAACTTGCATTTAGAAGTACTTCAAATTCTAAGTGACAGGAAATCGATAAGCCACACGAAACATTTTAAAGATATTTTTTCAACTGATAGAAAAGCAAGAAGAAAATTAAGAATTATATCATTCAAAACTTAAAATATTCCAAGTAGCAAACGGCCAGATTTTTTATTCAAAGCTTTTGTCGTTCAACACGATTTGAAGGTACGACCAGAAATGCGAATCGACTTTTAGTTAACATGAAAACAGTAAGTCGGCTCTTGTTATTGGCGACAGCAAGCGAACGTGATATTACATCAAAAACTGATTTTATAATTTTAATGACAAAACTCGTCCACGCGGCAGATGAACGATGCAGGGCGATATTAGATTTGCATCGATTGGATCGCGTTGCGGCGGCTATTTCCTTGCTTTATGACATCCAAGGGTGGGCAAATTGCGGCTCGCGAGCCACATGTAACTCGCCGACCTTTTGTTTGCGGCTCTTCTAGCTAAACAATAATAACGAAATCGAAAATTGTACAATTACTATTCACCGCAAATGAAGATTTTTAATTAGGTGCTAAATCGATTTATAACGCGGAAATAAAAGCAATTCTTTGTTTGTCGTTGAGGACCATTTATACCACAGCAAAAATTTGAGCAAAGCGAGCGCTATCTTTCTTTTATTTATTTCTCGCCCGCCGAGACACGCTGGTTACATTAGAATAAAAGAAACAAAGATAGTACTCGCTTCTCTGTAATGAAATTTTAAAATAATATTGTGCAATTCTAGCAAATAAAGATTTGAGAGAATTAATGCACTCCACTTTGCCTCAGGGTTGGCTGGAGTGCAAACTAGCAGTGATGGCCTTACAAAAAGGGAGTCCCGGTGCAAAAAAACGTAAGGGGCCCCTATTTAGTGTACTAAAAAAGGTAGTTGAAGCCATTTTTAGTATATAAAAGTATAGTAATCTATAAAAAAAGGTCTTCAATTTAGGAAGGGGCCACTATTGGGTGATCCAAAGCATGGAGAGGCGCTTTATACTGTCCCAAGACATAGTGATCTCAAAAAAAAAGGATCAGTAGCCTAGGAAGCCGTTCCTTTTTTTTTCAAAAAAAATTTTTTTTACATGCCATCGACGTCCTGGTGCTACTATGAAAAAATAGAGCAATTTCTTGTGTAAGGGGGGCACTTTTTGATGTATTTTAGGGGGTTTCAGTGCGGCCGCATCGTTTGCACCCTATTAAAGCCATCATTGCCTACTAGCCATGATTTTGGGAGAAAAATTGAGAGATCATAGACAGATTTTAACTGATAACCTTTTTTTTTTTTTTTTAGAGAACACTTTTTTTAGCGACAAAAATAAAATTTTGTCTGGCTTAATTTTTAATAATTTTGGCTACTTTTTTATCGTAATTATTAATAGCTTATTTTCCAATTTTGCATCTGGCCATCCTGCTTTGACTTTATATTGCCCAGATTTTCAAAAGTTAGCTAATAAAGTGAAAACCCACAGTAGATCTAATGCTGGTAAAATCTCGGAAAAATTGTAAATCGTGTAACGTTATATTTGCTTTTATTATTTGATTAAAACTTGCTTTATTTACTCTATGTGCATTAACACCTCAAACAGAATTGGTGGCTCTCCGGCAGTTTTGAATTTTCACGTATGACTCTTTCATTAAAAACTTTTCCCACCCCTGACATACGCAATCGTAATAAACAGAGTGCAAGAACAAATATTTCTGCTCAAATTGCCGCATTTTGAAGAGATTTATCGAGTTTATTACCATCATAAATTGTTTATTTTAACATTGCAATCCGTGAAACATCAATACCGATTAGTTATAAAGGATTGGACAATATTGCTTTAATCGGTGTCAGTCACTTTGATAATTACTGAAAATCGATTATTTGAGTTTTTTTGTTTAATATATACAGGTTTCCATAAAGTCCGTGTGTAATTTAAAAAATTTATAATTTTGTAAGTATTTGTAATAGAAAGAATCTGCAAAAAGTGATATAAAGTTTCCTTTTTCTTGTTTTAGGAAACTAAAAACCCAAATGAAACTTTCAAGCACGAAAGAGACTCAGCCAAAGTTAATGTGTGGTGTGCTTTTGGAAAAAGTCATATTATAGGGCAATTCTTTTTTGATGATCTTGTTATTAACGCTGACAGCTACTTAGACATGCTGCAGAATTACTTTCTTCCACAGCTCGAACAATTAAACTTGAAACAAGATGCAGTGTTTCAACAAGATGGAGTTGAAAACGTAAAAAGTACAATAATAATTTATAATATAGATTTTCTTTTTTTTTACAGATTCTTTCTACCACAAATACTTACAAAGTTATAAATTTTTTAAAATGCACACGGACTTTATGGACACCCTGTATATTATGACTTAACGCAAAGAACAAAGTAAACCTAGCTTCATTAATATTGATGAAGGTATGATATCAGCAATATCACGAGACTGCGGAACGACTAGAGCAGCACGATTTTTATTTTCTGTTCCATCACAGTCTGATAAGTTGTTCCAAATATGCATAAAGAGGGTGACATTGAGATGCCGATCAAAGATTAGTAATCATTCAAACATAGAAATTTTACATTGAATACGGAAAAAAATAACAGTGGTAAAAATTGGACTTTCAAGTGTTGCTTAAAAGTTTTCTAAGATTATAAATGGAGATCTTTTAAATATATGTACATCAAAAAGTATGGAGTATTTTTTTATCAATTATTGATAAACGATACAAAGAACAAGACTTATAAAAAGAAGAACAAAGAACGAAAAACAAAGAACAAGACAAACGTATTTCTGACTTGTGTCAGATTTAACTTTTGTTTCGATGATAAATTTTTAAAATGGATAACTTTGGTTTGTTTATGCTGGCCTTTTTAAAAGATTTTCATGAAAAAAATTATCCATATCATTATGACGGTAACCTAAAAAGCAGTATACCGTATTTATCCGATTGTAAACGTTCTTGAAAGTAAACCGCCCTTAAAAGTAAGCTGCATTTACAACTGTAAAACTTAGTTTCTTTAACTTATGACCGTCTGTGACGCAAAAAGAATGAAAATAAGAATTAATTCAAATAAACGCGTAGATACGTTTCAGCTATTATTCATATATTATTAAACAATCATTACCGTAGCTTTCCACTTTCCTAACACCTTGCTCTTTTACTGTCAAGCAACAAGCACCGACTGCTTCCTCGTTTTCTTTCAACCACATTTTGGTCGGCGATAAGCCGATTTGTGCTGCTGCTTCCAGTCCAGATACCGGTACTATTATTCAGAAGTCTATGCTCAAACAATAAAAACTACCCATAATTAACCTAGTTTTTCGATGGTAGTTACATTTCTCAATTCATAGCAAGTGTTTAGAATCAATGAAAACAATGCACTACCAGCGTAACTGCGATACACCGCTAAGCCGCAATGGCATACGCGGTGGTTCCGATATGCTGACCACATCATCGAGTCAGCTAACACGGATCAGGTAAAGTCGAGCTAAACCTTGCAGTTCTATTGCAAACATTACGTAAGAATGATCAAGTCAATCAACAAGCAAGTGTCGACAAACCTGTTTCTGGTCAGAAAGAGGTCTTTTGGGACTTGCTTGTTGATTGACTTGACCATTCTTACTTAAAGTGCTTAGAATGTTCACTTCTGAAGTTGTTACACTTTGTGTGATTCTTATTTTCGCTGAAATGCTGCGATGAAAAAATTGTTAACCTCCATTGAAAGTAAGCCGCACAAAATGAAAGCAGAAAACAATGCAAGCCGCGGCTTACAATCGGATAAATACGGTAATCAGCAAATATGGCGTCACATAAACATCTTTGGAAAGCCATATTGCGAGATTTATTGTGAATTGGTAAGATTCTCAAAGGTGTAAATCAATTTTGCTTTGTATCGAAATCCTATAATCAATGAATAATTTGGTGAGACGAAAACATTCTATAATCAGCTTTTTTATGTGAATTTAACGCAGTTCCGAGAAATATATTTTAATAGATATGAATTCTAGTAATATAAATCTAGAACAGCGGTAACCAAAAATTTTTTCGCTTTGGTTATTAAATCAAAAAAATATCACTTAAGTATTGAAAAAAAATTTTTAAATACAGAAAAAAGTAAAACATTTGATCAACAAATCTGACACATTCTACTCGCACTTTATTTTACACTTTGTAGCAGGGCGTGTTAAAGTTTTTTTGCTTGTTATACTTATGCTTGCTTGTTGCCAGATTTGAATAAGCAAAATTTTTCGTCCCTTTGATTGATTATATTTTTCTTGCAAGATCAATATTATGTCATCACAAGAAATAAGAGAAATAATTATCGTAATAAAAGTGCATGACAGAGGTGGGGGAGACTTTTGTCGCAAAACTGAAAGGTGACGCTTAAAAAAAAGTTGGTCTATACATTTTGGTATAAATTAAGTAAAAAATATTCAGTAGCCGCTAGCTATTTGCCAATGCATTCCTTAACTGTGACGAAGCACTTTTATTACTTATAAAAACGCAGGTGAATACAAAGACCTAAATTCGGCCTTTGCTCATTAGATAGTATTGTTGTGAAGCAAAAATTTAGTAGTAGAAGTACCTATGCGTAAACCTGGTTTTATCTACTTTAACAAAGGTTCATAGCAAAGAAAAGTACACAGCGCCCAAAGTATAGCAAGGAGAATGCGGCCGAAGAAAGAAAAGATCGAGAAACCGTGCATTACAATAGTGAATTATCCAGCAATGTTGACCAAGTTTTATGATTTCGTATTAACAAAGTGCAAATTCTTCTTCTTTCTGCTTTTCCCGATTAGGAGTCGCCGAAGCAGAACGCCCTAATTCAACTTGTCCTGTAATTTGTATCTTCCACAGTTACACCCACTACTTTCATGCCCTCATCTATTCATCCATAAATCTTTGCTTAGGTTTGCCTTTGTATCTTTTGCCCAGTAGCTGTATTTGTAGCGTTTTCTAACTACATAGCTAACTCAGCCGTTATGCGTGCACAAACGATTGTACTCGTCGAACCGGTCACAAGCCCAGATAAACGAGGAGGGTTACGCAAGAAGGACATCCAACCAAGCCAGATTATGATGCAGATTGTAAGCTTGAAAGGTTATAAATTGTATGTAACGGTAATTTTTTTAAATATAAAAAGCTTTCAATATTTTTCGTTAAATAGAAAATTCTTCACCACCCCGCGTCACGACCCCGTTAGGATCCTGTTCTACAGCATTCAGCCATGAAATAATTAAAGCTTGGGGCAATTAAAAATCAATGATCGCGTTGCAAAGGTAATGCAAGTTAAATAACTGCAAATTCAACTTACCAAGCCAGTTTCGAATGTTGAGGAAGCTCTGCTCGTTCGTAAGATCGAAAAACAAAAGAAAGCCCATGGCGTCGCGAAAGAAAGCGGTGGTTAGACTTCGAAACCTGAATGCGAAAGTTGAAAGACATTAAATATGATTCAATTTACACAATTGGTTTTGGTTCAGCAACTATACCTAATCGTTTGAAGGCAGTAGAAAATCAATTCCACTGAAAGAATATTGAAAAAAAAAGCCAGCTTTACATTATAACTACATTGCATGTTTGACCGTGAACAGGAAAATCTTTTCGTTCAAAAATCTTTTTAAGTGAATTTAACCAGCATAAATTACCGTTGTTTTCCACGTTGATTCCACCTCTTTCAAAAATACTAAAAAGTTTTTGTTGGGTCGTTAGTGAGCCCAATTTCAGCATAACTAAATTTTACGCATGAGGTGAGTCCAACGACTACACTCAAACATAAAAAATAAAACAACCAGAAATTCGATTAGAACCAGAATAAGGAATAAACGGCTAGAAAATACAATTATTTTCCAGTCTATTCATGAAAGACAATGCAAATTCTAGGAAAAAATCTGCCCGCCTCATTTATTTGAGCAATTCTATCAAAATTACGAGTATTTTACTCAAACCGTTTGTGTAAACACTTTGCAAACCGATCGTTTAGAAAACGATTCTATTGAATTGAAGCTATAGGAAAACACCCATTTGACAAACAAACCGGCAATTGTAAAATACGAACACAACTACTGCTCTTCAACTAAGTTAGAAATTTTAAGTTTACCATCAAGTCAAAATGTACCTACTTCAAATCGCTGTGTGGCATTCAATTTACAAGTAGCGACAGAGGTGCATTCAGGGGGCTGATTTGGAGATCATGTCAGCCCTCTTTTAAACATTTTTGTCAGCCTCCTTTTTGCTTGGTGTCAGTCCCCTTTGCGCGCTGATACGCAAAAAGATAGAACTTTTGCGCTGATAAGTAAAGTGATGTTTCGTGCCAACCTAATTATAACAAATGGTTTTTGTTTTTCTTTCCTCAAAGGGTAGAGACGAGCGCGTTTTCGCACGTTTTCGCTTCAGTGTTTTTTTCGTAGTGTCCCAATTTTTAGCAAAATTTTGATCTATAATTGCGTTTGCCATTTTTAGTATCTACAACGTTCAACAAAAATTTTTACATGATGCCTTAAGTATACATTAAACATCGTTCACTTTCTAACAGACGCCCCTATACGGTGGATGAGTTTTAATTGCCAAAACGATTGCGAAAACCGTTATTTACATTTTACGGCATTTAAAAAGAAACTCGAAATCTTGGATCTTTAGTCAAATTTGCGCTGTATGTGGCACCCGATGGCCATTGTTTAAGCCTGGGCAACAGTCATTTTATTTCAAGTTTTTTAACTAAGAGTTTATCCAGTTTATCATAGCTTTTATTATGACATCACACTGATCTTTTGTAACACAGTTTGCTTTCAAAAGATTATGCTGCACAATGCAGGATATTGTAGTTTTGCTCAGCTGAAGCGAATCATTTGCTAAAGTAGGAAAGCGCTTATACGAGTTGAATTTTGCGATCGCAGATTATTAAATGTGATGTAACAGTTTACCTTACAACCTTTAAATAGTACTGTAGTTTTTTTAATTGAAACGATTTCTATGACGTAATAATTTGGTTAGTACATTCTAGCAAATTCTGATGGCCATACATATACGCGTAAAATTGAGATTTTAAAATTCAGTTAATTACAGTAGAAAAAAAAATATTTCGGTGTTTTTTGATGTTGAGTTTTAATTTTATCACAAAAACCATTAAATCTCCAAAATATCTGCTAAAATTTATTGCTTATATGAAAACAAAATTTTTGAGCAACTTAAAATTCCTCTATTGTGTAAAATTTTAAGTAGCCTATAGTTCTTTAACGTGTTCTGACCAGAACTCGTTTTGCAAAATAACAAATAAGGCAAATGGAAAAACAAGACTTATAGGTTTTCAACAAGTACAATATATGAAAATGGGAATTAATGAAGTGACTCTTTTGGAAATAGGAATTCTTATTTCCATTTCCATGGAATTCTCACCTTAACTTTTCGCGCTACCATTTCACCTTAGCGGTTACGATAACTTATGCCTGATAAGGTCCAAAGACCAAAACAGGCCTGTCGCATAATAATCGTCCTCTTTGTTAATTTGTTTTGTCGCTTTTTTACTGTTTCTATTCAACTCGTTGAAATTCCATTTGATTGGTTACATTGTGATCTCTTTAGAAAATACATTGTACTTGTTGAGAATTGATTTTTCACATGTTGCATCCGCTTCGACCTGGATCCTTTTTAAATGTTTTTTCAGATTAATTGTGTTGATAAAGTTATAGCAACGTTTCTTGATTGTCAGTAATTTATAGGTTTTAGTTACTTTCTTAAAACAACGCTAGAATGATCGGTAACACTACTTGACTTTTAGATAACGAGCTGAAATCTGCAGAAAAAAACGCCGCCATCAGCAATTTCGCAAGACGCGATGAAGTCTTTGTGACGGCGCAAAGTATCGGGCGCGCTCGTAGAGTTTACTAAAGTAGGCGGTAATTAGAAAAAAGCCTGGGGGGGTGTGGGGGGCTTTGCCCCCCACGTTTGAAAAAATATTGAAATTCTGTCAGCCCCCTTTTTGGGGGGTTGGGTGCGCCCCTGAGTAGCGATGACGTAAATCGCACTTTGTGATCCAAAATTATCAAATTCTTAAATTTTTACGGCAGCAAACTTAACATAATTTAGGGAAACAGAACAGTTTCTTTATCCATAACACAATCGTACCAACAGATTCATAAATAGAAAAAGCAAATTGACACACGAGGACATTTTGGCTTCCACAAACATATTATTGTGTTGTTCCACTCAAACTCTCTTCCGAAAAATGCGTAGAAATAATTTAAAACTAAAAATTTTGGTAAACAATTAATATGATTCGGTTATTGATCTTTATTTAAAAATTGACTTAAAATTTCACTTAATTCATCACGAGAGAAACTCAGTGAAGCCGCAAACGTTATATTGTTTATGCTGTGTTAATTTGCTTCTGAATGGGTTGTTATTACGGAGTGAAGTTGCAACATCGCAACCATCACGGATAAAAATGGTTTTTGCCTTAAAGGCCCGTTTCCACTATGAGCGTGGAAAAGAGCATTCTTTGTTTGTTGTATTGTTTTTTTTTTGCGCTCGCTTCAATTTTAACAGCTCGCTTTAATCGAAGATCAATAAAAGAAACAAAGAATGCTCTTTTCCACGCTGGTAGTGGAAAAGAGCATTCTTTGTCTCTTTTATTGATCTTCGATTGAAGGGAGCGGTTAAAATTAAAGCGAGCGCAGAAAAAAAGCAATAAAACAAACAAAGAATGCTTTTTTCCACGCTCGTAGTGGAAACGGGCCTTTACGCTATATTTAACTTTCGTACAAATCAGCATATCACAATTTAGGAGTGTGATAGATAATTTGCTCTCTATTGTTTCATCAAAATAATAACTAAAAAAAAGCTTTTTAGTTAAAGGTTTAACTTAAAAGTTAAAAATCAATGAATCAGCTAGAGACCAGAAGAAAGTACAAAGAACAAAATTAAAATTGCAGCAAGATTTGGGGGTTTCATCACTAATCATTTCATCATCGCTAATGCACTACAGTTCAACTTTCAAGTGTCAACTTTCAAAAGTCTATGAATGATTACAACACTTCAAGCTAATGTTTGAAGAAATTTTTAATAAAATGTTGAATTCGAAATTGAAATAACAATGAGGTTTAGCACTAGGTTTTATCTATGAAACGACATGGAGTTTGAGAATCGATTGAATGCTGACCTTTTTTTTGGTCCTCGCTGGCAAGGTCAACCAGAAAGGTCAACCAGAAAGCAAGACCAGTCAACCATGCACACTTGTTCTTAAAAATCTCTTCTTATCTTGATTGCATGCCACAACGTTTATCGTTTTGTTGCCTCTTCCTTTTTCTGTTCTGCTTTTTAGACTTACAAATTTCCTATTTCACTATGTTTTTTATGGCGGAACTGAAATAAAAGATACTGATACTGATACTCATTTTGATTTCAAGATTAAATTTAAAAGGTTTATTCAACTCCCAGTGAGGCCAAGATTAATCTTCATTTAATTACTAAAAAAATTTTCACCTAATTACAAAACTTAAAAAAAAGGTAATCATTAGGTATGAATTCTAGAACCTGGAGAAAATTTTAAGATTTTATATTCCAAAAAAACCAAATACCCCCATTAAATAAAAGCGGTCATCACATTGTTTGCAAACCAGATCGTGGTTCATGGCAAATTTTTACATTACAATTTTATCAATGTGAGCTGCATATGCTCATGAGTTTGATATGCCTAGGTTATGGTGTATAAAATTTGATTAAAATCTGAGAAAATTGGGTAATTTAACCTGCTAGAAATAGGGAATTTGGCCAAGTTTATGGTATTTTGCTCAATGTTACAATATCAAACCTGTTTTACATGTATATTGTAAACAACTGTTTGAACTGCTGGTTGTTGTACAATGTACCAAATACTTCATTTCTTAAATAATAAAAAAAAAAATTGAACAATTTTATTTAAACAAAAATACTATAGAACATTAATCCATTTTAGAGCAAAAAATACAAATGGCCACTAAACTTCATATTTTTGTATTCCTTAAACGTGATAAGTGAACACATGTGATAATCTTTAATGAGCTTGCTGTTGGAAATATGTTATTTTTGCATTTCTTTATAAACATACTTATGCATTAAAGTCAAAATTATGTTAAAGATTCAGTTGGCTGACAAAGGTTTTTATCAAGTACATGTTTAGTGTTTGACAGTAGGAATTATGAAAACATGGATTTGAATAGTCAAATTATGATTCAATCTTAGAAAACCCGATACAGTTTAGAAAACATTAGTCAATAGTCATAAAATGAACTTTGATGAGTTTTTGGTGTTTGATGATGAGCTAAGCAAGTTGAAGCCAAGTATAAGCAAAGGCTTGTAATTTGGAATACTAGAACAAATAGAATAAAGTAAACTTGTGAATCTGTTATTACAATGGCATCATAAGTCAAATAACTGTGCAGCTATTTGCATATGCCAATGTAGAATGTATACATGTAGAGTATGAAAGTATTGAACATAACAAGCTAAAAGCCATTGATGCAAGTAAGGCTACAAACTAAAAAAACATGGTCTTTTTTGCCAAATTCAAATTCGATAAATCCTGAACTCAAAACTCAAAAAATATTGATCAAGTTTGACTATAGAAATATAAATTAGAGACCTAAAAAGAAAGGCCTTCACTTAATATTATGCCTCTAGAGCACATGTTTATTTAAGCAAAAAGTCATTAACAACTACAAAGTTAAAGCAATGACCATTTTTTTGGTCTTTACTTCATAGATAGAAAATGATCTAACTTGATAAATTGAGAATGTAAACTTGCAAATTTTTTGTGTAGCATGGACTTGCAAATTTTTTGTGAAGTCTAACTCAAACTTGGTTAAAAATGCATTAAAGTTGCAGCTCTTGATGCAAGTTACATTGAATGTATGTAATACAGTTTTAGAGATATTTTGTATTCATGACTCAATCAACATGACTAAAATAATAATTTCTGGGGTTGCACCCACAAAAGATTTTCACTCAAAACCTTTGTAAACTGAATCCACTACAGTATCTTAAATGTGGTCTATCTCATTATTGAAATAATAATTGACTAAACAAACAAAATCATCAAAAATTCTATCATATAATAAAACATGTTTAAAAAAAGTATAAAATGAACCTTTCTTGTCCAGCTGTATCCCATAATTGTAGATGAACTCTCTGTGCTCGTCCACTATCAACACCTGATGGTCGGTAATTCTGCTCAAATGTAATAATTTAATGTAATAAGTTAAAATAAAAATTTTTTTAAAGGTAAATAGAAAGCCAAATAACAAAACAAAACAATTTAAACTTTAAAGCTATTATTTTTTTAATTTAAGAATTGTTTTAGTGCTTTATTGTAAAACTAAAATTTAGTTGGTAACAAATCTCCTTAATAATAAGACTATCAAATAGAATTAAATATTATAACAGAGAAATGCTTGACACATTATACCTTGTTAGAAAATAAGATAAAAGTTGATCAAGTCAACAGGGCTTTTGAATACAATAATATTTAAGCCACTTGCATTTGTAAGCCAACAAAACAGCATTCCTTGTTAGGAAATTTAAAGGAAAGTGCTTTTAATCCAAAAAATGCAAGAATCAAAAATATAATAATGATCAACAAGCAGCTGCAGCAAATAAATGTTTTGTACAAACTTACTTACAATTCGTTTTTCTCGAAAATCTATTCCAACAGTAGTAACAAATTTGCTTTCAAACACTCCATCAGTATATTGAAATAAAAAAGAAGTCTTTCCAACACCTGAAACGAATTATACATACAACCATGAATTCAAATCATATCACCTTAAAGACATTACATTTTTTACCAGCTGCTATTTCTCTTAAATTGCTTTAGACACCTCTAGACACCTTACATTTATATGAATTTTAATTGAATGTAAATACAAAAAAGAGTATTGCAATAAAGAAACAAAAGAATCTAATAAGAGGAATTTAAAAGAAATGGCTTGAAAGTAGATGATCCAGAAGTTTTATTATTCATGATGTGTGTCAAACAGTTTTTTCAAAGTATTTTGAATTATTATATAAAAATGTTACTCAAAACTATAGCAAATTAATAATTTGATTAATATTTTGATTTTATACAATGACTTACTCTTTTATGTCTAATCAGCATCTATTCTCAAGTAGGAAGAAACTATAACATTATTAACAAAAAATAAACACAAAATTTAATTGATACTCACCAGAATCTCCCAATGCTAAAAACTTTATCAAATAGTCATAGTCAGTATTTTGTTGATCATTTACATTGGCCATTTTTGCTATATATGTAGTAATAATTTAACACTAGACAAAAATTAAATCATCAGAAACAATATAAAAATGCTGAAACAAAAAACAAATAGTTCAATCAAGCCACTTTAAATATATCAAAGGACAACTGATTGCTGCAATTCATTTTAAGCATCAATGTAATTATTGTAATTTAGACAAAACAATAAACTTGTATGAATGAATAAACAAAAATTAATAATTTATTTCCAATAGAATCAATTGTGGAACATTAAAACAAATATTCAGAAAATGAAGATTTAACTTATTAATGTCCACTAGCAACTATAGCTGACAATTAGCAATACAAAAACTTATTAAAATAAATCTATTTAAATAAAAAAATTTTTATAAAATATTTGGAATTATTGGCTATAATAATAATATTATTATTTATTTGCCAAACGCACAAACATAAATTTTATAATACACACACACGGTAATGTAAAAGAAAATCGAAATATGTGTGAAGGCAAGGGGCACCGAAGAACATACGTTATCAAGTACATTATCAAACCAAGTATAAACAGGTTTATGTCCTGCTAGATCAGTTTTGAATTAACTTTTCATAAAGGCTTCCTTTTTTTAAAAGCAGACTTTGGTAAATAAGAACTTTTCTTGATGGTGATCAAACAGTTGCAATACAAAACCTAATTGCATTATTCAGTTGTGTTCTTGTAAAAAAAAAACTGTATGGCACTTTTCTCTATTAAGTGATCTTGGCAAACAGCTCTAAATTTTAGTCTGTCCCCAAATAAAAACTAAAAAACCAAACTTACATTTCAATTAGATGGTAACCTTAAGTAAAATGTCTCCAACATTTTCTAGCAAATTAGCAAAACAAATAAAGACAATAATAAAGATAAATAAAATAGTTCTCTTTCACCATTTGCAAAACTTATCAAATAAACTTTTAAATTTTGGCAAAACCTCAAAGCCTGCAAGGTTAGTAAAAGTAAACGAGATCCAATAAAACAATTTTTGTTTTCCTAATGCATTCAATGCCATTTGCCTCTTTTAAACATAAAATTAATACATTTCTACAATATTAGATATTTCTTAATTGTTAACATTTTTATTTCTTGCATTGCTTAACTTCTTGCTATTGCTATTTATTTATAATGTCAGAATTTAAGACTACTAATACCACTACAAAAGGCTGACAGATTTTTTCTGCCTTCTATATATGGTTCAAGTTTTTAATTTCATTTTTATGAGATCAAAGCACCTTATATATATTCAATCAATTACTCAATACATTTCTATTTTCGAAAATATAAACAAACTAAAAAACAAGGAAAAGAAAATGACACATAAGCCTAGGATATATTATACTGTATGTAATGATGCATTCAAAGTTTTCATTTGTGCTCATTTCTAAGATTTATGCTTACTGTTATAAAAACAACCTAAGAGAAGTTTTCTGGGCTTATTTCTAAAAGACATAGGGTACTTTAAGAAATTACTGTAAACAATTTTTATCAGTGAAACCAACCCGAAATCTCCCTACAGCACTATGATGGAATAAAAATGAACCGAGATGAAAAAGATCTCTTAAAAAAGTGATAATAACCAGAGGGGAATCCAGGTTAGCTTCACAAACAATGGTGACTTCTTGAAGAGACCCAAAGTATGGTTAGTTTTTTAACAATAATGTTAATAATGTTTTACTTTTTAAAAGCATATTAAAAAAGCACACTTATTACATAGGTAATGTCAAGTGAGGACCAAAAAAAGGTTTACATAAAATGTTGTTAATTAATTAAATACAAATTGAAGACCTTTTTTTTGATCTTTTTGACATCTTGATGTTACCAACAAAAACAAATTTCAAAACAAGTACAGTTTGCAACTTTTGGTGCCCCTTCATTTTGAGTAATTGTGTTTATTTTTTTTGGTCAATTTGGATAGTAACTTCGTATAGGTACTAAATTAAATTTCTTAAATATTTGTCAACACAGTGATTCGTCATGCTTAGGTAAGCAGAGTATAAAAGCTTCGTATATGTCTAATTATGCCTGGTAATTTAAAAATATTTTCCTTTAAAGTATACCATATTATTCTAGACTTGCTCAATAGTTGGCTGAGCAACGATTCCATAATTGACAAGTGTACTTGACGGTGAACTTTACAACAGCTTAACAGTTACAACGTCACTTCAACTTAAGTGTATCTTTTCCTTTCTATAGCTTTTGAGTATGTCTATGACAGAAACAGTAATCTTGCATGGAATCAATGTTTATGAGTAACGAAATCAATCGTCGCATGACTGTGGCCTGCTTGCTTTTCTCTATCTTTTTTTTAGATTTTATTATCTAATCAGCACTAACTAACATTAGGGCTCCCCGGATTTCCATTTAGTAAGTCCAAATCTAATCCTGATCCTGAAGCCTAATTCTAAGTTCTATTGCTTACACAAACCTGCCTTAACAAAGGCATTGCTCTCGACAGCCATGTCTGAGATTCTAAATTAATCTGGCAAAACTGAATTAATTTTGACCGTAAACAACAAAAAACATTTACCGTCGAAATTGACTCTCAGAGGCATATTTCTCTAACAATCTTTCTCTAACGACGTCGACGCGATTGTGTTCTTTGTATGTGAAACTTAGACAATGAAACTTGTTATCAAAATAGTTCATTATCTAAAATTGTCTTTCCTTGCTTGTTTTAATTAAATTAAGAAAAAGTGAGTAAATATAAAAATAAACACGTGTGACGGCAGTTTATTGTTTTTTTGAGTTAATGGGCACTAGTGTGGTAGCCTACCACTTCGTCGTATTGATCTGCTTTAGTAGAAACGAATGCGCTGAATAGGCCTCCAACTTTGCTTTAAAAACATCTTGTTGGTGCTTAAAGGTTTAATTGGAATAGCTAATCTTAAAATTAAAAGTTTTGTTGCTTTGCTATAATTGCTATAATTTAAAATTGCTATAACGTTTAACGTTTTGTTGCTTCTTCCTTTTCTTCTTCTGCTATAGTCCTATATGTTTGTTTATTTCTTTCTATTTTTGTTGTGGCGGGGCAGAAATAAAAGATACTGATACTGATACTGATTTTGGGGAACCAAAAAGTGCTTTAGAAATAACGAAATTTGGTGAACAGAAGTTATTTTTAAAACTCGCCAAGAACTGAGCCAGCCGGTCACGGTGATATGTATGTATGTATGTATGTATGTATATATGTATGTATATATGTATGTTTTTTTGTTTTTTTTCAGCTGCAACAGACAAATCAAAGCACAAAAACACAATAAAAGCTGAAAAAAAAGGAAGCAGTAAAAAACGATATAGGTTGTAGGACATGCAGATAAATAGAATAAAAATAACCGTAGAAATCCTTTATTACAGGAATGGCCAACCAGTCAAAGACCAAGAGCCACCTTTCTTATTTTGTTACCGTAAAGAGCCACATTAATCACATGGACACACAAGGTGTTCATGTTGTTTTTTAAAAAAAAGATCTTTATTTGGAATAAGTTTCAAATTTTTCCGATTTTGTGAAAAATCATGGTGTTCTCTGAAAAAAAAAGGTTTTCACTTGGAATCGGTCTCAAATTATTCCATTTTCGTGAAAAAATCATGGAGTTCTCTAAAAAAAAGATCTTCACTTGGAATCAGTCTCGGTTTTGTGTTATGTAAAGTAGTGATCTTACTTTAAATTCTATAGTAAAACATTTTACTTCACACAAAATCAGACGCGATCGATCAGCTAAGACGTCGCGATCGACCGGTAGATCGCGATCGACGTGTTAGCCATCCCTGGTACAACAGCGGTAAGATATATCTGAACAAAATTGTAAGGCAAGCCCAAGTAAGGCAAACTTTAAAAGTTTATTACAGGAACGTTGCATTTTATTTTGTTTATCTTTGTCTAAGTTTGTTTTTGTCGCACAAACTTAATTTTGTTGCACAAATTATTCGCGTCACAAGGACACTAATTACTCGCTACTTAATTACCTGTTCTCGTGGTGAGCTTCTTTAGCAGTAAAGAGGGCAAGCTAGCAAAGTTTTCTTGTTGACAACTCAGTCTGCAGTTATTAAGATAGCTAAATGATCATGATTACGCTGGCTAAATAACATTCTGGCTAAAATTAATATATCCCAATCAAATCCAAAATCTATTTTTTAGAATTTAAAAGTCTATTCCCATTCAAATCCATAAAACTTCTTAAATCAAGTATATTTAAATCATAAATCAAATCCAAAGCCTGCTCCGGTATCTATTGGGATAATTACACCGATTGAAAAAAACATAATCATGATCCACTGGTTTGTAACATTTATGCAATAAGTACCGGGAGCTTGCCTCTCTTTAGTGATTCAAAACTTAATTAATTTACGAAAGTGGTTGACAGATTTGTTATCATGTCTACTGTGCTTGCTTTTTATCATGTACATTTGTGTGATTAAACTACATTTTAATATAACTAATGATGCTATTCGGAAAATATATCCAAAAAATATAGGCTACGTTAAAATATGTTTAAAAACATAAATTGTTATTAGCCTATTATTACTTTGAAAAATACACCCAAACATGAATTCTATATAAAATAATAAACAAATTTTTTCATCTCTATATTAATTCTCCTGACTCGCAGGAAAGCGCCGGAGGCACTATAGAGGAAAATATCCATAGTTGATCCGGTTCCATAATTGATCGATTAACCTTTTTTCAGCCTTGTTTAAATTTTTTTAAGGATAACAGCTTTAATATTTTTGTATCAAGATGGCGGTTCTTTGTTGTTATTGTTACGCAGCTGTGATAAAAAAGCTAAGTGTTAGATCAGTTTGTGCAATTTTTTAATACAATTGTTGTTGTTGTTTTTTTTAAGTAAGCTCGATTATCTCTGAAGTTACTGTAGCAAAGAAAGCGAAAGTTTTTATGAGTATAACATAAAGCTTTACATTTTAAATAGGGTTAGATTTATAATTACTAGATCAAAGGCAGTGATAAAATTTTGAGATATGTCCGTATTGAGCGCTGTTTTATAGTTGAGCCACTACACCGATCTTTAGTTGAGCCAACTGGCTCTGGAAGCCTTAGAATAATGGAAAAGCGAAAAACTGATCGCGGAAGAATACCCCTTATCGTCTTTCAGAACGGTTCTACAGATGAGACTAAAAATAAATTTTCAATTAGAGAGAGTACTGAAAAGCACAGTATTGATAGAATGACCTTAACTCATTACCTTAGAAAAGCAGCTGAAAAAGGGCCAACGAATGCTAATATGGGCTACAGTTCTCACAAATCCTGGAACCCCTTGCACAATTTACGGTATTGCTGGCATTGCTAAGGAAGCATAGAATATTGCTTTTAGCAAAAAAACATGGAATCAGCTATTAAAGCAACTGGAGTCTTTCCACTTTATTTATTTTATTATTTATTTTATTTTATTTTATCTCTATCTACTTAATAGAGATATCTACACGGATAAAGATTTCTTACCAGCTGAAGTTACTAATAGACGCGACGCTACTGTTTCTGATGAAACACAACAAATAGAAAAAACTATTGTTCATTCTATTAATCCTCCAGTGACAAACCTTTTTCCAAAGCAAACACAAAATCTACAACTAGAGTACCAGCCTGTGCAAATGAGCAGTACTAAAACAACTAAAATTTTAACAAACACCCATTCAAAATAAAAGTGATTTTTCTAATCGTAATTGCGTTTCTCCAGCTGATATCCTGCCAGTACCAAAAGCTTTAGATCAAAAACATTTTGCTCAACAAAAAGACAAAAAATCAGTTTTTATTACTTCAACACCAGGAAAAGAACGCCTTGCCGCAAATTTAGTTCGTTTGGGCAAGAAACCATTAAGAAGATGTGGACAGGTTGGAAATAAAGACAAAAAGCCCAAGACCAGACAAGACTAAAAAGAAAAAGCAAAAAATTTAAACATGTGAAAAAAGGCAAAAAATGATTTCTCGAGTTTGTCGGAAGAATTTGTTACTATGACACTTGATCACAGTTCTGATCTTTCCGAATTTAATGATGAAAACATTTGTTGCATTTGCTCGGAATTATACTTTACAGTAAAGATGTGGAGAATTGGATTAAATGCAGTTGCATAGGTTGTTTGTATTGCAATCCTAGAAATGTTGCATGCAGCATTGTTGGTCCTTGCAAAACCTGGGCGCATAAAGCTTGTACAGATGATATAACAGTTTTTAAATGCCAGTACTGTAAAAACTGACTACTATTTTATAAAGCACTATCAACTTTTATTTGAAAGATATTGTCACACTTCATAATAATTTTAATCATAACGATGTTGTTTATCCCCGTTAAAAGCAATTCGTAGTTTTATTAAGAGAATAAATGCGTCTCTTTGAGCGGTGCTGTCGTATTATCCGATTCGCTCTATTGCTCGATATATGTAGCCTATCCTCTTTTCTCTTTTGCTCGACCGTATTGACTAATATGTTTTCAAGCTTTACTACAGCTCGCATATTGTAGAATGTTCTGGAGCATTCGAGCGTAACAATCTTTCCTGGGAGTTCTGGCTAAATCTCGAATTTACGATCAGTTTACATCACGTGATCTTGTTTTCTATATAAAGCCGATGGGTAGTGATTATTATGATTAGATGTAATTTTGAGACGACTCGAGTGGAAGTAATTGGTTTGGCGCGGAAGGCGCGTTAGTTTTTGTATTGGTCGTCGAGTGTTGAATTTATTTTGTGCCAGTGGTTGGGAGTTTTGTTCTACAGAGGTAGAATTAGTTGTGTTGATTGAATCAAGTTATAGTTTTGATTTCGCTTTGCAGTTTGGCAAAGCGTGGAATAGAAGTTTGGTCGGACGTGATTTTTGTAATACATTCTTTCTTATTAGAGACAGTGGTCTCTGTTTGTTGTGAAGAAGAGTCTTCAACGAACCAATCTGTTAAACCATTAAACATTAAACAATCCGTTAAACTTTCATTAAACCAACTGTATAAATCGGCAAGCTCATAGCAAGACTATTTCTTGAGCCGGAATAAAATAAAATTTAGACACAGCTTTGTTTCAGCGCAGGTATTCGGGTTACCTAGCTCAACTGGTCCTTTAGGATTCCCGAACAAAGTCTGTGACAGACATTGTTACTTTTTTTATGCCCGTATAGTAGTTGATTCTGATTGAAAGTTTGTATAGGCCTATATTCTTTGAATAATATTTTGAATAAAGCTTTTTGGGTCTTTTTTCTTATCTTATGTGATTGTCACACTTCATTACTAATAATTTTAATCATAACGATGCAGTATATTCCCGTTAAAAATAATTCGTAGTCTTATTATGAAATAATAAACGCGTAGCCGCATAGCGCTAGTCTTTTATTGCATAGTATAATGCCTCGATTCGTTTGATTTATTTCTTGTCCCTTTTTCTCTTCTCGCCGATAGTAATAACGTAATATGTTTGTCCAAGCTTTGCTATCTTGAAGGGAGTAGAATGTTTTGGCGCATTGGAGCGTATCGCTCTCTCCAGGGAGTTCTAGTTAAATCCCGCGTATACTAGTAAATTCATCGTCATGTGACTTTTATCTATATAAAGGCGAGGCGTAGCGAGACGATATAGACAGACGAAAACGAAGTAAACGAGAGACGAATTTGAGACGACTCGAGTGAAAGTGATTCGGTTTGGGCGCAGGAAGGACCTGTTAGATTTTGTATCGGTTGAAAAGTGTTGAATTTAATTTTCGTCAGTGTTTTGGAGTTGTGTTTTACATAGGTAGAATTTTTGTGTTGATTGAATCAAGTTATAGTTTTGATTTCGCTTTGCAGTGTGGCAAAGCGTGGAATAAAAATTTTCGTCGGTCGTGATTTTTGTAATATATTCGTTCTTATTAGAGACAGTGGTCTCTGTTTGTCTGTGAAAAAGAGTCTTCAACGAACCAATCCGAGCTTTAATTTTAATTAACTGTATAAAACCTTCAGGCTCATAGCAAGACTACTTCTTGAGCCGGAATAAACAAAATTAGACACAGCTTTGTTTCAGCGCAGGTATTCGGGTTACCTAGCTCAACTGGTCCTTTAGGATTCCCGAACAAAGGCTGTGACAGTAATGACACACAATACTCGACTTAATTTTACAAACTAAAGAGTGGCTCAATTAAAGCTACTGGGTGGATCAACTACGGAAATCCGACTCTATAGTTGAGCCAAATTAGTAGGCAATTTTAACCCCCAAAAATACCAGAAATAATTTGCCCATAATGTTTCTAAAAATTTAAATCATTACCACAAAGAAGATAATTTATGAATATCACTTTGTTTTGGTAAAAACACATGTACTACTGGTTTGAATTTTCTGATCGAAAATATAAATTTTGGCTCAATTGTGGATACTTTCCCATACATAAGGCAAGCAGTTACCCTAACCTCCTTCCGGAGATGCCAAGATATTGCTGTCCAGTAGAAATAAATTTTAAGGCCGGTTGTTCGATACCAAGTAGTCAGCTATCAGTCTTTTAATGGTACGAATTTATATTTTCTGTTGTACTTCAAACATAAAATGTTTTTTGTCAACAGTAGGCCTATCTTTTACAAGCTTAATGAAGCAAAAGTGAGGCATTGATTATCTAATTAAGATCTGCTTTATATACCGCAGAAACAAGTAGACCCCATCATAACTGTCACTGGAGGTCAAAAGCATACGTATGTGCAAAAAAAAAAAAAGGAAAGCGAAAGTAAAAAGAAACATTACAAGCAGAAAACTTTAAATTTCGTTATACTTTATCAACATAGTTTCTGGCAAGAATTACATGTTAAAATCAAAGCTTTTTTATGTTCTTGTTTATTTTTAGAAACAGTGTCGCAATGAGAGACACATTTAAATAATAAAGAACCATTAAATTTTGTAAGTAAAACTTTATTTGATTGCATAACATAAGGCGTAGCCTATTGTATCTATAAAAGCAAGTTGGCCTCCATAGGCTACTTCTTATCTATCCTGACAAACCAAAAAATTATGAATTTGCTGCTTGGTGCTTTTCCAGCGGCCATGATGCATTTTTTTATCTAATTGATGTTGTAAACGTACCTCCTTTGATCTCATGCCTTATGCAAAGGTTGTCAGAAACAAAGCGTTTAAACAGATAAAAAAAGTTGACAGCAACAAAAGTGTTTAAACAGATAACAATAAAAATAAAGAACAGTACTTGGTATATTTCTTGACTTATCAAAAACATTTGACACATTAGATCAAAAATTCTATTGACAAAATTGTGGCATCGTAGAATTAAAGAAGCAAATAAATGGTTTGATAGTTATCTTAGCTACAAAAAACAATAAGGTGAGGTAAATGTCATCTGCTTCAATACCAAAATAATAGAATTTGCTGTACCCTAAGATTCAATATTGCGTCCCTTACTCGTCTCAATTTATGTGAGTTTAATAAAAGTTTAACCTTTGCTAATAGTATCATGTAAGTAGATGACACTAATGTTTTCGCAAAAAATAACTGCTATGAAAAACTTTACAAAACTGCAAACCAAAGGTTGATAAATATTGATAATTGACTTTTAGCGAATCGATTAATTTTAATTACATGTAGATTGCCAAAAACTGAAAAGTTTCAGCTTCAATTAGTTTCAGTCCCAGCATCCCGCACAATCTTGTTCATATTCTGTTGGAGAGGCTTTGCGTAGTTTTCAAAATCAATTTCTTCTCCGAATCTTAATCTTTTTTGTTCTTTTTCTTCCAGGAGTTCATCTTTTGTGCTTTGACCAACCCAAGCCTGAAATCATCGTCGATGGAGTTAAAATTAACACATTTTAATTTTTTAAATTCTAAATTAGATAAAGAATTACGTTTTTCGGAATTGGGCGGTCAAATCTTCTGAACCCCCTAAACGTTTTGGCGACCAGTAAAATTTTGTTCCAAACCGTTTTTATATTATTATTAATAAACTATTTAACAGTTCAAGAAGCATTTTACTGAATAGCAAACTGGCATATCCTCTGCACGACGATGCGTTTTTTTGGGCAACAAAAACCAATTTAAATTTTTTATAAATAATAGCTACGGCTTTAACGCAGGCCATTACACCTGCTTGATAAAAATAGTCTCGCACGGCCCAAGGTAATAATCTCCTCGAGGCGGAATTTTGATTTTTGTTAACTTTCATTTAACAAGTTAAAAAAGATGGTATGATCTAATTTCTTTTTAACATATTTTGATTGCTTAAACTAGGCAGCAATACTAGTCCCCAAATAAACATTTGTTCGGACAAAAGATTACTCTCTATTTGTCAAGAAAGATAAAGAACTTAAGGGTAGCATACGTACACTCAAAGTATCAGTCGAAGTTTTGTGAAATCTTTGATGTTTGCCCGATTCACTTACCAAATAGAAGCTACTATGTAAAAGGTTTTTTTTAAACAAACGTTATCTTTTGGCTGTATGTGTTTTAAAATAGGATTAGCCTTACTCTTGATCGAAAGCCATCTCAACTTATAGACTGCGAAAGCGCACGCGGGAATTTTTTAAAACTTTTCTTACTGGCATGTAAAAAAAAGTTTCATCTGTACATAATATGAACGGAGATAGCATTCCGGTTCTTTAAATACAAATTTGTCTCAACACATTTCTAAAATCGTAACCTTTCTCGGTCTAAAAACAATCTTTCTTTCATTAAACTTGTCCAGATTGCTGCTATATAGCTGCATAGTGAAGTCGATTATTGTTCGCCGTTCTTTCGACTTTTCTTTCATTGGAAGTTCAAACTTTGTCATTCCACCGACGTACCGCTAAACAAAGACATGTGCTTGATAGTTATGATTGTTTGCATAAACTTCTCGCTGGCAGTAAACAAAAAACGTTAAACATAAACTTTCGAACAACCATATCTCTACTAAGTTAATTTGGTATCCTTTGAAAGCAGGAATTTAAAGCATCAAAGCAGTACTCCGCAAATTTTTTTACTAGCGGTACACTTCAATCAAATTTGTAAAAAACCAATTCCATTCAAGTACAAAATACACTTTCTTGCGTTTTGTTTTGGCTTCAAACTGACGACGATTCTTATTTTGAAATGATTTATACATGGACTTGTAAATGGCTTTTGACTTACGAGAGTGATCAATTTGCAATGGCTTATTACCGCAATATTGGTGTACGATATTTTGTCACTTAATATTCGAACTCATTTGGCGCTTCTAATTAACTTCTTTCTTTTCAACTTTTCCTTTTAAACTTACATATTAAATAATAAAAGAATTTCTTAAAATATAAATATTGCACGCAAGAGAGAAAACATTCATTCATTTAAGTGATAAAAAACTTTTGGCGGAAGTATAACTATTCCTTTAAACTTAGGAATCGCGATCGTTAAACTTCTACGTAATTTTGGCTCTCCGCTTTCCTAAATTGCTGTAACTTTTATTTGGCTTGTGTATAAATTTTCTCGTAGTAGCTATTTACAATGATTTATATATTATATACAATCATTTATACTACATATTACCATAGGTGGGCACGAAAGTACCGCGGTACTTTTACTCGCTACTTTTGAATTATCCAATTTAATAGTAATAAAAAAACTATTTTTGAAATTTTTTTTATTTTTATTTTTGAATTACACTATTTTTGAATGTCAATTGAAATTCAATGTATGACAGAGAAGTTAATAGTTATAACTATTAAATTGGATTATTCAAAAGTACCGAGTAAAAGTACCGTGCCCACCTATGCATATTACAATGATCTATATGTTATATACAAGATTACAAGTAGAAAATAGAAATCGAAGTATTTATCAATCAAGCTTAGCAGAGAGAGAGTTTTGCGATAAATTAACTAAACCCAAAGCAGGCTTATTTTTTAATTACGATTGCTGTACGTTAGATTTAGCAAAGCAAAGAAGCTTCAAGAAAACTTCGATTTATTTGCAACATCACGAATACATCATTTTTGTTTTCTTTTCTATTTATCTTCTTAACATGCAAAAAATCTCGGAGGTACTATACTAAAACAACCGTTTAGCGACTTCCCCAATCTGCTGCCAAAGATCCCAATATATTGCAGAAAATTGGAACGGATTGCTACAACTGCCAAGCAAAGGAATGTGTCGTAAAGTGGTTTTCGCAAGGACACAACTAAATGGCTCGACTAAATTTGGAACCGGATCGGGTCGATTGAGTGCGCCATCAAACGGCAGTCTTAATCAATCGGCCATGCTGCAAACAAATTTATGCATAAAACAATCGTTGACGCATATTGAGAGTTTAGCTAGAGTTTGATTCAATAAATGACCTACCAGTGGCAACGATTACATTTCCAAAAAATAAAGGTTTTTCTTTTTCTTTAAAAAAGTTTGTTTAAATTTTAGTCGTCGTCGTTTGAAGGGTATCAACTCCAGGTCAGACACAAACAGGACTGGGGCCGAGAATTTATCCTTTTACTACCCCAGACTGCTGAACTGCCTGAATCAGATGTTGGCAGTGGTGTTGTTAAGCCAGCATCGAGTTTCGTCATCCAAGTTAGTTAAATTTTAGTGAACTCGCGGCACACCTAGCATCATCTCGCGGCACACCGGTTGCGGAGCACCATATTAAAGCAGCGACGTCCAATCGGCGGTTCGTGTGGTATTTTTGGAAATGACGCAAAAAACAGAGCATGGTTTCAATCTTTTGCTCATCACATGCAAATTTTTGTCAGTAAATTATTTGTAAATGTAACAAAATCACAATCTGTTCCGTGATCAAAGTGTAGATTTTTACATTTTTTTGGCCCTTACCTTGACTTCAACAAAAAAGTTTAAAATTTTTCAATAGTGATTAGAATTCGGATTGCGAATTTAATTGAAGATTTTACGTTAAAATCATCAAAATAAAGACTAAAAAAAAAGAGATAAAAAATCTTCACTTTAATCAAGCAGCCATTTTTGGCGGTAATTGCTTTGAATATTAAAGTGAAGACCAAAACAAGATTTTCGCTTTGGTTTCTGGACCACAATTTGCAAAATTCAATCACAGTGCAATAATTCAAGTCAAGTGATCACCTGATTAAAAATTTCTTTGCGTGTAACACGCAAACACGGCAAACATGCCGCAGGAAGAGCAGCCCTGAAATAAAGTATTCGTCTCTCCAAAAATTTTTCTTACATACATAGTAAAACCAAGAAAAATTTTTTCTTGTAAAATTTGGCCGCAATGATTTCGAAAATAAATTTGCTTAGTCAAAATGGCCCTTGCTCAAAAAGGTTGGACATCCCTGCACTAAAGTCTTTTCTTAAAGCAAGCCTACCAACAGAAATGATCAAAACCTGTTTTCCACTAAGCTAAACTTAAAAAGTCCTCTCAGAAATCTAATCTATAATCAAAACGACCCAATTTTAATGCTATAAACCAAAAAAAACTTCGTTTTAACCCAACGATTACCTAAACCAAACCACTCAACTTAATCCACTTGCAAAAGCTTCCTGAACATCAATTGCATCTATTCTTGAATTTACATCTTTGATTTTGTTCATTAAAGCTTTTTCAATCAATTGCTTGGCGATACAAAACTATAGTATTTAAATTGATAATCTCTTTAATGACTAAAACGTTGATTGATGTCGTCATACCAGTGCTTTTCAAACCCTGGATCGCGACCCAAAAGTTGGTCGCCATTTAATTTGGTGGGATCGCCGATGACTGTAGTTGTGTAAAAATTAAATCACTACTATTTCGGGACGAAAGTCGAAAAATCTAAAACAGATTCAAATTTGAATGTTAATTTTTGAACTTTCTGGGATAACCGGAATTGGGATCACAAGTTTCGGATGGGTCACCAAATCTTTGCTTTCTATTTCCGCTTAGCAATTAGGTCGCTACAAAAAAATTGAGAAGCACAGTCTTAAACAATGAAAATTAATCATGTTCAATTTTGTACAAACGAAACTTATTCAAGCATAACAAAAGAAAGCTGCAAAATTTAAACAATTATATTTTTTAAAACAATCCAGCACTCAGTCGGAAAAATAAAAAATATTTGCGTAATTTTTTTACTGAAAACTTACTTGAAAGGGAGGAGTCTCAGTCATGATTTCGTTTGTAGTAAAGTCATTTGCAACATCGCCCAACCCGACCTAAATAAATTTGATGAAAGTTTTATTTTAATCAAACAAACCGGATGCGGTTTGTCCACCTTCACTTCCGGCAGAGTGAGAGGTTGCAAAGGTGGTTGCCTCATGTTTCCTTTTTTGTCTTTCTTGAGTTTAGGGGCAGCTTCAAATTTTTCCTTTACCATCTCGTAGATTTCTGCGTTTCCCCATTCCCTTGCAATATCGAGGGCTGTCTTTTCTGAATAAAAGTTTTTATTGATTCAGTGAAAACGAGTCACATATCACTCAGGAGATAACATCGTGTCTCATTGATTTAAAAAAGTAAATTTCTTACATCAAAAATGGTCAAAGCCCAAAAAACGCTTCTTTTAAAAAATCCATTTCTATTAAGCAAACGATGTAAGGTAATTGTAATTTATGAATTACAATAGCCTACACTAAGGTGTACAACTGCATAAATTCGTCCCTCTTTCGTCAAACAAAGCTTAAAAATAATCCCTTTTAACAAAAGAAACAAAACGCTTATTGGTCTGACCAAGGCTCAAACCTTTAAACCATCCTTGAACAAGGCATAAACCAATAAACCAAGGATCTTCTTCGTTTGAAAGGACACATACTTCAAACCAGACACAATGAGAACCGAACCCAGGCGTCATCTCTTTACTGGATCCAAGCTCGTGTACATCATGTGCTAGTAACATTCTGAGCCAGTAATCGGGTTTTGTCATTTCAAACCTTCAGACTTTTTGTCCTATGGGGAGACTAGCAATAGCGATAGCGCAATAATGGCAATTAAATGAACGAAAGCGCGAGAGCCCATTGGTACATGGGACAAAGGTAACTGGCTAACACCATTCCGTAAATTATTGAGCTTAACTCAAGTTGTTCTGGGTATGCTTATTCCAATGGGCCTTGTACTGGTCTTGGAAATGAAGCACAAAGCAGAAATGGAGTGTCCTTTTATTAGTTGTTTCATTTATAATATGTTCACTATGTAGCGCGGGCGCCTAATTCGCAAAGTTAGTTTATACGCAGTTGGAATACACGGGCTTTAAGATTTTTGTGTTTTTGAACATCTAAAGATCCACTTAATATACCGTGTGTATGGCATCCAGTGACAATGCAAAAAGCGTCATTTAGGACACTGTCTATGAGGCAAGTATATCCACTGCTACGCCAAATTCTCTATTTTGGGGCGTTTTGTTTTTTTACTGTTGTAATTTTAAAACTGGCCTGTCTACCTTTTTTGTTCTGCAGAGTCACGGAAACATTGCAGTCAAGGAGAAACTGGACAACTTCTGGTTTTCCACTTTCTATCGCCCGCGTGAGGGGAGTGGCCCCGTTCCACGTCACTGCGTTCCCATCAGCACCAGCGTAAAGTAAAGTCTGAAAAACAAATTGAGTCGCGAACTAAAAAAATACTCCAGTGATATTACTATCCAATACAAAACATCGAAGTGGCACATCTCGCGCGACACCACGGATTCCCTCGCAGCAATATACATTACCAGCCGGGTTTCATTGGTATGCAGAAGCACAAATTCTCCTCCGGTGTTATGCAGCCGTTGATTAATCACAAATTTATTGAGATGACATATTTCGTTGTTTATTTTCTGATGTTATAATGTAAAATTATCAAACATTGTATTCTTGTGGTAAGAAAACCTAAAAAACGTGGAAACTGCACACAAATAGCTTTGCATTCCACTTCTAAAAATACGTCGAATACATTGATTTGACCGAGATCATGCACATAAAATCGAGCAAAATTAGAATAACAACATGTTGATGCTCACTTTTACAACGTCCAGTTGTCCGGAATGACAAGCATGGTGCAGCGGTGTCCACTTGAAATTGTCACGAGCTTCGACACTGGCCCTGACCAAACAAATCAACACGTCACAATGAGCAAAATTACTATGCATATAAAATAAGTAGCTGACGACTAACATCTCACAAAATAATTTTATTATAAAAATAGTGCAAAAATTACAAAAACTTACCCAATAGATAAAAGGTAATTGGTCAGTTCTATGTTACCTTCAGCGCAACTGGCCATCATGGGGGTTTTGAAGTACTTATCCCTTGTGTCAACATCAACCCCGGACTAAAAACAATAAAATTTGTTTGTTTCAGAATTTTTAATAATAAAATTAGGCACTTCGTGCATTCGCAACCGATTTCAATAATGTTTCTGACCAAGTTTATTAAATTTAGCACGGTCATTGTTAAATAAACCTTGAAATATTTATCATGATTAATCTTCCCACCTCAAAAGCTCGCTTTAAAGTCTGAAAATCTTCGAATTTGACCGCGTCTGTGATGGACACATACTGCTTGGTTGGTTGCTGCAAGTACCAGAATGAGTCGTCCTGAAGTGGATGTAAAGGCGGAGTATTCCTGCAAACATCACAATCAAAACCAAAAATAATCATTCAAGTTAAAATGACCTCATTTTAAAACAAAAAACTTTTAAATACTGAAAAATTGAAAAGTGTTTACAATTAACAGAGCAACAATTTTTCAGGCTTTTTAAATCACGATCATGTTAAAAAATCAATAAATGACTTTCAAATTAATACAAACTAAATTTTAAAAATTCATTGGCCATAACCAAATGTTTCGTTCTACCTGTCAAATCTTGTTGCATCTGTCCACTGCCTCTGCTTTTCAAGATACTTTTCTGGGGGTCCCCCATCGGGTCTACGGGGGCCGTCTTTATCCAAACAAATGGGCAAAGGAATTTTGAGCTTGCCTTTTTTCTTTTTTCCTCCTTTTTTGCCTTTCTTTCCCTTTTTTTTCTTTCCTTCAAAAGCGGACATCAAATAAGCCTTAGAGATGTATTTTTTTCCAGTCATAAATTCGTCAACATCAATCATTTTTCTTCCTTCCTTTTCGTGAGCCTAAAACATTCAAAAACAGGTATTAAAATTTTTTATAAAGTAAATACTTATAACAATTATTTCTAAAAAATTGTTTAACAAGTTAATAGTTGATTTTTATTCATAAAAATTCTGGAAACCAAACTAAATATTTTGTTTGTAGATAAGTTGCTCATTTGCACACTTATTGGAAAAACTGACTTGGTTGTGATTATATTAACTTTAAAACGGAGGTAATTGATAATCTCTTCAAAGTATTATCCATCCCGTGACCTTTCTTTGTTGTTCAAGTGAACTTTTTTTGAAGAACATATGAAACATGGTTTAATACCCGAGCAAGCTGCTACTAATACAAATGGATGTGGAAGACGTCCACACTCGTGAAAATGCAGCGTCCTTTAGGAAGTGATTTACTAAAATTTCCCCCTGGGTCATTTCAAGCTACAAACATAGAAATATCAAATAAAAACAACTTAAAAATTTCAACCGGACAGCAATACCTTGGTATCTCTGAAAGCATATTGCTTTAAGATTAACATCAATGTTTTTGGTTTTGCACTTTAACATTATATGATTTTGTAAACCGAGGGTAACACTTCAAATTCATTCAGAAAATCCTAAATCGTTCATCGTATTAAATTACATTTCTGACAGAAACGATTTAATGTTTAGTCTAAAGAGAAGCGGTGTTCTTGAAAACCAACTAAAACAAAAACTCAAATTTAACTTCTTGAATCAGTAACAAACTACAAAGAAATGTCGTATTGGTCGATATATCCGTTGATTAATTGCCAATTTTGGACGCGATAAAAAATAAATACTACTACTACATATCATTGTATGGGGTTTGTTTACTGAATGGTCAAGGAAATCGTGAAGATTTTCGATATTGCCTAGCCAATAATTCAACATACTTCGAGGATGCGCGATTGAACCTCTTTCGAAATCGGTGCTTTGATTTGTTGCATGACGTCACAAAAACTCTGTTCCGTCAGAAGATTTTCTTTTTTCTCAGTTGCTTCTTCTGGTGTTACAACCTTACAACCAAAAATTGTTAGGAAACAATATGCCATAAAAAAATTCAAATCCAATTAAGCGAACATGTTTTTCTGTTAACGATTGAGACAAATAAAAAGCAAGCAGCAGAAAATTTTTGTGAATAGTAAAAAAAATGCTTTTGTCGCTGATTCGCTTTTTAATTCACTCTATTTCAACAGAAACTGGTGCCTTTTCGATTTCTAACACAGGATTTTTTCCACTAACATCCTCAATTCGATAAATGCAATTTGGCTTTTAATAGAAATTTTTATTTGATATTAGAACTAGAGCAAAAATATTTTTTGAAAATCAAAAAAGTACATTTTACGATGGAAATTATATTGATCAATGAAAAAAAAATGAGTTCAAATAAGAATGATTGTTTATTGCTTCTGAACAAAAATGGTACATTACTTGCGCAGATAAATCACATCTTGACCATAATAACTCATGTTTTCGAATAGTTCAATACATCAACAACAATCAGTAAAAAATCGATTAATATTAATATAATGACTTTTTTTATTTTAAGAACGACCTGGAATAACCTCACGTGATATTAATTCATTCAATCCACTCACAGCTTCCATCAGAGCGTTTTTGACGTAGTCTTGTCTCTCGCAGATCCAGTCGTAGACGTGAAGGATCTCTGGATTATTTGGATTCACAGCTTCGGGTGTTGAAAATTTTGCAAACAATTTCTCAGCTTTTCGTAATTCTTTTGATGCTTCCTTGGAATTTTTTTCTTTTGCCAAAAGTCGTGGAGTGAAACCATCTTTGTTCTTTTCCTTCGGGTTACAGCCTGTGAATAAAACTTTGAAAAAAATTTTATGTCGGAAATAACCACTCGTTTACAGTTTAAGCTCAAGCAATAACTATAAAGATTAGGATGAAAGGTAAGAAGAAAGAATGGATGGGATGGAGAGAAGAAGAGAATTACGACGAGAATAGGCTAAAAAAGGCTAATCCACGCCAGCAGGAAAAACACGTTGTGACCTTTTTTTCGGGACAAAAATGAATGAAAAACAACTACTTTACACGTCCACTTTTTTCTCAAAACCTGAGTTTGTTTTTTAGATTGTGGTGACATTACTTAACAAATTTTTCATTTTTTTAAATTAAACTTGAGTAAAAACATGACAGCAATGTTTGATTGGGTAACAGAGGGATAATTGAAAAAATTTTAGGTGTGCATTCTTTATTGCATAAACGCACCAAAACTTCAAGCCTATTTTAAATGAATTGAACTAATATACAAATTATCTCTGCATTCATAAAAGATAAATGACTGGATACAAGCTTCATAAAACGAAACTTCATTCATGAAGTTCCAGCAATTTGACTCATATTATCTGCTGAATTAAAGCATTTGCATAATTGTCTAGCTCATTTTATTTCGAGGCTTCATTCTAATTTATTGGGTCAATGTTCTATCATCAGATAATTTACATGTATATTTTTTGTGCAATATAAGACAGAGCCAGAAAGTGTCAGGTATTTGTGGTCATCGAAATAAGACAAACAAAATCTCTTCATTGCGACACCACCAGTGAATGTTACGAAAGAAGCGTACGTACCTCTTTGTCCGAGGTATTTGCAAATCATTCCATATCCTCCTTCCGCTGCAAAGTGAAGAGCACTGTTGAATTCCTTGTCCACTGCGGTTACATCTGCTCCGTAGGCAACTAACATCTGTAAAATAAAAAGTCGACGATGGATATTTCTTCCATCATTTTGATTCTATCTGATGTGAACGAACGTAGATGATCAAATGCTTTACAGTGTTGCCAATATTAACAAAACATTAATTTACCTTGACAATGTCGAGCGAGCCCACTTCGGAAGCATGATGCAGAGGGGTCCACATCCGCTTGTCTTTAAGATTGGGGTCGGCCCCCTTCAAAAGCAAAGCTCTGACAACCGCAGCGTTTTTGGATAAACAAGCTTCAGCTAAAGCTGTTCTGCCGGTAACCTGTCAAACAATCTTATGTTGAGTCAATGAAATAAATCAGTGTGATAATAATCTGACTTGCAAACAGAAGGACGCAAGTTCGACGCTCAGTCTACCGAAGTAATTTCTGCAGTCCCTTGGAAAAAACACGTCACGACAAGTTCGTCAATGGAGTCGCGCTGCTTACCGACAATAGTGCAGTGGCGTGCGGTCAGTGCATGCAAGTCATGCGTTGCATGACCAAATTTTTAGGGATAGCATGACCAACTTTTGCGCGATGAGGAATATTTTTTTAAATTTAATGGGAAATGGTACTGGTTTGGAATGAAATTAGAGAAATTTGAGGCCGACCCGAGGTAAAGACCTTTTTTTAGGGAATGCTATTTAAAATTTCAGGACTAAACTACTGATGCTAGTGACTTAAACTACAAAATTTAACAATTTCAGGATGAAAAGGATAAAAGTTAAGAGTAATTGGAAGGGAAGACTTTTTTTTGGGAAGGGGGATTACTGCATTTTTAGGATAAAAAGTGCATTATTTCGGAACGATTTCAAGTGATGACCTTTTTTTTTCTTTAGAGATCACTTTAAATCTAGGACGAAATGGTCTTGAACACTATGATGTTAGGAGTAAAAATTAGAATCTCACATAGAATTTTTTTCCTACCAGTAAAATATTGCATGTCTTACTCATTGACTACCCATAAAATACCCGATTGCATGACCCGATTTTGGCATGGCAATTGCATGACTAGTCTCAGAGGTCACCACACGCCACTACAATAGTGACTCCGCTTTCCCCGAAAGCAACAGCCAGACCACTACGGCGTTACGAAGAAGAATCTCAGTTGATTAATTGTTGACGTATTCGTTTCGTTTATTAGTAAATAAAGCTTCGTAAACAATACATTGAACATTACATACATTACATACTTTATTTTGTGCGTTCGGATTTGCTCCGTGTTTGATTAGCTCCAGGCATAATTCTTCCTTTTCCGGCCCTTCCCTACAAGCGGCCACGAGAGTGGGTTGCTCGCTATCAAACGTAATATTAGGGTCTGCCCCTTTTGACATCACAAAGTCCAGGCACTTTCTATGTCGGTCTGTTGGCGACGAGAGGCAGTAAAATAGAACATCTGCGAAAATATCAACTTTCCTTTGATGAAAATAAATTGTGATATAATGTTATATAACGATGCTCGAAACCGCTGATGTACTTCTAGATAAAACCTTTTTCTCGTGGATGTGAAAAGACAACTGGAACAAGTGGAAATTATTCAATTTATTTGCAAAAAGACCAAAAAATAATTTGTTTTTTCAGGATTTTCTCCCTTGTTGCATTTCATTAAAATTTTTTCGAAAATCGAAAACATTTCAAGTGCAGAATCGATGTGAACAGTAGAAGAATCTTATACATTACTAACAATTCGAGACAAGCTAGTGAACATTTGCCTTTCTGATTATCAATCAAGTACCAGCCTATTGGGACTTACCATGACCCATTGTATCTCGAAGCTTCAAGTCAGCTCCAGCTTCGACCAAGGTTGCCACCGACAAGTCGTGGCCGTAATCAGCAGCCCTCATCACTGGAGTGCGCCCTACAACATTACTTCAAGTTGTGGCTAAGACAATAAAACTAATGATTATGAAATTATCATTCATTCATTATAATAATCGTGAAATGTTGGCCAATTATCATAAGTAAATGGCTTGAAAGAAAAACTACAGGCCTACGTAAATATCAGCGAAGTTTTGATAGAACAAAAGTTTGAAAACAAGTTTATGATAAAATACGACATTTGTTTACTGGTTTTATTTTAAAAACAAATAGTTTGTTTAATGAACTAAATATAGCCTATCATATATCAAACGTGATTAAATCAGCTTCTATTACAACGCTAAACTTCTTCAATGTTCCAAGACAACACTTCATTTCTGGTCTTGAAAAAAGACATTTTACGTCACATTTCTTTGCTGGCGGTCTTAAAGGCAGTTCTAAATTACACCCATATTTAAAAACGACTAAAAATGAACAAAAAAAAATCCTAACAGACAGCAATGTTTTGACATCTCCGAAAGCAAACCTGGTTAATCATTTGACAGTTGCTCAGAGCTAAACGCCTCCAATGTTGTCCTGTGAGTTTATAAAAAAAATAACTTTGATATATTTGAAAATTAAAATAACTGATCCATTGTTAAATTGATAAAATCTATTCTGCTCATAGGCGAATCGTACCTTCAAAATCTTTTATATTTGGGTAAGCACCTAAGTTGATAAGAAACTTGATTAAGTTGTGGTTGTTTAGCTGAGAAGCTAGAGTGAGGGCACTTTCACCCCGGTTTGGTTCGCGGTAGTTGATCAACCTGCGGTGTATCAAAAAAGGCTACTTATTTATCTGATAAATGTAGAGAAACACAATCAATTGGAACACCACGAACACGTCCAAACAGTGAATAAAGCCTGATGTACAACGGCAGAAAAAAAAGTTATTGCTTTGTTTTCCCTAAAATTAAAAGCGAAGAAACTTTCGCGCTACAAATCGAGCTCGTGTTCAGCTCGCTCAGTCGCCGGGATTTGAAAGTCGGGGCTATTGTAGTTTCAATCTACATTAAAAAGATCCCAGTTCAACTCTATCTTAAGGGCTTTTTTGTTTGTTTAAATATTTTTTAGACGAAAAAAATTGAAAATGCGGCAATTTTAACAGTTAAGAATTAACTCAGACAAAAAACTATTCCTGAAAAGTAGGAAAGCTTGTTGTTATCAAGCAACATCATTTCAATCGCCTTAAATCAAACCTGTAAACAAAAAGGCTACATTTCTCGCAAAAACTGTTTGTTTCATGTCAGGGGTAACTAGGTCAGTAATTGGGCTTAGCCGACACTCTTGTTCTGTTGTAACTTGTGTGAGATTTAGCTTCTTCTGCGGCCTGTGACTCAGAGGTGAAGTTGAGACACAATGCTTCGAGACCGAGACGAGACTTTGGGGTAGCGAGACCGAGACCGAGACGAAACTTCGGTGTACCGATGCCGAGACGAGACACGAGACTTTACATAAGTTGCTTCAGTTTAAGCCAGGGTTGGAAATCAGAGTCAGAGTCGGAAGTCAGAGCCGCATGTTTTTTGGGTGGAGTCGAAGTAGTTTCTTAAATAAGCTGAAACCTTTGAGGACAACCTGAAAGACCTAATTCTTTAGTGGTTAAAGCGCGTTAAAGCGCCGTGATTGTGATCGACATGGTCTCGGTTCAAAACCTGCTCGCGGCATTCGGTTGCGTCATTGGGAAACACATTTTTCTGGCACTTTCCCCCACTTGGCGATCCTGGCAAGGAGTTCTAAATTTCAGTCATATCTCTCTAAAACTAAAAAACGAAATAAAAACTTTCTACAGGACAGTAATATCTTGGCATCTCCGGAAACAGGTCGGGGTAATTGCTTGCTTTATCTATGGCACCTCTGTCGCTTTCCTGCGAGTCAGGAGGATAAATATAGAGATAAAATGTAAAAACGTAAAATAATTTAGCGTCATTCGAAGTCTCCAAAAGCAATAAGGACTCCGATTCCCAACTCCACCGAATCTAAAAAAACGACTCCTTCTCGCGACTCCAGCATTATCAAACCTAAAGAAAGTGCTCCGACTCCGCTCTAAAGCATGCGACTCCAGGACTCCGACTCCGCAACCCGCTTATAAATATATTATTAAGTCGGAGTTGCTGGAGCCGCGTATTTAGGGTGGAGTTGGACACCTTTTTTACATGTGATGAAGTTGGAGTCGTATTATTAGAATTCGTGGAGTTTGAATTGGAAAACTTTGGATTGGTGGAGTTGAAAAATAATTTCTCCAACTCCACAACCATAGTTTAACCAATAAGTACCAAAAATATACGAACTCTTTTCCACATCAAAATTCTTCAACATAAATCAGAAAAAAGTTTCCTAAGTTAAAACATTGATCCTCGCCTCTTAGGCTTACATTATCAAGTTACCAAGTTTTGCTTTACCAGTGCTAGCATGTCAGTTAAACGATGGAATTTTTGCTGTGTCAAGTAGAGAGACATTGCTGTAACGAACAAATTCGAAAAGACTTTGTTGTTGCTGAATTCACCTGATATAGAAGCGACTTTCCAGGACTTTTTTAACGTTATCAGAAAGCACGAAGAAAAAGCTATTTCACGCCGCCACCAAAACAACCAACCGTAGGCTATGCCGTACTGGTATGCAGAGTGTGAAACTCTCTATAGAACTTTATTGCAGTGCCTTGAAATGAAATACGACTTGATTTTGGCTGCTACGGCTTTACTGAAATTTAAAGGATGGATGAGAGATAAATGGTTTCGATCAGAGCATCCACTTTCACACTCTCGTCGAAAAGCATAGGGTATAATAAAATAATCTTAATGATAGGTCACAACACTCCCTGTTTAGAAACGGGAGATATGAGGCGGTTGACTGCAAGTCAACTCAACGTCTTCCGCAAAAGGCGTCTGAATTTTAGAAGGCATTAACACCAGAATCATCTGTAAGAATCAATTTTTTATACCGAGAATTTCCTGCTCTCCTGTAATACTTAAGACCAGAAAGATCTAAAGCTCCAAGCCCTATAAATGCTATTACCAATGCGAAAGTTATTTTTAATTCCTAGTTAAGTGACTTCCTTTTTTTTTGCTCGCACCCGTTCAAAATTTCCAAAATTTGAAGAAGAGCGCTTGTAGTCGTCATTTAAAACCGATAAAACCTGTAGAGAACTTAAAAGTTATCACCCGGTATCTCTCATATCTTTCCCTTAAATGATTTTCGAGAGACCTAACTAAGGCGGCGTCGAGCAAAGTCAATTATTCATCTCTTGCTTTCTAGGGAGCAAGCTGGATTTCGACGCGGAAAGTCATCCCTAGATCAATTTGTTCTATCGTTTAATACGGGAGACATCAAGGATCCTTTTGAGGCTAAGAAGAAGGACGGTGTTGTAATCCTCGCTCTGACAGATGCTTATCACTGCCTGGCATTGTGGCCTTACCTGTAAGCTGCTGAGATTTATTCCAGATAGGTACGTGATTAATATGATGGAACATACCCAAAACCAAATTTTACCTTTGCTACTGGTAATAAGCAAAGCAAGCTTAGATGTCTGAGAAAAGGGGTTCCTTAGAGATCGGTCTTGGCTCATTTCTCTCCATCTATACATTTTATTTGGCTTCCACAATCTTCAAAAAGCTCGCCTATGCGGACTATCTTGTATTGTTGCACTTTTCTCGAAATTGGAAGGACTTTGAATCCAGACGTATTCACTCTTTTACCCTTTCTCCAAACTTGAAGAATGAAACTTAGTCACTCAAAGACGGTGAGGGCAGCTTTTTATTTTAATAAGCGAGAAGCCAAACCTGAGCTAAAGGTTTACAACAAAATAAATTTTTACCATTCTATTCGATCCCTACATTGGGGTAAAGCTGAAAAAATTGCTCACGTTTTGTCACAACCTTATGGCATTGCGCAAAAAATGTCTTCCCGCGTCACGCTGTTGTCCTGTATTTGGTCTACTTGACAAGTGAGTACTTTGCAGCGCACATGCTCGCTTTATAAATAGTGTCTCGAATGACGCCTTAAACATTTGATACCTGCGTTCGATTCCAACAGACCACTTACCAATTTTTTTAGACATCAAGCCAGCTAAACTTTGCTGACTACAACCCAGGTATTGTCGCAGAGCTGGTAATTTATAAAAAGAAAAATCTAAGATTCGCAGGCTTCTATCAGATGCATTGCTGCACTGATAAAAGCAGCAAAAATGACGAACGAGAATGAGTAACGAGAGTTTAAAACTAAAAACTACGGTCTCGGGTTTGGCTTGCGTGATGTACAAAGCCACAGATGATAATCTTTAATGTCATCTGTCCTATAACTAGATATATTTCTAGCATCTGCATCGGCGTGCGTGATGCAGAATGTTGCATCTATCAGTGCAGCAATGGACCTGGTGGAACCCTGCAAGTCTTAAAATTTTCACTCTATATATGACCAGCTCTGGGACAAAACCTGGGTAAGCTGACTGCCTGATGAGAGTTTAAAACTCGAAATTAAAGGGTTTGGCTTGCGTGATGTAAAATGCCACAGATGGTACTCTTTAGCGCCATCTGTCTTATAACTCGATATATATACGTATATTTTTATTTTGTAATATGACTAAAATTTAAAGCAAAAACACTGCTGTAAAGTATGTTTTTACAAGAACACAACAGAACAAAGGCTTTGAACAGAATCGTGTCAATTGCTTAATGGTCATACATGTAACCTATTATAATGTCGTAGAACAGTATCGACTACAAATAAAAATATCGTGATATACCAGTAACCGCATTTTGAGATATCAAAATTTTTTTATAAAAATATAAAATGCAAGACGTTTAAACGTTGATAAAAACAAGTCTATAATTTCTTGAGAACTATATTCAATGTCCAAGCTTCTTAATTGCCATGTATAAAGATTGGTATAGTTCAATTCCACGGTAACTAATTGGAAATTTAAAGAGTGCGATGATGCCCGAATGGCTAGAAAAACGTACAAATATCCAATTTTTACCAAAAATCATGACATATTTACAACACCTGTGAACTTTGCCCTCATCGCTGCAGTGTTTCAACTTGGAGTCGAGCCGCAGTAATCCGAGACCGAGACGAGACTTTGAAAAACGTGTCTCGAGACACGTTTTCCAAATATCTCGAAATATCCACCTCTGACTGTGAGTGTGGCAAAGAGCAGACTGCAGACCCTATCATTAACAACTTCCCTATCTACAATCCTCCGAATAGGAAACAGAGTCTTGTGATTTTGGACGAGAAGACAACATCCTGGTTGCTCATCATCTGCCCTGACATCTAAGCTTGGGAAACAAGAGGAAACAACATCTTGCTTGAACAAAGAAGAAAGAAACAATAAAAGCGTATTGCTTAGTCATTTGGTTTTGTTATATATTTGTAAAATCAACTAAATTGAAGAAAAGGACAGTTTTAAGAGCTAACATTTTTTCAAAAAAACCGCTCAATCGGATCTGAAACATTAAGACCCGTTTTGTTAGTGTTCCTCCAGAGTCTTCCGAGTTTGACGTCGTTTGTCCGTTTGTCTTTCTTAATCTTTAAAAAATGTTTATTAAGAAATAAAATCTTAACTTTTTTCATGCATTAACTTTAAAAGCCTCGAGATCTTCAAGTCACTTTATATAATTTACCACAAAAATTTTCCAAATTTTTTCAATTGTAAATTTGACTGGCACAAACCCATGTTTTCCATTTATTTCCATAAACACATGTTTTTCAAATTTCTCATTTATGTTGCAACCAATTGGTTACCATTAAAATTCTTTAAAAAAAAAGCAATTTAAATCCAAAGTATATTTTTCTTGGCAAATGTCCTCGAACCGAAGATGTAAAAAGCTTGATTTGCCAGTATTCACTACTTTTTCTACAACCTACGTTTACTTGTCTGTTGCTAAGCTATCCTTAATGACTGATGAAAAGCTTTTTTAGCTTTTCTTTATCAGGATGGTTAGTTTCTCGGTTGGCGTTTTGTCTTCTCCGGGTTCGTGTTTAGCACTGCTTTTCTCCTGGGTAGGAACGTAAACTGCATCCGGTTGTGAGCTTATTAATTGATAAGGCAGGATGAATATTGAAGATACCTTATTAAAACTTCCGCCAGTTATCCTTGGGCAAAGTCTCACACCTTACAGCCTCCCTGTGTTGGGGTTACTACCCATCAAATAATAACAAAAATATAGTGAACTGCGTTAATCTTGTGTCTATATGTTTTTTTTGTTTTTTCTGTTTAATTTATTATCATAATTTTTTCTGTAAATGATACAGCCATGAAAATCCTTGCTCTTAGCTATGGTAATTTATTGATTTTTTGCATGTTTTAACGTTGTTTTCGTTTTGTTCCATACCTTTTTTCCAAACTGTGTAGCTATATGTTGAAATAAACATTTAGGAAATAAAAAACGACTAAATTGAACTGGATAGTAATTTGTTCACTCTAGGGTTAGACACATGGTTTTTAAAATATACAATATAAATTATAACTACAGCTTGTCCAAAAAAAAACCAGAATACACAATACAGTGTTTATTGCATACTGATCCGCCAAACTGACTTGGTCAGAATTAATTTAATTTTATAAGAGAATAACTGCATCTTCTTTCCAAATTATCATATATTTGTGGCTTTTTTTTTTTTGATACAGATTCTCGATGATATGTGTATGTGCTTGTGACAATGCTCGATGATATAATCAGAGTAGATTATTTATTGTAAATTATACATTAAACTAAATTATAACGTATGTAATATATAATGTTACGTTAAACTAAAAGTAAAACCCTCAACAGTTTGCTTCCAGCTGCTTCACTTTTTAACAGAGTAGGCTTAATTATATTGAATCAGATTCCGCTACTGAAAATCGCAACAACTTGCAACAGAATGTAAAAAATTTTTGGTTTTAATTTCATAAATCAAGTTCTTAAAGTTTAAAATTAAACAACTAAAAAGCTATAAGTTTCAAAGCAATCTAACAATTGAAAAAACACCTACATGGGCAAACCCTGAGTACAAAGCTTGCGGATCCGTGACGTATCTTCATTGCGAACACTCTGTAAGAGTTTATAAATTTGAACAATTTCGAGACGTGAGATTGCAATTAAAGCCATCTTTTTTCATACTCTGCTTCTTCACCTCAATATTTAACGCCCAAGTGTTTAAGTGACAGAGCCATCAGGTGCCATGACAACTACCTGTTAATAAAATAGTTTTAGATAATGCTTTTGATGTGGATAGAAAAGATTTGATATTGCTTTAAATGCCTCATTTGTTTACAGAAATTTTCAAAAAACCTACAGTGCAGGCCGTTGATGTAAAGTTTATTATTTTCAAAAAAGTATAAAGCAATGAAGATTCTGTACTTGATCCGACAATACTTTTTATAAGTTTTAAAGAACATATTTATAATATGTAACGTGAAGCCAAATCATTGAAATGATTTATATTGTTTTAACCTAGCGAACTCAACGAATGAATGGAGCTAAAATTTTTTCTTTTTTGTGTTTACGGTGGATGATACACAACAAGCGATTTTTTTAAAACCTGTTTTCTACAAAAAACGTCAATCATCGAATCACCATAGATTGAAATAAATTTAATGTTTTCGTTGCAACAAAGTTTTGACTGTGACAAATGACAATTATAGCTATGATCAGGCTATAAGTCGTTTACTTTTTTGAAACAAATTTCGGGTTACGTTTGGACTTTAGCTTGCACATTTGTAAAAACCGTTGAAAGGTATTAATATTATTTTTTGTATTACTCATTTACTAAATTTAAAAAAATTGTCAAATATTAAACAAGATTTTCCCTTTTATTTCAAAATTTTATTAAGTTTATAATGTCCAAATGAAATAAACTGTTTAATAAATAAATGAAAAGTTATATTAAAGCTTAAAACTACAAATCGATTGCAATGAAAATTTGTTTTAGGCCTAATGTTTGGATAATTACTGTAAAAAAAGTTTTTATTATTTTAACCGTCTACAAAATATTTCATTGATTTAACGTCAGATATTTTTTAAAAAACTGCACAGGCAAAACAATTTGAACCTTTCCTAACGCAAAGTAACGTAGACGTAAAATATTTCAAATGTTGCTCAATATTTCAAATTTAATTTCACTGCTCAGGTTGTGATTATATCCTGGGCGGGTAAATAGGCTTCCTTTAATTGAAAAACAACTACACCTGCCGGCATTTAAACCCTTTCACTGGTTGCTGACAAATAACATTAAAGGCAAGATTAAGTGTCGCCAGAACACAATGACCTCGAGTCGTTTCAAGCGCTCTCCACGCTGTTTTAATAATCAATCATTCTATCTGGTTTTCTTATTTTGACGATGCCAGTTGGGTTCAAAAAAATTCTCTATCTTGATTACTGAACAAATCGATAAATAAATTATAAACTCAGAAATTGAAATTCTCTTTAATAAAAGAAGCGTATACGCTGACGAAAATTTGACCTGTTGTGCAACAGTGACTCAAATTTCAGACTTTTAGAAATACGATATTAGGTATGTTATCCGCTCGGGTCAAGCTTTTCGGGAATGATGTCATCAACCCGCACAAAAAAAGCTTATTTAAATTTAACAAGAATTAAAGATGAGTGCAATAAATGAAAAAATTAAACAATCTTAAATATAAGCGGAAACCTGATTCCGATATGGGAGTTTAAGGAGTTTCAGATGTTATCTGAATATTTCCTGAACAATAGCCAGCTTTTGACGAAAAATAATTTTAAATTTTATTTCAAAGTCAGTCTTGAAGTGCAAGTCCTGAACCAAGTAATAATGAAATGAAATTCATTTGATGCCATTTTAATTTCAGTTTCAAGAAAATCGTAAAATAACTAAAGTATAATTTGTGTTTGTGAAGAAATATTAGGCCTAAATAGAAACTTCGAGAATTTATTTGTTAGCATCTTCTTTATCAAACGCTTTCATGTCCTAACGAGCACATCTCAGAGATTATTTGTACTACTCATTCAACTTAAAATTTTATTCTCATGTACCCACAGATACTTTCCTGCTCTTTCCTTTTATCTTCTCCTAGAATATTTTTAAAAAACAATCAGAATACTTGTAAAGTTTTTCGGCTAGCTTTCTTTTTAAATTATTTATAGTTACTTAAAGATATCTTATCATGCTGCATCAAATTGGTTTCGTGTCGACTCTTGGCTATTGATATTTATGGTGGAGAGAAGCAACGATTGTTTTGTTTAAACCAGCTTCTGAATCTAATTGTATATCTGTATAAGTCCCACTAACGATGGATCAAAACCCCATGGAGGGTAGTCCCTGTTTTTCAAAGAAATCTGAATGACCATCAATTTTCCAGGATTAAGTCATGTCATTTGATTGTTCAAATAATTGTGTCAATGATTGTGTCCAAATATTGACACTTTGTTCAGGGAATCGAGGAAGTGTCGTAGCTGGACTGTTCTTTCCTGTTTAAAACACAGAGGTGTCTTGCTAGTGGTGATGTTCCGAGAATGATTATCTTGATTTTGTTAAAAATAGTTGGAGGCACTTTAATTGTGTGTCGGGTAAATATAAACAAACAAGCAGAAAATAAATTATAAAGATCATTTTGCTGCAATTGCAATTTCATCTCTGACTCACAGATTCCCCATGGATCTGTCCTTTCTTCAAATTAATAATTACCGAAACAAAAATATTTCGGCAGGTTAGAAATTACAACAATATAAAGCTAAGCTGGCACGATGTATTCAATTGGTCGCAAGCGTTGACATACATGCTGTAAACACAAGTTCTGACTTTAATAAATAGTTCGGGAGCACTGTCATTCTGAACAAAACGGTAAGCCTAACATCAAAAGACAACAAAATTGACGAATTCTTGCTGACCTCTTGCGGCTAAAACAAACAAGGGCAGTGACTCTCGATAAAATTTAGTTATTTATAATGGATCACTGATTTTATAAACCTAGACAGCAAAATTAATAAAATCAACTTCGCAGTAAATTGTGGAAAACCGTAAAGAATAAGTTTTCCGATAATTATTACATTGCTCAAGTTTTCTTTTAACTTAATAGACTACAAATTACATGAAACGCGAAATTAGTGCACGATCAAACAAAGCAGACTGTAACATTATATTAATTCTATTTTTTTCTATGTATATCTTATTTACGTTTAAAACCTACTTTTTTAGGCTAATGTACAATAAAACAAACATTGACTTTGGCAAGGGGGGCCCAGGCGTATCTTGTTTCTTATTTCATATCAAATTTTTACCAAATGGAAGACAAACTAAAAGTAAGTGATTTTAATTCTACGGTTTGAAAATTTTTCAACATCATCTTTGTGACATCATAAACTGGTATGCCATTTTGTTCCAAAACAAATACAAGAAAAAACATTGGATCATTTCCAGTGTTGCCAGATTGAGCAACTTATCGCCGGTTGGGCGATTTTAAATTTTGATTTTCGACCAAAAATTGGAATTTTTAAAATTGGCAACTTTTTGGGCTACTTTAGAGTTCTTTGGTGACTTTAGATGAAATTGGCGACATGAAAAAAGAATGCTTTTAAAATAACTTTTAGATTGAGATGCTTTGATGTTCTAGGATTATTTTTACGGTTTAGGTGAAGACTTTTTTTGTCAGAGATCACAACTTTTTCGAGTCGAAAATCGAGAATTGAGAGAAAGATTCAAAGTTTTCTGCTCGTAAACGATTTTAAAAAATTGGGCTATTAAAAGTATTAATGTCTACTTTTTTGGCTATTTTTGAATAAAATAATCTAGCAACCCTGATTATTTTCCTTTAAAAAAAGTTTATTTTAAAAATGACTGTTTCAAAACGGCAAATAGAACAAATAGTATTCATATTATACTGTGATAATTGTTCTTAAAAATTCCTTTTGTTCAGTCATTTTCTAATATTGTTTTTATTTTTTTTTATTTTATCTCTATATTTATCCTCCTAACTTGCAGGAAAGCGACGGACGAAAATACATATGGTAAGCAATTAACCCGACCTGCTTCCGGAGATGCCAAGATATTGCTGTCCGCTTGTAATCTATTAGAGATATGACTGTAGTTTAGAACTGCTTGCCAAGACCACCAAGCAAAGGAAAGTGCTGTAAAGTTTCTTTCTCAAGGACACTACAGAATGGCACGAGTGGGTTTTGAACCGAGACCATGTTGATCATAAGCACGGTGCTTTAACCACTCGACCACGATGCCGACATAGAGAGATAAAATAAAATATTGTGGTAAAGCAGCCCGCCTTCCTTAACCAGGGTCACCATACCGTCTTTATAACCAGGGCCACCATAACGTCCTTATAACCAGAGCTATCATACCGTCCTTATAACCAGGGCTACCATACCATCCTTATAACCAGGGCCACCATACCGTCTTTATAACCAGAGCCATTACACCATCCTTATAACCAGGGCTACCATAACGTCTTTATAACCAGAGCAATCATACCGTCCTTATAACTAGCGCCACCATAACGCCTTATAACCAGGGCTACCATACTGTTCTTAACCAGGGCCACCATACCCTCCTTATAACCAGGGCCAACATGCCGTCCTTAACCAGAGCCACCGTACCGTCCTTATAACCAGGGTCACCATACCGTCCTTAAAACCAGGGCTACCATAACGTCCTTATAACCAGAGCTATCATACCGTCTTTATAACCAGGGCCACCATAACGTCTTTATAACCAGAGCCATCATACCGTCCTTATAACCAGGGCTACCATACTGTTCTTAACCAGGGCCACCATACCGTCCTTATAACCAGGGTTAACATACCGTCCTTATAACCAGGGCCAACATACCGTCCTTATCCAGAGCCACCGTACCATCCTTATAACCAGGGCCACCATAACGTCCTTATAACCAGGGCTACCATACCGTCCTTATAATCACAGCCACCATACCGTCTTCATAACCAGAGCCATCATACCGTCCTTAAAACCAGAGCCACCATAACGTCCTTATAACTGGAGCCATTATACCGTCCTTATAACCACGGCCACCATACCGTCTTTATAACCAGGGCTACCATACTGTTTTTAACCAGGGCCACCATAACATCCTTAACCAGAGCCACCATACCGTCCTTATAACCAGGGCTACCATAACGTCCTTATAACCAGAGCCACCGTACTGTCCTTATAACCAGGGCCATAATACCGTCCTTATAACCACGGCCACCATACCGTCTTTATAACCAGGGCTACCATACTGTTCTTAACCAGGGCCACCATACCGTCCTTATAACCAGGGTTAACATACCGTCCTTAACCAGAGCCACCGTACGGTCCTATAACCAGGGCCAGGATACCGTCCTTATAACCAGGGCCATCATACCGTGCTTATAACCAGGGCTACCATACTGTTCTTAACCAGGGCCACCATACCGTCCTTATAACCAGGGTTAACATACCGTCCTTAACCAGAGCCACCGTACCGTCCTTATAACCAGAGCCACCGTACCGTCCTTATAACCAGGGCCAGGATACCGTCCTTATAACCAGGGCCATCATACCGTCCTTATAACCAGGGCCACCATAACGTCCTTATAACCAGGGCAGCATACCGTTCTTATAACAAGGGCCACCACACCATCCTTATTTTTAAGATCTGTACCCATTTTTAAGAGCTGTCTGTGTCTTGAAAAACTTCGCTTTTTTTACTTGAAGTTTGACGAAAAACGAAAAGTTTTTACTTAAAGTTTAACGAAAAGCAATTTTTTTAAATCTCTAGGAAAGACGTTTTTGTCCTAAAAAAATGTTTATTTTAAATCGACGGTGGTCGATCCTCGTACTCATAATATGTTTAATCTTTAATTAGCAAGTGGCAATGTCAACTTCTGTTGTTGCTTCTTTCTTTTTTTGAACCCTTCATAATGTAATTTATAAACTTTCTGTAACTTGGACAATTAGAGGTATACTGGAAGATCCCGAAACGTTGGTTCGTACAGATAGCAAACATAGCCGTACCAAGAAAAAACATTGGGGTTGGGAGGCAATACAGTTTTTCGCAAATTTTGTGACTTTTACCCGAGTTTTGATTTACTCGTACTTTACAGATATGAAAAAGAAATGTAAAAATTTTGGGTCATTCATCGTTTGAAGAGGTATCCACTCCAGGTCAGACACAAACAGGACAGGGCCCGAGGGTTTATCCTTTTACTACCCCCAGGTTGCTTTACTGCCTGGATTAGATGCTGGCAGCGATGTTATTAAGGCAGCATCGGGTTTTGTCATACAAAACCGTCAGACCTCGTGCTCCATATGGTGTCCGATGTATAGGGCACGCTGTTAGAACATGGTCTGCGATTTGTTCAAAAGCACCGCACTCGCAATTCGGTGAGGGAGCGAGACCCCATTTGTGCATGGACGAATGGAATGGCCCAACACCAGTCCCAAATTTTGGGTAAAGACCAAAAAAAGGTCTTCACTGTAAATCTGCTATTCGTTTCTCAATTTGCGTTTGAAAAGCATACTGATCTTTAAAAAAAGTCTAATTTGTTTCTGTTTCTGATTTCTGAATTTTTGTCCCAGAAACAAATTCATCTCTAAAAAAAAAATAAAAGGTCTTCACCTTAAATGTTACTCTGCATTTAGTGCTTATTTTCAATGAACAAAAATTTGTTTAGCCCAAATAATTTAATGTTGCTGCCCTAAAATTCCTGACTTAGCCAAAATTTTCTTCACAAATTAGTACTGTATTTAGACTTAACGTAGCCAGCACCAACGCCCGGGGCTTGTTCAGGTTTCCATTATTCTGGCGCAGCCACTGGCAGGAGATCAGCATTCAGCAATTAGCGTAACGAATTTCACGTAGTAGCCTACGTCTACTTTTTCGAGGACAAAATTATCTTTTGCCTTCAATTTGAGGCAAAGTCTAAAAATAATCTTTCACACAACTTTTGAAAACAAACTAACCATCAACTTGGGATAAAGCTTATTTTTTTCGAGTCGAAACTACACGATCTTAATTTCATAAGCAATTTTCTCTCAGTATTTACCTCAATTCGTAGGATGACTTTCGAATCGAAAAACCTTTTTTGTATTCTTATGATTTTTAAAGACTTTTCAAGAAACATTTTTCGGTCTCTCACAGGGACTGGGCTATTATATTAAGAGGTCAATACTTTACTCGCAGAAATCCTAATTCTTGGATATTCGTTAAAATCTTTGAAAATTTCTTAAACTAGGATGTGCACCCTCGGAAAAGCTATGGCAAATCTTTAAAAAACGCGCGAAACTGATAGAATGTTGTCCATCATATCAAAATGAGGGGCAAGTTATGGTTAATTTAAAATTGTTTTTTCTGGCAAATTCTAATAAAGAAAAAGATCTTTACTTAATGTGCAACCAAAAAACGACCTTTGATGAAAAAATATTATTTGTTTTCGCTCGACATTGCCAGTAAAACATAGACGTTTCCTTAAAATTCTACTAAAAATTTAAAAACATTAATATTATTGATCAAAATTAAGCATTTCATTCTAAAATAGGCACGATTCTCAAAAATGAGCACAATAAAATTTTCTTAAGACATAAAACTAATCACATACTTAGGTATAAAAACGAAATGGCAACCCTGTCTATTCAGATAATTGTATTATTTGAATCATCTACGTCTCAAACCAATCAACAGCAAATATTTTTTAAACCATTTTATTTTTAAAAAATTATTTTCATCGGCAAAACCTCGCGAGTGATATTCGACAAAAACGATTATCAAATTTTTTAAATGTAAAGGCTTTTATCATTTTTGCTGTGATGCAAGGGATAAAACCCAACGACATCGCCATGACTTACTTAGGTTTAAGAGTTAGCAAGTAATTTTTTTAAAATACTTTTCCAGGGATGATAAGTTTTGGTTTTTTAGGCGAAGAATTTATAATATATTTTTGTCATTTTTTTGTCTTTTTAAATAATAATATTTAGTTTGAATTAGGTAACGCGGCCGTGCTTTTTATTTTTTCTCTTTCTCAACTCTCTCTATACTTTCTGCATGTTTAACGTTCGTCGTTGTGTCGCGTTTCCTTTTCATGCTTTGCTTAATGTACATTGCATATACTTAAATATTGTTACTAAGCATGAATAAAATATCATCATCATCATCATCAAGAATTTTAGACTCAGCTGTCGCGTAGAGACACATTTTGAACACCACCACATCCATATAAGTTGCTCCACGAAGAAAAATTATATTAATAAAACGGGAATTTTTACCAGCAATTAACATTGGATGATTGCATAGATGAATTAAAGTGAATCACTTACGAGATACAAAAACACTGATCATGACAAAGCATTGCTTCAAGCGCCGCTGCTTTTACTCCACAACTTCACTTGGCATCGCTCGACCTTCCACCACAGCGACGGCATTACTGACCGCCAGTTCAATCATCTTTACACGGGTGGCCCGAGAGGCGCTGCCGCAATGGGGGGTGATAATGACGTTGCGCATCGACATTAAAGGGTGATCTAACGGAAGGGGCTCTGGGTCGGTCACATCCAGGGCAGCAAAGCCGATTTCGCCAGATTTTAGGGCATGGGTCAAGGCGTCATGATCCACAACAGCACCTAGCACATTATAGCGGTCAGATACACAAATATATGGATTTAAAAATATAAAACATCGGTTTATTTTTTATTTTCCGTCGGTTATGGGACTGAGATTGAAAGAGAAAACTGATAATTTTCAACCCCCTCAATTCTCTCCATTTTTCCCTATAGTTTACTCCTGAAAAAGAAACCACCACTGCTTTCTCTTTTCAGACGGTTTGGCAGAGAGGCAAGAATTTGAATTTGTGACTTCGGTACACAAAAAACCCTATTTTTTTTTGGCTAGTATCAGATAGATTCGATAAAATTATTTTAGCTTCCGTTACTTAAGCTAATGTTTTCAAATATACATTTATAAGGGCCAATATTATGATTAATAATTCTGGCACTGAAAAAAACTTAACACATTGAAATTTAATGAAAAAAAAATTTATAACCGGTTTAACTTTTTAATCACTGCCGTATTTTCTTTTTGTTTTTAAGTTTTTTTGGCGACTTTTTATCGCTTTTTTAAGCTTTCATTTTTGTATTTGTTTTTCAGATTTTTGATTGCTTTCTGACGAGTCCTATAGACCATTGGTTCTCAAAGTGCTGCGTACGGAGCCCCAGGGCTCCGCGAGCTATTCGTTTACTTATTAAAATACTGACTTGGCTAATTTTGCAACTGTCCAAAGAAGCAATAACAACCTACAAGTAACTTCAATTAATCCGCAATTTGAATATTTTTTAAATACAAAGCAGCAAATACATCCGAGTCATTAAATAAAGCACTGAATTTAAGTGAAGAAGACTGAATTTAAGTAAAGACCTTTTTTTTTTTTTTTGGAGAACACCTTGATTTTGGGACGAAAATTGAAAATTAGGAGACTGAATTTAAGTGAAGACCTTTTTTTTTAGAGATCACCATGATTTTAGGACAGAATTGGTTTTTCGTCTGAGAATCACAGACAATTTTTTTGTCATATCCGGAATGTACTATAAAATCATGATTTGGGCAAACGTCACAAAATTCGGCAAAACTTCATTGCCCCCCAAATTTTTTTGGGCTGGTACGGCTATGGTGAGTAATAATGTGTTTTTTTTTGTTTTTATTTTTATAAATTTATTGTGGGGCTTCGTAAATAATGGTCAACCTCTTCATGAGCTCCATAACAATAAAAGTTTGAGAACCCCTGCTATAGACGAAATAAACTGTTGGAGTTAATAAAAAATAGTTAAAATAATTTTCATGGTTTGATAGTTCAATATAATAACCGCTGTGACTTAACCGTCATTCAGCATTTTTCTGATATGCCGATCTGCAGAAAAATGTTTATACATTCTATAGTGCTTATTATGACGTTTAACTTTCGTACGCCCGCAAAACTTCAAACCTGTCGTCTTTGTAGTAAACTATAATATTGTACTTTTTCGTTAAAGATACTGTATATGTTGAACAATCTTGGTTCAAAAATTTAACTATTTAAGTACCTTTTTTTAATTTAAATATTCAAAATTTAGATATTGTAAATTCAAATAGAAAGTATTCGGCTATGAACATCTTTAAATTTAACGCATTTAACAATTTTAAATGCAAATTTTCACTCTTATCAGCTGAACAATTGAATTGCAATTCCCTTTTCAATTGCCGTATAATTTGCCGACATAAAACTTTTTTGTTGTCGCTTCAACGCTAGTAAAGGTAAATCAAAATTTGTTGTTTTCCCGCCGAATTTGTCCAGTCGAATTGTCTCCCGCCAAATTGCCTTGCTTCGTACAAAACTGGCACAACTCAGAGCCAACAAATCACCACTTATGCAAAGTTACCACACACAGTGAACCCCGAAACTTACAGTACACGCCACAATGCTCGCTATGCTTGTCACACACATGACACTAATCACCTCTTTAACTGTAGTCAAGTACTAACAGAACACAACACCAATAGTCTGTGGAAAAAGCATATAAAAGTAGCAAAGGTAATCCAAGAGTGGGAATCTATGTAGATATCCTTGAAGGAGGAGCAACAACAAGAAAACTGGGATGGATTCAAAGTATTTCAACTTATGCAGCCTCCTTTGTACGGCCTAATCTAAATGTGGCCTCCAGTAATAAAAAGTTCCCCACCTATGCTTAAGATAATCAGGCACCGTTTTTTTCTAGGTGTCACTATATCATCTTTTTCAGTTATCGACCGTAGCATAGATAAAATGGCAGCAAAAGTACAGATACCTCTAGAAATATTGACAAACACAGAAGTTGGTTTCATTAACTTAAATTGGTCTGCTCCAAACATCTTCATTGTATCAGGTGTAAGACAGACCACAACAACAACATAATCGCATAGCGGTAACATGTCCTTTAAGTCTTTGTGATAAGTAGCATTTAAAGGTTGTGCGACATCTTTGTTTCTGCAATATAAATAATAAATTTTATAGAATCAAATTTTGTTGAAAAATAATCTGCTTAAAATAACTGGTAATAAACTAAAAAATAAGATAAAATTAAAAAGCATAAAAAGTTGTATCTTAGGAATACCACTATGCACATACATTTCTTAGAGATCTGGAGAAACAGCTCAAAATTACAATCATATCATTCTGAAAAAATACAATCAATTGTCTTGAAGGATTTTTACATTAATTATGTTAGAAAAGTATTTAAGTAAAAGAGATGAAAACTAAATTTTAAAACAATGCAGTTCCTAGCCAAAATACACTAAAAGTTTCATCATGTTTACCGTGGATTTCTATTATGATACAAAATATTCATATTGAAAGCCTTTGCTCTTTCAGCTATTTTGCAACCAATACGACCCATGCCAACAATCCCTAAAGTTGAACCGTGTATGTCTGTCTGTGTCACTTGATTGATAGGAAACCTTCCTGAATGTGATTTTGCAATTGATATATCTGTAAAAATGATAGAGAGTTTAACCTAGTGATGTACCGATACCACATTTTAAGCCGATACCGATACTACTACCGATACTAGAATTTAGAGCCGATATCGATACTGCCGATACCACCGATACTTTTTTATCTATCGAGCACCATCAGTAAAAGCTTTTGTAAGTAACACCAAAGAATGTATTTACTAAATCTAGCTTGTTATTGGATTTTGAATTTTTTCCAGGTATATATCTATCATTATTATTCATTACAATATTATTACAAATCTGTAAAAGAAATCATTAATTATGTTAGAAATCCAATCCAGTTCCAGGGGGGAACAAAAATTTTTTATATTTATATTACAAAAAAATAAAAAAAAAATTTTTATATTTATTTTGTGCTTAAAAAGTATCGGCAGGTATCGGCTATATTTACCGATACTACTAGCCGATACCATAAAAATAGGCTGATACCACCGATACTGATACTTAAGTATCGGTATATCACTAGTTTAAACGTTATTAATATACTGAAGTATAAAAAAAAAACAGTCCATCAAGCTAAACTATACTGGATTGAACATTAGGGTAATTAACACCCAATTTTTTCAAAAATTACAAGTGAACATTTTTATACAATAAAGAACTAACAAAAGCAATTGTTCTTAACAATATTTAGTTATGAAACGTTTTTTTTTTACTGCAATGTACAAAACATAAAATTTAAATTTGAATGCACAAATTTGTCAGCAGCATGGTCAAATGGTTAAAAGTGCTGAGATTGTCATTGGCATAGTCTCAGTTCAAAACCTACTCGAGTCATTCTGTTGTGTCCCTGGAAAAGACACTTTACATCACTTTCCCCTGCTTGGCAGATCAAAAAGCAATTCTAAATTTCAGTCATATCTCTATAAAAAATTAAAAAACCAAATTGAAAAATTACAACAAAACAGCAATGTTTAGGCATCTCTGAAAGCAGGTTGTGTAATTGCTTGCTCTATGTATAGCGCCTTTGTCGATTTCCTTCAAATCAGGAGGATATAGAGATGAAATAAAAGATTAATCCAACAGTGAAATCAAGAATAATTACCCACAAGTATGAATTATGTTTTAAGAAGCTGTGGGTACAAATATCAATTGCTTGCAGAAATAATTAATTCCCATACATTCAATAAGATTTCTTCCAGCTGCCAATATTAACAGCATTGCCATATCTGCTACTGTGTCATTCAAGACATTGGGAGTATTAGACACTCGAACACCAAATGATTGAACCATCTTCACATCAATATGGTTGTACCCAGCTCCACAACAAGCAACTATTTTCAGTTTAGGAAGTTCTAACAGCAAGTCTTTTGTAATCTATAAGAAAAATGCTCTAGCAATCAATTTTCTACCATAATTGTACTTTTAAATTAGATTTAGTTTTAACAGTTTGTTGAAGCATTTAATCTGTTATATACATTTTAAACGTTGCTTTAAATGTTTCTACTTCATAAAAGAACATGGCGTTGCAAAAATAGAATATTGTTAAAATAGAAATATTCTTCATTGGCATCAGTCAGTTAAAATCAGGTTCCCATTTTAATTATCAATATATTAAAATAAAAACTTCAATAGTGCAATAGCTTGTTTTATATTATACAGGGTGTCCATAAAGACTCTTTACAATTTAAAAAAATTATTACAAAGTAAAATGATGAGATATTGCAATGAGGGTTGTTTTATGTTAATCAGTATTTCATAAAGTTTTTATTGACACTAAAATTTATTGTTTCAGATAAAATTTCTTAATTAAAATTTCTTACATTTAATGATTGAGTTATATGAACTGAACCCCCATAAAATGACTACTCCTCCAGAAAAAGTGCAATGTGTACCCTGGTTCATTGAGACAAAATCAGATGTTCAGACCCAGCAAAACTACAGAAGTAAGTATGGAAGAGACCCACCATCACGTCCTTCAATTCATTTATGGCACAAGAAATTTATGGAGACAGGGACAGTGTTCGATACAAGGAGGAATGGGTGACCAAGAACATCTGAAGAAAACATCAAGTGTGTAAGGCAAGCCTTTCAATGTTCTCCTATGAAGTCCATCCATACTGCTGCCAAACAATTGGAACTACCGCGTTGAACAGTGCACAAAGTCCTACACAAGAATTTAAGATTAAATGCTTACAAAGTGCAAATTGTTACAGGCACTTCAGCCAAATGACATGCCAAGACGAAAAGAATTTGCAGTGAACATGCTGCAACAAAATTCTGAGGATGAAGCATTCCTCAAGCGAGTTTGTTTTAGTGATGAGGCAACTTTTCATGTCTCAGGAAAGTTAAACAAACATAATGCAAGAATTTGGGGATCGGAAACCCCCCATGTGAGTAGGGAACTTCAGTGAGATAGTCCAAAAGTGAATGTTTGGTGTGGAATCATGTGCCTTCGTGCAACTAATGGTGCCCATATAGAAGTGTATTAAATAGAGTAATAATATTTTTAATTAAATGTTTAGAAGTGTATTAAATGTGTCAATAAAAACTTTATGAAATACTGATTAACATAAAACAACCTTCATTGGGATATCTCATCATTCCACTTTGCAATAATTTTTTTAAATTGTAAAGAGACTTTATGGACACCCTGTATAATTGGAGTCTCACAAATGAACTTAAAAGCAACATATCCTGATAATTAAAAGCTAACACTAGAAAATGAGTTATTATTACAATACAGAAAAACAGATGATACTTAAAAGTGAAAGGTTTTTAAATAGTAACTTGAATCAAAATATTGCCACTGTGTTTTAGTTCTTTTAAAAGCTTTTTAAAATTACCTTTTAATTTCAAAAATAGTTGGTTATACTTCATGCAATTATAAATGATGCAGCACAAACAAAAATAGTTGGACTAGTTTTGGCACTTTTGATGTACATGTACAGCACTGTCAGCAACTTGGTTGAATGGTTAACACTAGAATGCTCAATGTAGTCATTTAGACTACCTGCAGCTGTTCAAATTGTTGCACTTCTATTGCTATTGTTTCTAGGCAGGCTTCCTTCTGTGACTTTTAATTAATCTCTAAACTTAATCAGATTACGAAATGACACTTTGAAAGAACTTTGTTTGAACACCTTGCGACCCAAATTATCTTTAATTTCCAAAGTAGTCATTTTGACTACCTGCTGAGTTTTCATGTTAATAGCCATAGCCATTCGTGGTAATAGCGTTTTCTACTTCTCATTTTTTTATTTGTACATTAAAGTACTGGTTATGGCTATTGCTTTTTAATTCTGCAGTTTCTATTTTGTTGTAAGTATGCAATAAAAAGTATACTGTTGCAGCATTTGAGGACAAAACTAAAAGAGTTATGGTGAAAAGAAAGTGGTTTAGCACAGACGAAATTCTTTCATATTTGCGTAATATTCCTGATGATGTTTCTGAGTGTGAGGACAGTGGGTTAGAATGTGATGACTTATGTAATTGTGAGCAAGATTCAGACTCTTCTTTCAATAATGAATTTGAGCTGGCTTATCAGAAAGCTCCAATTCTTTACCTAAGTTATCTATTCGCTTTTCTAAGCAACCTCGGATGCAAAATGAACTTGCAACATCTGAAGCTCTTCAGGAAATGAATGATATTGATGCTACATTGAGTGCAAGTAACAATCAAAAGGAAAATGAGCAGAGCAGTGATGTGACACCAGGTACTGCAGAAAATTCTTTGAAATCTTTGAAATTAAAAAATGAATCCACTGACAGTTATTTCCTTTTTTTGAAATTAGCCAATCAACTAAAAGAAAAGCAAACAAGCCTTTTGGGAACAATAAACAAAATCCGGAGAGAAGCACCCTTACCTTTGAGAAACATGAAAGAAAAGCTTTATTCTTGCAAGCTTTATAAATGTGGGAATACCACTCTAACTGTGTACCAGGGAAAGGTGAACAAACACATGCTAATACTCAGCACAATGCACAATAACATTACTATAGCTGATAATTCAAAGAAAACACCTGAAACAGTTTCCTCCTACAATCAAACAAAGTACAGAGTCAATGTACTTGATCAAATGGCCAAGAAATATACTTGCAGAACTGGCACATGAAGATGGCCAATGCATAGTTTCCAAAATACACTAGACTTAGCTGCTATCAATGCTTGGATTCTCTACAAAGAGGTCACTAACAAGAACATTTCTCGCAGAAACTTTATTCCCGAATTAGCAACAAGTACAGAAGAGAAATAGCGTTCCAGCCCAAGTACCATTTACTATCAGCAAGGAAGACAATTCACAACCAAAAAAATTTTGTCAAGTGAAGATTTTGTGCAAGAAAAATCTCTCAGTTGGGGTGTGCATTTGATGTAAAAAATCTTTATGTGGAACTTGCACTACACTAGTACAACGTGTCTGCAGAAACTGCACTGTATAAACACTTTAAACTTCACCCTTATGAATACTTTTAGTTGAATTACATCACCAAAGGAATACATGTGAGTGTGAATATCAGGCTTGTCCATGGGAACGGGATTCCCATGGGAATCATCCCGTGGGATGGGATGGGATGGGACAGCACACATTTGTATTTCCTATGGGAGAGTAGCCAAGCCATAGCAACTTGATTACGTCAGAGTTTTATACTTTTTTACCTTTTAAATGTTTTTTACTCTCCTTTTTTCTTCATATACTTGTATCTATTATCTATTTTGTGGTGGGACACCGGAAAATAAATACAAATAGTCTTTTTTTATATAAGATTACGTTTTGTGCGTAACATTATATCTTTATCTGTTGCTGGCAATTTATGAAAAAGCGAAGCGGTTTTTACTTTACATAATCTATGTATTTCAATATCTCTGTTTTAATGTAACAGTTTCAATCTGCTGCAGATGTTTGTTCAGAGTGTAAAGAATGATTCTGAGTGAAGACCTTTTTTTTTTTTTTTCAGAGAGCACCTTAATTTTGGGAGAATATAGAGAAATTAGAGAAGAAATCAAAGTGAAGACTTTTTTTTTTTTTTTTTTTTTTAGAGAACACCCTAATTTTTGGAGAAAATATAAAAGAGAACCTATTCTTAAAATTTTGAATGCCATCACTGCATTATCGTCCTATTTAGTAGACAATAAACCAAAATTTTTATAAACTTAATTATTTTTATTGAACTGTATTCCAATGGGAATCCCATGGGATGGGATGGGATGGGATAGGCATAATTTGCTGTGGGATGGGATGGGATGGGATAGGCATAATTTGCTGTGGGATGGGATGGGACAGAAAAATATGTCCCATGGACAAGCCTGGTGAATATGAACGTAAAAAATTTGCCTGAATAAAAATTTTAAAGTCTTGAAAATTGTAATTAGCGAAAACTTGTTGCGAAAATTTCTTACTGTTACGAGTTGCATTAGCACAAATTGAAACGTTAAATATTCCTGCTCATGGTCAATTCATTTTCTAACAAAAATTACTAGTTCCATACAAGCATAAACTACATCATTTATTTTATGTAGACAAAGTAGTCAAAAGTGACTACTGCTGGGCATTTTAGGTAGAAAAAAAGTCTGGGCATCTTAGTGTTAAGAGCATCATGATTGAAACGGTTGAGGTTCAAAGCCTATTTATGCCATTCTGTTGCATTTTTGAAAAAGACATTTTGTTCTGCTTGGTGATATTCTCAAGCAGCCCCAAATCTAAGTTCTATCTTTAAAAACAAAACACCGAAAAAATTTCAACCGTACAACAATGTCTTCGCATTTCCAAAAGCAGGTAAAGGTAATTGCTTGACAGTTGCTGTATGTACAGTGCCTCCAATGCTTTCTGGCAAGTCAGGCAGATAAATATAGAGATTAAAAAAACAACTAAAAACAGAATTAAACATTTTTTATGTTTAAAATAAACAAACCTCAGGCTTTTTTGGATAAGAAAATATAACAACAATATCATTGGTAAACTTTGATTTATTTGCTTCATACTCAAAAATATCTACAACAGTAAAATGTTGCTGAATGACATCTAGTAGCCAAGAAGGTAAACCATCACTTTCATTAACATAACAAAGAGCACATAAACGATTCATTTAAAAAATTTTTGCAGAAAATCCTGAAATTAAATCAAGAAAAAAATTTAAAGAGTTTAATATCAGTAAATAGCCTTCAATCAAATACCACAAATTCACAAAAAATATAAAAACAAAATATATATATCTTAAAATTGCAAATATTTTACATCTCATAATAAAAATAAATCTAAAACTGTGAGAAAAAACTTGAGAAATCTTATTTAAACAACAATATAAGTTTATTTGACATCTTAATTTCCATCACAATTAATCTAAAAAACAACTTCAATTACACAAAAAATAAACATTGAACTTTATGTTGTTTTTGTGTTAATCAATTTATGCAACATGCAAAGCTTGTTAGTCAAAGGTAGATTGCAGAAACAATTTTTTAAAAATGAAATAGGGTGTTTTTTACATAATTTTTATTAAATTGGTTATGAAATTTTTTCAAAACGTAATATTTAGCATCATTATATAAAATAATGAAATTTTAACAATAGCAACAACATATCAGCTATTAATAAACTCCAACATAAAGAGAATAACTAAAAATTTATATTTCAAGATTTTTCAACACTAAATTAAATTTAAGCAATCAAGTATTTGTACAAGTAATTTATCTATAAAATAGATTTTTCACAACCCAAAAATAGAAAAAACAAGAAGTTTTTTCCAAACCTTAATTAATTTCTGACACGATTGCTTTCAAAAGAAAAAAAGGCAAGAAGAATTTAAAATGAAATCATATTAAAACATAATATAATGCTAACTTTGTTATGGCTTTAAAGTCTCATCAACATAACTTGAAAGAGCTTTTACCAAAAAGGCAACAGCCATAGCACCAGGATCAGGCAGCTTCAGCTGTTCTTTAGCCACATAACTAGCTCGACCAGCTCTAGCTTTCATAAAAACAGTTTTTTCAGCTGCTGTAAAAACTTCAGCAGCTGCACAAGATAAAGCAATTTGGAAAGTTTCATTTTCAGTAATGCTTTTGTTTAATGAAGAACTCAGGGATAGCAAAGCATCAACCATGGTTCGATCACCTGGTTCTGCTTTTCCATACTCCATAATTGATTTCATTCCACTGTCGACACATAATTTCCATGTATTTAAAGTAGTATCAACAGCATGATGGGAAGCTGCAGTGAAGAATAAACTATACAATCCACCAGACGCACCACCCATGGACACCTCTGCACAAGTTGCTATTTGCAACAACACTTCGGATAAACTTAAATCTTTCCAGCCTTGTAATTTGGATAGCACTAGCAAAGCTCCTCGTTTTAAGGTAGATCCACAATCTCCATCACCACTAGCTGAATCTAAATCATTAAGAAAAGCTTCTCTTAAAACAATTGCATCGCATGCACTTTTTATACCATTAAAAAAGTATTCAGTTGGTTTATAAAAGTCTTTAATTGGAACAGAATTGTCAAATTTTGCATTTTTAGATAGAGTGGTAGATTTAGCTTCCACTATGTAATCATTATTTAGAACAAGCCCAGTTCTTCTTGAAACAGATGTTTTAGGCCAAGCAGGAGCATTTGTTTCAGCATCTAAATATTCAGTGATATCATCTGTTAACTTAATAATGTTTACATTAAATCCACACATATCAAGAGAAGTCATTAAATGGCCAAAGTAAAAACGTTCCACTATAACATTCAGGCCTTGTAATATTTTTATTGCTTTTCTGGATAAAATGTGCATTTCAATTGCAGAAAGCCCACCTAAATTGTTCATGGTGACAGCAATCTTGGTAGCAGGAGGCAATTTAAGACCACTTGCATTTTTAGAATTAATCATATGCTGTATCATTGTAGCAACAGTGTCATCAGCAGATAAAATTTTCATGCGCTTTACTCCAGCTTCACCATGAGCTCCTAATCCAAGTTCCATTTCAGATGAATGTAACTGAAAAGAACTGCCACTGCCAGGTATTGAGCAACCTGTTAAGCTTACTCCAATAGTACCCATATTTGCAGCAGCATGTTCTGCTATTGCAACAATTTCTTCAAGAGTTTTTTTTTCTTCAGACATTGCACCAGCTATTTTCATTACATTAACAATGCCAACCAAACCACGTCTTCCAGCTGTCTTGTCATTACTTTCTAAAGCACAATCTTCTCCAACAACTACCATTTTTATATTATGCCCAAGTGATTTGGCTCTTTCAAGAGCAATTCCAAAATTAAGTCTATCGCCTGTATAATTTGCAACAAGCAACAAAATTCCCAATGGTGACTTTACTGCTTCAATAGCAGCAATTATATCTGCAGGAGGTGGTGATGCAAAAACCGAGCCTGCAACTGCAGCAGTTAACATCCCTTGTCCAACAAATCCAGCTGCAAATGGTTCATGACCAGATCCACCCCCACTAATAATGGAAACATGCCCATCATTGCAAAACTGTTCAAAATCTTCACGAATAATCACTCGATGCCCTTTTAATAATTGCAGACCAGGGTTCTGCATTGCCACACTCTCCAACATTTCTTGAACACAATCATCAACCTTATTTATAAACAAGCGATTTGCACGAGACATCTTATTTAAATTTATAAAAACCCAAATAAATGCATTACTAAAAACAATGTATTAGAAGAAAAAAGCATAACTAAAGTTAACTTTCTATTCAAATTTAATCAATTATAAACCTAATAAAATTTCTAAAACATGTTTTGTCCTACTATTGATTTTTTTCATATGCTTAATTAGTTAGTTTTTAAAATTCGGCAAATATTCCAAAAAATGTTTGACATGTTGACTGTCACGCATCCATTTACATGTACGTGGAAAATTGATTTTGCAGATTTTTAATGAACTCACAAATGATATATCCTTTTGAAAACATTAAATACATATTGCTTCACAAACTAATTTTCCATTTGGGTGTGGATTTCTTCATAACAATTTTGACACATCTGTGGCTGGCCATCACAACCATAAAAAAAAATTTTGGCACATGGTAAACTACACTCAATTTTACCCTTGGCAGTCAACGCATTAAAAAAATTTTTCAGTTTTCAAATTTAAGTGCTACTTGTAATACTAAAAATAAGAAACTACTTTCAAAGATACAAGAACATTAAATTTTGATCTACCATGCAAAAGAGCAATCACAACATAACAAGTAAACTGTCTTAGTCAAAGAATCTTTCTTTTACTATATCAAGATGCCAACTTATCTATCACAGTCAGCAACAGGAGGTAATAAAAAGATACGCTCTTTACCCAGGTTTTTCTTTGAATAGGATTGTACTTGCTCAAACAAGATGTCAGAGGCTTTATCCAGCTTGTTAACAAATGGTCACAAAATAATCCTCAACATCAATAATATTAATTTGAAGTTCCTCAGCATTGAACATGGTTTCAAAGGTCATGGTCTTGGCTTTAATCTTGAACCTGAAGTTTTGGAAGTATTTGACTCATAAACTTGCTACTGCTACATTACTTATAAAAGCTTCTTTCTAAATTCTAATTGTGAACAATGTGCACCAGCCTGAATTTCAATTTAGTTTAAGTTTGCACCAGGACATAAGTTATAAGCTGTTGGCCTGATTAAAGTAGTAAAGTAACTAAGCTTTTAACAACACAAGCAAGGTCTACTGATTAGCTCACTAATTTGCTTTAATTTTAATAATGTAAAAAATTTAAAATCAGCTTTGATCAAAATGATCATTAAAATATTTGGCATAGTACTGTAGTATCAGCATAAAGGCCCGTTTCTACTACGAGCGTAGAAAAAAGCATTCTTTGTTTGTTTTATTGCTTTTTTTTGCGCTCGCTTCAATTTTAACCGCTCGCTTCAATCGAAGATCAATAAAAGAGACAAAGAATGCTCTTTTCCATGCTCGTAGTGGAAACGGGCCTTAAAAGAATGCTTTCCACTGGAGTTGCAGGTGCCAATGAGATTTCTACCCATGTCAGAATTTCTAACAGCTTTTTAACCCTCTTACAAAGCCCTTTAAAAGCTTTTGAAGACTGCAAAGTTAAGGGAAGACCACTTTTTAATCTTTACTTAGCTTTCAAAACATTTGACTTGCATCCTACAGGTCAAGCTGTTATTTTATTAAAAACAAAGTGTTACACTTAAGTAACTAACCATATTAATAATTATGAATCAATTTTCCCAAAATCTAAAAGCTCACTTATGTTACTTTAATCTGATATGCACAACTTAGGTTTTTTAATGCTATCAATTGCGACATGAAATAAGCCTATAGAACATATGTGCCTGAAGACCAACAACAATATCTATCTAAAACAATTATTAAGGGTTTACAATAAGGTTTTAGGCTAGACCTGGAAATTTTAACTTAAAAAAAGTCAATTATTTTCCAAACTTGAAAAAATTTACAGCTTAAGCATTTGTGTAACCTTGCAACAAGAAAAACTTTTCAATTTTTTCATGTATGTTATATGCAAATAAATGTTCAAAATACAAAATTTTTCAAAGTGCGCAATTTTCATCATCATATATCAAACATGAACTAGAAAAATTAGTCATAAAACTTTTGAAGTTATTTTGATCAAGAACACTAACTCAATTTTCACTGAGCTTGATCTAGGATTTAAAAAATTAATTGAAAATTGGAGTCAACAGTATACCAGTAATTCAATGGTTTAGTAATGCTGTGAATACAAAATTGTGTCTGCACCTTGCAATAATTTTTTATTTATGATACTGCATTGCAAAATTGTTACAAAAAGTTCACATTGCACTGCGCTGCACTGCACTGTATTGTAACATCATAAATTAAAAAAAAAATTTTTACACTTCTTTTCTTCCTTTTTAAAAATTGTTTGATGTTCAAGCAATACAGTATTTATTTGCGGCTTCTATTATTTTTGTAACCATTTTGTGAAGTTTTTAATTTAAAGGTGGCTTTTATAATTTTTTTCCATAATACGAGCTGTAAAAATCAAAATTGGGACTGGTTTAAATTGATTTCCTGCTGTGTGTTGAGTTCTTTAATAATGTCAAAAATTACATCATAAAGTTGCAAGGTGTAAAAGTTTCATTAAACATAGTGTCATTTGAAAAGTAACAAGTGAACAAGTTGTAGCGCTGCTAAAAAACAAGTACCTCTAAATTACCAGTGTAGACAGTGTAGGCAGTGTTGGCAGTGTTGGCAGTGTTGGCAAAGTAGATAGTGTGTAGGCAAAGTAGATAGTGTGTAGGTAAAGTAGATAGTGTAGGCAGTGTGGGCAGTGTGGGCAGTGTGGGCAATGTACAGGCAGTGTAAGGGCAGTGTAGGCAGTGTAGGCAGTGTGGGCAATGTGGGGAGTGTAGACAGTGTATAGGCAGAGTAGGCAGTGTATAGGCAGTGTGTAGGCAGTGTGTAGGCAGTGTGTAGGCAGTATAGGCAGTGTATAGGTGGTGTGTAAGCAGTGTATAGGCAGTGTATAGGCAGTGTGGGAAGTGTGGAAAGTGTACAGGCAGTGTAGGTAGTGTGGACAGTGTATAAGCAGTGTATAAGCAGTGTTATAAGTGTAGGTAGTGTGGGAAGTGTACAGGCAGTGTAGGTAGTGTAGACAGTGTACAGGCAGTGTGTAGGCAGTATAGGCAGTGTATAGGAAGTGCATAGGCAGTGTATAGGCAATGTATAGGCAGTGTATAAGCAGTGTATAGGCAGTGTATAGGCAGTGCATAGGCAGTGCATAGGCAGTAGGCAGCACACAGGCAGTGTATAGGCAGTGTGTAGGCAGTGTGTAGGCAGTGTGAGCAGTGTATAGGCAGTGTGAATAGTGTATAGGCAGTGTAGGCAGTGTATAGGCAGTGTATAGGCAGTGTATAGGCAGTGTATAGGCAGTGCATAGGCAGTGTATAGGCAGTAGGCAGCATACAGGCAGTGTATAGGCAGTGTGTAGGCAGTGTATAGGCAGTGTGAGCAGTGTATAGGCAGTGTGAACAGTGTATAGACATTGTAGGCAGTGTAGGCAGTGTGGAAAGTGTATAGGCAGTGTACATAGTGTGGGAAGTGCACAGGCATTGTGTAGGTAAAGTAGGAAGTGTAGGCAGTGTGGGCAGTGTATAGGCAGTGTATAGGCAGTGTAGGCAGTGTTGGCAACTGGATTATGGGGCAGGATTGGTGGTGGTGGTGGTGGTGGGTTTACCCGACCCATTCCTGGGGATGGGGGCAGAAATCAACTCTGCAGAGTCCCAGAATCAGGCAACTCTCCATGGACAGGACCAGAGGTCCAGAATAGAGAGAGAATGGCCGAAGATGGCCTGGTGCATAGGGTCAAGTACATGGCAGTCCAGCATGAGATGGGAAAGGTCCTGTGATTCAGAACCACAGTTGCTGCATGAAGGAGTCTCAACTCAACCAACTCTGTGTAGATATGTGCCAAGGAGAGTGCTGTGCCTGTTGCAGCATAACCGAGAGAGAGAGCACAGAGAGCAGAGTGAGGGAGAGTAAGCTCCTTGGAAGACACTGGGGGGATTTGATGTTGAAAGAGACCAGATTAGATACTACATCTCTAACTGGTGTAAAGGGATAGTCTATATGAGGAAACAAGTGGTGAGAGAAGTGATATCTTGGAGAGGTTAATAGAGGCTCCAAGTTTTGCAAGAGAATCAGCTAAGTCATTGCCTGGGAGAGAAGACCAGGTATCCATTGAAAATGGACTACCTTAGAACATTCAGATAGAGTACTAAGTAGAGATTGTGTATTGGAAAGGGATTTGGTGGTTAAGTAGGTTAATCAACTGTATATTTAGTCAACCTTACATTCAGTCAATTTAATAGCAATATTATAAATGTGCAATTGCAAAATTAATGCAAAAACCTGCCTGCACTGCCTCACTGCTCACACTACAATGTCTATGATGCCAAGCAAAGTTGTGAAAGAATTTTTCAACTCCAACTCTGACCCCACCTTTTCAAAATTTTTTGGCTCCTACTCGCATTGCAACTTTTTAAACCTTTACAACTATAATTCCAACTCCGACTCCAGCTGCTTAAAAACTTCCAACTCTGATTCCATCAAATCTAAAAAACAACTATGGTTCCGACTCCTCCCTAAAATGTGACTCCAACTCTGAATCCCACCCCATAATCCTGTTGCCAACACTGCCTACACTGCCTACATACTGCTCACACTGCCTACACACTGCTATACACTGCCTACACTGCCTATACCAGGGATGGCAAACCTTTGTTATATGGCAGGTCAAAAATTGACAGTTTTTTGAAACTTACGTTAATTGGGTCATTGGCTAAAAAAGTTGAAGACTAAAAAAAGTCTTCAACTTTCCCACTTTTTGCCCCAAAATCATGGTGATCTCCAAAAAAAAAAAGAAAAAAGGTCCTTGCCTGAAATCAGTCTCAGATTTCCCACTTGTCCCAAAATCATAGTGATCTCTAAAATTTGAAAATAAACACAAAAAAGGGGTCTTCACATCCAATCTGTCTTCGAATTCTGCCAAAATTAACGGCACAGAGGGCTTGAAATAATATTCTGGCAAAAATGCCAGAAATTTCAAAACATCAGGTGGGTCATTGAATTTTAACTAGTGGGTCACAACATCACCCGTGGGTCAGTGGTTCGCCATCCCTGGCCTATACACTGCCCATACACTGCCTACACTGCCTATACACTGCCTACACTGCCTATACACTGCCTACACACTGCCTACACTCTGCCTGCACTGTATACATTGCCTATACACTGCCTACACTGCGTACACTACCTACACTGTGTACACTACCTACATTGCATACACTACCTACACTGCGTACACTACCTACACTGTTACACTGGTAATTTAGAATAACTGCTAAAAAATACCGTTCCGTCAAAAGTCTAAATAACATTAAAACAATGTCCATATAATAAGGAATTTAAAATTGAAGTCATTAAATTTGCAAAAAAGCATACCATATGAGAAATAAGAAAAGTTTAAAACTTAAATGAGAATACCATATTACAGATGTAAAGTGAAGAATTCCGATTGTACCTGTATTTTGTGTAGCTTTTAAACAAGGGCAGCTTCTATTTTTATTTTTTATCATTTTGTGTGATTTTTATCCAAGAGCAGTTTTTCATCAAGGGCAGTTAATATTTAAAAAAATACTATATTCATTGTTGTAGTCATTAAAAAAAAGGCCCATTATATTTTAGATTCAAAAATTCAAAACCTACTTGCACCATTTTGTAATATCCATGGAAAAAACGTTTTAAGCACTTTACTTTGCTTGGCATTCTAGCAAGCAGCCTTAAATTTCATTAATATCTTTAAACAAAAATTAAAAGCAAATAAAAATTTTAACTGTACATCAATATCTTGATATCTTCAAAAGCAGATTAAGATTAATGGAAAGAGAGTTGCTCTTAGTATAATGCCTCCCAATGTTTTCTTACAAGTTAAAAAGATAAATCAAGATAAAAATATTATACCTTTTTTTACACAGAAATTTTGATCATTACCAACTTTTTTAATAAAAGTCTTAAAAGACTAACCATTAGAGCATGTTGGCATACATTATTTAGTTTTTTTAATCATAAAATCTTACCAAAACTCTTAACATACATTTATGGGGAAAGTGATAGTTGTTGTCATGCTAAGTTAATTGGCACAGCTATAACAGTACATTAAATCCTTACAATTAACCTGTATCAAACTATATCCAATAAGTACATTTAAGGTTTAGTCAACTACCATTAAAAATTATAACTCTGAAAGAAATCACGAAAAATTAGATATATGAAAATTAAACCAATAATTTTTCCTATGAACAGTACCTTACCATATTGGAAAAGTTTGCGTGTCTCGGTGACCTGTAAAGCTGTGTTGGCCAGAGATTTCATCTCTCCTGTTAGGAATAGCCATGCCAAAGAGGTTTGCAGATAGTGACCAAAATGTAGTTCACAAGATGGCAAATTCAAATCTGGGCAGATTGTGCTCAAAAGTTGTGACAAGCAAACAGCCTAGGAGAAGGAAATCTCTTATATTAAAAATTCCCTCGCAGTAGGGTTACACTGCAAATTCATGATATGTTAACTAGAACGTTTTTCCATGCTGCTTCGGAGGTCGCGCAGATTAAACAGGTCGGCATTCAGGTATTTGGCAGAGGCACCTGTTTGAAAAGTACTTTCCTAAATGAGTCACCCTCGTCAAGGTTAGGACACTGGTGGTTGATTTTCAACCACTACAAATTGGCTTATTTCTGCTTCTTGTCTAATCGGGTCTAATTTTAATTCGGCGAAGCTCCTGCTTTATCCAGTGAGAAAAGACTTGTCTCTAGCTTCTCGGAAAAGTCCATCTTACAACTTACTCACAAACTGGATGATCAGATTCATAGCCGTACCAGCCCAAAAAATTTTGGGGGGGCAATGAAGTTTTGCCTAAATTTTATGACGTTTGCCCAAATCATGATTTTATAGTACATTTCGGATATGACAAAAAATTGTCTGAGATTCTCAGACGAAAAACCAATTCTGTCCGAAAATCATGGTGATCTCTAAAAAAAAAAAAAGGTCTTCACTTAAATTCAGTCTCCTAATTTTCAATTTTCGTCGCAAAATCAAGGTGTTCTCTAAAAAAAAAAAAAAAAAAGTTCCTCATCATCACCTCTCTAAATTTCCTGACTTTGCCCAAATTTTTCATATTGCTGCCCGAAAAACTATGGTTTTGCCCAAATATTTTCTTCTCACTGCCCGAAAAATCTTAATTTTGCTCAAATCTTCGAAACTTGGGGGGGCAATTGCCCCCCTTCCCCCCCGGCAGGTACGGCTATGATCAGATTGCTGCTTCTCAGGGGCGACATAGCCCCAAATCCGAAATAATTGCGGGCTGCGGACACAAAATTTTGTATCCGTGACATCACTAATGGAGATATACGGTATTTAAAAATCTAATATTTCCTACAAGCCTTTTCTCTACTGCACATTCAGATTTTATTCTTTTCTATATCAGCATTTCAGCTATTCACTTTTCTCTTTATTGATTTCAATTTTTCTCGTATTTCTTTTTTTGGCTGCTTTACGCACCGTTTATTCAATCACTATAAAAAAGTCTACTTAAGGTAGTAATTAATTTTGCACCTGGCATTTGTTTTCAGTCATTGGATCGATAAAGGGAAAGCAACTAAGTCCACTATCCAAGCAATAGCATTATGCAAACTAAAATTTGCTCAAAATTTAAATGTAAACTTTTTATGAGTTGCACGTGGCGCGGCGCGGTACGTGGCAAAATTCTCTAAAAAAATGTTACTGCGCTGCACTACGCGGTTTGCATCCCTACAATGGTTCTCAAACTTTATACCAGAGCGTCGAACCGAAACCGAACTGAATATAGAGATCAAAAATGTGTATTTTTTTTTTAACTCAGAAAGAATTAGCTAAATGTGAGAGTATGCTTCAAATTGTCTTTTTTTTTTAATTTTAGTAGAGCACTGTTTTGTTTGTTTTAAATATTAGTTCTTGCCTAACATTAGTTTTAAAAATTAGCGCCTCACCAACCACAAGCTTCACGGCACGTCACTGTACAAGTCTTTTTATTTGTTATATACCGTACGCAGTTAAGTTTCTAGTCTAAAACGGATCTGTCGTGATTCGTGTATGCTTAATGCGTGGTTGCAGCGTGCTTGCCTTATGTTCGAGTCTATGTTTTTATTTTATCGTGTCCGCTTCCCATAATGCTATCGTGTGAAATTTTGTAACAGTGTTCCTGTGTCCCATGGTAAATGATTAGGATTTCGGTGATGCTTGCTATATATATACGGACGTGGCTGTATACCATTTGGGGAGACAGACAACAAACTATAAGGAACGTTACGCTGCTGTTCTGAGACGGAGATGTGTAATTAATTAATAAATTCTGTTAAAATAAGTTTTGCATGTGATATTGTGTTAGGGTTAGTTCAAAACCAAACTCCTAATCCTAACAGATCTAATAATTGCATACACAACCAGCGTAAGAAACTGATTCTGTTGCGCCTGCATAAAGTCGTTCAGAGCGAAGTCTCCCTAATCCCGTTCTCTTGCCTCATTATATTACTCTCAACATATCGATATAGCTTGAGTCGTATATTTTTTTTCAAGGCTTTGCCATTCCCCAAATGTATAAGTAATAACAAAATTGTTTTGAGATTCCTTTGTGCTATAAAGTAAAAAACTTTTTTGGTTTTTGTTTAATGTAAAGCACCCTTTACAAACATATAGTAAGAATGGTCAAGTCAATCAACAAGCAAGTGTCGACAGACCTGTTTCGTCCTTATTAGGACTCGTCAGGACACTACAGCTTGTTGTTGACCCCAGCTGAAAAAGTCGAAAACTTAAACAGCTGGCACAACTTTCCGTTTGTGGTTTTTACACCTCAAACATCCAGTTGTGGACCTGAACGCTGGGTAGGTAGTACAAAGAAAACAATGTTCCACCAGCGCAACTGCAAAAAACACCGCTAAGCCGCAAGGGCACCCTTGTCTGAATTGCAAGCTGCTGGAACTTCTTTCAAATAAGCACATGATTAGAATGATTATGGAGCTTCTCCGGAACAAAAGTTTACTCCTACTATTGGACAGCAAGCGAAGCAAGCGCTGCTATCAAATAAATAGCGTTCCTCGTGGATCGGTATGGGCTCCTCTTCTTATTAATATCTATACGCTACGTGTGATTTGCTTTAGACAATCTTTAGAAATTTTGCTTTTGCAGCCTATCTAGCATTGTTGTACTCTTTTTTAGACTGAAAGGACTTGAAAGTCAAAACATAATTACAGTTTCTGCGTATCTCCAGACCTAGAATTTGAAACTCAGTCTTTTAACAACAGTGAGAGAGCAGCCTTTCATTTAAATAATCGAGATGCCAAACGTGAGCTAAAGACTTATAACAGCAATAAACGCTTACCATTCTGTTTAGTCCCGAATGATTTTGGGGTAAAGCTAAACAGATCGTTGACTCACTATTACCTTTTAGTGGCATTGTGTAAAAAATCGTGTTTTCTCGCATCACACTGCTGAGGCAACCAGCAAAGATGGGATGCTGGGCCAAAATATCTTAAACAGCTGCCCCATCTCTGGCCTACTCAACAGCTGAATACTGAGCGCCAAACTGGGGTCCCCGAGTGGACGAATTACGGATGGAACATGTATTACTGTGGGAATACATCCAGGCTCCGTACTTCTATACACATAACAGTACCAAGCCTGTTGGAATGAGCTTGCTTCGAACAACTTGGGTTAAGGTCAATCACCTGCAAACTGGTGTTAGGCAATTTTATTTGCCCCTGCTCGATGACGCTTTACCGAATTGCGAGTGCAGCGCCACGTATGAACTGCAGACCACGTCTAAACAGTGTACCCCACAGCCTGCATTGGGCACGACTTGGAGAACATGGTTTGGTGGTTCTTGATGACGAAACACTGTGTTGACTCAACACCATCGCTGCCAGCACCTGCGCAACAGCCTGGGATAGTACAAGGATAAACATTTGGCCCCAGCTCTGTTGGTGTTGACCCAGAGTTTATGGTTTTTCATACTACGACAACAACATTTTTTTCGGTCTTCATTTCAGCCAAACAATTTTTATAAACTGCAAGGTGCAATTATCAGTGATGGCTTTACAAAAAGGGAGCTCGGTGCAAGAAAAGCAGGGGGTATTTTTTAGTGTATTAAAACAAAGTGATTTCTTTAAAAAAAGATCTTTATTTTGTTCCAAAACCATTTAGTGTTCTAAAACAGTGTGTTCTCTAAAAAAAGATCATCGGTTTAGGGTAGCCACTTTTTAGTGTATCAAAACAAAGCGACTTCTAAAAAAAGTCTTCATTTTAGGGATGCTACCGTCCTGGTGCTACAATGAAGAATAGAGCAATATATTTCGTAGGGGAGGCACTTGCTCATGTCTTTTAGGGAGGGAGGCAATGCGGCCGCTCCGTTTGCACTTCATTAAAGCTATCACTGGTAATCATAGAGAATTTCATTGCCAGTTTATGTTATCAGTTGATAATTTAGAATCTGCAACAAACAATTTATTCAAATTCTTTCCTGAAAGGTTATTTATTTCTACAGTACAGATTACAAATTCCTTCCGAGGCAGTCAAGCGGGTCACTTTGAGAAACACTGATCCAGATATAGTTGATTTTAGTTGCGATACAGAGTGCTCAATAAGTCAGTCAAAACTGAATATTTCTGAATCGGATTATCATGCAACTGAATTACAGGGTGTTTATAAATTACACTGGTCAACACACAAATTTTTGCCACAGATATTATATTGATTTTAGGGTATATCAGGTGCGTAGATTTCGAAAATGACATTCATTTTTGCTAGTTGGCTCTAGTTTTTGAGATAATTGCATTTTTTTGTAAAAATATTACTTAGACTGTGTTACTCATTTAATTGTTGTTCATTTAATGCTATTTAATCAATACTGTACGCTTCGATCTTCTTTTGTAAACGCAGTAAAACAAAAATGCAAAGCATCCATGCAAACTACAATGCTAAAAAAGGATGCAACAGCAATATTTACCGTTAGTTTGCAAGAAACGTATTGGAACTAAAACCCAGTATTACAGCGTATAAATGTATGTTGCCGTTATTTATTTAAACAAACGAAGCTTGAAAATACTGAGCTTTAACAACTACCATTCTGTCAAATCTACGAAACCAATCGTCTCTTGTAAGACTTTCTAGCGTGAGGAGCAAATGGCTTATGTCGTTGAAGATTCCAACAATAGTCCGCCATCATGTGGGTGTCCCATCGTCCTTGATACCTTTCTTCCATTACTTTAATGTCCTGATGGAATCTTTCTCCTTGCTCTTCACTTAATTCCCCAAGATTTTCTGGAAATCTATCTAAATGACTAAAGAGGTAATGAATCTTGATGCTCATCTTTGCTCCCAAACTTTGAAATTTTGAAAGCATATCTTCAACTATCTGAATGTAATTGTTTGCTTTATTGTTTCCCAAAAAGTTTTTTACAACCACAGTAAAAGAAATCCAAGCAGCAAATTCCTTCTCAGTCATAGATGCAGTGAAGTTTGGATCGTTCATCAGCTTTCGAATTTGAGGACCATCAAATATTCCTACTTTTAGTTTTTCATTGCTCATCCCTGGAAATACTCTGCAAATGTAATTAAAACAATTTCCGTGTACTGGCAAAGCTTTCACAAACTGCTTCATTATACCCGATTTGATGTGTAGAGGTGGCAAAATGATTTTTTCTCTTGGGACAAGGGGCTCATTGATGACATTACATTCATTAACTGTTAGTGTAATTCTTTCAGGCCATTCCTTCTTCACCCAGTGGTCACTGCGAGCACCGAGTATTTCCAGGGATGAGCAATGAAAAACTAAAAGCAGGAATATTTGATGCTTAAATTTAAACCCTCTCAAACAGGAAATGTCTGTTAAAAATTTTTGAAAATGAATAAAATGTCCGACATATATTTAAAATACTTTGATTTTACCATTGCTCACAAAGTACGCTTATGAGTAAGCAAAGGTTTGCCAACCTAGCTTTTAATTCTAATTAAATTCTCTGTGTTTACTTCATTCTTGATTACTGTATTCAATTCAAGAACCAAACATTTTAATAGAACATTCGTGCATATTTCTTTGAAGCCTACACCTATATATGAGTAAACTAAAAATGAAACCTAATTTACCAGTTTTTATGTTATATAGTCAAAGCACCAAGCTACAATATTAACAAAACTGATTTCGTATCACGTGACTAAACCTTACAATGTGATTGGATAAAATGGACTTAGAAACTTTTAAAAGAAAAATTCAGCATTTCCAGCAAAACCTTGCATTCAAAAAAAAGACTTAGTAACATTTTTTAGAAATAATATTTTGCATGGTGATTAAGGACATTGAAAGCAACGCACTACAATGGCTGACTCAATTCGGGTAAAAATGTGACTTAGTTACTTTTCGTTCTAAACCCTTCAATTAAAACTGAAAACATGAAAACCTAAATATAGTAAAAGTTACTGCATTTCAACTTTTCATTAGAATTTTTTTAGACTCCAAGATTGCTAATGGTCAGTTATTGACTTTTCTGCTTTGTTAACCTTTCTAAAAATGAGACAACTGGTCCTTTATTGCAAAACAAAATCTCCTTGTCAGCACAATTGCCTCTTACGTGTAGTTTATATGGCCGTTATCTGAGCTTTTATAGCCAGTTATTGTGTCTGCATTATCTCAAAAACTAGAGCCAATTCAGCAAAAGTAAAGTCATTTTTGGAATCAGCGCACCTGATATACTATAAAATCGTTGAAAGATCTATCGCAAAAAGAAAAAAATATTTTTTTATTGAGCTGTGTTATCGTTATAATTTCAAAAATTCACCATAGTCTTATTTTTTAAGATGTTTTCAATTGGTTTGTGTAATAGTACAGGGAAATGCTTCAAGTTTACGTTAGATGCTTTAGTGCAGCTCTACGTGTGCATCATTAGTCGCACGTACGATATCCAACCGATATTCAATTTCTTGCCATGTCTTAGTTCTTGCTAACATATCTACAGTAAATGTATCAATTGCTTCAATTATTCGATGTTGCAAATCATTAATATCTCGATTTCTTTTATACTTCCGTCTAAAGCTTTGCTGTGCGTCGATGTTTGACTTTGTCTCTATAAACCAGGAAACACACTGGGCTTTTTCCTGCGGAGTGCTTATTTTCATGTACTCTACTTTCGCTACTAAATTCAAAAATATTCTCCTTAATCACTAAATAAATTTCAAACCTAATTATTTCCACAAGTACCTGTTAAGAAAGAAAAAACTTGAAACATTTTTCTTCACTATAAAACAAATTAAATGAAAATATCTCAAAAACTAAAATTTTGAAAAACTTTGAAAATAGCAACGATAATTTATGGACACCCTTATAATTTATACCCAATATTCTTTTTCACCCAAGTGCGATTACCATCTTATTTATATAGAATTCAATATGCAGCAATACAAGGTGAATATCTTCATACTTTTGTAGCAATGGTTTGTGATTGTAGCCATTATTAAAATTGAATTTGATTTGAGCTGAATTAATCAATTATATCAGTGAGCCTTTTTCTATATCAATATTATATCACAGAATCAATCTAGCACTTTTATTTAAATAAAATAAAAAAAGAAGCTAAACTCGTGAAAACTTTTATTGATACAATAGGTCTCTCTGTTAATCCAGATCAATTTGACAGACAAAATAATCCGAATTGGGCGAGGTCCGGATAACAATTTTCAATTTTTTACCCATGGAATCGTAATCTACATATTTTCAACTGATCAAAAATCCAAAATTTTTTTCTCTGCTCATAAAAATTCTATCGCCCAACTCTTGGAGCGATCAAGGAGCACTCTATGTTAGTTGTCATGGCAAAGCTTTTGTTTTAGCGACTTTTTAAGACGATAAACAAACCAATCTGTTTCTTATATTGCGTTTTCAAATTTACTAAAAAATAAATATGAATGATTTGCAAAGATAACGAAAAATAAATATGATTGAGCTGCAAAGAACTGAGTAAAAATTTTTTGAACGGCAGAGTTTCGTTTTCATCAAATGACCTCAATGTAACTTAATTTTTAATATGCTTCTTATTTTTTCTTCCTTTCTTTCTTTCTTTTTTTTCTATAAATAAATTTATATTGAGGTGAAGCAACCTTGCTTCTTGTAATACAACGTCTATAAATAATTCATTGCTATCTTAGCAAGTTACAACGTACATTCATAGGTGGGCACGAAAGTACCGCGGTACTTTTACTCGGTACTTTTGAATTATCCAATTTAATAGTAATAAAAAACTATTTTTAAAATTTTTATTTTTATTTTTGAATTACACTATTTTTGAATGTCAATCGAAATTCAATGTATGACAGAGTTATAACTATTAAATTGGATTATTCAAAAGTACCGAGTAAAAGTAACGCAGTAACGCGGTACTTTTATTCGGTACTTTTGAATAATCCAATTCAATAGTAATAAAAAAACTATTTTTTTATTTTTTATTTTTATTTTTATTTTTGAATTACACTATTTTTGAATGTCAATTGAAATTCAATGTAGGCTATGACAGAGAAGTTAATAGTTATAACTATTAAATTGGATTACTCAAAAGTACCGAGTAAAAGTACCGCGCCCACCTATGCGTACATTCGTTTTTTAAATTGCTTCTTCCTTTTTTTTAATCTGCAGTCTGGATGATGTTTATTATTAAATAATTATAGTCAGTAATGGCTTTAATAGGGTGCGAGCGGTGCGGTCGCACCAAGCCCCCCTAAAATAGAGCAAAAAGTGGCCCCCTACACAAGAAATTTCTCTATTTTTACAAGGAAGTATTAGGACGTTGATGTCAGGTTAAAAAAGGGAAAAAAGTTTCTCCATATTTTGTAAGAGAATATGCACTCTATACTATTACAAGTTAACGTGAAACTCGAAAAGTCATCATATACTACTGGATTCAGTTTTGAGATTTGAAGTAAATTTCAAGGGAAGACTTTTTTTTGGAGAACACCATGATTTTTGGGGAAAAAATTAAAAACGAGGACCTTTTTTATGACTAACCTTTTATATGCCAAATCTTGCTTCAGCTGCCATTTTTGGGACACAAAATAGTGGCCCCCCCTTACTTTTCCTGCACCGGGCCATCCTTTTTGTAAGGCCATCACTGATTATAGTTACATTTTTATTATGTGGCGGAGCAGAAAAAAAGAAAACTGAACTGAACTGAACTGAACAGAACAGAGAAAAAAATTTGGATTTTTAATAGATTGAAAATATGTAGATTACAATTCCATGCATAGCCGTACCTGCCGGGGGTGCAGGGGGGGCAATTGCCCCCCCAAGTTTCGAAGATTTGGGCAAAATTAAGATTTTTCGGGCAGTGAGAAGATAATATTTGGGCAAAACCATAGTTTTTCGGGCAGCGATATGAAAAATTTGGGCAAAGTCAGGAAATTTAGAGAGGTGATGATGAGGAACTGCCAGAAATAATAACCCAAATTTAGGTGAAGACCTTTTTTTTTTTTTTTAGAGAACACCTTGATTTTGGGACGAAAATCGAAAATTAGGAGACTGAATTTAAGTGAAGACCTTTTTTTTTTTTTTTTAGAGATCACCATGATTTTAGGACAAAATTGGTTTTTGTCTGAGAAACTCAGACAATTTTTTTGTCATATCCGAAATGTACTCTAAAATCATGATTTGGGCAAACGTCACAAAATTCGGGCAAAACTTCATTGCCCCCCCAAAATTTTTTGGGCTGGTACGGGTATGATTCCATGGATACAAAATTGAAAATTGCGTCCGGATAATCCAAAGCTTTTTATTAAGAATTGCAGTAGCCTAGGATTGCCATATCTGAATAGGCAAAATTCCGGACAGATATAGGCGTACCAGCAAAAAAAATGTTGAAGGGGTCGGACAAAATAAAATTGCAGGATGAAGATCAAAAAAAAAAGGTCTTCACTTGGCCTTCACATAACTCCGATCTTTCAACTTTCCTCCCAAAATTAAATAAATTTACTGAATACCAAAATTCCGGACATGACCGGAATTTTCCTGACGGTATGGCAACTTTACAGTAGCCTATGGAAATCATTTGTAGCCTACTTTCAGTTTTATCCGAGTTAAACAAAATTTCGCATTAACCAAATCCGGATTTACCGAATTACTGTGTTTACAGTTAGGCAAAAAAACTCATGCATCTGCAAGGCGCTCTAAAAAGTGTAATCGGTATACTCTAATTTGGAATGTAAGTTTTCGGCCCATGACCGCGGGCCACATTTAATAAGTGTGTTTTCCACTTGCAACCCCTCCCCCTTGGCAAATTTCTACGTACGTTGCTGCGTATGAGGACTCGAAAATCGATAGAAATCAAAACGCATATTTTTTAATGTTTACATACATAGTCTATTGGATATAGCATTCCATGTTTCAAACACTGTCCGGTCTGGGGAGGTTTTCAATATTATTTCATTAGTTATTCAGAGCAAGGCTTTCTGTCGGGCAAAATCTTCAAGGTCAGCGTTTAAATTTGGACCCCATATGTACTTGTTGCCCATGTGGATCAATTCTATCCTAAGATCAGGTTGACTCACAACTGCATATGCATTCGTCTACGATCTTCTTTTCATATTTCAACTTACAAAACCGTTTTTACAAAACTCCGAACTGATTCAATTTGCAAATTTGAATACTCATTTAAATTTATTAATTGAATGCTATTTATTTTCCCAAAACCACAAGAAGCGCGTGATCAAAAGCCATATGCGGTTTAGGAGCCGTGGGTTGCCGACTTCTGAACGAAAATAACCTATACGCTTTGGATTTTATAACGTTTAGAAAAATTTGCTCATGATAATGACTTTCAGATTATTTCACCAAACGCGTAAAACATTGTCAAATACAGTAGAACTAATAAGTGATTCATATAAAGGGCTTTAATCAATAAACTCAATCAATCAATCAATCAATCAATCAAGGTTTTATTTTTTTGTCCGTTACATAGCGGATAATCATATCAAAATGCACACATGTGGTCGAAAAAAAGTAATCAGCGACAAAACGATATACTACATTGAACATTTGTAAAATCAAGCCCTGTATCTAAGCCTTTATCTCTTCTAATTGATGATAACATTATAAATAAATATTTGGATAGGTTCACATAAATAAAACTTTTTAGTAATCGAAAACAAATATTATGAAAAAAGAAACAGAATTCAAAAGAATAAGACAGCCGCAAAATTGGTTTGTATTTTTATCTTGTATTTTTAGAGTTCGGTATCAGTCCTCGTTAGTATAGTGGTGAGTATCCCCGCCTGTCACGCGGGAGACCGGGGTTCGATTCCCCGACGGGGAGATATTTTTTAAAGCCTACACTTATTATTTAATTAAACTACAATAGCTTTTTTTAAATTCGTATCAGTGATCCGCCAATAATGTATTATGGTACATTTGGTGATATATGAAGTTTAAAAGGTTGGCAACTACTAGTTTAAATTTTTTCTTTTGTCTAGCTAGATGAAAAATTGAACATGTTAGTGAAAGGTGAAAAAACTCTTTGCTTTCTAGTATTTTAACGCGATATCAATTAATTCTAATTTCTTTTCAACATATAACAACAAGCTTATGGTAGCGTTTCAGGTGAATAGAATGGTGTACACCAGTGACGATCAGTGGTTAAATTTTTCCTTGCGTTCGCAGATCTCAAAAGTGGTTACATCTGGGTTGGGCAAACTTTTTAGCTCGAGAACCACATTCAGAAGTTGATTTTGTTCGAGCCGCACAAGCATTTATAACGTGAATTTGAGCCTAAAACTTACTCGAAGACGAAAAAGAAAGGTTTTTACTTTGATGTGTAACACCAATGTTGGAGAAGATTAAAAAAATATCCGCATTCCTAAATATAACATTGAGTACTTGGCGGGCGTAGTTTTCCTACCACAGGATTACATCATTATATTGAATCAGTTATTTAGCCTCTTAATTTGCAGGACAGCGTTGGAAGCGTGAAACTGTCAAGCGCTTTCGCAGGTCGAGGTACTATTGCTGTTCAGTTAAAGTTTTTTATTTGATTTTTTAGTTTTGATTTAAATTATGACCGAAGTTTAAGCTGCCGGCTTGGACCGCCTAACACAGGGTGGTCCAAGTTATTCACTCTTGCGGGCCACTTTTCAAAATTGTTCGAGCTTGTGACCCCGAGCCGACTGGAAATTGTTCCAAATCATGGTGTTCTCTAAAAAAAAAAGATCTTCATTTGGAATCGGTCTCCGATTTTCCTATTTTCGTCCCAAAATCATGGTCTTCTCTAAAAAAAAAAGTCTTGACTTGTAATCGGTCTCGGATGTTTGAAAATTTCCGGACGGTATGGCAACCCTAAACTCTGTCCCGTAAGCTCGCCATGCCTTGTTATAGAAGGTTGCCGCTGCTCATGATCGCCTAACAGAAGAAAGTTACGTAAAATGTCTTTCCGTAGGACACATCACAACAACCTGATTAAGAGTTGAACTTATACCATGTTGATCACGGTTGCCATTTTAGCAGCGCTTCCACCTACTTAATAACGCTGCAATTTACTTGAAAGCGGTGACGTTTCGCAATCGAGCTTTACAATTGGATGACATGTAGGCGTTTTACGACTTAGCTATAAAGTGGGTAATCACTCTTTATACGTCGATACCTTGTCTAAGTGTCTAAAACAGTATGTTTACCATCGGCAGATAGCAAATCTATGTTGAACTTGTTAACAAAAGTTTAATTCAAAACAAAAAACATATAATTTTCATCAAAATTGAAAAAATTAGATATAGAGTCAGTTTAATTATTAATTATTAATGTTTTTTTTATGCGGAATTTGATTAAATAATCACTGATTACCGTTTTTTGGGACCATAAGGCGCACCGTATCAATAAACGGCTTCTAACGCCTTTATTTTCATACGTAAGACACACCGGGTTATAAGGTGCACCAAATGAAACAGAAACTCACTTTTGTATTTTACTTGTATTTTATTCATAAAGGCGATCAAACGAAGAAACAAACGAACGAACAAACGAGTTTATTGCGTAACATGACGGTCTGTTTACAAAACAATTGCTGTGGTTTTAATAAATGCACGAACGGCAATTTTGGAAACCAGACACGTGTAGGTCTCACAGTTAAACTGTACCTAAATAATTATTACCGGTATATAAATAAATGACACTGTTTGCAACTTAAAATTGGTTCAGAGCTTTGTTATAAAATACAAAATGATCCATACATAAGACCAGCGGAGAATGAGTCGCATGTTCGATTTTGGAGAAAATTTAAGGATTTTAAGTGCGCCTTATGGTCCGAAAAATACGGTACCTTCCTTTTTTCGCCTTTCTTCTTCACTTTCTTCGCCAATCTTCACTGATAATCACAGAAGCGAGAGGTCCTCAAATTGTGAAGTGCATTAAACTCTTTAATTTAATTTTGAAATGTAGAGCTAAATTCAATTTAATTCGTTTTCAAAAAATTTCCGCAATCGCTATTAGCCAAGGCACCACTGTACGGAGATCAGAAATTAGACCAATAAAAAATTAATTCTTATTTGTAAAGTCATTTTTTTAAAATTTGGTGTAGACTCTTTTTATTTTTGAAAATTAACACATGTAGCTCTTAAATTTAAAGCGAAAATATTTGTTTGGAGAGCTAAACATTCGTAAGAAGCGGTTTAAACATATGCAACATAAATTCAGGAGGATAAATATAGAGGTAAAAAATAAAAAATAAAAAATAAGTATTTAATTTTTTCTAAATGTTTGTGAAATACAATTTTATTTCTCTTAAAATGATTTCTAGATGATACCGAAAAAATTTCGGACTTTGGCTGAACAGTTTTTATTTCTTTAAATTTGCATTGAAAAAGTCCAAGTTCAATTGCTAATGTATCTTAATAAGCAATAATTTAAAGTAAGAAGAACTTCACTGAACATAACAAACAAGCCAAAGTATACGAAAGACTGTAATGTGGCCTACTTTTCAAGAATAAGTGATTTGCTATCATCTTTCACCACATTCTACAAATTGAGAAGATTTATGAGTAAAGTCAAGAAGTCAAAGTGATACAGCCAACAAAAAATGTAATCAAACATTCCGTGGTTTTAAATAAGTCCCAATTTGACTGTTCACAGGTAGCACTAAATGAGCCATGAAAATAATGTAAAAGTAAACTGGAAAAACTTCTCGTTTCCCACTCTTGCCCATGTTCAATAGCAACGAGGCAGCACGGATATTGTTTAATGACGCTACTTTTTTAAAGAAATATGTCAACACCAACTCTTAAGCGCACTCAGACTTTGATATAATTATAGCCTGGCCACGCTGTGAAAAGTCCCCCTCAACCATAGCCGTCTAGTTGATCTATTTACATAAGAGAGATTCCGGCTTATCACATTACATGCACCTGGGTCTATTAGTCACTCAACTTTTCCAGCTGAGCAGAGTTTTTTGACAATTAGCTATTTTTAACCAAGTTAAATACTCTTAATTACGTCATTAAGCTTTCAACAACAAATCAATGTCAAATAAACGAAGCATTTCGATCTTGAATCTAACCTTTATGTTTGTATCAAACAGCACCATGCATTGTCGCTGATAAATCGCCTATACCTTATCATTAAAAGCGCTTATTGTAAAATGTGTTCACGTCATTTAACACAGCTATTTCACTAGAATGATATCTTTTTTTCCTAATATTTACAATACATAAACAGTTTAGATTTTGAAGAATATGCGGTAACCATAATCTTAAAGCCTAAAAACAAGGCGTGATAAATCTATGGTAATTAATTTATGGGTGGTTTTTAACTTTTGTCGAAAGTAACCCAAACAAAAGCTTTCTAGGTGTTTTTAGCTGATTGCAATGAATTCTGTAGATGATCATGCTTTTACTTCTTCGTTAAAAATGTAATAGAAAATAGATCAAACACCAAAACCAAAAGCACCAGACGAAGTAATAATACGTATAATACCTGATTTCTTTCTGGCCCTACTGGAAGCTGGCAGTCGTGTACCAACACAGACCGATGAATGTATTTATTACCGTCGGAAGCGTAGTCAAATGGTTAGAGCGCCGCGCTGCTTATCAACATAGTCTTGATTCAAAACCTAGTCATGCCATTCTGTTGTGTCCTTGGGAAAGACACTTTACGGCACTTTCCCCTGCTTGGTGGTCTTGGTAAGCAGTTTTAAATTAAAGTCATATCTCTATTAAATTACAAATCGACAGCAATACCTTGGCATTTCCGAAAGTAGGTTGGGGTAATTGCTTGCCGTATGTATTAACGCTTCCGTCGTTTTCCTGCGAGTCAGGAGGATAAATATAGAGATAAAAAAAATTGTTTTCAGAAGAACTTTTTTATATTTTGCCTCAAACCCATCAAAAAACTTTTTTTGTTTATGATTATCACAACACCAGATTCATTACCTAAAAATTTATTGTTTTGTTTTTAATTTTTTTTGGTAGAAAATTCGTGTCAACTTTTTGTATCAGAACCTTCATGAATCAGTCCACAATTCTACATGAAAGGTTGGCTACATCAAGACAGTGCGAGGTCACTGTGCCTCGTATGATCGTGATTTACAACGTCGTCCTTTGTTCTTGCGCTCGCGTGATACGTAGGTGGTTCCATGGCGTCACAATGACCGAGCTTCTTATTACCTCGTTCGTTGCCGCGGAAAAAATATTCAACTTTGTCACAAAATCAGCGGCTAAATAAACCTTTTGTTTTAGCCTCATGGCATTAATGACTTAGCAAACAATTCATCTTCGTTCTCTCGCTCACAACCGCGATACATCGCCCTTAGCTCGAGACCTGCTCATCCAAATGTAAGTAGAAGAAATAAATAAATAAAGACATAATTCAATCGGCTTTGTATGAAGTTGTCGAGTCGGCGCCGAGAGGCATACAACTGTCTGATGCCGGCCATGCAGTGTGACAATTAATTTGTTGCTTGAGAGGAACATAGTGAGAAATAATGGCTGCACTTTAAACGAAGTGTTTTCGAAATCGATTGGATAGATCAAGATCCACCAGTTTTTGGTTCATATTGCGGGAGGAAACTTGTTTAACAATTGTCGCATTGGTAGCTTTATACCGCGCTGAATAATCTAAGTTATCACTTATTGTACGCTGGATACCTTTCCGGTTTTTATTTATTTATTTTTTACTTCAAATAAAGAAAATTTATGAGCAAAAAGTTTTATTAACGGATATCTATGAGCTATAAAGATCAAATATTCAAAAATACGATTTTGTATATCTCGTGAGGAAACATGAAGAACCAAATTCCAGAACCAATCTAACTACGTGGTTGCAAATGTAGCCTTTTCAAGCAAAAAAGTTATTTTGAAATTAATTAATAGTTAAAAAACTAACAAATCAAGACGTACACAATAAGCACCCTCATTACAAAAAAGTAATCCTTTTAACTGTTTTAAAGCAAATTTATACAAGATTAAGAAATAGAAAGCTCAAAATAATCGAAACATATTCGACCAGTGATGGCCTTACGAAAGGGGAAGGGTGCAAGAAATATCGGGTAGGCCACTTTTTCGTATTCCAAAACAAAGTGCTCTCTAAAAAAAGGTCGTCACTTTAGCGAGGCCACCGTTATGGTCCTTCTATGAAAAAATAGAGTAATATTTTGCTCAAGACCCCCTCGTTTAGCTTAAGTGCTTGCTTAAGGGGGGCCACGTTTTGACATTTTTATCGGAGACCCGGTGCGGCCGCTTCGTTCTCTCCGTACTAAAGCCATCGCCGTCGCTGTACATTGAAATGTTGAAGCAAGCCGCTTGTTTAAGTCTACTTGCAGTGGCGAGCAAAAAAGTAAGACTTTTTCTTTTTTTAGATTTTTTTAAAATAACTTTTTTAAAATTGAATTATATTTATTAAGTAATATATCACTAAAAAGAGCACAAAACATTACATAAATCCAATATTAATTGATTTGTTTTTGAAAAATATAATTCAATTTTAACTAAGTTATGTTGAAAAAATCTAATGAAAAAAAAGTCTTACTTTTTTGCTCGCCACTGTATATTTCTCAATTCGGTTTTTAAAATTTTCTATGTCAAGAAAAGAAACTAATAAGATCAACTTTAATATCTTAGGCTTAATTCAAAGGGGAAATTAAGAAACACAGGTCGATTGCGTCATATTCAGCCTTCTTCGCCATAACTGAAAAGTCTGCGAACTTGAACTCGAAACGTAAAAATTTATAATCGAGATTGAGTGAATTTATTACGTAATATTAAAAAGAGAATTAATAGTATTTTTGATCATTTGCAACAAAGGTTCTGTTGAGGAGCGTGAAAATTAAAATTGAAATGAGAGGTAAGAAACTCTTTATTGCTTTAGTTTTATTATATTTGGTGGGGTTGTCATTCACTGATGTATTTTGAAGTGGTGAAGGCCGTATTCATTGTGGCATTTGCTGAACTTCAATTTAAATTCTCGTAAAAATTAATCGAGCCCGCAGCCCTGCAGCTGAGTCGTTACCATTACTGTGTAAGGAAATTTAGGTTTACTCATAAAATTAACTAAATCACACAATTTAAAATGTTAAAGTAGGCCTGATTGAAAAATCTTTATTTGACAGCTGTAATCTCTGACTTGCCGAGCATAAACTTGTGATAAATTGCATAAAATTGTTCATCGTGTAGAAACTGAATTAATTTTAAATTTCCTGTTAAAGAGGCGCTGAGTTTGCTTTACCGATTCAAAGGCTTCTTGCCAAACAGCAGCGTTGAATTTACTTCCTGAGTTAATCTTTCTGTCATTAGGTAGGCTGAAGGAAAATGCAAAATATACTCAAAATTTAGTAGATATCAACGCTATGTTCTTTACAAAAAATGAGTGCGCCATGATCAGTGCTTGAAAAGAAAATAAAATTAGAAAGTGTATACTTACTTTTGATATACCCTGTATTATATTCACCCTCCGTTTTTGCGTAGAATAGGCCTTAGCATAAAAATATTTGGATCTTTTGTAGAAAGCCCCCGCCACTAATGCAAAAAATGTGAGATTTGAGAAAAGCACCCCTACAGAGAAAAACTACAAAAGATCCCAAATATTTTTTTCAAAAAAATTTGAGAGCTGGGTAGATTGCTGCACCAATTTCCGAAACCAATTTTCGAGACCAAGCTGCACATCGAGAGAATATCTTATTATGACGTCTGATGCGCTTGTCAGTTTTACTCGTGTTTGCTGCTTTACTTCGCTTGACACTTTATTGGAAGTGCTTCGGGAAAGGGAGAAATATTATAGCTACCTGTTACGACATATAAAATCTATTTACAGTAGATACTCGACTATAAGTCGACCTCGAGTATAAGTCGAGGTAAAAAATTTACTAGATTTTGAAGAAAACTTGTTTTTTTTTATTTTTTTTTATTGACCCTTCTATAAGTCGAATTCATTTTATCTGTCAAATTTTTCTGAAAAAAACCTCGACTTATAGTCGAGTATCTAGGGTAGTTTTTATGTAAAAAATTAATTTTAAGTCTATTAGATAGCATCAATCTCACCCAATCGAGAGTTTGCGGGGATAGAAGTAGGCCGCAAGGGATCTGTACCTTAATCAATAAATTCAGAGATTCTTTTTAAAAAATATAGAAACCAAAAAAAATTCGCCCCTTCGATTAACCCTTATATCAGGTTTGTTCAGCCGGATGCCGAAGCGGTTTACTTTTCCGCTTCCACTTTCTTCAAAAAAATCACCGCTTCCGCATTTCTATATCCCATCACCTTCGCTTCCACATCCTATGTCTCACCACTACCGCTTCCCCATCCCTATATCCCATCATACCATTTCCACATCCCTATATCCCATCACACCGCTTTCCCATCCCTATATCCCATCACACCATTTCCACATCCCTAGTTTACATTGGTGGTGAAAAAAACCAATGAATTTTGTTTCGACGAACAAATTCAATATTGTTGACGTTGGTCATCAATCAAACTGAATGTCATTGTAACGCAGAGTTGCAATCAAATTGTGCGCGGACGTCTTTCATTAATCACTTTTGAGACTAAATCTTTTGACGCTTTTCACGTCAATAAATGCGGTAAACATGTTACTAACGCCGTATTAATGGCGACAATGATCGGTATAATGTTGATTCCACTCCTGCCTTTGTCATGTTACTGCGTCTTTAGGAAAGAAACCTTCGAGTACTTTCCCCTGTCTAACAATCTTAATAAGCGGCTCTAAATTTCAGTCATATCATTAATAAATAACTGAAAAATAAACAAAAATTTCAAACACTCGGCAATGTCTTGGTATCTCCGAAAGCAAGTCGAGGTATTCGCTTGACGATTGTTTTAAGGTCAACTTCTCCGATGTTATACTGGAGGTCAGGAGGATAAAAAGCCGACAAGATTACGAATATTGAGTTTTGATTGAAAAATAGTCTTGCTAAACTTGTTATATAAAAATCACAAGAGGGCAGTAAAGAATAAAAATAACAAAGATAGAACAAATAAACAAAAACGTTTAGTTTAATTTTTAATTTCAACGTCTCTTTATTTTACTACTCATGTCAAAGAAATATTCTCTTTACGGCTTATTGATAGACTTTGATCAGAAAAATTGGGTTCCTATCGAAAAACGGCTAAAAAACTGTGATCAAGCCTAATTGAGTTAATAACAATTATAAAACATTTTTAATTCATTTATTTTCATAATCTTCAAATAAAGTAATAAAGTGAAAGAAGAAATAATAACAATTTTTATGAAAATTTCCAGTCATTTTTGTTGAGTTTAGCTTATTTGAAAGCAGAGGCTTGTGATTTAAGGGCATTACTCGACAAACAGCCCTGTAACCGACCCCATTTTAGCACCAACTGAAAACCTGAAAACTATTGTTTGAAAAAAACTTTATTATATCGTTCGTTTTATTTATTATTTTTTGCAAAGACAGAAAGCATTTTTATAGAAACTTATAACTTGAGCGTTGACATCAGTGCCACACGCGGCAGCAGTTGCACGACAAGGCAAATAATAGCACCCTCTAACTTCTAGTTGCACGAAACTATGATTTAATTATAAACAAAAGCTGGTTAACATGTGTAAACAAACCTGAGATTTGTTTACAAAGCAAATTACAGTGGTTGGAATGGACGTAATTTGATTGGACATAAAGCCGACGTTGAATTTTCCCGCGCACATGAAAGATGGCGACCGCTTCTCTTTTTGTGTTAAAACTGCTTTGTATTTCTAATACACGAGATAATTTCTAGAAGAAATGTCCGGATTATTATGGACCGAAGTGAATTGGCGATGATAAGAAATATGTTAACAAATGTTTCTATAATTAGACCTTATTCTTACTAAAAATACTTCATTCACTCTATTACTTGATTATAAATCACTTGCTGAGGTGTTCAAAACTTCGTCCATGATTTCCTTTTTGGAGCAAGCTAAATCAACATGTTTTAGTAAGTTCTGTGATCAGACATTGATGTATACTTAATCGTCTTGATTTGCGCGACAAGTTGCTTAGCAACAACCATTTGAAATCTGAATCTTAATCATCAAAAGGTGAAAAAAATGTTTACTCAGCTGTTCTTCTGTGCAAGTTTTTATGAAACAATTTCCTTGGATTAAAAGCAAGAGCTTGGTTGAATATTTAAACTAAACTTATCCAATCGCCTAAATTAAATAGGAAATCGAACGAACGGATCCAGGATCGAGAAAACATTAGGAAGCATTCGTGAATTTCTTTAATTATTCTTTACCGCTTGAATTTCTTAAATTCAGTCATTATTGATTTTTTGACAATGAGTAAAGTAATGTAAAGAAACGTGAAAACTAAAGTAAAATGATAACCGTAATATTGGTTTCTTTTTTAGTCTAAAAATATTCAAACATTCCAGCCATCATGCTCCCAGGTAACTAAAATTTTTTGAACTATTTTGACCAATGCTGGACCAGCTTGTTAGACTGGTTAAAGGTGCTTTATCTAGTTTTTTACAAATTTTAAAACCGCAGAAATACCGTATTTTTACTTAGTATGTTATATATGTATTAGTTAAAAATTTACTACCTTTCATGTGTTGATTTTTGCTTGTATACAATAGAGTAGAGTTTGTTTATTTAGCCAATGCACACACACACGAAAAAGAAAATAAAACAACATTTTATAAACAGAAAAAAAACACATTAATAAGAAAAGAAAATGATATCGCAAACTATGGCATTCAGAAAAGTACAATGGCAGGGAGCAACGAAAAACCGTGTGGTTATCAAGTCAAGAAGTGTTAATCAATTGGAAAAAACAAGGGTTAACTAACGAAAGTTTTCGAAAATTTTCTGCAATTTTCCTAAGTTGATTCGCTAGACAAGGAGGCAAGTACCGAAAACGGCTAATTTGCTAGTCAAGCTATTGAAACATGAAAAAAGTTTTTTTCACACTTATAATATCTGAACAGACATAATCATATCAGCCGAAAAAATTTTAGGGACATTACAGTTTTGGCCAAATTTCGGGACGTTTGCCCGAATCATAATTTTTTAGTACTTTTCGGATGTGAGAAGAAATTTTGTCTAAATTTTAGAGTAAAGACAAAAAAAATAGGTCTTCACTTCAAATCTTAAACCTTTTTCTGGGTTTAATGGTTTTCTTATCAGTCCTCAAAAAACTCTGAGCAGAACTTCAAAATTGTTTAGTTAAAAACTTCATATAAAACAGCATGTAAAAAGTTTGAAATTTAAAATTTATCACAAAAAAGAAATCTCAAAAACATCTTCACTGCTCGTTCAAGCGCAACTAGATTTCTAGAAGGTTATTTCATAAGCTTTTGAAGCATAAATTTTTTGGTCCATGCAGGCTTAAACATAATTTTAAACGGAAATTTGTTTATGTTTAGCAAAACGTTTACGGGATAGCTCAGGATGCCAACACAATAACTTTTGTCCAAAGGGACACAATTTTTCAGTTGTCCCTTAGGAAAAAAATCGTTACGCTGCTTACCTGTAGTGGTGGCTTCGCATAAAACAGAAAGCAGTGTCCAGGACTACTATATCAATTGGTCGTACGAAAACGGACATCAAAATATTACGAGAATAAATTTTTGTTATTTTTTTTAACTGAAGTATTTTCAAAACATGAGCTGCAGCGTAGCAAATTGCGGTGTTCAACGGATGACAAATTTTTGGACAACCAAACCTAACGCGGATAAATTGGTTTTTAAGCAAGGATTGAATTTTTGCTCTTATAAATAACCGAACAAATTTCCAAATTTGTTTTGTCGATTTCTTTTATAATGATTTTAATGAAAATACTGGCTGTTATCGAATTTTTTACATGAAATCAAATGTTTTGATGCAGGTTATTTTGTTCAACCATCAGGCAATTTCGCTGTATGCTGTTGAAAATCGGATAAGACTAAACAGTCAATAAAAAGGGGTTATTGAACCCAGTAACTGTGATTGCGCTGGTATTCTGCATGTTGCCATGGATTTTAAAACTAATATGGATCCAAGCGTAGCTTTGTTTCTGGTTTGAGTTAAATTTTTTTTTAGCAGTTTTAACTTTCAATTTGTGACCGTAGCTTTTGCTTTGTTTTTTTTGGCATAGAAAGCGATTTAAAATTAATTAAAATGTTTTCTTTGATTGGATTTCTTTGGTATCGTCCGACTTTTTCTTATTAGCCTAAAGTTGAAATATTTGTTTTTTAAGCTTCAAATTTTTTTCTAATAATTCAAATTAGGAGTAACTTTAATTTTCTCTACTTCAAGCACTAAGGGTAAAATATAACACTACAAGTGGAAAAATTTTCTACATCCGTCTAGTGTTGTATAGATAAGCCCCCCTCCAATCTGATAAGCAAGTGTGTAAGATGGAAGCCAGCCATGCAAGCCATTATCTTGTGTCCAATCTATGACTCGCGTCATTCTGTATCAGTTCGGATCTGTTCAAAATCAATCAAATGTTCATTTTCCTGTTTAAAAAATTGCCCAACCCTGAATTACTTCGCCTAAGGTTTTTTCACACATCAAATGCTGCATAACTTTTTCGATAAACAAACAGATTAGCTGACTTATGATTTTGGTTTTTTCCATAAACCAGAACAGCTGCGAGCGAAATCCTTCAAAACAGTTTTTGAGTCAAAAGAATAATAATAATAAGCTAAAAATTCGCATCCGATTTTTGTTTAGCGCAACAGCTTCACCTTATTACTATGATTTTAAAATTCTTAAACTTTATTATCTTTACAAATTTGAAATAGGTCAATTTACTTACGTAAATTTTTAAGAAAAGCTTTTACAAAATATTTCTTATTCTTTTACCGTACCAAGGCAGGTCTCAAAACAAGATACTTGCTCTTTTTGTGAGATTTCTTGTTTCGCACTTCGCAGCTACAAATGCATGAAATACTGTACTAAGAAGTTGATATTTGGAATGAAATTATTTTCTAAATATAGAAAAAATATCTTCTAGACCATTTAAAACAAGCTAAAAGATTTTTTTTGATTACTTGCAAGTAAAACTAATTAGAAATCGATCACACCCCTTTAAAACTGGGGAATTTTTTTCTTCGTCTCCGTGAACCGGTCTTCATGCTAATTTTAAGCGGAGTCAACATCGCAGGTCAGCAGTGTGACCCCATTTAAAAATTTATCATTAAGTGCCTTCTTTAAAAGCACGACAGAAATCACTTAAGTAGACTGAGCATCGAACTGGCGTCCTTCTGCTTGCGAGTCAGAGTGTTATCACATCGAGCTATGTCGGCAACGACTTGATCACGCATAGTTTTGCGTGGCTACTGCTTCGAAGGCCGAAAGGTCAAATTGCAATCTTCTCACTGTTTAATTAAATCACGATGAATATACCATTGCGGACATTCTATTTATTTATTGTTTTGTGTTGTTCATTTATCTTTCCCGAAAAAAAACCTTGATCGATCGATTGCATACTCGCGTTTTTAGTCAAACAAAAAAAGTAAAGGATTATTATAAACCGTAAACTGGCGAAACCTAGAACTGAGCAAAAATTAGTCTTTCATAATACGCGCTGCTGCGAACAAGAGGAAGTTTCATTTAGATTATATTTTTAGTTTTTGTTTTTTCTTTTGGAAATGTATTGAAACAATTGCTCAACAGAGCTTTTCAAACCAAAAACAAATGAAATTCATATTAAACGAAAATGGTTGGGTGCTTCTATTAAGTGAAAAGAATTTCCTCCATTGACTTGCAAGCAGGAAGGTAAATACTATGATTATGATGATGATGATAAAACATTTGTAGTTGAACTATAGATGCTAAAGAATATTAAGTTGTTTCATCCTCGTATTTTAATCAAAGATCAATTAAAGAAGAGTGCGAATGCATCAATAAACTTGTCTTACTCGGACGTCCTTTCCAAGACCTCCCATCCTACACGTGGAAAAAAATTTAATGACAAATAGGAATAAAATTTTGCTTTGTTAGCTGTAACCGCTGCCGGCGTATCGCTTTGCATATTTGACAGTTCTCAGAAGGTCGCGGTTAAGAATCTACAACTCAGAATTAAACTAATGTTACTTAATGTTACCATGATTTTCTTGGGAAAGTAAATTTATGCGATGATAGATTTACGCGCTTCATCCGATTGTTTACATCACGGTTCACGGTTGTGACGTGTCGTTTTGTTTGTTAGAAAGTTGACCTCCTTTAACTTCGCAATTCGAGGGTGAGGGATGAGATTTTTTCAAATCCAGTCGAACAATTCTTAATCAATATTTGCTTAGGATAATTTTTGTATCAAATTAACCTAATTTTTCCTTATCATCAACATGATATTTTCTATTTATCCTCACAGGATACAAAATGATCTCTGTAAATTTACAAACACTCAATTTGTTTTTTCAGACACTCATATTAAGTAAGCCCGGTATGGCCCAATGACGACAATGTATGTCACACGATGGCTACTTCACTCTGAAAAGAGTTTAGTAATTGATCAAATCAAATTTGGAACAACTTTTATTTCTCTCAATCTTTTCAAGTTCAATTTGATTTCAAAAATGTATCAGCTTGAAATTTCACATTCAATTGCATCATCTATTAAATCCCTTATTAGGACGCACTGACCGCTGACGCACTTGAACACTACATGTCAGCGCACACTCATTATTGTTGACGAAACATTGAAACCTATTTCCCAAACGAAAACAAATTCGGCAAGAACCTTGATTGACACGTCGCTACTTTTTTCTTCTCGTTCAAACTTTTTTCTCGTCTTGAATCTGATGGAAACCGCTGAGAGTAGCTTTGCTTTTACGCGGCGTAAATAAATAGAGCAAAGCGTCAAGGAAACGGTGTTAAAAATCGAAAGAGAAAAAAAATTTTTTTAGGACTTTTAAAGAAAATTAGGAATATTTTCGCACCTCCTTTTCATAATTTTTTTAATTGTTAAGATTTATGTCAAACGAAATGTAAATTTTAGAGTAATATTTGTTTTTGTTTTTTTGTCTGAATATTTTATTCTAATTAGTATAGTTGTCTTCTTAAAAAATCTATATTTAGTTAAGCTATTTTAATTATAATTGAGTTAATATTTTTCAGGCAAAAAACTTTTTAGTACTATTTTTTGATTAACGATCTTTCAGATGTGAAAAAAGTGATCAAAACGTAATTCAAAATGAAAAAAATTTGCAAAAAAATGAAATCGCTTAAAACAATAATTTCGTTCATTGATTGGACTTTATTAGCTGTTCTTATTGCACTTCTTAGTCTAAAAACTAGTGCCGGTCATTTTTCGCAAGCTGACCGCAAAAACAAACTCGGCGATCCGGTTGAAAAGAGTTCAATTTCTCGGCGTCGTAATAGCGGGGAGACTGAAAATATCGAGAAAAAAGTTTTGGAAATGTTTGGAATGAAAGAAAAACCGAAACCGGGCAGAAAACTTCGTCCCCCCAAATTGATGCAGCATTTATACAAAGCACATATGGGGGATTTTTATACTCATCAAGATAATCTAATACAAGAGTGGGAAGTGGGTTTTGATCTCCCTCCACATCACGTGATGAGTAGGGTCAATACTGCAAGGAGTTTTCATCATATTGGTAAGTAACACTTCTGTCGAAAAATTTTGTGTTTGGCAAGCTTCTTTTATTGATTTATAACAAATTGCACTTCTTAAGGAAAACAAAACGTTTGCTGTAAAATATTTCCTTAAAAGATGCTAAATATTTTTTTGGATTAGCTCTATATTGTAAATTTTTTTGTTCTTTGTGTTATTAGTAAACTATTTTTAATAAAGTTCTGTGGCAGTAAAAATTTATTTTAAAGTAAAAAAGTATGACTAAAGCTGTATTTTTGGGAAAGTAAACGAAAATTAAATACATATTGTTTGCCTATCTTAGTGAAAAAACTTGATATTGGTAAATAATCTTTTTAATGTATTTACATATATATAAAATGACTGCATAGATATTTAAAACGATTTTTTTATTTTAAGAGCTATTTATGACATTTGTTTTGTTACGTGTATATTCATATATTCGTTGACGTTTAACCCATATTAACCCAAGGGTAGAACTAAAAAACTAAAAACTAAAAACTTTGATAGGCTGTACAATTCTATGGCACAACTTAAAACAGTGTTTGTAAAGATATTTTAGAACTTTTATATATCTCAAAGCTATTCATAATCTAAAATAATAAAAAAAACAGTTATTTTTAGTTAGAAAATGCATTTGAAATAATGACTACAAATGACTACAAATGTAGTCATTGGGATAATTCGGGTTAAGAAAGACACTGGAGATGTACTTCTAGAGGTAGGACTTGCACTTAAAAAACTCAACACACACTTGATGAGCTAGTATTTAGTTTTCTAAATTCTGGTGTATAGATAGGTTTGTGTTGTCTGGTTATTTTTTGCCTGGTTGAAATTGTAATTGTTATTCAGTCTTACTTGAAACTCTCCTGTCAAATCTTGTCATCTTCATGATAAAGTTAAATCGGATAAATAAAACATTCGGCGATATAAAGTTTAAAAGGCTGTAATTGGTTTTAATAACGTCATTTAACCACAATATTGATAAGGCTTTAAGCAGTTAATATCTCGAAAGCTTGCCAAAAACAAACAGACAATATCGTCATAATGTAGCTACGTTTCTGATTTGGTTGTTGCTGTTCTGACGTCAGAGGCGGTCTTGTTAGAAGTGAAACTTCGGCACCTGCGACTCTCGGCTTGATCTTGCAGTCGTCGCTTTAATGATAAAGTAGAAAAGTGCTTTACTTGCATAACTTGTTTTAGTTGCAATTACTTGTTCGTTTATTTACAATTTTCATTTCGTGTGCCGTCACCTTCACATTATCCTACAACGACAACTTAAAACGTAAAAGATTATTAGATTTTATTTACTTTAAAGTGCTTAAAATATATTGTACAATTGAATCAGTTTTAAAATAAATTTTTCATAGCTCTACACAAACAAGAATTTTATTTTAAATGTGGTTTAGTCACTTGTTAGCTGAATAGGTAAATATTGTTGGTAATTTATATTATAAAGTAGATTACAAATTATCGCAAGAAAATCTTTTTTTTGGCAAACTATTGTTATCAACCAACTTTGTAATGAATCAAGGCTTGATTGCAGCGTTTATGACGTTCGCATAGCCTGGAGTTTTTCGTTTTCAGACTCGAATCTTTGTTTTTTATTGTAACAGCCGCTACACCTTGTTCTTTTTTTGAAGCACGAGGCAAGCAGTTTGGACAGCAAATGTATTTTAAAACAGAAAAAGTTATTTTTACGATGCGTTTAAATTGAATTTTCGTGAAGATTGGAGTCGCGCTTGAAGCTGCAAATCATATACCATGGTTCGTCAAAACACTCAAGTATATTTTACTGAACTAAATTTGAATCCTAGGTCGGCGGATGTTACGTAGCGTGAAAGTACGTTAGATAGTTAAGACTGGGGAACATTATGAGAAAAAATTGGGGCACAGTTGGATAAGCCAACATGTGTATCAATTTTAATTATAATCGAAATAATAAGTGATACATACGCTTTTTATTATTTACACACGTTTAGTAACCAATAGATTGGAGCGAATTATCACCTAAGCCAGTTAGGCATGAAAAATAATAGTAATCTGCTATGTTTTCTAAGCTTGCATTTAACCAAGTAGTTTGTTGATTATTACTTTACAGATTGATGCTAATTTTTAAGTATTCATTTATATTTTTTCAAAAGACAGTGAAAAAAAGGTGGAAGATTAAGGGTCGTTTACTCAAGATGCAATGAGAACTATTGTTTTACTTATGTTAAAAGAAGGGTACACTGTAAGAAAACCTGCAAAAAGAAAACGTATTAAAAGGATTAAGTTAAATATATGTGTCAAAAAGAGCAAATACAGTCGAAATACACAAGAATAGCTCCGAACTATGCAAGCCGGAGAAAAATTTTTGACGTGCAAGAAAAACCGTTTATAGAGTTTACAGTGACGTGTTCCTAATAGATAACGCCTCGGCTAAGTCAGATTACAAATAGTTCTTCAGAACAGGAAAAATTTAGACGATATTTTTATGACTGGTGGGGATCGGTCGGATGAATATTTGCAGAGACATCCAAACATAGTTTGCGAAAATCTAAAGCTTACTACCCGTAATTTTTTTATGTGTACATTAGTAATTTGTCCCATAATCCGAATCGTTATCCCACTGCACACCACCCTGAGGTATACTGGGGCAAAAAATTATATTTTTAAATCGTTCAATTTTGCTTCGAGGCTGCATAAAAAACCTTTTTAACTATATATTTTTCACAATAGTGTGCGATTTCATATCAAACGTTTATTGTTTTTTATTTTAAATAAAATTTCAATCACCGAAAAAAACTTTTTGTCCCAACGTGCCCCACCTTAAATAAAACATTTTTGTCGTTGTGTGACGTTGTAAATTTTTTAGTTTGCTGAAATTGTTCACCATGGCACTAAAAAACTTTGAACACAACAAATATCACATATAAATAAAAAATAATGCTATTACTATAATTTAAATTAATTTAAAAAAATTTGTAAATTCACTTATTGTCGGTGTTAATTATTTTGAAACAAATTCTACTGGCAAAATAAGAATTTTGTATCATAATACTTGAACAAAGCTTTAGAAAATTAAAAAACACTTCATTTATTAATCTCAAATAAACTTTCGCTTGAAAAATTGTGTCACAATAGCTAATAAGATTTACTTTTGAAGCAGAGAATTGCCAAACAGAAAAGTTTAATTAATTTTTGCTTGTTTAGCGGATATCCGACAAAGGAGGTCTTTTCAATCACAGAGTCACAGCAGGAATTCCTTTTGCAAGATGATTAGTGATTTAATATTGTTATTAACTGAATAAAGATATTGCAAGTCATTTCTAATAGGAAGCAGTTCATATATGTCGTTTGACATCTACTTGTGCCCAAAAAGTTGAGTTAAAGCAAAAAATAAAAAGATAAATTTTTGACCAATATAGCCTAATACTTTTTTCGAAGTTATTTTATCTTTCTAAACCTAACGCGTATTCAAACGGAATTAGAATTTAAACTTTTGATTGAAGTAAGTATTCAATTTTTATAAACTATTTGTACAAGTTTTTAGGGCCATGTTTTTAAATATAAAATAATTTTATTTCTCAAAATTAAGATATAAATATGAAAATATGATTATCTTCAAAATATGAAAATCTTCTATTTCTCAAAATTATAGTTTTGTTAATTATTTTTTGAAATAACCCTTGTAATAAATTGAAACCGATTAAATTTTTAATTTTATTGAAAATATTGTTCGAATTTGGAAGCATTTTAACCAGGGTTATGGAGTCGGAGAAATTTTTTCCGACTCCACGTATTCAAAATTTTTCAATTCCAACTCCGACTCCACCTATTTTAAGTTTTCTGACTTAAACTCCGACTCCAAAACATCTAAAAAACGATTCCAACTCCTGCATGTCTAAAAAACAATCCCAACTCTATCCTAAATGTGCGACTCCGGTGATTCCGTCTTCAAAACTGTGGAGGCCTAATTTAGCGTAAAACAGTGCCTCCAAAAACAAAACAAAAACGACTCGGACTCCAACTGCCCCAAGTTTTAAAAAGCGACTTCGACTCCACCAAATCTAAAACACAACTTCTAGACCAACTCTGATTCCTCTCTAGAACACGACTCCGACTTTACATTCCTGATTTTAGCATAGGCGAATCATTGTAATCCCGTAAAATGATTCACAAAAGTTTTTGTTTTGTTTGTCATTCTCTGCGTAGCTTTAACTAAAAATATGCACAAATTTTCAAACTAAATGTATTATCAATTTTCTGCCAAATTTTTCGATGCGCACTCAGATTGTGCGATTGTGCTTAGATGGTGCTACTTTAAAAAGTCGGGATGACTGAAATTTATTGATGCTGCTCTTCAAATTGATGTTGATCCTAGCGTTTTGTTTGCAGATGAAGACGAACATTTTCCTGGAATTGCTGATCATCACGTTAGACTTCGCTTTGATCTCGGATTTCTGCCAAACCACGAAGTTGTTGGCGCAGCAGAGCTTCTTCTTCATCGAGAGGCGGTCGCTTCTCATCTTCATGTGGATGGGGATCATCTGCAACGGATCAACATTTATGAAATAATCAAAATGAGCAACTTGAGTTCATCAGCAATGCTTCATCAACTGGATTTGAAACGAGTTGCTCCTATCACTAGGCTGTTGGACACGAAACTGGTAGATGCGCGGAACAGCACTTGGGAGCGATTCGACGTCAGCGTGGCCACCTCAAGATGGGCTGGAAAACAAAAGGAAGATAACCATGGTCTTCTTGTCGAAGTAGTGACGGGAGAGGGATCTCCGGCCCACAAAGCAAGACATGTTCGATTAAAACGCGATCTTCATCCCGAAATCAAGGATTGCGATTGGCTGGACAGGAGACCGACTCTACTCACTTACACCAGCGACGGAAGCGGCACGAACCTGCAGAGGAGGAGCCGGCAGAGGCGGAGTAACAGCTCGAGATCCCACTCTAGCAAGAGGAGAGATTCGAATTCATCAAGAAAAAAAAGAAGACGAAGGAAGAAACACCGTCCCTGTGCTAGACACAACTTGTACGTTGATTTCAGCGACGTTGGGTGGGATGTGTGGATCGTCGCACCCCCGGGCTACAACGCGTTTTACTGTCAAGGTCAGTGCATTTTTCCCCTCGCGGAACATCTCAACGCCACCAACCACGCAATTGTGCAAACCCTGGCAAATTCGGTGGATTCCCTTCTGGTCCCACGTCCCTGTTGCGTCCCCACCAATCTTACTTCTATATCAATGCTGTACGAAGACGAACACAGAATGGTGGTGCTAAAGAGCTACCCCAACATGATGGTTCATGGGTGCGGGTGCAGGTGATTGTGACGAAATCAAGATAAAAGGGGATTTGTCAATAAATTTTATGACGTCATTCTAACAGGAAGAAGGTTTACAGCTAAGCGGCGCATGAGCTAAAGTGCCGGGGGCCGAGGGCCTCACACATGAGGGCGTTTCACTGTTGGTATCAAGAGTTTACGCAAGACAACATTGAACCGATTTTGTTTTTACAAAACTACTTTTGTAGCGAGCATATGTATAGTACACACCTATTGCTGAGTTACTGTCTTATTTCGTTCTGCTGCCGCCGTTGCTTTTTGAGTATGCAGCAGCTTTTTGTTATTAGAGCTACAGGCTTAGAAAGAATTCTTCCTATTAGTTGTAAAACAAAAAATTTTTTCTTTTAATTAAACATTTTCCATTAGAAATGATTTTTCGAATTTTTTAGAACGATTTGATTTTACTTTAAATGCAATTATAATGGGAATACTTATATGGAATTGTTATAAATCTTCAAAATAGTTATTTTTGTTTTTTAATTTTTTATTTTCCCCTTTCGCGCAACTATTTAATTGCTGATCAAAATTTCTAGTTTGATTGCATTAAAAATGTTTTCTTCTTGATCCTTGTATCAACAATTTATCTTCACAACTTGCAAGACAGCGCGGGAGGTGCTGAGCATGAGTGGCAGCTGTTAAGCAATTGCCCCGACTCATTTTTAGAAATGTTATTATAGTGTTGCCCGGTTGAAATTATTGTTGCTATTTTTGGTATAAAATGATATAAGTGAATTAAGAGCCGCTTGTTAAGACCCCAAGAAGAAGTGCTGAAAGATGAGGACAAAAGCTCATGATTGGACTAATTGTTGAACTGAGGCCACGTCGGTCGTGGCTTGGGTTTATTCTCAAGCGTGGTCGGTGGGGACAAAAATGCTGCAACTTAAAAACTTCTCTGGGCTTGTTTTAGCTGCACTCGTTGTTGTTTGTTCTTTACACACCTAACAATCTAGAAATAAATAAATAAACAACTGAATTTTCTAGCTTTTAAAGTTTACTTACTTTTATTTATACAAATCGATTAGATTTACGCAATTTGCGCCTTTTCAGAATAAAGCTTGAGTACCTGACGTAATGCGTAACTTTGGCGTAACTTGCCCTGACCGGTAAAGTTTCGAAAACATTCTTGACAATAAATCAATATTGTTTATTTATTCTATTATTTTGATTGTTTGTCTTTTTTTTCATAAAAGTTTCAAAAAAAAAGTTTTTTATACATTAATTAATTGTATGTGTTTCTATTTATTATTTTTGTTTTCTTAATCGTTGATCTTATTTTGATTACATTTTTTGTAAAATGTATTATCATGAAAAAAAACGAATAAAAAAAGGAAAGAAAAGGGGTTTGAATTTAACCAACCTTGCCAGCAAACACTGGCATCGTTAATAACTATTGTTTGTTTTCGTTTCTGTACGACTTTTAAAAAAGAGGCTGATTAAAGCGAACAGATAAAAACAACTTTTAAAGTAATTAGAAAAACTTTGAATTCTAATTTTTATCTGTTTGTATATAAAATAAAAATCGGCTTCCAAAAAGGCGAATTTCAGTCGTAATTACAAGAAAAAGTCATGGTTAATTAGCTCTTTCGTTCCGATGCCTTTCCAATCAATTTGAAAAAAAAGTACAATATCGAAATAAACACTTAGAGACTTCTTATCTAACCCGTTTATCTAACCCGTGCTGAGTACTGTGCGCCAGTCTGGTGTCGCAGTGCTCACACTCGCCTCATCGACAGTGTCTTGAATGACGCCTTGTGCATAGTTACTCGATGCCTGCGTCCCACTCCAACGGACCACCTATCTGTACTCTCAGTCATCCAGCCAACTAAGCTTCGCCCACCTATTTGTTCTCCCAGTCATCCAGCCAGCTGAGCTTCGCCGAATCAAAACTCTCTTTGGCTCACCGTGGATCTCTGAAACATGATCATATCTTGTCTTGTCTCTTAAGTGTCTTAAGATCATATCTCTTAATTGAAGATACTCGCCAAGTGAGACTAGGATCCAGACGCCCGTTTGTGCCAGCTGCGCGAGATCTTTTGGACAACCTTGCCAGACTTCGCATCCACGCTTCTGAATGGACAAATCACAAATGGAAAGCGGAGTACTGTGAAAATGCTTCCAGGCTCCGTGCTTTTGTGCCCGAGACCGGTGCCAGGCCTGTTGGGATGGGCTTACCCCGAGCAGTTTGGGTTAAGCTCAACCGCCTGCGGACTGGTGTTGGGCGATTCCATTCATTCATGCACAAATTCGCTCCTTCACCGAATTGCGAGTGTGGCGCCTCTGAGCAAACCGCAGACCATGTTCTAACAGCGTGCCCTATACATCGGGCACCATATGGAGCACGAGATCTGACGGTTTTAGATGACGAAACACAATGCTGGCATAATAACACCACTGCCAGCATCTGATTCGGGCAGTGCAGCAGCCTGGGGTAGTAAAAGGATAAACCCTCGGCCCCAGTCCTGCTTGCGTCTGACCTGGAGTGGATGCCCTTCAAACGATGACAACGACGACGACGAGGATCTAATATTCAAAAAAAAAAGAAAATTATAAAGCTTTGTTTTTCAAAGTTGAAGGACAATTGTTTGTATACGGTAATACAAAAAATTATCAACGCGTTAGAAATTTATGAACGAGTGGTATTATTATTAATTAACTCTTTGTAAACCGATTATCATTTAAAAACGAGGTGTAAGTTTGTAGGATTGTAAGTAAACAAATAATAAATCTAAACAAAAATCAACTTATACCAGTTTAAAAACGGTTTGCTCGATTCAAAATCACGTTAAAAGAGGGTTAACATTGGTAATACGGAAGTGATAATGGCGCCGCAAACACGGACGCGTCCCTAATTAACCTTGTGATTGTCTAATTATACTGAACGACTTCAATGATAAATTCTTCATGAATCTTTAAACATCAAAACTAAAAAAACTATACAACAACGGCCCGGATCCGAAGACAATACTTTCTGATTTTTTCTAGCAGTAAGTTACTTCGAAGAGCGGTTTTGTTTTGCGACTGATCACACCTTTACACGAAGTGTTTTGCTCAACATTTTACAAATGTTCAGCAAAAATCGAAGTTCGGAAATAGAGCTTCAGGTATCAAAGAGAACTTTGCATACGATACCCAGATTTCTGATTTATATTTTAATATTTACGGTACCGACTCCATTATCTGTGCAAGGAGAGGCGCAAGAAAAAGAGTTAGATAAAATCGATTCGCCGGACTGCAAATTCTCATTCATGCCAAGAAAATAAAATAAAGAGAAAAATTTCAACAAAATATTTGTCAAACTTTTCCTACTATAATGATGACGACGTACTTTTGTACCACCGGGAATCGCCTTCTCTGTTCTTCATTTGGTTTTCGCCATAGTCTGACTTAACTTATTTATTACATGTGATAATTAACTAACTCCTATCAATGACAAAAGTATGGTTTTACTAAAACTCTCGATGAAAATTAAAACCCTATTGCGCCGCTGTCGGATTTTTTATTTTCAACTCCTTCGATGGCTGGCCGTCCATGAACCATTCGAAGGCAAACAAATTTTTAAACAACTTTTGTCAGCCTACCCCTCGCTCTTGGCCTAGCAAGAATAAAAGATAAATGTAGCTGTTCTTCTTGTGTCTCTGATTGAGGCGCGGATCATCATCATCATAATATTGCGTGACTTCCATCAAAATGTAAAGATGACAAGCTCAAAGCAACCGTCACACGATTTGGTTGAACAAGTTTTATGCAATGCCACGAAATTGCGGTTGAAATTTTATTTTGAATTTGTTATAAAAGTGTTCTGTTCGTCACCTTAGAACAACTTGTTTAGATGCTATGCCGTTAGAAAAGCTTTCTATAAAAAATAAAAATAGTGACATCAAATACCTTTTTCAGGACGGCAACACGACGAGGTTAAATGTAGAATTGATATCGTGTCAAACATTATATTAAAAAGGTGTCATCCACTTCTCGGCCATGCTGCAGAACTTCCTGACCACAGCCTAATTCGTTGTATGTTTGAAATGCATATTTGAAGAAGTGATTCTCAAACTTAAATGTTTATAGCTTTTTATACAGTTCTTTATTACTTATGGTCCCTTGTAAAAAAAGAAAAAATTAACTTACATAGTAAACAATAGGTACTGTTTGATTTGTTGTGTCTCTGCTTGAAGTCCTTTGGATAAGATATGGTGCCCCCAAGAAAGCTTTTATAAACCAGTCCAAAAACCCTGATTGAAAGCAAACAGAAAATTGATGATTTATTAGAACTAATTGCTCTTTTCAATATTGCTTTTTTTTTAATAAATTTGGTTGCAGAAGGCCAATTCATAAGTCAGCATAAGATATTGCCAGCGCATCATTTTGACATGAAACATAAAATTTGAATTTACAGTAAGAGGAATAAACTGTAGCTGTATTTTTAAGAACGGAAATGAAATAATCTCTGAAGCGAGAGTAAATTAAGGGTTCTGCGTGAATGTCAGCTACGAAGCGTTAATTTGACGTTTCGCGTCTACAATTAGCTTTGCCATATGTTGCCTCACCAGCTGCGTGCGAACGAACTAATCAAAATCGGCTGCTGGCAAAGCCGTGCAATTTTTAAAGTATTTTAATTACTGACCGCGGTGAAAAGTAAGTAAAATTGCTTTAATCTTTTTTTGGGAGGAAGACATTGCAATTTTTTTTTTGATGGAAAATCATATTCTGTCGTACAGCTACAACAACCTAACCTGAAGCAAACTCCAGGTCAGACACAAACAGGACTGGGGCCGAGGGTTTATCCTTTTACTAACTTAGGCTGCTGTACTGCTTGGATCAGATACTGGCTGTGATGTTGTTAAGCCAGCATCGGGTTTCGTCATCCAAAACCGTCAGACCTCGTGCTCCATATGGTGCCCGATGTATAGGACACACTGTTAGAACGTGGTCTGCGGTTTGTTCAGAGGCGCCGCACTCGCAGTTCGGTGAAGGAACGAGACCCCATTTATGCATAGACGAATGGAAACTGAAGCAAATGATAAAGTGGTAATGAGTTGTAGCAGAATAAAACAACTAACAACTATTTTCGAAAAGCATATCATTAAAGTTTATTTTTAGAATATTTTATTTGAATCTTTGTATTTAAACGAAATTTTATAAATTGAATATACATTTGATGTTGTTAAAATCTACAGAAAGGTGATCACGAAGATTAAAAGAGAAGAGTCTTTCCGTATTTCCTGGTTATTCATGAACTCTGATAAGTTGATTTTATAAATCAATTGCTTGTCGAGAAGGTCTCACAAATCAACAAAATTTTCTTTTCTTTTTTTCTTTTGGTCATAGCGATAACACTGTATAATTATTCACAAATCCTTCTGACTTTAACGCAGGACATCCGTCAACCAATTTCCTAAACCAAATATCGGAGATCCTAAAATTTTCCTTTCCAGTTGAAAATTTTATGTTTGTTTTTTGTTATTTATTTTTTTTGAAGTAAAATTACTGTGATTCAGAACTCCTTGTTGAGAAAAAATTTTTCCAAATAAAGCAAATCAATCTCAGTTCCCGCAGCAGAATTAAAAAACCGTTTAAAAAAAGGTCTTGGACACCGGTCTAAAAATCTGTTTAAGTGCTTTATGTTGTCACGCAAACTAAAAACAGCAAGAGAAACCAAAATATGATTAATCCAATCTTTGTTCCTTCAAAAAATTCTGGGCGCCACAGTCTGACTTCTTTAAAAAAACTTTTGACAAAATTTTCCAACTTGATACCTATTGCCGGCAAGATTTGATTTCTCAGAACCAAGTTGAAAATTTGCTTAAAAAAGAAAAACATGATAAAAAATATTCTACTTTGGGTTTATTTTGCAATTAATAACTTGGCATCAATTTCCAACGTCGGTGAAATTTGCTTAAATGTGCCTAAAAGAAAAGCTTATGATTTTGCCGAAGAGTTTTTTTTTTAGCCAAGTGATTCTACGTTACAAAGCAAGATAAAATTGTTTGGGTAACTCTGAGGTGGAATTAATAACATAATTGATATCGAGACAGCGTCTTGTAATCATTGATTAGATTAAGCAATCAAATTTTGTCTGTTTAAGGGAAACCAACATTACTTGTTGTTTTAGCTCTTCAATAGTTTACCACGCGTGCATACAAATAGCTTTACCTTCAAAATGATTTTTTAAGTAATTGCATTTTCTTAAAAGACATTTTCAAAATAAAACTTGTAATAATATTTTGGCACTTTTGTCGGTTAGTGTTCTTGAAAAGTTTTTGACTCTAATTCATATTTTTTTGTTATCTTTTAATATCACCATCTGAGAAAAAGCACAACAATTTTGAGGGCACGAAGAAGTTTTCAAAAATGTGTAAAGTTAAACTCAACATTGACCATTCGGTACCGGCGCAATGTGATTTAACCACCAGCATTGAGATTAAAGGGATGTGAGGCCAGGATACAGCCAGGATTTTGTCATGGAGATTAACCAATCATCATTATATTAATAAAACTGGCTCAAAGAACAGTGGGGGCACGTTTTTTTGCACCTTTACGCGACCATTTAAGGGACAAAATTGCTCGAGAGCCAGCCTACGCAAACACGTGACTAACTGAAGCTAAACAGAGAATAACGCCACCTCGTGTTTATTAGCTTATTAAAACCCGGATGAGAAGTTAAAAAAGTGTGACGTCACAAAACAGCTGCGTCCTTGTGCCGTTGCAAGTATTAACAGCTGTTTCGAGATTCCTCTTTGAAATCGTGTTCTTTATTGTAATCCGCCATTCATTCGTGTTCTGTATTTTCTTTTGAAGTAAAAGTGCAAATAAATGTGTCACGGCCGACGAAGCGACGAATCCCCAAACTTTTTAACAAACTCAAACGAAGCGAATTTTAATTTATTTCACGAAAGCAATTTGTTGTAGGCAAAGCCCTTATTTATTTTGAAGTTGAAGAAATTTTTTTCTCAATTAGTTTTTTTTCAATTCTGACATTACTTTTAGTTAAGAATTATTTTTGTTTACAGTAATATACTGTATTTATTCAGATTTTTATGACACGTTTTTGTTTAAAATATGGAAAAAATAAAAAATGGAGAATTTATTGTTCCTATTTTGTTATTAACCTTTTTTGATCAAGAGAAACTGATTTTAGGAAAATAATTTTACAAAACGACGTTTTAACAGCGAATAAAAATTGTCTTGTTTCTACAGCTGCATCTGTTTGCTTACTCCACTGAAAGCTATTGCAAAAAGTACCAGAAAAACTTATTTTAATTAATATTAATTTCTTTTAAAATTATGTTGTTCGAAATTTCTTTCTTTATTTTTTAATCGTAAACTCAAATGATTGTGCTTTTTTCGCTTCTCTTGATGCAAGTAAATTCGGCAAGCAATAGTCGTCACAGATGCGGGAGATTCTGATATAATGCTTACTAAGTTATTTGTGCGGCAACAATGCATTGACATATCAATTCGTGAAGTCATTTTTCTAACTACATTATGACATTTAACCCGATCTATTAGGAATTCCGTTTAAATATTCATTCATTGCTTTTAGTTGAAAACAGAAGTTGTTGATTTCTATAAATAGCATTTAGATGTGCCGATAAAATATTAAAGCCTTCCCAGATTTTATAGGTTTTGAGTTAGTGCGCTATACTTCTTGAATTTCCTAAAATATAGGATATAAATAGAAAACACAAACCAGAAAATTATGAAATTTCTTTATTTATATAAACTCTAGTTGCGGGCAGAAACAAAAAAAGACAAAAAAGTTGCTTGTCCGTTGTTCAACTTGTCTCGTGGTCGAATTACTAAGAACTAATAAACATATCATTTAACAGATGATTTCATTGCTGTTTAAAAAAACATTGATTCCCCACGTTTGTAGGTTCTCATCTCTGACATAGATATGACGCAACAAAGAAAAGCGCCGGGAACTTTCTCACGACTCTGGTTATCGAGTAACAAATTAATCGTCATAACATTGCTTAAAACACAACCCATTTATATCAGTTATCAAAAAGAGTCAAAGAGCAAAAGGAAATCCAAAGATCATAACCAGACACCGAAATAACACTAAAATGAACGACGATAAATCTCTGTTAAAGTTTGAAATAGAAAAGAAAAGCTTATTAATCTTTTCAAATCATTTTCCCACCAAATCATTAAGTTGTGAATAACTTTCTATTGCTTAAATAATTTAAAAAATTTTGAGTATGTGTTTTATACAGGCTTGCCCCTATTTTGTTTACGTCGATTAAAACGAAAGTTTTTTGAGCAATTGTGAATATGATTATTTTAGATCAGAACAACAACGAAAAACGTAAAGTTTACGTTCTAAAAAAACACTTCAATTTATGCCGACACTTATAAACATTACGTCTCTTCTACATTTGGGATATAGGCTGGGTAAAGAACAGACCTTAGAGAGTAACATAAAGCGGTTAAAAAAACATTGGAAAAGTGTGCTGTTGTTCGAAACCTTTTTATTATTTTACGAATTTAGATCAAAACAAAGTTTTAACCAAAAGAATCAGCAGCGCAATTTTATAATTCTGATTTTAGGTTACAAATTGTAAAAAAAACCGCTTCTGGTTTTTTGATCAATCCAATCGTCGCTTTCGATTCTTGCGGAATTAAAAAAATTCTTTGATTTTTTGCAGCTTTTTTACTGTTTAGCAAGAGACATTAGTAAGCGTTTTTGTTTCTTGATAATGTGAACAAAAGTAAAACTTTCTTCTGCTGTATATAAGAGTCTGGAAGACAATGAACAATATAAGATCGAATCTTAGGGTATTTTCCAAATCCAATAGAGAACTTACAACTTTGTTTTAGTAAAACCATCGTGAATCTCAGCTATGACAATTAATTCTAAATACAATGTAATTTGCTAAAAACCCGAAAATATTAGTTTCGAGTGTAATATCTTGATATTGTGGCCTTGCTTTAAAGATTAAGCCCCGGCTATTCTTCTGCAAAAAAGGAGAGAAATGATGATGATTTGATATCTTCAAACCAAACACTTAAAGTTTCGTTGTAAAATCTAACGAAATGTTGCAATTGAAATACCGAATTTGAGCTGCTGATCACTGTGTGATCACTTGCTCTTGCAAGAACAACATACGCCCACAACAATTTCACGAATCCGCCATTGGTCAACATCTTCTTGACAACGCCCAATGTGCCCTCCACTACAGCAACGAAAAATACCGAATTCGAGCAATTCATCTTCGATTCGACTCGCCCCGTGGGAAGAGGAGGATGTCGACCGCTTTTTGTTACTCATCCCAGCGTATGATCCAATTATCCATCAACATCACTCTGCAACGTCACACAAGACCGAAGTCACGTGATTCGGCGTTCGAAACTTGATTCGCTTACTGAAGATCGCAGCAGTTACGATTAGTTTTTGTTGTTTTTGCCGATCTAAAGTTACAAGTCTTACGAGATTTAGTTGCTTGATTTTCTTCTGAAATAAGCACGTGTTTGTTTTAGCGCGTACCTAATCACCCGTTCACACTTCATGCTTTAAAACAAAAGAATTAGCTTAGAGGGCTTGTTATCTGAGCCGGCACTTAAAAATCTACCATGTGTTGTGAAAGTTGTTGTATCAGCTGCTGTTAAATGAAATGGAGCAAGATCTTAACGTAATTGACCTTTTATGTTGCTATGTATCAATAAAATGAATTCAACGCAGTTATAATGGGTTCATGATCAAGATTAAAACCTGTTCTAGGACAAATAAGAATAAAATAGAAAATCGTAAATTTTTTTTGAATATCATATTAAGTTTAAAACGTGTCTTCAGCTAATTTGTCCAACTAAAAATTAAATAAAATGTTGCACAACCTGTTGTACTTTATTGTTTGAAATTAGTCGTCATTTGCACTTTTTTTCCTTCAACAGGGAGGTCCTCGTGATTTCTCATATTTTATTTTTCCCTCTCGGATCCCGAAAATACTTTCCTAAAAAGTTTTCCACTTTTAGCAAACTTATTCAAATCATTAACTACACTATTTTGAACTTCAAAAGCCTTCTTTAAAAATTCTTTAAAAATTAAGATAAAAATATCAGCGCAAAAAACTGTTTAAAATTATGAAAACATCATTATTTGCTCCAATATCATCATCAATAACAAGATTCTTTCGTGTCTTCTCTTAACACAACGTAGTATGCTTGTTTCAATGAAGTTTATAACCTTCACTTCAAAAATTTTCACTGCCAATAGGAAAAAAATTAAGTAACGAAAATCTGATTTGTTTTTTGATGAAAACATGCTTATTATTCCTTCCCATGATTCATCCATTTCATATTCAATTTTGCTTTCACTCATCCCCATCAGCTTGGCTTGTTTATGTTTAAATGTTCCCACAAATGCAACTTTTCACAATGCGCCAGTATTGGAAAACAATCCACACATTTTTCTGCTTTACTATGGCATGGAGGATTGCTTGTTTTTAGCAGTATTTTAAACTGTATCTAACCTTGGGTTCTGTCGAAGCAGATTTAAACTTGCTGTAATGCCTTAGAATGATTATTACTTTTGGATATTACATTATGTTCTCGTTAGCGCAACAAATAGGCGACGATGAGCTTCGTAGAAATGTTTTTTAACTCATCACTATTACCGTGACAATCGTTTTTTCAACTATTTCCAACGTGCTGCTGAAGTTTTCTACTAAAAAAGAGGTGAAAAATTGCTGAACTTTTTTTACCTGATTATAACATTTGTTTAAAATATTTTGATTAATATATCACTAAGCACCATTCATTTGTTTTGCATCGATTTTAAGCACGTGGGCAAATATAGTATACAGCAGCAACAAAGCTTCGAATGTTTCATGTTGGTAAGAAATATAAAACAAAAAACTGAATTGCAAATATCTTTAACATCTAGATCAGAGGTTCTCAAGCATTTTATATTGCGGGCCAATTTTTTTCTAAATTTTGACAGACGGGCCGGAATGGCGCAAACAATGCATGTATTTTTAATAAATTTTTCAAATTTGAGTAAAAGCAATGTTATCAAATGACGTAATAATTAAGATAAAATAATTGACGGGCCGAATTGATAAGTGAAAAGGGCCGTAAATGGCCCGCGGGCTGCGATTTGGGAAACCCTGATCTAGATGATAGATATAAAAAATTTTAATCGTAAAAAACAAAATTTGCTCTTCTGGGGTTTTCTTTCTCATCAGCTTTGGCGCAAAGTAGTTTGAAAAAATAAAATAATATCTTAAAAAATGAATTAATGTCATTGGTGTTTGTTTTGCTTATAGATTTACTTTGCAGATAAATAACGGTTTTTGGTTTTGCTGTTATTTATTAAAGTTATCAATTGGTTTTTTCAAGTTTTAAAACGCAGTGATAAATATTGATCAATTTTCACTTTGTTATTTATCAACTTATTTTTCTTCCAATAATTCAATGGTTTTCAACCTTTTTTGACTTGCAGTACACCAACAATCTATAACTTTTTCTGCAACACACCTGGTAGCTTGAAAGCAAAAAATTCAAACTTTAGAAAAACAAAAAGCGTTTTAAGTTGTGAAACGATCATATATACTAATGCTTTGTAAAAGTTTCGCGGCGCACAATCACTGTCGAAAATCACTGCAATCTATTTGAAAATATGAGAATCCAGAAATACAGCATAAAGACTGCCAATTTTTTTATTCATAATCAACTACAGTATATAAATTATGACTTAAGCCAAATAAAGTCAATAAAGTCCAAAATTTTACGCGCCCGTTGTTACATTCTAACATACAACAAGACTTAATTTACAAAGTGTTATAAATGTCTTAAAATCTCTTCGTAAACAAAGTCTGTTTGCAAAATTGTATTTCTGAAGACAACCAACAACTCACTTTTAAAGGTTCAGGTCTTAAACGCAAATTGTTAGTTGGTAAAAATTCGCAGTTCTAATCGAAGAAAAATTTTAAACACTGTTTAGAAAGGTTTTGTACATCTATGCAGGAAACTTTATCAAAAGAAAAACTTTTTTTTTTAGATCTTTTTTAGCGCTTTTGTTGTGTTTCGATCTTTTTCATTTATATTTATTAAGGTAACTTGTATATTGTGGTTTCAGATGAAATTCTTAAAAAAGAACTCATATTTATTAAAAGACAACGAGATTTACGGCAAATATGACACTCTTAAAACAGACACGATTTCCGGTGAATAGAGTTTACGAGTTTAAAGAAAAAAGATTTAAAATTTCTATTTTTGCGGTATTTCGGCGACAGATATAATTGGTCACTAGCACTAACCATTTCGCCGTTTCTCATATTGTTTATTTACAAGGCAACGGTTCAGTGATTTGCAGCACACGTCACTAGCCGCTGACGTATGCTGGAGTTTAATCTAAAATGGAAGCGTTTGATGGTTTGAAAAGCAAGGAAGTGCGTGAAATTTTAAGATTTGGTCTTATTTGCTTGGAGCAAACACAGAATTACCTTGCACCTGGCGGTCGGGATACGTTTAACTCTTATTTAACGCACAGCCAAGACTTGGCTCTGCTTATTTAGCACGGTTGAGTGAATCACTGTTATTCACTCACGTGCATAAGTCCATCCTTCTCAACCTTTTTACAATCGAGGTCCATTAAACTTATAACGCAATTTTTGCGGCCCAAAATTGCTATAGAGTTTCTTTATTTTTGTCTACAAAAATTAGTACAAACTAAAAAAAGGTTTGTATATCTTAGCTTCGCACCTTTTAAATGAAAGTGGCTCAGTAAAAAGTGCACGAACCATCTCAAAAAAAGACCATTGCGGACAAGTTGACAAGCACTGCTTTAAACTAAAGCAGAGCCATTATTTTCATTGATATATTTCGTCGATGCGGACAAATAAAAAGCTAGTTTCAAGCTTTGATCATTCGAGTTCACTAAAATACTAGAGTATTACTAATTTTTAATCGGTTTATCGACTAATATTTTTATACGTTAATAGTAGAATTTACTATTAATTATTATATTTGCAAATTGAATTAAAATATAAAATTTCAATTATCGGTGTCAAGAGTTGCAAAATTGAACTAGAAGCTGCGCAATTAATTATCATCATATCGATCAGCTGCTTTTAGTTGAAGTTCAAGTTTTAACCAATCTGGTAACCATTGTAGTAACTGCAATCAATACTGAATTAATTTTGACTTAAGTGCACGGGGCTGAAAATAAAAACTTTGTGATAATCGTAGAAAAAGCGAAGACTTAGTCGTCTTTCCAAAAATTGTGACGTCATGAACTTAGATGCCATCAAAAAGTAAAAAGTTTACCGGGCAACACAGCTTTCGTAGCATGCGGCTAGTCATTTGCAAAAAATGCATTTCGCTTCGTGTAAACATTGAAAAAAAATTAAAACAAGACAACCTGGTTTGCCGGTGGAAATTTTGAAACAACTCCATTTTTAATTTGCCGCATTAACAAGCAACTTTTCGCCGTCTCTGCTGGGCGAAAGGCTTTTATGAGTGGAATACCAATCAACAATTTATAAGATTGTCAAATCAGATGGCATTGAAAACTAAGAATTTAAAACAATATTTGACCCATTTTTAAATGAAATATTTTGTTATAAATGATAATTCCGTCAAAGAATCTTATTAGTATTACAAGGCAGCAAAAATGTAGGGCGAAATGTTTTCAACTAAAATAAAGTTAAATTATGGTTAGGCAATTTCAACATTTGTAATTTGCTAATTTTAATTTATTGAAAGACCGAAAACCGAAAAAATCAAAGCACAAAACTCAAACAGTTGTGCAACGCACGTCATTAGCAAACAACATGCTACAATGATGTAACAAAAATCAATTGCTGCTTAATATTATCGCTAAAATCATGTTAAACTAAAAAAAATAAATGAACATATTACTTGAACGGGTTAGACTTGTACAGACACGATATCTTACACTGACAACAGCCAACTAACCAACAAATCCACTTAAAATTTAACCATCGTAGGTAATGTTTTTTCTTGACGTTTAAGAAATTGTAGCCGCCAGCAAAACAGTTGTTGGTGACGAAAAAAATTAAATAGTAAAGAATGTGGTACACAGAGGAGGCCAGATGGAAAATGACTGTCGGTGCGAACTACTTTAATAAGCTACAGCAACATGTAAGGTTTATAATGTTGATTGAGCAGTTGCTTTATCACCAAGCACCGTTTCGTCAAGATGTGCACAAATCTGGACGGTGGAATTTTTAAAAAGCGCATGAAATTCTTTGGCAAAAAAAACAAGACATAGAAGTTAACTATAAAACAAAATTATTTCTATTTGAAAGAAAAAGTCTAAGATTCTTGAATCGCCTTCGTTTTGCACGTGATTGATTGCAACAGACAGAACTATGTTCGCGCCACTGCCACTCATCACAGGAGATCAGGCCGAACTCCATCTTCACTTCGACAAACAGTGACATCTTGCGATAGCGTGAAGACAATCATTGACACGAGATGGCCATATAGCAAAGGTATTCCGAACTATTCATAGTCGTACATGTCATCAGCATCACCTCCGTACCCTCCGTTGGAAACTCCTGAAAAACAGAAACATGAAATTTGAGTAATCGACATTATAAGTGGAACTTCCTGCTCCTTCTCTGAATAACCGCAAGTTGCACCTGTGAACTGTCACAAGCGCAAGCTGAAAGTAGTTCATCAAAACTTTTATGGTTTTAAGTGATAGGAAAATAACGAAGTGATAAATGAAAGATGAATTCATGTCAGGTTCGTCACTGCCTGTACTTGGCCTTGACCAACAAAGCGGTGAGCACATTAATGCGGTCTTTAATTCGGTCGATAGTTGGTTGGAAATTTGATCCCAGGCCATTTAATTATATATTTATAAAACTCCGGCTTCAAAAATAAACAAACAAGTCGATAATTTCTCTTCGAAATTGTTCAGCTGCAAACACGAGGCGAACGAGCAAATCGTCATCGCGTCAACTCGCACCTGGCCAATCACAACATGCAAATGACAACAAACTTAATTATCATGAACAGACAGCAGTTTATCATCGCTGAGAAGGAATAATTGCAGCATTAGAAGACCGAGCGCATGTTAAGTGAGGCTCATAACATGCTGACAAATATCTTTGTCCAGGTGTCGACCAAACAATCAGTTATTATATCGAGATAATCACTTGCTTGTTCGGCATTTGATCTTTGTCATTCAAAACAAAACAAGAAGCACACTCAATATGATCGTTTACTTTAGAATCAAACGAGAGCTGCTCCGTAGTCTAGAGGTTAGCGTTTGTGCCTTTCGAGCACGAAAGCCCGGGTTCGCTTCCACGGGGGCTCATGCAATACAAGCTATGTAAAATCGTGTAACCTGACACACAGTAGTTGCTGAGGGCGCCACCGCTGGTGATACGTAAGTTTTCATGTGGAGATGGACACACCGAAGTTCGAAGCGCATTTTAACATGATTGATTGGTTGAGGTTCTGGTTTTAGTAAAACGTAAAGTGAAGAGGCAAATAATTTTGTTTCAAATCGATCTGTTGAACATCAACATTGATACAAAGTTTAGGGTTACACAAGTTTGATACGGAACTTTATATGAGGAACCCAATGCAAGGTACGAATCGAAGTGGTGGTGCATAGGTGATATGGTCATGATTATCTGTGTCCAATTGGATGCTTGCCGCACTTAAGGGTCAGCCATAAGAGAAATTGATGAAAATTAGAAAGCGGAGGAGGAAGTGTTGAATGGGGGGGGAGGGGGAGATGGTTTACAAACTCGTTACTATGCTAACCTGATTGGCGGAGCAGTTGGGTCACACTCATGCAAGATTGATCTTCCTCATCTTCTTCTTCCTCTTCTTCTTCTTCTTCAAGGTCATAATACTCCTCAACAGGAGGAGGAATTTGATGGGATTCCTCCACAACTGGCATCTGAATACAACGAAAATTTAGAAACGGAAAAGACAGAAGTAGAAACAGCAAACAGGTTGTATCAAATAGTGTGATCAGCGGCACGGAGCTATGGTTTAATCAGTGGCGACCCAGGACTTTGTCGTTACTCGGGCTTGTGTTTGGTACTGATGTAAGAAATTGCAAATACACTATAACTACACAGTAGATTATTATTGTTGGCTAAAGATAGTGGCTGAAATTTTGTAATAAATCAAAATATATGGTAGCTAGTAAATCATAAACTGTTTATTACTGCTCGTGCTGAGCCCGTGTAGCCCCAGTGCTAAAGTCGCTACTGGGTTCAATGATAGACATGCTCTGTATTTATCGTCGTTTCTCCTTTTATTGCTAAGTTTCTCGGAAAATCACTTTATATCACTTTCATATGCTTGGCGATCATAACAAGTAATTCGGATTGTTTAGGTAAGAAGAAGTAAAAGGTAAGAAAAGACAAAACAATGAAATTACGGTATATTTAAGATTCTTGAAAGAGCTGCGAAGGACAGTATACAGCAGAGATAGCGAACCACTGACCCACGGGTCACAGCGTGACCCTTCTATTATAATTCAATTATTCATCTGATGTTCCGAAATTCCTGGCATTATGACGACTTAATTTTTTCCCAAAAAACAGGGGGCTATGTTTAGAATTATCGTCATAAACATTTTCACCATGACTTAAGTGTTTTTTGTCTTCGCTTCAAACTCTAATGTGTTTTTATTAATTTGGCGCTTCTTGGGAATCCCCGGAATTGGAACCACAATGCTAACGAAGACAAAAAAATCTTCACTTGTCAATAAGGTAAAAAAAGAAAAAATTTAGACTTTTTTCTTATTCATTTTAGCCAATGACCCAATTAATTGTATTCTTGATAACATTGTCATTTTTTGACCCGTGCTGCGACAAGCGACCCGTGCTGCGACAAACATTCATTTTTTGACACAGCCACCAAATCCCTACAGTATCTCCCGAGGAGCTTACTCTCCCTCGCTCCGCTCGCTGTGCTCTCTCCCGTTTACGCTGCAATGGGCACAGCACTCTCCTCAACTCTTATCTCCACAGGGTTGGTCGAGCCGAGACTCCTTCTTGCAGCAACTGTGGTTCTGAATCACAGGATCTCTCACATCTCGTGCTCGACTGCCCTGTACTAGACCCTCTGCGTCGGGCCATTTTCGGCCACACCCCTTCTCTTCTGGACCTCTGGTCCCGTCCGTGGGGAGTCGCCCGACTATTGGGATTCCGTGGAATTGATCCGCGCCCCCATCCCTAGGAATGGGTCGGGTAAAACCACCACCACCACCACAAACGTTCGCCATCCCTGGTATAAAGCAATAAATACTTAAAAGTTTAAAAACTAAAAAAAATTAAGAACGGGTTCATTAAATCATTATCACGTGACACTCGTTTAATGATGCTTCACGAGATCGATGATCTTATCAAGGCAACTAAATCGAACATGAAAACCTAAAAAATAGCTCTCAGAGCGAAGTCTTATTTAAAGGCAAATTATACATTGACATAATTCAAACACAAATCCTTGTTCTCTAGCTGTATAAACGTATGAAAAAACGTACACTAGATGGCGATGTAGAAACGGTTTGTTCCAGGTCAAGAAATCCGACTTCGGGTCGGGCCACCTTTACCGGCGTGACTTCACTGACCGACGACTTCCGCTTCGTGCTGGACTTGATCGGGATTTCCCCCAATATGACCGGTGAGGCGGGAGGGAGTTCCTTCTCCTTCACATCCTCTTCATTCACCTGAAAATCCCGAACTGAATCCACTGCTCCAAAGGGTTAGTGCAGTACAACCAGGTCGCTTGGAATGTTGTTCTCAATTGCCAGCGGTGACGAAAACAATTAAGATTTGATTTTTGTTTTTTAATTCAAAACTATGGCCCTTTCCCCTGCTTGGTGGTCTTGGCAAGCAGTTCTAAATTACAGTCATATTTCTATTAAATTTCAAGCGGACAGCAATATCTTGACATCTCCGGAAGCAGGTCGGGGTAATTGCCTACCCTATGTATTAGCTTCTCCATCGCTGTCCTGCGATTCAGAAGGATAAAAATAGAGATAAAATAAAAAAAAATAAAACTTTTGTAAAGTTTTAATTTTTAGTTGAAAATAAAAATAGGTGAAGAAATGATATTAGAAAATAAAAATAAGTGAAGAAATATAGTGCCTCAAATTATTTATCTTTTTTCAAAGGATAACTGCTGGGTAGCAAAAGGAAAATGCTTTTAATTTGTGTAAATAAAAGAAAGCTAGATATTAATTTAAAATTGATCAAGGTCTACACCCAAGTACAGTTGTTCCACTAATATATTTCAATAAAAGTTTTCAGAATTCATTAGTCTGATTTAGTGTCGGCCACTAAATTCATTTCAAGGAAGGTGAAAAAGTAGAAATATGGAAATTTTTATTATTCGTTAAGTCCGCAATATTATTATTCACGACAAAAGCCTCGCTTCCTAACATCAAACCGCGAATTTTGCAATTTTGTATAATTAAGGGAGTTTTTTTTAATGAGCTAATTATTTTTAATTTGGCCATACTATTGGCTTTTAAAGCGTGTTTCAGGTAGCTTAATTTTGAAAACTGGTGCAATGTCAATAAAATTCATTTCAATTTACAAGATCTACATTACTAAATAATCAATATTTTCTGAATTCTTCACTTCGCTCTATCAAAAATCAATAAAATACCAAGAAACGAAAATATGTAATTTGCTCTCTCTCAATCAATCTTTTCATGATTTAAACTTAATATTCAATAAACCACGAACTGGAATCATGCCTGTTAATCAACAAGGTTATTTTTGTCTCTTTCTGTGTAAGAAGGCCGCTACAATATGAGGGTGATACCGCTACAATATGGCCGCTTGGCTCGAAGACTTTTATTAATTTCTTCTTAATCTCCATTTAAGATGAACATTTACGGTCGTTTTATTTTCTCGTATTTAATAGTATTGCTGCAGAAACGTTTATGTGTAAACTTATAAACAAGAAACTAAACATGCAATAAATCAAATATCAAAATCAGAAGATTGACGTCAACCGGTTAGTTAGCTTAGCGGTTATCGTTTCTGCCTCTTGCACCGAGAACCTGGGTTCTATTCCCAAGCAACATACCTGACAAAGTAATGAAGAAGTCTTATCATTATTTGTGCGGCGCCATTGAGCGAGTAACGCGAAATCGTTACCCGCTTGGGGTAAAAAAAGAAACGAAAGGTTTAGAAAGTTTAAAAATGGATAGACTAATGTGTTATCCTGATTAGAACAGACAATCAATTAACATAGACAACCGTGAGCAATCTTGGATTACTTTTTTAAACTCAAATATTGAAAAATCAATTTTTGTTTAACTGAACCATTTGTGTTAGAATATCGCAGTAGCGTTCGTTGAAAATCCACACATCCTATATATACGAGTATTTGTCTTGAAGCAGCAGAATGACCGGTATAATGTTTACAATCACAGAGCTTTGGTTGCTTAAACGGTTTAATACATGGAGACACGCAGGCACAAAAGAATCGATTTGTACCTTTGTTAAACTAGAAAAGCAGCTGTATTACAAGTTGGATTCTAACGGTACAAAATAATCAAGCAACAATAGCTGCTACCTTTACTGAACGTACTAAAAGCTCTAGTAATTGCTGAACGCGTCAGTTCATCTGCAACACTCCGTTTCAGTCCTTTGTAATTTTCTGATAAATCTATGCTTGTTTTTTTAAAATGAGTTTATTAAAGCCCCAATTTGGACGTTGTTTAAAATAAATTTTATAACAATTTACGAAAGCAAAAGACAAACTCAAAGCTGACCTTTTTAAGCGCTTCGTAGTTAATTTTATTGGAGAGTTTTTGGCGGGACATTAACTTCTCAATCGCCTCCCCAGCAGTGCGAGATGCTCCGTAGTAATCCTTTCTACTGACGGTTTTGTTCTTCCTCACCCGGGGCTTCCCCTTCTTTTCATCCTCCTGACGGCGTTGCTCTCTCTTCTCTTCCAACTCCTGAAACACAACGATCGGTCACGTGACCAACAACTTCATCGTTCGTCGAGGCCCATCACGATCATTCGTATGACGACACAAGATAAATTGACGCGACAGCACGAGGTTATTGAACGATGAATATGGAGGCGCTCCACATGAAAGCAGTCCTCGAAAACCTCTGCAGTTATGACTTTATAAATTGTACTGGTTACATTCAAAAATTTTCTTATTTTGCAATCAAGCTTGGACTGAAATACAAGCTTGCATTTCATGATTTGTCAGTCTATATTACAATCGTTGCTTCTCATTGTTGAAAAAATTTCCCACTGGAATGCTGGTAAAACTTCAGCACCCACATCTAATGAAGTGTAATAATCAGTTTTCTATTACTGTGAATAGAGCATTTTCGAGAGGAGTTATGTCTTACATTTTGCATACAAACATTGCAAAACTTTCTTTTAACTATCAAAAAGCTTTTGGTATTTATTTCTGTCGAGTTTCAAAATTTGGACATAAAGCATGCAATTTCATAGCTAACATGTCTTGGAAGCAAAAAGCGAATGGCCACGTAATCGCCTGTGAAGCGTATAATTTTATAATCAAAACAGGAAAGCGAGCCGCTATTTAGACGCAACAGTAGTTATAAATGGACATGGGCACATTCAAGTTTTTTAGGATTGCAATTGGCACCATTTAATTTGGAAAGGATTTGGTCTTTCAGTTGCCAATTTGCATCCAATTTGTGCAATATCAGAATCAAAACTTACTTTCTCTTCGAAATCGGAGAAAAGAGGAAAGGGGAGTGGATAATTCGTTGGTATGCTAGCACCTTCGTGGTGGAGGTATTTTAATTGTGAAAACAGCTGATGGTAGGGGGGGCGCAAGGGGGAAAACAGCTAATGGTAGTGGGTGAACAACGGGGAAAATAAAGGTTCGGGAAGTTTTAGGTTGCCATCGAATGTGTTTAGACGTTCATAGAGAGGTGGAGACAAAGGAACAAAAGAAGAATGGGAAGCACACAACTTTATTTTTTGTTTTTTTGTCTCTACTTTTCTATGAAGTTCTAAACCCACTCTGTTTACACACTTTGTTTTGTTCTTTTGCGGCGGTTAAATTCGTTCACACATCCAAAAACTTTATTAATTCTCACTTTCAGAAATTGTCCGTGTTCCATCATCCAGATCCTGGTCTTGATAGCACACTCTTGCGGCGACAAAATCAACTAAAAATCAAATATTTATATTATACATTTATAATCAAAACTCGTAAGGAATTTGTTGGGGTAGGTCCCACTAGTTGATGGAGGATTGAATTGCCTTCTTAAAACAAAACTCTCGAAATTAAGGGTGTGCTATTTTGACTTTGATGCAGAAATACAGAGAGGAAGTTCATTAAAGCATTTCAACAATTTTAAAATATTACAATATCCATTGCTAAAATATCTAACCAGAACTGTCATGTTGCTGATAGTGTTTAATAAAAATTGTGATTACATTAAAGGTTTTTTTCTTTCAAATACTCTGTCAAACCTTGGTCTACCAAAGAGAATGTTTGTCACTAAACCCAGTTGGTAATTATTGCATAAAGTTACATTTTCTAGCTTTGGTAGATGTGTAGAAAATTTTCCATTTGATAGACGAAAGAGAAAAAAAATAAAAGTCACGAAAAATCAAAAGAATTAGATATGTTAAACTATGGTAAAGAAGTTTGATAAAAATGAAATGGATCCATTGGACCTGTTGGTAGACGGAAGGTTAATGGAGACGGGGACATGTTGCAAAGAGAAAAGAAGAGGCGACAAAAATATCTGAGGAAAACTCGCACAAAGTCCATTTGTTTACTTTCTAAAGAATCAGAATCAATTATGCAACAGTAAACAATGTCCTACTTGAAGAGCTTGCGATTGTATCGCATGAAAATGCAATTCTTGCAACAATCAAACGAAAAGTAAGAATAAAAAGAGCTTACACTTTCAACATGTTCGAACAAAATTTTAATGTTACAGGCCAACATGGCGTTCCACCGTAGGAGAACCCGATCGTAAATTTCCCAACCAAATATTTTTCGACCAATGGAGCGGTAGGGATGAGCTGATTTGATAATCACTACGTTCGCCATATATCGTACACACTTTTGGATTTCTTTTTACGAGGTTGCACAATAGATACGGTGCATTGAACAAATCTACTAGACATGATTTACATAAAACAAGGCATCTTTGACCCCATTCCTACCCTATTGAGTAAGATAGTGAGTGATGCGTGTTAGGCTAAAGGTTTTGTTAGCTGATAGCTCGGTGTAATAGTACTCTGACTTGCGAGCAGAAGGACGCGAGTTCGATGCTTAGTCTACCCGAGTGATTTTTGTTGTGCCCTTGAGGAAAGACACTTCACGACAAATTCCTCCATGGGGTCACGTGCTTACCTGCAATGTTGCTTCAGCTTCAAGCAGAGAACACTAAGCAGGTCAAAACAAACTACAGAAACTACAGAAAAGCAACAATAGGAAAAAGACCACGTCAAATCACCGTAGAAATCTGACGTAATCACATGTAACAAAAAAACGGGTCGTACGTTGTTTATTTCGTCATCGTCGATGCCGGACAGGTCGAGGCGGCCGTCGTTGGAGGAGGAGTCGTCGACTTTCTTCTGGGGGACGGACATGCACTCCACGACGCTGCTCGTCAGCCCCAGGCTGGCCGCGGTTGGGGCAGGGCCGAAGTGGTCTGTGGGGAATACCCGCCGTCATATCGTGCTTGGGGAAGGTGCCTCGTCAATTATGACGTTGACGGCAGTTGTGGTTTGAAAACACATCAGTAAACTTTTGACTCGATCTAATCACAGTCGATCGACAGCGCAAATTGTCATCGAATACAAAATTTTACGGCCAGTCACGTGACAATACAGCCATAAGACGAAGCGCACAGCAGCCTGACCGTGCGTGCCGGTGTCACTTCTTCGACCTTGCTAAAGCGTAAAATCCGGTTCATTTACAAAATGCTATTAACAAATATTAAGGATTTCAGTAAAAAAAAATGTTTATAAAATTGCAAGATTATTGATGTGCATTAAACTGCAAGTTTTAAATCTTCTATTTCGGTAATTAACAGAAAAAGATCAAAAAATTTAATGAACCTAAAGCGCGAGGCCCCGTGGAGCATTTCAGAGTCTTTGGTTTCCAATGCGCAAGTTTGATCCCAACCATGGCAGAAGCGGGCGCACGCGCGTGAAAAGACCAGCAACTTGGGTCGTCTTTGATACGAAGAGAGACCCGTAGACATTCAACATAAAAATTTGGAGATCGAAAGCTTTCACCCCAGTAAGTGGGACTCCACGGAATTAATTCGCGGCCTTACCCTTTGGAATGGGTTTTTGCTTTAATTTTTGTATCGACAAATGAGTGAAAATAACGTTGGTTCACTCCGACTTAACAAAAGACAAGAAAGTTTTGTGGAGTCAGAACTTAGCTAAGTAGACCCGGATTTGTACACTAGGTGCGTAAAATTAAACGCTGGATTTTATAAGCTATAATATGACTGATTATAGCATTGCATTCCATCAAATTGTACTTAGCCACAAACATGAACAAACGTAACATGCAGCTGACGATTGTAGTTTCATCTTAACAGAGAGGTTTGGTTCATAGCAAACCAAATAAAAATAGAAGTCTACCTTTCAATTAGTCAGTAAGAATTAATGTAAAAAACTATCACAAATATTAAAAGTTTTAACCAAGGCATAAATAAATGCCTTAAGATAAAAACAAACCATGTTTACAGTCGCTTTCATGATTCTTGTTCTGTAATAGGATCTTGTTCGCAATTAAAAGCGGATCCTCGGAATGTACAAAGTCCGCCGCTGCTTGCATATCCGGATCCACCAAATCCTTAGCAAGATCATCATCTACAGACAACAAATTTTCATAACTAAGAGCATAGGAAGCCAACTATGTTCCAGTAGGCATTAAAAGATGTGATGACCCCAACTTATTCTTAACTTTTAAACAAGTGAATTAATAATAACAATAAACCTTTCAACGCAGGATCTTTATTCTTTATACTGTAGAATAAAACAAACTCGTTTTCCTTATAAAGAGCAAGCGCAGTTACATATATTAAAGCTGTAGATAGAAATGACTCAACTTTTCAAACTTTTCGACAGATATTAAACGACAAACTAATGAGAAATAACTTTTAATCAAAAGCCTTGATTTAACTAACACAAACCTTTAACCGAATCCTCTTGTTGTGTGGGAGGAACCTCTTTTTGAGAAGCTGGTCGTTTTTGTCTTTTTTTCGACTTTGAATCTGAGGAAAACAATGAACAATGATCAGAACGGCCCAGGAGGAGTCGAACGGACCAGGAGGAGTCGAGAACGAACCTATTTGTTCCTTGATCAGCTGGTTGTCGATCGCGTTCGAGATCTTCCCGATTTCATCTGTGATATCATAAAATATCATGAATCTGTGACACCATAGAATATTTCGAAAAACTTTAGCCCTGACGCGCTGCGACGCACTGTGTGCCCTGACCAAATCTATAAGTACGAGCCACAAGGATTTGATAGAAAATATTGAAACTAGCGATTGTTTATTGATTGCCTGGAACATGTTTATAAACTGAGTCTGGCAAAAAACGTTTCGGGAAAGACAGTGAATTAGAAAAGGACTCTAAATTGCAGTTAATGTACAAAGTACTTCAGAGTTTCACATTAAGCCTGTCTCGTAGCAAAACAACTTTGAACTGCTTTGACGTGATAAATATTCATTATACAAGTGGGGGCAACAGCCCACATGTTTAATTCATTTTATTTCATCATCCGGATTTCTAAGAACCCGGTAAGAGCATTTAGCAAAAATGTTATAGTATTTGAGATATATTTTTCAGATGTTGTTTAGTTTTAAAGTTTGATAGTTTTCAGTCACAAGCAACAAATTAAATGTAAAAAATGTGTAAAGACAATAAATTTTTATTAACTTGACAGCTTGTTAAATTTCAGCACGCAATTCGCTATCATTTGTATGTTTACACTTGGTAACAACTGCTTTTTAGTTGACAGCAACAGACAAAATTAATTGGAGAGTTTTCTATTAAGGCGATCGAAAATGTTCGCTTTTGGGGAGTTCTTCATTGCGTTAATTCAATCGACTGTTCTAAACAAGCGACGCAAGACCAAAGATAATAGAAAAATATTGATTGAAATTAAGACAAGAATTTGACTTTGTAACTAAGCTTGCGATTTCGGGAGGAAATTGAAAATTCCGGGTTAGGAATTTTTACTTTACAATCTCGGGATTTTTTGGATTAAAAAAATTGGAAAATACACACGTAACCAGCATTTATTTATTTATTATACTATTGGCCCAATAATGAGCATGAATAGAAGCCCAATAAGAGTGCTACCATTGAGAAGGCTTTCGATTTTATTTGGAAAACAGTCAAGAGCGAAAAGCACTTTCATATTCTTAGGAACAATACTAGAAGCACTAAAACTGTTCGACTCCAAATCAGCTAAAGCTAACTAACCTGTTCCGCATTGCACAGATACCGTACAAGTGTTGCGATTGTTTCAAGTATTGTTATACGCAATAATCGGAAATTGTTATTATTGCAAAACCATCATGTCATTACGACAAGCGATTATGTTCAAGGCAGCTGGCAGGTATGATAAAACACTAAAATATAATCTTAAAACCGAGCGAAGTCGCGTCGCCTCGTTGTTCATTGACACATTGTTGAAATCCCGGCATTTTAATACAATGAATCCTTGGGATCGCGAGAATGAATAACAATTAACATTTCGGGATAGGGATTTCCCCGAATCAACAGTAGTATGAACAGTAGCGAAATACGAAATCACAAGCAGATAAAGTAATCAATGATAAAAACATTTATGTTAGAAGTTGAACCTGTAACATTAGCAAGACTCACTCTCAATCGAGTTCATGCCGCCGACCTCGTTCTCCAGCTGCTGCAACTTCGCTTTGATCTTGCTGTTGATAAAAGACGGAGGGTCATGCTCCGATTCAAGGTCGATCTCCATAAACTCGTTGATGGTTAGCTTGGACGATGGAGTGCACTCGAACTCTGACAATCTGCCGTTGTCATGGAAACGACGTGAAAGTCGAGCACGCGATTTAAGAAAGCTCATCGTAGTTTTTAAAAAAATGGATCTGATAAATTATCTACCTCCAAAGGCAGGAAATTTACTAATGCATTGACTAGGGGCAGATAATTTGCAAATGTAAAATTTGGGTTAGAGTTAGGGTTGGGGGTAGATAATTTACTACTGTACTTCCTGGGGGTAGATAATTAAACTGATCCAAAAAATTTACAAACAAGATACAAGTCAGATATTGATTGTCAGAACCCGTTCACAATAGAAATTGTATATTCAATCAATCAATTTGCACCGTTCACACCCTGTCCGCCCGACCAGCGCTACGTGCTTTCTATGGTGGTGGTGGCGTGATCAGAGCTCGTTCTGAAATTCCACGAAGTTTACTTATCAGGCCCTGGTCTCAAATATTTAGACCAACAATTAAAGGTGAAGATAGAATGACCCAAATAACACGCATATACAGTATGTTTAATCAACCAGATGGCATCTTGGAACACAACAATAGGACGTGTCGTATGAAAAGTCTTGGTAAAGGGCTGTTTTCCAAAGACTTTTTATTGATCAATTGTTAGCTCTATTCATCCTTTTGACACACAAGAAAACGTTGAAGGCGTTAAAGCAGGGTCATCCAACCAGTGGCCCGCGCAGTATCTTTTGAAGCCTTTTGTCCCATCAATTTTGGAAAAAGTCGAAGACAGATTTGATGTGAAGACCCCTTTCTGAGACTGATTTCAGGCGAGGACTTTTTTTTTTAGAGATCACTATGATTTCGGGAAAAAAGTGGGAAATCTGAGAGTGATTTCAGGCGAGGACCTTTTTTTTTAGCGATCACTACGATTTTGGGGCAAAAAGTGGGGTATTTTGTTTGTTTGGCCCACCAATATTTTCGATAAGTCAAAATGGCCCTCGGCTCAAAAAGGTTGGACAACACTGCGTTAAAGCCACAGCAAACTTCAGGCGATTACCCGAATTACTTCCGGAGATGCCAACATATTACTGTCCAGCTGGAAGTTTTCATTCGTTCTTTTTTAGTTTTTAATTAGAGATATGACCGAAATTTAGAGCTGCTTGTTTAAGACTGCCAAGCAGAAGGGCCGTAAAATGTTTTTGTCAAGACACAATAAAATGACGAGAGAATGTTTTGAAGCGCAACCATCTCGATTGTGTGAGCTAAATACGACAATCTCGGTCACGCTGCTGACAACGACACGTTGTTATGTCTGCTTTTGAAGTATGAAATAGACACAATAGATAGATCTAGGAAGGGTTTTATTGTTTAGTAGAGATAGAAACTTGAGAAGAGTTTTATTGTTGCACTGGGAGCATTGTTTTATAACTCCAAAATAATCTTAATCAAAAAATAAAAATACTAAGCAATTTTCCAAAAAAACAAAACTATCTGATTGGCGAAATAAGGGGCGCTAGATAGTGATCTTAAGCTTACAAGGTACAGAATTTGATTAGTAGTGGAGTGTGTTACTTATAAGTGAGTTATTTTTTAATTGAACCAGTTGACACAAATATACTAGTTTATAAGGAGTTGATAACAAAATCATGAGTAAAAATAACCAAATACAAACTAGGATCAGATCACAAGCTCACCTCTTTCTGATCGTCTCATGACCAATCTTCACCACCCTGACAATATCATGCAAGTTGCAAGTGTACCCATGCAAGCGGGCAGCAACCAGCAGGGCTGCCCCACAGAGGCCAGAAGGGCGCCTTCCAGTGTGGAGCCAGTCTCTTTTCATCCGCGAGAGCAAGCGCATCGCTGTCATTGACACGTCGTGCGTCTTTTCACCAAAATCGAGACGATGAGCAAAGCGGGTGATGTAAATGCAGGGATCTGACAAACAACAATGCCGCTTTTACATTACTTGCACAAAAAGTTAAAGTACAGTCAGCTTAAAACGATTTACCACATTATATTGTAAACCAGGGGTGGGGAATCTCATTGCACTCGCGGGCCGTCTCCGAAAATTAAAAAATTGGTGCGGGCCGCTAAAATTTTGGGGAGCAATATACAGGGTGATTCAGCGAAGTGTGCACAAATACTTTTCTTAGTTTTATGTACATGTATTTCGTCCATTATTAACTTTCAATTATTAACATTTCAGTTTCTTATTATTTAAGAGTTAAAATTTAAAATCTACCCATACAAGTTCACCAAAAGACATCTCTTGTCGGAGGCCACTAAGAAGAAAAGGCTCGATAGAGCAAAGGTTTTGGTCAAGAAACTTGTCGATGGCACGCAGCCTCAAGTTTTATGGACAGACGAAAAACTTTTCACTGTTTAAGCTGTCCATAACCATCAAAATGACAGGATTTGGCTTCCAGACATAAACATGGTCCCAGTTGAGCGTCGCAGCTCTTTCAGAAGACAAAAACCCGCCTCCGTAATGGTATGGGCAGGCGCAACATCAAAAGGGCTGAAAACTCCTCTCATATTCATTGAAGAAGGGGTCAAGATAAACCAGACCGTCTATAGGCGAATGCTGGAGGAGAAAGTCCTTCCCTGGGTCCAAGAAGTAGTCAGAGAACAAGGAGTTACTCTTCAACAGGACGGTGCAACCTCCCACACGGCCAACTCAGTTCAAGCTTGGTGTCAATGCAATTTCAAAGGTTTTTGGGAGAAAGAGCTTTGGCCGCCGTCTTCACCAGACTTGAACCCTATGGATTTTGGGTTATGGTCTATTTTAGAGACAAAAGCCTGCCGTACTTCTCATCCAAATCTGGACTCTCTAAAGCGAAAATTGACATCGGCATGGGACGAAATTGACCCAGAAGTGGTGCGTGCCACATGTGCCCAGGTTCTGCCACGACTTCAGAAAGTAATCAAAAACAAAGGGGGTTATATTGAATAACTTGTATATTTTCTGAAAGCTTATTAAATTTACTATCTTCACAGCATATAACTTGTTTCATTTGACCTAATTATAAGTCCGAAAGATGAGTTTTTATTTGTGCACACTTCGCTGAATCACCCTGTAGTTTTGTTCAAATTTTACAGACGTTTGTCCGAATGAGAAGAAATTTTATCCAAATCTTATGATAACGAAAAAAAGTCATCACTTAGAATCTGTCTCGACTTCTCAATTTTCGTCACGAAAAAACTAGTACCGGCTTCGCTTCTTCCCAACCACACGCAGGCTGTAGGCTCTTCACCCTTGCAGTGCAAACTACTGAAATTCCTATTAAAGTGCTTTTAGATTTTAATTTCGACTATAAAATAAAAATAGTTGAAACATTATCAAACACTTAGAAATACAAGGTCTTACCTAGTACTGGTAAATTGATGTGCAGCTCCTTTGCAAGAGTGAGAAATATTTTACCCAATGTGAATACATTTACCTAAATAAAAACATTTTTAAAAAATTCTAAAAATTAGTGCAAAAATTTATATTAATTGCTTATTAACTTATTTGCTCTTTTGAGAATCTGTTCGACTTTCTTTAAAAAGATTAGTCGGATTACTGACAAGCAACAATGATTACAGTACAAATTATCATAGATAACTTTATAATTTATAAAATCACGATTAAATGGACAGCCGAAATATAATTTTATATTTTTACATGAAATGCAAAATTAGTTTAAAGTTTTGTTTCAAACGTAGAATTTATCTTTCCCATGCTCTACATCCATACATTTTCGGATTTCACATCCTGTCGTTTTATATCGCATGATCACACGATATTACATACAGCGATGTGGCTTGGTAATAGAATTTAATACACGTACATACTAACCGGTATATATTAATTGTTTTGCTTTTATTTCTATTTGATTTAGTCAATTAATGTAAATAGAACTAGGTTAGTGGTTAAGGCTTGTTTCGCCTACGAGCCTTGGCAAGTATTTTTTGTTTGTTTTAATGGTTTTTTTAATTCTTTCCGCGCTTAAGCGCTAAAAGAAGCTAATACCAATTGAACCAATTCACCTTCTGAATTGAACTTCATAATTAAGGCCTATTTCCATTACAAGCGTTGGCGGGATAAGTCTTTGTTTGTTGATGGATTTTTTTACGCTTAAGCGTTGAGAGAAAAAAACAATACACGAAGAATAATCCCGCCAACGCTCGCAGTGGAAACAGCTTTTTAATCTGAAACATAACGTTCCTAACCGCGACAGCACAAACCGTCTTGGCTTAGGAGAGAAAGCTAAATGAAGCAAGACTATATTTATTGTAACTTCAATAGTTTTTGCTTTGCTGCTATTATGACTAATCATTGTGACGCTTTGGGTAACGATGGACAAGGCAAAGTTGTTGCCGCTGGACCAAACATTTTAAAATTCGAATGGGTATCATATATCAATATTATTTTCACAGATTTCCAATATCCGAATAAAAATATTTAACTGCAGTTCATTGAAACAGAAGTGCATTCCAATATTTCAAATAGAAATACAATAGACCTCAATTAATCCGGACTTTCGCTTAAACGCGCCTTAACTCGGATAAAATTGAAAGTTCAAATGATTTCCTACATCCTGAAATTTTTAAAAGCTTTGGATTATTCGGACTTCGCCTAATTCGGATGATTTTCTTTGCAATCCGGATTAATCGAGGTCTACTGTATTTAGCTTGGTTAGCAAGCATTAAAATTTATCCAAAAGGAAGTGCATTTGTCGGTCACAAGGATCAAAAATTTACAGCGAAAAGAGGAAGGAGTTCGAACGTGAAGCAAAAGCACACGACAGGTGAGGTATGCTCTAATTATTTAGAATTCTTTTTTTGGCAGAATAGTTTTTTTGTAGAAGTACGAAATTTAAACTACGGGTAAAATATACAAAAAAATCAATATTTTAAAATAATGAAATGTTCAATTTTTTTAGGGAGAAATATTAGAAACACACTCTGTTACAGGGTATAATCGGATCATTATCGAATAAAAAAGCTTGTCTATTACAAATTTCGTACTCGATTTATTACAAATAGATTTTGACATTGAAACGACAGCAAAAATTTTATCTCACTTAGGCAATATTATACATTTTTTTTTAATTTGGAAACCTTACAATAGCCATTGTCGCATATCTTAAGTACATTGCAATGCTAAAACTCTAGCAAAAATTTGCCAATAAAAATATTTGATAAATTTGCATTAAATTTGGAAATGTTCGCAGCGAATATCAATTTATTCGAATTTCTATTGGCTTAATTTCAAATATTCGAATTAAAAAAAGTACTTAAATAGTTTAAATCAAGGATGTCTAACTTTTTTTGTATGTAATGGGCCAAATTCTAAATTTAGAAAGTTAGCGGGCCGCAAAAAGGTCTTTAAGTTAAATCAGACTCTGAGTTTTTGATTTTCGTCTCAAAAACGTACTCTGTTTACTAAAAAACGCTCGCGGAACACAGTTCGAGAAATGCTGCGATACAGGTTTGAAAATACAGTACAACTAAAAAATTGGAGTAGGCAGAGGGCTGCATCAAAAACTTAAGTGAGTCGCAGGTTGGACATCGCTGGTTTAAACTTTAAACCAAGGTTGTCTAACATAGCATGTTTCTTTGACTTTTCACGAAAAAATACACCAATGTACTAAAAAGACGCCAAGTTTGAAGTTTTGTGAGCGTACAAGCCATGAAGTCATAATAAGCATAACATATCTCTTATACATGTATACATATATATACAGTATATATATAATTTGTTCGTATGACGACATTTTCCGTTAAATTCCGTCCTTTTGTTGAGGATTGAGTTTGAATCCGCCTGTAAGATGGCAAGATCTTGCCCCCAGTTGGTATGGGGCTGTGTGGCCCGCGATGCGTTTCTACAACCATAGCCAAAGCTTCAAATATCGAAGGAAGAGTAACGCCACTGAACTCTCCAAAGCTTTCTGGCAGGCCAAGGACGCGGGAAAAAAAAACCGCATATAATGGAGCATCGCGGCCCACACAGCCGCATACCAGCCGGGGCCAAGATCTTGCAATCTATGCCTCCCAGAAAACCTATGGATCTTACAGGCGGATTCAAACTCAACCCTGAACAATAGATAAATTTTTCTACAAATCTTTTCTCGTTGGCGCGCATCAGTAAAATGCTCGGTGACGGATGAGTCAGAGCGGTTACTACATTTAATTATCAAATCATAAAAATTATTTCAATTTTATTTTTTTAGCTCTTGGCAGTTTATTTCGCCATTTAGAAATCTGAAAACAAATACGTACAAAAATGGAAGCTCAACAAAGAGAAAAGTCCGCAAAAGAATTTAAAAGCAAAAAGAAAAATACCGCAGTGATTAAATATGCTAGACCTGTTACAAATCTATTTTGATTAGTCAATTACTCTTTCGGTTAAAATACTGCTTGTGGCATGCTTTTCTTCTGATTATAATTTTTTTTCGCCTTTTGAAGAATTTTCTCTGCTATGTTTTTAACAACGGTTTACAGCGTAATTTAAACCCTTAATATACTCTTTTATAAGCTTTGATTGATTCTCGGCTAGACCTACTTTTCTGCATTGACAATAGTTGCGTTATTGCCATTGTCAAAAGTTTGTCAACCAACCTGATTACACGGTTTTCTTGTTTCGACCTCTGTTTTTCAAATTTATTGCCAATGCAACACATTTAACAAAATCTTTTGAATCGTGCCACAAATTTTAGTGAATGAAAAATCTTTCATAAATTAATAAATATTATATTTCAATACAGAAAAAAACAAATATAATTTAATTAAAAAATAATAATAATAATAATAATAGTAACAATTAGTTAGATTTAGACACACCATATTTCCCACGTGATAAACCGGGATATTTGTTAAAAGAAAAAAGTTCATCCCTAACAACCAGTGTTCTCCAAAAAAAAGTCTTCACTTGGATAAAGCCACTTTCAGCTTCTCTTCTTCAGAAAGAAGTCTCTTGTTCTAAATTTGAACTCTACAAATTTACTTGTTATTTCATTTTTAATTTTTTATAAAGTATTAAGAAATTAAACAGTATATTTTTGTAACACACCGAAGCCCATTTCGCGACACACCCTTTGAAAAGCACTGTCTTAGACAAATACCCGTTGTATTATTAATTAACCATCATTGCAAATTTATTCCACGTCGCTAATTGCAACGACCCTACTAATGCAACTGAATTGTTTTTAAGTTTTCGCGGGCGTACGAAATTTGTGACATCACAAAAGATGACGTTTATGGCCAGCACATAGGTAACAAATGAGCATTGCGAGTCCGAATTGTTTTGTTCAGTTATATTAAAAAATTAATTACACATAAAGCGATTCTCCCACCGAATTCCGCTGTTTATCTTTACCCATGCGTCACAATCGTTACCATGATAGCACCAAAACAAAAACTAATGAAGTTAAATCGAAATTAATTATTTTCCCACCAAATAGTGACGTACCGATGGGTTCAAGTTTCTATATAGGCACGAAAGCAGCATGCTAGATACTTCATAACAACCACATTAAAAAAAACAGATGTAAGTTAAACAAGTTTACCAATAGCTGATCCGTTTTTTAATAACTTACAAAGTGTGACAAAAATAGAAACAGAAATATTGTCAAAAAAATATAAAAGGACTTTTTTAAATTACAAATTGTTCTTTTTAAATTGCTCCTTTTCCGCTTCTGCAATCAATCCTGCCAATTATCGTTCAACCGAGGAGAAAAAAAGATATATCTGTTGAGCCCGATTAAACGGTTATTCAAATAGGTCTAAACATGTGATTGCTACACTTTTATTTATTGAAATGTTACGGTTAATAAATCACAAGAACAAAAGCTTTAATTACCAAAACACCTAAAAATCAAATTGCCCCACGTTGGGAATCACTGGCTTACAGCAATAAACTTGAACATGATGACAAACAAAAACTTGCTGAAAAAAGTATTGATTTATTGTTTCACCATCAACCACAAAGTCATGATGAACCAAACCCTTCTGATCAAAAAAACGTTATCAACTGATGATTTTCAATTTTGGCATTATGAATAATGTACAATCTTCAACAGTTTCAGGATTTTACCCACATTTTATCTCTTCTAGTGAACTGGCTACAAATATCTGGATCATTGCTATTGTTTTATTCCTATGTTACCAACAGTTGCATCACATTCAATGATAGCTGGCAACAAAATTTCCACAAGCATAACTAACAGTAATTTTCATTTCATCTCCGTGTTTATCCTCCTGACTCGCAGAAAGCGACCAAGGCATATACATAGGGCAAGCAATTACCCTCACCTGCTTCCGGAGATGCCAAGATGATGCTGTCCGGTAGAAATTTTTTATTTTGTGTTTTTTAATTTTATGGAGATATGATGGGAATTTAGAACTGCTTGTCAAGAATAGTAGGCAGGGGAAAGTGTAGTAAAGTGTTTTTCCCAGGGACACAAGAACGGCGCGAGTAGGTTTTGAACCGAGATCGCGTCAATCTCAATCACAGTGCTCTTAACCACACGATCAGGCTACTGAGTTAAATTACAAAAAAGCTTGATACAAAAGAAATAACTTAACTTAAAAAGATTGTAACACAATAGAACTAAGGAATTAGGTTTCATGACGAACAAGCGGCGAGCTATCTGGCATTGAGCCAAGAACATAATGGATGCAGTCCTGTTTCTTTTTTCGTCCCAAGTTGTAAATTAACAAAAAGCAAAATACTCGTATCAGGACTATTTATTAAATGCTTTAAATTACAGCTGTTTTAAAAGTTTAAAAGTTAAAGCTATACCATAAGTGTTTCAAGCCAAACATCAATAAAGTTTGTAAAAAAATATCCAACAAAAGTTTTTAATTAGTAATTGATAAATGTACAAAATTTAAGATAATGTAAAAACTTCATTTTCTTACCTGAGTGACATCACTAAAATCAAGCAGCAAATCTACATTAAATTATTAAGGAATCAAAACACACCAAAATGGAACAAAAAATAAGTCAATACTTAAGAATTATTTATATTAATATATTTTATCTCTATATTTATCCTGCTGACTTGCAGGAAAGCATTGGAGGCACTATACATACAGCAAGCAATCGCCCCGACCTGCTTCCGGAGATGCCAAAGATATTGCTGTCCGGGTGGAATTTTTTTGTTTTGGCTTTTTGGTTTTATAAAGAAATGACTACAATTTTACAACGCGCATTTAAAAAAAATATTTGGCTGTGTTTTACGCCGGATGCCCTTCCTGTCGCAACCCTCCCCATTTATCCGGGCTTGGGACCGGCACCAAGGCTGCTCTGATTTGAACAACCTTAGTGTTGTTAGACCAGCCATGCTTTATGGAATGGAAACGGTGGCAGTGACTGAACGGCAAATGGGAAAAATGGAAGTTGCAGAGTTGAAAATGGTGAGATGGGCACTGGGAGTGACAAGAAAGGACAAGATAAGAAATGAATATGTGAGAGGGACTGCAAAAATTGCAAAGCTGGGAGAAAAACTTCGGAATGTGAGGCTACGTTGGTATGGACATGTAAAAAGGAGAGAAGAAGACTATGTGGGGAAAAGGATGATGGAGATGGCGGTGCCAGGCAGAAGGAAAAGAGGAAGGCCAAGGAGAAGGTGGATGGATTTGGTGAGAGAAGACATGGAAAGGGTTGGAGCTAGGGAAGGAGACGAAGTAGACCGAGTGAAATGGAGATTACTATCGCGCTGTGGCGACCCCGAGTAGGGAGAAGCCGAAAGAAGAAGAAGAAGAAGAAGAAGAAAGAAATGACTACAATTTAAAACTGCTTGCTAGGAACACCGAGCAGGGAAAAGTGGCGTAAAATGTCTTTCTCAAGAACACACAGCGAAAGAGTATGAGTAGGTTTTGAACTGAGGCCGTATAAATCAAAACCAGGGTGTGCTTAACCACTCGACCACGCTGACGACAGTTCACCACATTAAGCTAATACATTAAAAAGCATCATGCAATTCCTTAAATCATTCTAAAGCAGCCATAAAAAGATACGAGGAGTTGATTCAGTCCTGCATGTCATGTAAACACAGGCAGCAACAATATGCTTTATTTTTCGACCTCGTGACAATCGCTTGCCAATTGCCATTTTGAAGAAATTAAAGGCAGTATCAATGCAATGACGATTCAAATTGAGCATTCCAGCAAGTTCTCGAATTTCTTGTTTGCCTAAACAAAAACAATGTATTTTATAGTCAATTTTAATTAGACAAAGAAAAACCTAAAAAAGTCTCATTAGTTCCACAATTCTGTTGAGCAATTTTTCAATGTTTATAACAAAAATGATATCATAAACAGGGTTGCAGAGTTAGACGATTTAAGATCCGACTCCAGCTTCTAGAATTTCAATGATTCCAACTCCCCAATAAGGCAATAGCATTATGCATAGGCATACCATATTTTCGAAGGGGCAAACCAGGACGCTCATTAATAGAAAAAAAATTTGTCACAAAAAAAAGGTCATCACTTCAAATCAGTCTTGGATTTCATAATTTTTGACCTAAAAAACAAGTGTTCCCTAAAAAAAATTTTTTTGCTGGTATTTGTCTCCAACATCCCTAAAAAGTAGTGCTCTCTAAAAAAAGTTGGACATTAGGAGTTGGATTATTAAATATTCCAACCGTAACTTTTTGTACTCTTAAGAATCTGACTCCGACTCCCCAACTCTGGTCATAACCACAACAGTTTTCAAACTACAATTAAAGATCTAAAAAATTTTTACTAGTGTTGAAAAATTTTTATTTAGCAGAATAGCACAATATTTATTCTTATTATATACCATAATTACTAATTTTAAGATAAATTTTGCATAATATTATAATATTCCACAATGCTCTTTAAAGCAAATAGTTGGGCATTTTATGCTATGAACAGTTCAATAATGGTAGGAGGTTATTACATCATAATGCTTGTTTCTAAGTACATTACTATTCTCATAGGATATTAAAATTTCTCAAAAAATTGATTGTAATTACCCTCCTTGATTATACAACTTCAGTTTGCATAGTCTCTAAATCAGTAGACTACAATATTAGATTAACAAGGTAAAAACTTAATTGTCTAAATACTATATTGGTATTCATAAAGTCAAAAAGCAACCTCTATTTAAAGTTATTTGACGAGATTCTTTTTTAAGACCATACTGAAATCCAGAAAGATATGGATTGTAACTTCCTAAAAAAACAAATTAAAATTAGTTTACAAAATTAGTTTGTCATCAATTATTTAACATACAGATTTGCAAGCAATTACAACAACCTGCATTTAAAAATATAAAGGTATTAATCGTCTAATCAAACTTTCTATATTTGCTTTATGTATACTATGACTGTAATTTCATACTTTTTGTTAAGATAACCAAGCTATAGTGTATTTCTCAAAAGATAAAAAAAGCTGCACCAAAGCAGTGCTTATAATCCAAAGCACGACTAATCAACAGGAGACAATTGGATGGACAAATTCATTGGCAAGCCAATTTGGCAACAAAAACAATGGTTTATTATTTTATCATGGAATCAAATGGGTAAATAGATAGCTGCCAAATTGGCTTGCTGATGAATTTGTCCCATCAAATTGTCTCCCACTGAATAATTGGGTACCCCTTGTAATCAGCCATGCTACCTGCAGCAAGTAAGCCAAACAAGTAAATAAAAATTTGAAGTCCATGCAGTTATCTACCAGGCTTCCTTTATGTAAGCCTACAGTGTAGCCATCAGAAAACAATTAAAAACTAATCTTTAATTTAATTGTAGATATAATCAATTCATACAATAAACCTTCTTTTTAAATTAGCAGATAATAAATTCAACTATGCATTTATTCTAATTTACTTCAAGAATAAAGTTTTGCAGAAAATCAGACTATCAATAAACTCATTTCCATAAAGGTTGTAATGATATTTATATTTATATATTTATATATGTATTAGCAGATAATTTACATATTAGACAATCTATATTTGCCAAAACCAAAATTTTAGCAATAATACAGGGTTAAAAAAGCAAATAAAAATATATAGATTTGAAAATATATTTGTTGAACAGAACTATTCTTGAACAAAAAAACTGTTTTCAATCATCTAAAATGATAAAATCTAAAACTAATCATCCCAATTTTTGTACAAACAATATAATACAACAAATAATTAATTGAAGGATAGAGTGAAAAGCAAGTTGATGCTGAAGAAGACTGATGTTAAACCAATAAAAAAATTTTTGAAAAGTCAAAGATTGAGGTGATTTGGGCACCTTTAAAGGATGAGCAAAGAAAAGCTCCAGTGATAGGCCATTTAAAAATTAAGACGAAAAATTAAGAAGAATGAAAGACCTAAGAAAAAATAGATAGAAATTGTTAAAAGATATGACAAAAAGGGTTGTGACAAGATCAGTTTAAGAAAAGGCAATAATGGAGGTGCAGCTGCAAGCAGCAGCTTAATCCTGCCAACAGTGAAAATGTGTTATGTCCTTTATTTCAAGACAAAATGAATGGTAATGATAAATAATTAACAATATAGAAGTTGCAAGTAGACAGCACTAAAAAACAATATTCAAGGTAGTATGCATCATGCATGCTGAACCCAAGCTCACTGCTTGATCATGGTTTTGAATCACATTGATAGAAGCCCACAAACCTTAAATTTTTTTTATTTATTTTTTATTTTTTTTATTTTTATCTCTATATTTATCCTCCTAACTCACAGGAAAGCAACGGAGGTGCTAATACATAAGGTACGCAATTATCCCAACCTGCTTCTGGAGATGCCAAGATATTGTGGTCCGCTTGTAATTTAATAGAGATATGACTTTAATTTAGAACTGCTTGCCAAGACCACCAAGCAGGGGAAAAGTGCTGTAAAGTGTCTTTCCCAATGACACAACAGAATGGTGCAAGTGGGTTTTGAACCAAGACCATATTGATTATGAGCACGGTGCCTTAACCACTTGACCATGCTGCCAACGTTTAATTTTAGTACGTTATATGAATTTTAGTACCTTATATTTATTATAAATTTATTGTTAGTTTTACATATGTATAAAATGCATAAATTTTCATCTCCATCTTTTAACATTTTTTTAACATATTTTAATCATACAAAACTAAGAATAAATATTGCATTGAATAACCCTTCGAACTTTTCCATATTGCACCTTTACACAATACATAAACAGTTCTTTAGCCCTTACAGAATACATAAAGAGTTCTTTAAACTACCTATCTAAGAATCAAATGTGCCAACAATTTTAATTTACAAATGTCTCCATGACATTTATGCACTAAGACCATAAAAAAAGTTGTAATAGTAATAATTATTTAAGCTGAAATTAAAATTATCAATCACCCAATAACCTTTATCTTGATAAAAAATGCTTTGTGGCCTCATACAACTTTTTTTCAGTCAGAAAATGATTCAATCATGAGTACCTGCAAATATTACAGGAGCCGCATGGAGCCACTGCATATACTTCAAATACTACAGGAGTCATATTGAGACCCTTTAAATAAAGTCTAGAGATGCATGGAGCCACATGGAGCCACCATGTAAACTTTAAATACTACATAAGCCACATGCAGACCTTTTAAATAAACTCTAGAGATGCATGGAGCCACATGGAGCCACCGTGTAAACTTTAAATACTACATAAGCCACATGCAGACCTTTTAAATAAAGTCTAGAGATGCATGGAGCTGCATGGAGCCACCATGTATACTTCAAATCCTACAGAAGCCGCATGCAAACCCTTTAAATGAAGTTTAAAGATGCATGGAGCTGCATGGAGACCCTTTAAATGAAGTCTAGAAATGCATGGAGCTGCATGGAGCCACTGTGTAAACTTCAAATACTATAGGAGCCACATGGAGACCCTTTACATTAAGTCTAGAGATGCATGGAGTCGCATGGAATCACCGTGTAAACTTCAAATACTACAGGAGCTGCATGGAAACCCTTTAAATGAAGTGTAGAGATGCATGAAGCCAATTGTATACTTCAAATACTACAGGAGCCGCATGGAGACCTTTTAAATATAGTATGGAGCTGCAGGGAGACCTTTAAAATACTGTTTAACAGTTTACACTGTGGCTCCATGCAGCCCATGCATCTCTAGACTTTGTTTAAAAGGTCTGCATGCAGCTCCTGTACTATTTGAAGTTTACATGATGGCTCCATGCATCTCTAGACTTGATTTAAAGGGTCTCCATGTGGCTTCTATAGTATTGAAGTTTATATAGTGGCTCCATGCAGCTTCATGCAGCTCCATGCATCTCTAGACTTAGTTTAAAGGGTTACCACGCGGCTCTGTAGTATTTGCAGTTCACACCATGGCTCCATGCATCTCTTAACTTAATTTAAAGGGTCTGCATGTGGCTCCTGTAATATTTGAAGTGAATATGGTGGCTCCATGTAGCTCTATGTGGCTGCGGTAATATTTGAAAGTACCAGTAAATCACTTCAAAATCAGGTTGACTTTGATTAGATATTAAATTCAGCTCTTAATGCTTGATATCAGACCAGAAATGTTGTATAAGCTCTGTATATAAAGTTAAGACATAAAGTGTTTTAGTCAATTTGTTTTAGAAAGTTTATTCTTTGAGTTTTTATAGGTGAAAATTAAGATAGCTCTAAAATAATCAAAGCCACCCCAGTTTACTATATTATTTTTACATAAATAAACTCTTGGCAACATAGAAAAGGCCAGAAAAAATTGGATCTTTTCAAAGAAGTTACCATAATTGTTTTTTGTCAGTGAAACTAAACAGGAACCCTTGCTAATACACAAGGAGAGAATAAAAAGAAACCAAGAGGAAAATAATCTTTTCAAGAATTGATAGTTACCCAAAAGGGATTCCAGGCTAATTTGATTAACAAAAATCACTTATGATGACTTTTTGAGACTTTAAAAAATTATAAGTCAGATATAAAAAAAATAAAGGGTCTTTTCAGTAAGTGATTGTGAGCAGTTTTGGTTATTGAAGCTAACCAGGAACTCTTTATGGTTACTATTGTTTGTTGAAAAATTTATTTTGTTTTGGTTTCTTTTTTTTATTGCCTCCTACTGCTTAATGGGGATTCTGGGTTAGTTTCACTACAAACAATAGTTATGATCTTTACTTGAAGACACCCAAAATTACAGGTCTCTTCAAGAAGTCATCATAAGCGATTTTTGTTTATGAAACTAACCTGGATCCCCCTGTGATTACTATTGCTTTTTGAAACATTATTTTTGTCTTGGTTTCCTGTTTATTCCATCCTGGTGTTGAAAAAGGGATTTCTGGTTAGTTTAAGCAAGAAAAAATCGTTTATGGTGACTTTTTGAAGGGACTCATAATTACTTACCTTCAGATGAAACAAATTGACCAACCACTGAAGAAGAACCATCTGCATTTTCTTGAATGGTTACCTCAGAAACAATGGCATTTTCTTCTAAAACAATTCCACAATTGGTGCATACTGTATCACCTCGAGCAGGATCAACATCAAATTCACTTGATTGACAATGTGGACAAGTTTTAGCCATAATTTAGATTCTTACATGAAAATCACTATTTTTAAAATATTTTTTTTGCAATTGATTATTTTCTGAAAATCAATATTAGAATTAATATTATTTTATTTTAATTTTAAGGAAATAGATAAATAGAGCTTAATTACATTACATTTAACAGCTTAATACTATTTTTGATCAGTTTAAAACATTCTGCAAACCAGTGTAAATAACCTTTGGTTTATTAGTTTTCACAAAGACAATGATGAAATAAAAATAAAATGAAAAAATAAATTAAAAATGTAAAGATTTGCCAGAAAAATCAATGCTAAAAAAATTTATTTAACACAAATGAAATTATCTACAGTACCTATATAAACAGTAAAAAACTTGAGTCTCTAAAAAAATTACCCTAAGCGATTTTTGTTCGTGAAACTAACAGGGATTCCTCCCGTGGTTATCATTTTTTAAAGAGATCCTTTTCCTCCTGGTTTCTTTTTTATTTCATCTTGTTGCTGTAGGGGGAGTTTTACCGCAAAAAAACTGCTTACGGTGACTCCTTACGACCTACTATACAATAGCCCTAGGCCTATGATATTGGCAATGTATAGAAAATTAAATCATGTATTTTTTAATATCATTCATATAAAAATTTTTATTAAAAAAATCAGCCATATAGACGAAACTTGACAATTTTCTGCGGAACACCTTGCATGATCTGTTGAAAAACATTGGTCTATAACATTTTGGTCCAGATCAGTGGAAAATTAGCGTATTTGCTTTGGCGTTTTTCCCAAGGATACAACAGAATGAGATGAGTAGGTTTTGAACCGAAACCATGTCCATTACAATCACCGTACTCTTAACCACTCGACCACGCTTTCGACATTTTTTTAAAAGTTTTTGAGTCGGAGGCGTACAAGTTTAAATAGCTGGGCTCGCTCGGAGTTGGAGTCGGAAAATTTTAAATAGGTTTCGTCAAGAAAAATTTCTCCGACTCCACCACCCGGCTTAAATCGTTAAACTTTTTACTGTTTTGAACCCCAAATAGGCTTTTTAATTTAATTTAAAATTTTTATTTGTTTGTTTTTAGACCTTTACTTAAATTTCTAAATTTAATAACAGACTGTTTGCATAAACTCAGTTTAAGCCATAGATATCGTTTAGGCAAAATGTTTTAAAAGATGTTTCTAATGAAATAAAAGACAAATTCAAATGAGCTTTGAAGTAAGCTATAAACCAATTAAATTCCCAACACAAATTCTTTGTTTGGTCAAAATATAAATAAAACTCAGGGATATCTGGATCTGAATAAAACTATCTAATTTTAAATATCCTTGCGGAAATGAACAAACTTTTGATTAATATATTTGAAAAATGTAAGACGGAAAATTATCGTTTTTAGATACGAAATTTTTTTAAATCAAATTAAGCAAATAAAAGACGAGTGTGGTTTTATCATTGAAAATATGTAGTTTGTCTAAGACTAGAAGTTTACGTTTTTTCTCTTGCAGAATGGCCGAGTCTGTAGAAGTGCCGCATTAGTGGCATCAAGCACAATCGACATAGTCGTAGTTTGAACATCTACTCAAGTCTTTCTGTTGTGGCCTCGGAAAAACACTTTCCTCTGCTTGGCAGTCTTAGCAAGCAACATTCAATTACAGTTGAAACAATTTTTCATAAAACAAATAAAAACTATTTAACCAGACGATATTTTGCATTTTAGCAAACAGAGGAATATAGCTTAATAGTCTACTGGATTCTCTAAGTTCAACCAGGTTTAACGGTCTTTCAAGTTACTGTATTTACCAATAATAGTGTTAAGCCAGTATATGTAAGCTATGTATGGCCTATATGAGGCACTGTGAAATAATGTGTTCTGTTTTTAGTAACCGCCTGCTCGTAAAATTGCTGAAGCATTCGACACATTTAAGTATAGAAGGATAGAAACTCATGACATTCTGTAGGCAAACCAATTACAAAAGGCCTGCTGGGCCCTGTATGCCTAGTAATAAAAGCCCAAGAAATATGCCGGCAGCCAGGGCCGGCCTTAGAAGTTGCGGGGCCCAATTAGTTGGATGCTTGCGGGGCCCCTCTATACTATTTATTATTGTGCATAAAGAAGAAAAGAATTGCAAGTGCAAAGTGGCCATTCTCAACCTTTCTAATATTTTTTTATATATTCTTCAGAAATTTTCTATATCCTAAAAATTTCTCAGGGCGGAAAATGCTTTCGAATCTAGCGTGATAAGGCAAAATGCGCAAAAGTGACCTAAAGTAACCTCTACTTCACGTTGGAAAGTTAAGAGAAAAATATGTGACTACATCGTTCGTACCAATACCATAGACAGAATACTTAAATGTATGACACTCACTGGCACCCAAAAGCACGGTGTATATACGACGTAATAAATACGTTGCTGGCGAGGACGTACCACGTTTTGCTTTGATGTTTGGCGGGAAAGATACGTCATTAATTAATCTGGTTACTACTGGTTTGACTGCTGGGCGCTGACTGGCTGAGTGCACACATGTGATTGCATCAGCAATACCGCCAGAGGATCGAGATGACCGAGATTGTCGCCTTTTGAAAAAAAAATGCGGGGCCCCTCTCAGCGCGGGGCCCGATTTGGAGCAATCGGTCAAATCGGCCTAAGGCCGGCCCTGCCGGCAGCGAGTTCAAGCGGTCAAGAGTGCCGTGATTGTGATCGATGGTCTCGGATCAAAACTTCCTCGCACCATTCTGTTGCGTCTTTGAGAAAAACATTTTACGGCATTTCCCCTGCTTGACGGTCTTGACAAGCAGTTCTAAATTTCAGTCACATCTCTATAAAATAAAACAACTTAAAAAATTTCCACCGAATAGTTATATTTTGGCATTGCCGGAAGCAGGTCGGGGTAATTGCTTGCTCTACGTATTGCGCCTTTGACGCTTTCCTTCAAGTCAGGAGGATAAATATAGAGATAAACTAATATAAAAAAAAATTTTACTTTTTTTATTTTGAATTTGTTCCGTCGTACAAATAAGTTACTAAATAAATTGGTAAAAAGCAATTGGTTTTTATAATTCTAACAATAAATGCAAGTATTAGAATCATGAAAAGCAATTGCATTGTTGATAACCTCCAGAAACCTTTTTTATATTTCTTAGATTAAACACAGGATTTAGTAACTTCTTCGATTATATTAGATATATTAGTTCTACATCATGTCATATTAGCATTACGTATTAGTTTTGCACATATATTATGTGCAGCAGTCACAACAGCATTGAGACAAAGCTTGCACGAAGCATTACGCATGATTAATTAAGTGTGTAAATAATAAGAATTCACTTTATCAATAACAAAAAGTAAAACGATGTAAAAAGGTAACGCGGTTGGGCCAGAGGAGTTGCCAGTAGAAGTTTGGAAGTGCATGGGAGAGATGGGGATAAAAGTTTTGACCAGACTGTTCAACAGACTATTAATGGGTGAGCGGATGCCAGAAGAATGGAGGAGTGTGCTTATCCCAATCTATAAAAACAAAGGGGACGCACAGTGCTGTGGAAACTACAGATGAATAAAGCTAATGAGCCGCACAATGAAAGTATGGCAAAGAATTATTGAAGCCTGGCTAAGGGATAGAGTAGAGATCAATAAACAGCAATTTGGATTTATGCCAGGAAAGGGAACCACCGATGCCATGTTTGCTTTACGAATATTGATGGAAAAGTACAGGGAAGGTCAAAGAGAGCTAAATTGTGTATTTGTGGACCTAGAGAAAGCTTACGACAGGGTTCCGCGGGAAGAGCTGTGGTACTGTATGAGAAAATCCGGAATAGCGGAAAAGTATGTGCGACTTGTACAGGATATGTACGAGGGAAGCAAAACAATGGTAAAGTGTGCAATAGGAACTACAGAAAGTTTCAAGGTTAAGGTTGGACTACACCAGGGATCAGCGTTAAGTCCATTCCTGTTTGCAGTGATAATGGACAGGCTAATGGATGAAATAGGAGAGAACCACCATGGACGATGCTGTTTGCTGATGATATTGTGATTTGCGAAGTAACCAGGAAAGAAGTGGAGCGGAGATTAGAATGTTGGAGGTATGCATTGGAAAGAAGAGGGATGATAGTAAGTAGCTCAAAGACCAAATATCTGTGCATAAATGGGGGAAATGACAACGAAACTGTAAAGATGGAGGATACAAAAGTGCCTAGAGTAAAGAAATTTAAGTATTTGGGATCAACGGTGCAAGAAAGTGGTAGTTGTGAGAGGGAGGTAAAGAAGAGAGTGCAGGCAGGATGGAACGGATGGAGAAGAGTATCGGGAGTAATCTGCGACAGTAGGTTACCAGAAGAGTAAAAGGAAAAGTGTACAGTTCAGTGGTAAGACCAGCAATGATGTATGGACTTGAGACGGTGGCGGTCAGAAAGAAACAAATAGGAGAGATGGAAGTCGCAGAGATAAAAATGTTGAGGTTTGCTATGGAAGTGATGAGAAAAGACAAGATTAGAAACGATTACAACAGGGGTACAGTTAAGGTAGAACGGTTAGGAATGAAGATGACGGAGGGCAGGCTAAGGTGGTATGGACATGTCATGAGGAGAGACCAAGAGTATGTAAGAAGAATGATGGAAATGGAGTCACCGGGAAAGAGGAAAAGAGGGAGACCAAAGAGAAGATTTTTAGATGTAGTGAAAGAAGATATGGGAAAGTTGGTGAAAAGGAGACAGACGTTGAAGACAGGACAGTTTGGAGACAGATGATACGCTGTGGCTATTCTTGATTGAAGGGAAAGGCCGAAAGAAGACTTTATCAACAACATAGAATTATGAGAAACAATTAATTGCTTTTTCGTCTTCAAATTTTTCAAATATTAATGAAAAGTTTTAACTTTTCTATTTATATTTTGATTAAACAATGAGTTTATGTTTGAAATTTAATTGCTTTATAACTTTCTTCAAAGCACGCTGAAATTTGTTTTGTATTACTGTAGGCTACACTAGAAATGGCTTTTAAAACGTTTTTATAAATTGGTGTTCCGTTCCTAAAAATTGCCCACATTATGTAGATTCACAATCTCATAAAAAATCTCTTTGATTTCGCTTTGGTCCGGCTCAAATAGCCGAAGAAATAAGGGTTTTATAAGTAATTTAAATATTTTACATTTATTTATAAGAAAATGGCAACACTGCTTAATTTTACGAACCTTGAAGTAACTTCCAGAACTATCCGCTTGACCTGTTTTGACTATGATGTAATAGTTGTTTGTGATTTGGATAATGTCAGAACATTCGAGAAACCTTACCTACTGGTATAAATAAGGTTCGCTTGAAAGCAGTAATATTGATTCAATAATTCGTTGTGGTAACTTAGAATTGGAAAATTGTTAACTGTGCGAAGTCATAGTTTTTGAACGCAAGTCTTTGGTTGTCTACGTGATTGTGAAGAATTACGCTACAGAATTTATTTACTGTTGATTTATACTATTCGGGCTCCTAAGTGGATTGGAGCATATTTTATTAATAAAGAAGATATTGTGGTAGTCTGAGCTGTGATTTAGCTAGACTATATTTTTGCTGTCGCTGGTTCGAAGGTCAGATCCAGCAAGAAGATTAAGAAATTTATCGTTTAGTAGACACCTAGATTGCGTTATCGGTGAGAGCCTTTCTTTACAGGCGCCGAAAAGGTAGACGATTAAATAACGTACTAAGTTACCGAATAAATTTGCTACAAAATTTCAAAAACTATTTACTAATTTCTCCAATTGGTCTTATGCAAACAGTCTGAAGTTTACAAACTTTAATTAAGTTGTAAAAACAAACAAATGCAAATTTCAAATTAAATCAAGACTCAAATCTATTTTGGGTGCAACAGGAATAAGTTTAACAATTTAAGTAGAGTTGTGGAGCAGAAAAAATTTTTTCTTTCTACACCTATTCAAAAATTTTTTGATTCCCACTCCAACTTCGATTTCAGCTATTTATAACTGTGCGCCTTCGGCTCAGGAACATCCAAAGAAAATGAATCCCACTCTAGTGTTTCTAAATACTTACGATTTCAATTCAATGCTAAAACTTGCAACTCTGACTTCTACTTCAAAGTAGTGGAGACCTAATTTAGCCTAAAACAGAACCTCCAAAAATAAAAAGAACTTTCCACTCTAGTGCCCTTAAAAAACGACTCCGACTTTACCGAAAAGCGACTTCGACTCCTCCCTAAAACATTCAACCGGCGATTCCAACAACTTTGTTGCCAAGACTGCCTACGTTACCCATACTGCCTAAACACTGCTTAAATGCACTGCCTTCACTGCATGCCTATATACTACCTAGACTACCCAATATTGTCTATAGCCTACATAACCAATAGGCTAAGGCCTACCATAGGTAGGGAACCTGCTGCGGCCCCAATGAATTTTTTGCAGCCTCCATAAAAACTGGCTTTTGTATCAATTAATGTTATAACTATATAGTTTTGACAATTTCAAAGTTAAAAGAATTAAACAAAAAATGGTATGAAGGCATGTGTCAATTAGCCTACTACTTGTGCAAGCCGGAATGAATGCAGAGTAAAGACCTTTTTTCGGAGGGATCATTATTTTTTGGCAACAAAGATAAAGAAATTTAAAATGTTGAAGCTATGTTTTCTTGAATATTTTAACGCCGTCTCGATTTTACTGCCTAATACAAATATGGCCTCTAATTATAAAAAAGTTTTCAACCTCTTCCCTATGGTCTACACTGTTTACACCACCTACATTTCCTACACTGCTTGTACTGTCTGCACTGCCTGCACTGTTTACAAGTCCTGCACAGCCAACAGTGCCAACACTACCCACGCTGCCTATATACAGTATACCCTGTCTATACACTGCCTATATTGCCCACACTACCCACACTACCTATATAAATGCCAACTCTGGCAACACTGTCTATACTGCTTAGTGCAGTACTTTTCAATCTTTTTCATACCGTGGCCAACTTTCTAACCCAAGGCAATTCAACGACCCACTTTGATGACTGAATTTAATTTTTATCCCTAGAAAGTAGTGTTCTCTGCGAAAAATGAGTATTCACTTCGAAACAGATTTCTATTTTTGGTGGGATTTCTAGCAAACCAGCCGGGACAAAGCACAAAAAAACCGGGCCTGTACCGTTAAAATGCGGACGTATGGTAAGCCAAATGCTCTTTGGCCCACTAAAAACAGTGCCATAGCCTACCACTGGGCCATAGCTTGCCCGTTGAAAACCACTGGGCGAGTGCCTCGTGCTTATGCCTAGACTGCCTAGATTGTTTATACACTGGGTGCACTGCCTACACTGCCTATGCACAGCCTACACTGCCTATGCTCTGGCTACACTGATAATTTAGAGGCACTCGTACAACCCCGGCGTAGTAAAATGGGCTATTTCTAATTTTTGTTATTTCTTTATAGTTTCGAATAATACGGTCATAAAAACTCCTTATTACTTTTGTGGTTTCGGACGATAAGATTATCAAAATCCTAAGTTTGACTCCTTGCCTGTATCAGCATGTAGCAGAGATGAGCATGGACTGGAGTCAGAGTCGGACTGGAGCCGAAGTATGGCATATTTTGTCGGAGTCGGACTGGAGCTGGAGTCGGTTTTTGCTAATTTGTAATGGAGTCGGACTGGAGTCGGAGTCTATCTTTTAAAATTAATTAATTTTTAATGCTGGAAGAAACATTTTTATATCATAAATTGTTTTATGATCTTCAAAATCTTTTATTCCTGGTATTTATTTTGAGCTTATTGCTCATACCCGACACTTGCGGCTAGTTCTTTATTTATTATTTAAAATTGACAAGTAAAATAAACCACTGTGATTCTAGCAGAATAACTCTCATATCTTACAGAAAAAAGAAAAAAAGCGAAAAAACCTTACGCAAATGACGCAAACCTTCATTCATTTCTATGCTACAAAAGAGAGCAACAATCTTCCACTATTCAGGATTAATTTAAAATATGTTCCCTATCGATTCGAATGACAAATTTGATATCACATTGATCAGAATTTAACGTAGATTTCAGATATAAATTCAAGTTCCGGCGACACTATATTAGTTTTCGAACAAAATGCACTTGAATGGCCTCCGCTTTACGAGATAATAATTAGCATCAACAGCATTTTGAGTTAAAGTGATTTCGATTTACGCTATTTGAAAGTTCATTTTGACCATGTTCCCTATCGATTCAAATGACAAATTTGATATCACATTGATCAGAATTTAACGTAGATTTCAGATATAAATTCAAGTTCCGGCGACACTATATTAGTTTCCTAACAGAATACAGTTGAATGACTCCCGCTTTACGAGATAATAATTAGCGTCGACAACATTTTAAGTTAAAGTGATTTCGATTCACGCTATTTGAAAGTTTATTTTGACCATGTTCCCTATCGATTCGAATGACAAATTCAATATCACATTGATCAGAATTTAACGTAGACATCAGATATAAATTCAAGTTCCAGCGACACTATATTCACTTTTCCACAAAATGTACTTGAATGACCCCCGCTTTACGAGATAACAATTAGCGTCGACAGCATTTTGAGTTAAAGTGATTTCGAGTTACGCTAATTCAAGGTTTATTTTGACCATGTTCCCTATCGATTCGAATGACAAATTTGATATCACATTGATCAGAATTTCACGTAGATATCAGATATAAATTCAAGTTCCGGCGACACTATATTCACTTTTCAACAAAATGCACTTGAATGACCCCCGCTTTACGAGATAACAATTAGCGTCTATTACATTTTAAGTTAAAGTGATTTCGATTCACGCTATTTGAAAGTTTATTTTGACCATGTTCCCTATCGATTCGAATGACAAATTCAATATCACATTGATCAGAATTTAACGTAGACATCAGATATAAAATCAAGTTCCAGCGACACTATATTCACTTTTCCACAAAATGTACTTGAATGACCCCCGCTTTACGAGATAACAATTAGCGTCGACAGCATTTTGAGTTAAAGTGATTTCGATTTACGCTAATTCAAGGTTTATTTTGACCATGTTCCCTATCGATTCGAATGACAAATTCAATATCACATTGATCAGAATTTCACGTAGATATCAGATATAAATTCAAGTTCCGGCGACACTATATTCACTTTTCAACAAAATGCACTTGAATGACCCCCGCTTTACGAGATAACAATTAGCGTCTATTACATTTTGAGTTAAAGTGATTTCAAGTAACGCTATTTGAAGGTTTAATTTGACCATGTTCCCTATCGATTCTAATAACAAATTCAATATCACATTGATCAGAATTTAACGTTGACATCAGATATAAATTCAAGTTCCGGCGACACTATATTAGTTTTTGAACAAAATGCACTTGAATGACCCCCGCTTTACGAGATAACAATTAGCATCGACAGCATTTTGAGTTAAAGTGATTTCGATTTACGCTAATTCAAGGTTTATTTTGACCATGTTCCCTATCGATTCGAATGACAAATTTGATATCACATTGATCAGAGTTTCACGTAGATATCAGATATAAATTCAAGTTCCGGCGACACTATATTAGTTTCCTAACAGAATACAGTTGAATGACCCCCGCTTTACGAGATAATAATTAGCATCGACAGCATTTTAAGTTAAAGTGATTTCGATTCACGCTATTTGAAAGTTCATTTTGACCATGTTCCCTATCGATTCGAATGACAAATTCAATATCACATTGATCAGAATTTCACGTAGACATCAGATATAAATTCAAGTTCCGGCGACACTATATTCACTTTTCCACAAAATGCACTTGAATGACCCCCGCTTTACGAGATAACAATTAGCGTCGACAGCATTTTGAGTTAAAGTGATTTCGAGTTACGCTAATTCAAGGTTTATTTTGACCATGTTCCCTATCGATTCGAATGACAAATTTGATATCACATTGATCAGAGTTTCACGTAGATATCAGATATAAATTCAAGTTCCGGCGACATTATATTCACTTTTCAACAAAATGCACTTGAATGACCCCCGCTTTACGAGATAACAATTAGCGTCTATTACATTTTAAGTTAAAGTGATTTCGATTCACGCTATTTGAAAGTTCATTTTGACCATGTTCCCTATCGATTCGAATGACAAATTCAATATCACATTGATCAGAATTTAACGTAGACATCAGATATAAATTCAAGTTCCAGCGACACTATATTCACTTTTCCACAAAATGTACTTGAATGACCCCCGCTTTACGAGATAACAATTAGCGTCGACAGCATTTTGAGTTAAAGTGATTTCGAGTTACGCTAATTCAAGGTTTATTTTGACCATGTTCCCTATCGATTCGAATGACAAATTCAATATCACATTGATCAGAATTTCACGTAGATATCAGATATAAATTCAAGTTCCGGCGACACTATATTAGTTTCCTAACAGAATACAGTTGAATGACCCCCGCTTTACGAGATAACAATTAGCGTCGACAGCATTTTAAGTTAAAGTGATTTCGATTCACGCTATTTGAAAGTTCATTTTGACCATGTTCCCTATCGATTCGAATGACAAATTCAATATCACATTGATCAGAATTTCACGTAGATTTCAGATATAAAATCAAGTTCCGGCGACACCATATTAGTTTTTGAACAAAATGCACTTGAATGACCCCCGCTTTACGAGATAATAATTAGCGTCGACAACATTTTAAGTTAAAGTGATTTCGATTTACGCTAATTCAAGGTTTATTTTGACCATGTTCCCTATCGATTCGAATGACAAATTCAACATCACATTGATCAGAATTTCACGTAGATATCAGATATAAATTCAAGTTCCGGCGACACTATATTCACTTTTCCACAAAATGTACTTGAATGACCCCCGCTTTACAAGATAACAATTAGCATCGACAATATTTTGAGTTAAAGTGATTTCGATTTACGCTAATTCAAGGTTTAATTTGACCATGTTCCCTATCGATTCGAATGACAAATTTGATATCACATTGATCAGAATTTCACGAAGATTTCAGATATAAATTCAAGTTTTAGCGACACTATATTCACTTTTCCACAAAATGTACTTGAATGACTCCCGCTTTACGAGTTAACAATTAGCGTCGACAGCATTTTGAGTTAAAGTGATTTCGATTTACGCTAATTCAAGGTTTATTTTGACCATATTCCCTATCGATTCGAATGACAAATTTGATATCATATTGATCAGAATTTAACGTAGATATTAGATATAAATTCAAGTTCCGGCGACACTATATTAGTTTCCTAACAGAATACAGTTGAATGACCCCCGCTTTACGAGATAACAATTAGCATCGACAGCATTTTGAGTTAAAGTGATTTCGAGTTGCGCTAATTCAAGGTTTATTTTGACCATGTTCCCTATTGATTCTAATGACAAATTCAACATCACATTGATCAGAATTTCACGTAGATATCAGATATAAATTCAAGTTCCGGCGACACTATATTAACTTTTCCACAAAATGTACTTGAATGACCCCCGCTTTACGAGATAACACTTAGCATCGACAATATTTTGAGTTAAAGTGATTTCGAGTTACGCTAATTCAAGGTTTATTTTGACCATGTTCCCTATCGATTCGAATGACAAATTCAATATCACATTGATCAGAATTTCACGTAGATATCAGATATAAAATCAAGTTCCGGCGACACCATATTAACTTTCTAACAGAATACAGTTGAATGACCCCCGCTTTACGAGATAACAATTAGCATCAACAGCATTTTGAGTTAAAGTGATTTCGATTTACGCTATTTGAAAGTTCATTTTGACCATGTTCCCTATCGATTCGAATGACAAATTTGATATCACATTGATCAGAATTTAACGTAGATTTCAGATATAAAATCAAGTTCCGGCGACACTATATTAGTTTCCTAACAGAATACAGTTGAATGACTCCCGCTTTACGAGATAATAATTAGCGTCGACAACATTTTAAGTTAAAGTGATTTCGATTCACGCTATTTGAAAGTTTATTTTGACCATGTTCCCTATCGATTCGAATGACAAATTCAATATCACATTGATCAGAATTTAACGTAGACATCAGATATAAATTCAAGTTCCAGCGACACTATATTCACTTTTCCACAAAATGTACTTGAATGACCCCCGCTTTACGAGATAACAATTAGCGTCGACAGCATTTTGAGTTAAAGTGATTTCGAGTTACGCTAATTCAAGGTTTATTTTGACCATGTTCCCTATCGATTCGAATGACAAATTCGATATCACATTGATCAGAATTTCACGTAGATATCAGATATAAATTCAAGTTCCGGCGACACTATATTAGTTTCCTAACAGAATACAGTTGAATGACCCCCGCTTTACGAGATAACAATTAGCGTCGACAGCATTTTAAGTTAAAGTGATTTCGATTCACGCTATTTGAAAGTTCATTTTGACCATGTTCCCTATCGATTCGAATGACAAATTCAATATCACATTGATCAGAATTTCACGTAGATTTCAGATATAAAATCAAGTTCCGGCGACACCATATTAGTTTTTGAACAAAATGCACTTGAATGACCCCCGCTTTACGAGATAATAATTAGCGTCGACAACATTTTAAGTTAAAGTGATTTCGATTTACGCTAATTCAAGGTTTATTTTGACCATGTTCCCTATTGATTCGAATGACAAATTCAACATCACATTGATCAGAATTTCACGTAGATATCAGATATAAATTCAAGTTCCGGCGACACTATATTCACTTTTCCACAAAATGTACTTGAATGACCCCCGCTTTACAAGATAACAATTAGCATCGACAATATTTTGAGTTAAAGTGATTTCGATTTACGCTAATTCAAGGTTTAATTTGACCATGTTCCCTATCGATTCGAATGACAAATTTGATATCACATTGATCAGAATTTAACGTAGACATCAGATATAAATTCAAGTTTTAGCGACACTATATTCACTTTTCCACAAAATGTACTTGAATGACCCCCGCTTTACGAGTTAACAATTAGCGTCGACAGCATTTTGAGTTAAAGTGATTTCGATTTACGCTAATTCAAGGTTTATTTTGACCATATTCCCTATCGATTCGAATGACAAATTTGATATCATATTGATCAGAATTTAACGTAGATATTAGATATAAATTCAAGTTCCGGCGACACTATATTAGTTTCCTAACAGAATACAGTTGAATGACCCCCGCTTTACGAGATAACAATTAGCATCGACAGCATTTTGAGTTAAAGTGATTTCGAGTTACGCTAATTCAAGGTTTATTTTGACCATGTTCCCTATTGATTCTAATGACAAATTCAACATCACATTGATCAGAATTTCACGTAGATATCAGATATAAATTCAAGTTCCGGCGACACTATATTAACTTTTCCACAAAATGTACTTGAATGACCCCCGCTTTACGAGATAACAATTAGCATCGACAATATTTTGAGTTAAAGTGATTTCGAGTTACGCTAATTCAAGGTTTATTTTGACCATGTTCCCTATCGATTCGAATGACAAATTCAATATCACATTGATCAGAATTTCACGTAGATATCAGATATAAAATCAAGTTCCGGCGACACCATATTAACTTCCTAACAGAATACAGTTGAATGACCCCCGCTTTACGAGATAATAATTAGCATCAACAGCATTTTGAGTTAAAGTGATTTCGATTTACGCTATTTGAAAGTTCATTTTGACCATGTTCCCTATCGATTCGAATGACAAATTTGATATCACATTGATCAGAATTTAACGTAGATTTCAGATATAAATTCAAGTTCCGGCGACACTATATTAGTTTCCTAACAGAATACAGTTGAATGACTCCCGCTTTACGAGATAATAATTAGCGTCGACAACATTTTAAGTTAAAGTGATTTCGATTCACGCTATTTGAAAGTTTATTTTGACCATGTTCCCTATCGATTCGAATGACAAATTTGATATCACATTGATCAGAATTTAACGTAGACATCAGATATAAATTCAAGTTCCGGCGACATTATATTCACTTTTCCACAAAATGTACTTGAATGACCCCCGCTTTACGAGATAATAATTAGCGTCGACAGCATTTTGAGTTAAAGTGATTTCGAGTTACGCTAATTCAAGGTTTATTTTGACCATGTTCCCTATCGATTCGAATGACAAATTTGATATCACATTGATCAGAATTTCACGTAGATATCAGATATAAAATCAAGTTCCGGCGACACTATATTAGTTTCCTAACAGAATACAGTTGAATGACCCCCGCTTTACGAGATAACAATTAGCGTCGACAGCATTTTAAGTTAAAGTGATTTCGATTCACGCTATTTGAAAGTTCATTTTGACCATGTTCCCTATCGATTCGAATGACAAATTTGATATCACATTGATCAGAATTTCACGTAGATTTCAGATATAAAATCAAGTTCCGGCGACACTATATTCACTTTTCCACAAAATGCACTTGAATGACCCCCGCTTTACGAGATAATAATTAGCGTCGACAACATTTTAAGTTAAAGTGATTTCGATTTACGCTAATTCAAGGTTTATTTTGACCATGTTCCCTATCGATTCGAATGACAAATTCAATATCACATTGATCAGAATTTCACGTAGATATCAGATATAAAATCAAGTTCCGGCGACACCATATTTACTTTTCAACAGAATACAGTTGAATGACACCCACTTTACAGGAAAGTAGGAAGAACGGAATTATAAAACCCACAAAATTACAGAAAGGCCACAAAATTACAATTGAAGCGATTTTAACTCAAATTAATTCTAGTTTGAAAAAACAAAATTGTTTTAGTAGTTGAGACTGATTATAATAAAGAATTGTTTGTACAAATGTGGTTTATAAATTCAAGATTGAATGTAATAAACGGAACGGCAATAATTGTTTTATTTTGGTCTACAGTATAAAAAATTATTTATTTTAACTGAATATTTTAGCTGGCGTTCTTGTCAACTTTATAATGTGAATAGTTACAATTTTTCTTAATTAGGTTTTTTGATTTGAGTTATTTAAAAGTGGGATTGTAGGATTGACTATTATGTCTTTTTGATTAGAGTGGTTTCTGGTTTTCTATTCGCTGTTCTTGAGGGCGGCATGCTTTGGAAGTTCTTCAGTTTTTTCAATCACTTCAGTTTGTTTTCTTTTCGGTTTGTTTTTCCACTTATCGCCAATTGCAATGTTTTTCAATTCTCAATTTTATTCCCGTAGCGATCAATAAACAAACGCGTCTGGTGTCCGACGTAAGGGGTGCATTTTTACGATTAATGATGACAAGCTTTTAGCAGTTGCTTGTAAGTGTTAAATTTTTTTCTGTAAAGTTTCCGTCGGTTTTTGACCAACGAGAGTTCAGTTAAAATAAAATTGGGTTTATGATTTTTGGTTTGCTATTGTCACCAATATAGCATTGAACTTTTCAGAAAATCTTAAGCATGTTAGAAAACAATATTTCTGATTGTATTGGGAAAACTGTTTTTATTGATGCTTACAATGGTTTGATAAGGTTTTTCAAATTTTTAGTGAGAGAAAATTATTTTCAGGTTCTTATACTTTATTGAAGGACATAAGTATTTTGCAATATTTACGGGAAGAGTTAAGATGGGCTGGAGGACTCCTGCACTGAGGTATAACAAAGGTGTTTGCGGCAAAACTGTGGCACACTTAATGGACAAAAATAATGAAGATTCAAAGCCAAAAGTTCTTTTACTTAGTGATAGCAATGGCAGGAACATCGTGAAACCCCAGGTATTATGTTAAAAAGATAAATAAAAAAGTAAATGAATGAAGTAATTTTTGCATTTACTTCAGGCAATTTTGAAACAGAAATCTATCACTTGAACGTTTATTTGAGTTTTTTAAGCAGTTGGTGAAAAACCTTTTAGTTAGAAATTTTGTAAATCTTTCATTTCATTATTTTCTATTTATTCCTCGTGCTTAATATTTTCTTAACCCTATTCCGACTTCGTTTTTTTAAAACTTTGTACGAGTGGGGGAGGGAGGAAAGTGCCCGCGCTTTTTGCTTGGTTATATTTGGACAATTCGTAGCGCTAGAATTGTCATTCAAGTTTGTATAGAAAGAGAATTTCATACGCTTTTCAATGTAGATACTTAAATGTTGCAATTAAACATTATTAAAGATTCCAAAAACAAATTTTCAAAGGGTGGTCAATGTTTGTAAATTTGCTGAAAACGAGAGAGCGATTTGAAAGAATGAACGACTTCGGGTGTTTGTCGAACGTTAATAATCCGTAAAATTTAAAGTGCTACTTTACGAAATTATTACAGCTTACAAGGAAAGAAATTTTGGGTAAATCATCTTCCAAATATTTTTATCTTTCTTCGCTAAAGATTCTTATACTTTCTCACGAAATTGTATTTAGCACAAAATTATTTTTATTTTTGGCCATCATTTAAAATTATAACGTAATAAGCACCGCGATTATTGTGTAACGAGAAAGGAGCTAATGCGACAACACCTTTTTTTCTGTGAACCAAAATCGCTGAAAACAACGACCTACAAATATGACTGCGACCCAAATAAATTTGAGTGAGCGCATATTGCAGGGGTCGGAAACCATTTTGGGAAAGAGAATTTTTTTTAATGCTACGTGTGTACTTTACCTTTGTGTCGGAATTTTCTTCATATTTGTTTTTCTAAAAGTAATAATATTTTATTTATTCATATAAACAAAATAATGTGCAGATCATGAAAATATGCATATAAATTGTCGATGCAGAATAATTGAACCTAGTAAAGACAGTTTGTCTTATTACATTAAAGTATTATGGGTCACGATGTAAACTGTGGTTTAATAGAAATGAAAATATTGGAAATTATATATATAAAATTTTTGTATCATGGGTCGCAATGCAAACTGGGGTTCTTGATGTAGGTTGCAGTAAAAAAAGTTTGAAAAACGCTGCACTGAACTAGAGATTTACAAACTTTTGTTAGACAAATATAGCGAGTGCACTTTTGTGCTCAATGAGTGACTTCAGACAACCTCATACTACAACACCCGCCGTGAAAAAGAAAAATATGCCGAATTGGTTTTTCTGCTCACTTTGAGTCAAATTACATTACTTATATAGGTCCACCCGCCAGGAAAGGCTAATGAACCGTATAGTTGAAATTGTTTTCATACGTAGTTTACACCTCGTCTTTCTCTCGCTTTTCCCTGGTTTTTTCTCGCGTTTTATGAAATAGTCAAAAAAGTAGTGACTAGGTGTCAAAAAACTATGAATAACTCCTAAGTTACTTGATCAATTTTTTCAAAAACTGCACCAACTTTTAGATGAATAATAATCAGGAAAAGTTATAAAATTTGAAGACATTCGTGCGAGTAGTATTTGAGCAGCAAACAGCGTTTTAACAGCGCGAGCATTTTCTGCCCCGCCCACCCCCCTCAGTCGTAATTGTAAATGATTTTAATTTAAAAAATTAACGACATAATTAACAAAGTAAAGAAATTTTAAATCAAAGCAAACTGAATACATTAAAGAAAATTGTGGTATAATTTATAAAGCTGTAAAAGTAAATATTTCTTGTTTAAAAATGTAGCCATCCATATTCACCTGAAACTTTGTTTTCAGCATTACTTAAACATATTTTTTTTTAGGTTATAAAACCATCAAACCACAACCTCTTTTCATTCTCTGCAATTTCTATTCCAGGTGGAGTCATTAATGACGCCACAACTGAAATAAAACAAGGAAGGTTTTTTGAAAATATATCTATTTTAGTTTTGGCATTGGGAACCAATGATGTTCAAAATAATGGAAAAAATTTTGAACAAAAAATTAAAGAGGATTTGATCAATCAAATCAAAACTTCCCAAAAGGTGTATCCGGCTGCAGAGGTAACAAGAAAAGTTGTTGATTTATTAACCTTAGACCAGTGTTATGCAACTGGGTATACTTAGATGTATTCAGAATGAAAAGTAGGGTATACAACTGAGATAACAGTTAAATTGTACGTCTTTAAACCATATTCAAATTTTAAAGATCATTCTTGCTGAGATTTTGCCGCAGACAAGTAAACAAGAATGGCGTGTTCCTGTTGTAAACGCGCTTATTCATCGAATTGGAAAAATTTTTAAATTAAAGGTTTTTCGATCCGACATTTCCGCAGAACTTTGCAAGTTTTGGTCCGATGATGTGCATTTGTCGAACGAGGGTTTACAGTTGTTCATGAACAACTTTGAAAGCTTTATCAACAAACTTGTAGCGGAAAAGCAGTCTGGTTCATTTTGTTATAATGCTAATGATTGTGGTTGCTCTGGTAATAGTTTGGGTAAGCGAAACTTTTTTTTAACACTTATCCACTCTATGTTTTACTATTGTCGTTAACAAAAACATTATTTAAAATTGTAATTGTAACTAATTTTAGCTAACTACTGTTTCATTTGTTGAAACAAATTATTATTTTTTCAGAAACTTTGGCACACATTCGAACTTCTTACGCTTCTATAGTCAAGAACAAAGCAAATCATGGATGTGAGCAAAAATATGCGGTGGGTTCCAAGGATTATGAACAATTTTAGACAAAATTATGAAATCCTTTTTTAAATACTAGCTTATTTGAAAATAATGCTTATAAATTTATATTTACTGCAAAAGGCAAGCTAATCAAACTGCAAAAAACAAGGTAATAGGCAGTGGTAAATATTCAAAATTAGGAACTTGAGGCAAGATTCTAATTAGGGCCATCCAGCATAAGAAGGTTTTGGGTAGGAATTTCTCCCAAAATTTATATGATCTCTAAAAATAAATCTTAGCTTTCAATCTGCCTCCATTTACATTTAAACCCCCAACTCCATTCAAAACATCGTCTAATATCTGTTTAGGTTCGGTCTCTAACCAACAAAGAATTGCAGGAAGAATGTTTATCCGATGCCGACAATTGTGCAGATACATCAGATAAATTTTTTATAAAAGAGATGAAAAGAAATAGTGGCTCAAGAAAGCATAAATTAAAAAAAAAGAGATATTTTTGCAGGTAAATAAATAAATGTTTAAGTGGTGATAAACTGTTTTTTACTGGACTCTTACTTTCACTTAAAAGTTTTTCCATGACCCGTGATAAAAACCCTCCTTTTTATAAACCTGATATGGACAAACTTCGGGCTACCGATTGAATTCGACTCTTTCACTTATTAATCTGCCACTCCAAACAGTGTATCTTTAATTAGGACATCCATTTATAGTATAGTTTTTAACGTAAATATAAAAAATTATGAATTAAAATTATATGTGTTGTCAGTGGTCATCTGACCAGTCTATAAAAATATTAAAAACAAATATTGCTCCAATTTAATATAAAGTCTATTACATTTTTGCCTTAATTTGGTCTACTATAAGCTAAAATTTTTTCTTCATTGACCATTGCGTTTTATTTGTAACTGTGAAACTGTGAAACTGTAAAGTGAAAAAAAGATCTTTTTTTATCACGGTATTTTTTTAGTAATCTTTTTGTTATACAGAGAGCATATGTTGTGTCTATTACCGAGCAATTTTTTTACTTTAAACAGTAAATCAAACCGAACAGAAGTTACACCTTTACTCCTTGATTTTCCTCCCCTATTGATCAATGACGGCGAGACCACCATACTTTCAACCAGGTACTCTGATTATATTCACACATATCGTCACTTACAAATTTTCATTGTACTGTACATATAACATTGCGATTTTTACCGCAGTATGATGAAACAAAAGAAGCTCATGCCTAAACGCTCACATCTTCCTAGTCTTATTAACACCGAACGTGACACAACCATAGTTTTAAACAGGTATTCTGATTATGTTGATAGATATCGTCACTTTGACATTTCAATTTTATAGAACAAATAACCATTTTTTTTTTCTACAGCAATGACTTGAAGTGTAAAGATAACTCAAAGTCATATGAAATGTCTTTTAATTCAAACAATCTCTCTGCTGGTAGTAACTATCCTGTTACGATCTCAAACAGGTACTTAACATTAACTAGTTTTTCCCTTATTGAACAAGCAGGAGGAGGTCGTTGTGCCGCAAACGAGAATGAAAATGTTGAAGTTATAATTAAAAAAAAAAATGATTTTAGCAATTTAAACAATATACAGCAAACAAATAAAGCTACAATTCATTCAAAGAAGATTTTTAAAAAACCCATTGATAAAGAACTCGTTTTAGCTAAAAGTTTATTTCAAAACAAATTATCATTTCCGATTGACAATAGGTTACCGCAAACCTGTTTGGAAGACTTATTTCAAGTTTTTCATTTAGCGAAATCATCTCGAAAAAACTTCTTTGATCGCATTCAAAAGAAATTTAAACGCAATGATCTCTTTAAGAGAAAAATAAAAAACAGGTTGTCAAATTTTTACAAAATACATGGTACTACTTATAATGAAAAGCAAACCAAAAAAAATTTAGATAGGAAATTGGACAAAAAAGTTATTAATTATAGCATAGATCAAATTCCAAATATCGCTGCAGCAAAAACGTTTAATAGAGAACAACAAAAAATAAAAACAATAAAAAACCCCAAAAATTACAAACTTAACAAGCAAAACCAACAAGTTTTTTGTGTTTGCAACAAACCAAACGATGGCTCTATATATGTTTTTTGCGAAACCTGTCACCAATGGTTTCATCCAAAATGCGTTTTTGAAAAAGGACACTTAGCGTTAACTTTGTCGCAAGAACAATGGAAAAAATGTAATTGTGTCTGCGAAGGGGTTTCTATTAGTAGGGACAACAAATTAGTAACTTTTTACCATTCGTTACAATTTTCCAAACTAATTAATAAACAGTCATCAACTAGTCAATCTAATGTATCACAATGTACTTCAAAAGATGCGGAAACGCTTAAACTTTCAAGCGAAAGCGATCACTTCGACGTCAGTCATTTGGCGGATTGTTTCAAAACGAGTGATATCGTAGAAACGGTTACCGATAATACGGATAATATAAAAGAATGTTTTAATAATTTTTGTGGAACTTTTACCAACAAGAACGAATCTAACTTGATTAAAGAAACAACTGCTTTTAATATTAGCAAGTACGATTCAACTGTTCAGCTAGTCAACGCTGTGGGCGAATATAAAGAAAACGTTATTAAAAAAAACGAGAAGCGCTTTCAGTACATTGATATGAAATTAATGACCTTCGAAATTAGTTTGCAAGAATGGCAAAAAATGAGTAAAGACCGAACTTCAAATAGATTTGGATGTGGGTATTATGCCGATGTTATTCTGCCTAAATTAAAAGACATATACAATGGATGTGTTCCATGTGTGCTAAATCATTATCTAAAAAAACCGGATAAAGTTACATTTCTCAATAAAACCAATAAGAGATATTATGAAGGATACATTAATGTGTACTGTCGTCATGCAAATTGCTGTGATTGCGAGGTTTCTTCCAAAATAATGCTGTTTTCTTATGCAGATCGCGTTGAGGCTAGCCTTTGTATTTCTGGTAACAGATCGCATTTTATTAATTGTGTTAAAAGTAGGCCAGTGAAAGGAATCCAAAAGCAAAAACTTATGGAACAGTTGAGGTATCAAAAAGCATTTTCTCTTTTTAGAAACCTTCAAAATTGCCTTGAAGACGAAGAGCGTATATACGGTGCACACACTTATGCACCATCTCAAGCAGTTTTGCGTAAATTGAAGTCTAAAGCATTTTTTGGTAATCGCTATAGCGACAATTGGGTAATTAATTTAGAAGTGTTTGCGAAAAAACTTGATGAAAACCATAAAACCTTTGTTAGAGATATTTCAGTTCGTCCTCCAGCAGTAGTATTATATAGCGATGAGCAAATAAAAGCATACAGTCTTATCTGTAAGAAAGATTTTGTATATTTAGATGCAACAGGAAGTGTTGTAAAGCGATTTACAAATGAAAAAGACTTTCAAATTTACACTTTATTAGTACGAAATCCAAGCAAAGGAGGACCAGGTCTTCCTGTAGCCACTACCGTTTGCTCACGCCATGACGCTGGTACTATTCGTCGATTTTTAGAGCTGTTCTTGAATGACGTCGTGAAAGTGTGTGGATTTCATCACAAACCAATCATGGTCATGATAGACGGCTCCATGGCAATGTGGAATGCTGCACTTCGTGCATTTGCAAACGAAACAAGACTGGAATATTACCATCGTTGCTGGAGAATTGTAACTGGGAAAGCGCAGGATGGGGATATGAAAAAAACGTTTGTAATCAACTGCTTTAGTCACGCTATGCGAGCTGCAAAAAATCTTGTTTCAAATTATTATAAACGCGCTTACAAAACCGTTGCAATGTTTTGGGTTAACGCACTGTTTTTGGTATCTACGTTTGATCAATTAGAGTCTGTTATCGATAGCATCATCGCCGTTACTAATTGTGAAAGAACCTCTCTATTTGTAAAACAACATTTTGACAAACTAAAGCACATCAGTGATAATCCTGACCTAAATTGCAGTTGCAACTCTCCAGTTGGTGCAAGTGAACGTAATTTAACTTATGAAGATTTTCTTGATGCATCTAAATATGTAGATGAAAAACAAGAGTTAAATTCATTGTTCTACTCGTATTTTCAGAAAAAGCTCGATAATTTTCAACAAAGTAAGATATATGCTAATCACAAATTTGACCAAAATGTTGATGGGGATTGCAAAAACGTATATTTTGATAAAATATTTTGTCAAAAATTAATTCGAAATATAATATCTCGCATTTGCTGCACTTCGAGGCTATTGATTGGTGACTTGTCGCGACATGCAAACACCGATACACTTTACAAAACCCAAAAATTGTATGACGATTATTCCTTAAAGTATAAACAGTTAGAGAAATTAGAGTCAAACTTAGTTTGCGATAGGAATTTAACGCAAGGAATTATTGAACAGCATTTCAGCAGTTTAAAAAATGTTTATTTGAAAGGAAACAGAATCGGACGATTAGACACTTTTGTTGAGCAATACTATTCAGAGTTAAAAATCACACAAAAGCTTTTTTCGGATCACGCTCTTCGCAGCTGTTTGTCAAGTAATAAATCTCGTAAACCGAATAGATTGAAGTGTAACACAGTTGTAGCCTCCAAATTTAAAAAAAGAAAACGGAGACAAACTGGTTACTATTCATCACAATTTGCAAAAAGACGTATTCGTTTTATCGGAGAACATGATAATACTCAAACATGGAATGCTTTACAAAACAATATTTATGAAAATGATGTTGAATCTATTTCTAAAAAAGATTGTTTAATTGTGACAACTTTAAATAATGAAAAAAACAATTCAACTTTGGCGTTTGAAGGAGATTTACGTCATTCCAAGGTAATAAAATATGGTAATGAGTTTGACAAATTAAACATATTTGCAGAAAGTGAAACAACAAAAAAGTTTTCTCATTTAGTATGGAGTTCTTTCTCAGAGTCTATCGATATACGTGACGTTGCTTTAACTTTTGATGCCACGCATAGTTTGTCTTGGCTGGATTTAAGTACCGTTAATTCTGAGCCAGATTCAATTGTCTTTCAAGAAATTGTTACACGTTTCCCAGGATCTTGTAAAGGTTGGCTAAGCAAATATGTTATTGACAATTATTTGAATATTTTGGTTGAAAAATTCAACTTTGAAATCGAATCTCAAAAATTTGGTTCATTAGATTGCAATGATAGCGCTTGCATTTTACAAAACAAAGTTAAAAATATAAGCATTTTTAACAGCCGGCTTTTGATTGATGATAGTAACCAAATTCGGCCACATATTTTAATTCCCATATTGATTCAAAACCATTTTATTTTGCTTTGGTATTCGCATTCTGTTCGCACACTTGTTTTAATTGACTCTATTGATCATAACTGGATGGAAGTTGTTTCAAATATAAAACAGGTTTTCTTGAATTTTTTTTATTCTTTGTCGTGTGCGGACAACTTTCAAACAATTACTTTTGAAGTGAAAAACCCGATAATTCAGCCAGATAATAGCAGTTGTGGCGTTTGTTTATGCATGGCTGCAGATATGATTTGTCGTACAAATACCTTAACAGCGCACATTAAGTTGGACAAAAGGACAATCAGCGATTATCGTAATTGGATTATATACTTTTTATTTGTAAATTGCATTTCCTGCAGCGTTCATTTAGTTAAGCCTGCAAATGATATTTTGAAAGATATAAGTGTTGGTTTACCAAATATTGCGAATAATTGCTGGTTCAATTCAGTAGTCCAGGCTGTTGTAAGTGTTATTCAGACATATGGCAAGTTTACCACGTACTTTAACTTAAAACACTTAGATAATGGCAAACTGTTAATTAAGGTAATTAAAGGTTTACTAAAGAAACAAAATATATCTCACGAAGAATTACGAAATGTTCTCAGAAGCGTCAGCAACAAATGTCGTTTTGTGTTTGGTGAGCAGCAAGACCCAGTAGAATTTTTTGAAGTTTCTGATTTGGCAATTGTTTTACATTTGAATAGTTATTCAAGTTATTTACAATTAGAGAAGCATTATACATGTAATCAATGCAAACATGTTTTCATTGAAAAATTAGCTGAACAAAGCATTTTCAAATTGCCGATCGGTGAAAAAGCAGAAAAAAATTGTTCTTTATCCATGCATATGCAAACATTTTTATGCAGCAGTGAAATCAAACAATGCCGTAATTGCCAAAGTATTAGCGATCATGAAACGAATATAAGTTTTGCTGTTTTTCCGGACGTTTTAGTTGTAAGTATACAAAGGAATGTCAGCAGCAAAAAAAGCAAAGAAACAGTTTTTCTTTCTAACACTTTGCAATTGTCTCAAAAAAGCTCCAAAAAAATATTGAATTACAAATTGGTCAGTGTGGTTGTTCACTCAGGTGATTTTACGAATTGCGGACACTTTTCTTGCTGTATTTTAAAAGATGATTGCATAATTGAATTAAATGACCAAAAAATCAACAAGATAAGAAGCTCAGAGAAAACCATTTTGTTGGAAAGAAATGGTTACATGTTTTTTTATGTAAAGCAAGCAGAGTATTGCAGTAATCATAGTTCATCCAGTTCTGATTTTGACGATCATAACTATTGCAGCCGAAAAAAGAAAGTTATAAAAAGACGCAAAAAGGTTCAATGCGACACTGTTGTCCAAGTAAAAGCAGTAATTGAGCGTCAGTTGATTGAATATATACCAACGTTTAATACTTTGAGTCATGAGTGGGAGAAAAGCAATCCAAGTGTCATACAGTTAGTTGTAGAAAAGGTTATTCATGTTGTATGTGCTCCTATAATAGAAGCAGAATACAAAGAAGAATTTTGTCGACATTACTTGTTTTTAAAAGGGCAAACAAAAAAACTTTTTGAATGTAATTCGTGTCTAGATTTTAATGAATTTGATTTGACAGCAGAATTTATGTTGGATTTTTGTTTTTGTGTGCACAAGAAATTATGTTGGCAGGTACAAACTGTTAAAAGGTTTGGCGACCACATTTTTAGTAAACGAAGCGTTGGTACGTTAGTTTTTAAACCATCTATACTTAATGAAACAAGTGATCTTAGAAAATACTTAAACTTACATTATTCAGAATCTTGCAATGAGTATTTGCGTCAGGTATTAGATATAGAAATAATGATATACTATATAATGGTGCAGCATGACATGGATTATGAAAGTGCTTCAATTTCGTTAAAATTAAGGACAAAAAATTTTCATACTTTTTACAAAAATATGTCTAATTAAGAGAAAAAATTTTTTGTTGCTTTTGCCCTCTCAAATAAAAACGGGTACTTTAAATTGAATATTTAAAGCCTATAGAAATTGAATTGCAAAAGAAGTGTTTTGCTCCCTCTTTTGAAGTACAAGCTTTTTTGTGACAGACAAAGAGTGAAAAAAACTTTTGGATGCAACTTCCTATCAAATGTCGACTTGTTGTCGTAGATATGAACATATATCTCAACCTTGATATATTTTTTTAATATCTTGAGTCTATAAATAAAAAAATGTGTTGTATAGCTTAAACTCAGCGATGTAGGACACATTAGGTACAGTGAATTTTTAAAAGCAAAACCACAAAAGGTCAAAGAATGATCCCAAATTGTTTGTTTGCAAATGCCAAGAAAACGTTTACTAAAATGTTTATTTCTTTTACTTACAAATCACACTTTAAAAACAATAAAGTTTATGATTATACAAAAAACTTTATATGAAGATAAAAATATAGTGTAGTGTGTTGAAATTTGCTTTTTCACGCTTTTCCACGTTTGCAAAATTACATAATTGTAAATAAAGTAATTACAATTTATTTTGTCCAATAAAAATAACGTTTACTAAAATGTGTTAAAAGTACGACTGCTTTTTCGCAAATGATCTGAAGGACAAATCAGCTAATAATAGCCTACACTGATTTGAGAGTTCAGTACAAAGACTGAAATTTCATACTCAGTTTACCTGAGAGATTTTTGCAATTCTTGTTTTCGAGAACATACACCCAACAATTGACTTATCTGTACTTTTTTTTAGTTAGAGGGTAAATATTTTTTTAAAATTTCTTTCCATTTGTACTATTAATAAAGTAACGTTATACAACCGGCTGTACTGGATTACAAATTTGAAATATAAAAAATTGTAATATCAAACTGGATTCTTTCCTGGTTACGATCACTTCTTGAAAACGTGTAAGGAAATATTTTTTTATAAAACTAAGTTAAGGTTTACCATGCAGGTAAAATAGGACTACGGGTGAAGGTCCTGCTAAAAAAAACCTAACGATCCATTGTCACAACCTCATGGGTGGATTGGAATGTGGCAAAAAAGAAAAAGTTTAATAATAAAAATTGTACTTACTTCATATCCTATTCATGTAAATATAAAACAGCCATCATTTTATTTGCTAAAAGAGAGGTGATAAATGATTGTTACGTGCCGCTTTTTCAGTTTCTTATAAGTAAGCGGGCCACGCAAATTTTTAGTCCTACTATAAAATTTTTTTTTTATAATACAAAAAGCATAAACGTCCCCTTATAGGGTATGTTAAAAGCAGGTCTGCAAACTCAAAATCGAAATTAAACTTTAGCTCAAACTCAAAAATTATATGATCCAATTTGACTTCATTAATTGAAGAATTGTGAAAAGAGAATAAAAAGCATTTGGATTTTACTTTTAATACTACAGTATATTGCTAAATTTGACGTAGAACAATTTTGTGGTAGATGTCATCAATATATATATAATATTTTATCACGTTAGTGATATAACAAGCCCGCCCCATGGGGGCAATACAAGCTATACGTGCCCCAATTTTTTGGATGCTTTTCAGGTATCCAGGTAAGGAACATGGTCAAATTAAACCTTCAAATAGCGTAAATCGAAATCACTTTAACTTAAAATGTTGTCGATGCTAATTATTATCTCGTAAAGCGGGGGTCATTTAACTGTATTCTGTTAGGAAACTAATATAGTGTCGCCGGAACTTGATTTTATATCTGATATCTACGTGAAATTCTGATCAATGTGATATCAAATTTGTCATTCGAATCGATAGGGAACATGGTCAAAATAAACCTTGAATTAGCGTAAATCGAAATCACTTTAACTTAAAATGTTGTCGATGCTAATTATTATCTCGTAAAGCGGGGGTCATTCAACTGTATTCTGTTAGGAAGTTAATATGGTGTCGCCGGAACTTGATTTTATATCTGATATCTACGTGAAATTCTGATCAATGTGATATTGAATTTGTCATTCGAATCGATAGGGAACATGGTCAAAATAAACCTTGAATTAGCGTAAATCGAAATCACTTTAACTCAAAATATTGTCGATGCTAATTGTTATCTCGTAAAGCGGGGGTCATTCAAGTACATTTTGTGGAAAAGTGAATATAGTGTCGCCGGAACTTGAATTTATATCTGATATCTACGTGAAATTCTGATCAATGTGATGTTGAATTTGTCATTAGAATCAATAGGGAACATGGTCAAAATAAACCTTGAATTAGCGTAACTCGAAATCACTTTAACTCAAAATGCTGTCGATGCTAATTGTTATCTCGTAAAGCGGGGGTCATTCAACTGTATTCTGTTAGGAAACTAATATAGTGTCGCCGGAACTTGAATTTATATCTAATATCTACGTTAAATTCTGATCAATATGATATCAAATTTGTCATTCGAATCGATAGGGAATATGGTCAAAATAAACCTTGAATTAGCGTAAATCGAAATCACTTTAACTCAAAATGCTGTCGACGCTAATTGTTATCTCGTAAAGCGGGGGTCATTCAAGTACATTTTGTGGAAAAGTGAATATAGTGTCGCTAAAACTTGAATTTATATCTGAAATCTTCGTGAAATTCTGATCAATGTGATATCAAATTTGTCATTCGAATCGATAGGGAACATGGTCAAATTAAACCTTGAATTAGCGTAAATCGAAATCACTTTAACTCAAAATATTGTCGATGCTAATTGTTATCTTGTAAAGCGGGGGTCATTCAAGTACATTTTGTGGAAAAGTGAATATAGTGTCGCCGGAACTTGAATTTATATCTGATATCTACGTGAAATTCTGATCAATGTGATGTTGAATTTGTCATTCGAATCGATAGGGAACATGGTCAAAATAAACCTTGAATTAGCGTAAATCGAAATCACTTTAACTTAAAATGTTGTCGACGCTAATTATTATCTCGTAAAGCGGGGGTCATTCAAGTGCATTTTGTGGAAAAGTGAATATAGTGTTGCCGGAACTTGATTTTATATCTGAAATCTACGTGAAATTCTGATCAATGTGATATCAAATTTGTCATTCGAATCGATAGGGAACATGGTCAAAATGAACTTTCAAATAGCGTGAATCGAAATCACTTTAACTTAAAATGCTGTCGATGCTAATTGTTATCTCGTAAAGCGGGGGTCATTCAACTGTATTCTGTTAGGAAACTAATATAGTGTCGCCGGAACTTGAATTTATATCTGATATCTACGTTAAATTCTGATCAATGTGATATCAAATTTGTCATTCGAATCGATAGGGAACATGGTCAAAATAAACCTTGAATTAGCGTAACTCGAAATCACTTTAACTCAAAATGCTGTCGACGCTAATTGTTATCTCGTAAAGCGGGGGTCATTCAAGTACATTTTGTGGAAAAGTGAATATAGTGTCGCTGGAACTTGAATTTATATCTGATGTCTACGTTAAATTCTGATCAATGTGATATTGAATTTGTCATTCGAATCGATAGGGAACATGGTCAAAATGAACTTTCAAATAGCGTAAATCGAAATCACTTTAACTTAAAATGTAATAGACGCTAATTGTTATCTCGTAAAGCGGGGGTCATTCAAGTGCATTTTGTTGAAAAGTGAATATAGTGTCGCCGGAACTTGAATTTATATCTGATATCTACGTGAAATTCTGATCAATGTGATATCAAATTTGTCATTCGAATCGATAGGAAACATGGTCAAAATAAACCTTGAATTAGCGTAACTCGAAATCACTTTAACTCAAAATGCTGTCGACGCTAATTGTTATCTCGTAAAGCGGGGGTCATTCAAGTGCATTTTGTGGAAAAGTGAATATAGTGTCGCTGGAACTTGAATTTATATCTGATGTCTACGTGAAATTCTGATCAATGTGATATCAAATTTGTCATTAGAATCAATAGGGAACATGGTCAAAATAAACTTTCAAATAGCGTGAATCGAAATCACTTTAACTTAAAATGCTGTCGATGCTAATTATTATCTCGTAAAGCGGGGGTCATTCAACTGTATTCTGTTAGGAAACTAATATAGTGTCGCCGGAACTTGAATTTATATCTGATATCTACGTGAAACTCTGATCAATGTGATATCAAATTTGTCATTCGAATCGATAGGGAACATGGTCAAAATAAACCTTGAATTAGCGTAAATCGAAATCACTTTAACTCAAAATGCTGTCGATGCTAATTGTTATCTCGTAAAGCGGGGGTCATTCAAGTGCATTTTGTTCAAAAACTAATATAGTGTCGCCGGAACTTGAATTTATATCTGATGTCAACGTTAAATTCTGATCAATGTGATATTGAATTTGTCATTCGAATCGATAGGGAACATGGTCAAATTAAACCTTCAAATAGCGTTACTTGAAATCACTTTAACTCAAAATGTAATAGACGCTAATTGTTATCTCGTAAAGCGGGGGTCATTCAAGTGCATTTTGTTGAAAAGTGAATATAGTGTCGCCGGAACTTGAATTTATATCTGATATCTACGTGAAATTCTGATCAATGTGATATTGAATTTGTCATTCGAATCGATAGGGAACATGGTCAAAATAAACCTTGAATTAGCGTAAATCGAAATCACTTTAACTCAAAATGCTGTCGACGCTAATTGTTATCTCGTAAAGCGGGGGTCATTCAAGTACATTTTGTGGAAAAGTGAATATAGTGTCGCTGGAACTTGAATTTATATCTGATGTCTACGTTAAATTCTGATCAATGTGATATCAAATTTGTCATTCGAATCGATAGGGAACATGGTCAAAATAAACTTTCAAATAGCGTGAATCGAAATCACTTTAACTTAAAATGTAATAGACGCTAATTGTTATCTCGTAAAGCGGGGGTCATTCAAGTGCATTTTGTTGAAAAGTGAATATAGTGTCGCCGGAACTTGAATTTATATCTGATATCTACGTGAAATTCTGATCAATGTGATATCAAATTTGTCATTCGAATCGATAGGGAACATGGTCAAAATAAACCTTGAATTAGCGTAACTCGAAATCACTTTAACTCAAAATGCTGTCGACGCTAATTGTTATCTCGTAAAGCGGGGGTCATTCAAGTACATTTTGTGGAAAAGTGAATATAGTGTCGCTGGAACTTGAATTTATATCTGATGTCTACGTTAAATTCTGATCAATGTGATATTGAATTTGTCATTCGAATCGATAGGGAACATGGTCAAAATAAACTTTCAAATAGCGTGAATCGAAATCACTTTAACTTAAAATGCTGTCGACGCTAATTATTATCTCGTAAAGCGGGAGTCATTCAACTGTATTCTGTTAGGAAACTAATATAGTGTTGCCGGAACTTGAATTTATATCTGAAATCTACGTTAAATTCTGATCAATGTGATATCAAATTTGTCATTCGAATCGATAGGGAACATGGTCAAAATGAACTTTCAAATAGCGTAAATCGAAATCACTTTAACTCAAAATGCTGTCGATGCTAATTATTATCTCGTAAAGCGGGGGTCATTCAAGTGCATTCTGTTAGGAAGTTAATATGGTGTCGCCGGAACTTGATTTTATATCTGATATCTACGTGAAATTCTGATCAATGTGATATTGAATTTGTCATTCGAATCGATAGGGAACATGGTCAAAATAAACCTTGAATTAGCGTAACTCGAAATCACTTTAACTCAAAATATTGTCGATGCTAATTGTTATCTCGTAAAGCGGGGGTCATTCAAGTACATTTTGTGGAAAAGTTAATATAGTGTCGCCGGAACTTGAATTTATATCTGATATCTACGTTAAATTCTGATCAATGTGATGTTAAATTTGTCATTAGAATCAATAGGGAACATGGTCAAAATAAACCTTGAATTAGCGTAACTCGAAATCACTTTAACTCAAAATGCTGTCGATGCTAATTGTTATCTCGTAAAGCGGGGGTCATTCAACTGTATTCTGTTAGGAAACTAATATAGTGTCGCCGGAACTTGAATTTATATCTAATATCTACGTTAAATTCTGATCAATATGATATCAAATTTGTCATTCGAATCGATAGGGAATATGGTCAAAATAAACCTTGAATTAGCGTAAATCGAAATCACTTTAACTCAAAATGCTGTCGACGCTAATTGTTAACTCGTAAAGCGGGGGTCATTCAAGTACATTTTGTGGAAAAGTGAATATAGTGTCGCTAAAACTTGAATTTATATCTGAAATCTTCGTGAAATTCTGATCAATGTGATATCAAATTTGTCATTCGAATCGATAGGGAACATGGTCAAATTAAACCTTGAATTAGCGTAAATCGAAATCACTTTAACTCAAAATATTGTCGATGCTAATTGTTATCTTGTAAAGCGGGGGTCATTCAAGTACATTTTGTGGAAAAGTGAATATAGTGTCGCTGGAACTTGAATTTATATCTGATATCTACGTGAAATTCTGATCAATGTGATGTTGAATTTGTCATTCGAATCGATAGGGAACATGGTCAAAATAAACCTTGAATTAGCGTAAATCGAAATCACTTTAACTTAAAATGTTGTCGACGCTAATTATTATCTCGTAAAGCGGGGGTCATTCAAGTGCATTTTGTTCAAAAACTAATATGGTGTCGCCGGAACTTGATTTTATATCTGAAATCTACGTGAAATTCTGATCAATGTGATATTGAATTTGTCATTCGAATCGATAGGGAACATGGTCAAAATGAACTTTCAAATAGCGTGAATCGAAATCACTTTAACTTAAAATGCTGTCGACGCTAATTGTTATCTCGTAAAGCGGGGGTCATTCAACTGTATTCTGTTAGGAAACTAATATAGTGTCGCCGGAACTTGAATTTATATCTGATATCTACGTTAAATTCTGATCAATGTGATATCAAATTTGTCATTCGAATCGATAGGGAACATGGTCAAAATAAACCTTGAATTAGCGTAACTCGAAATCACTTTAACTCAAAATGCTGTCGACGCTAATTGTTATCTCGTAAAGCGGGGGTCATTCAAGTACATTTTGTGGAAAAGTGAATATAGTGTCGCTGGAACTTGAATTTATATCTGATGTCTACGTTAAATTCTGATCAATGTGATATCAAATTTGTCATTCGAATCGATAGGGAACATGGTCAAAATGAACTTTCAAATAGCGTGAATCGAAATCACTTTAACTTAAAATGTAATAGACGCTAATTGTTATCTCGTAAAGCGGGGGTCATTCAAGTGCATTTTGTTGAAAAGTGAATATAATGTCGCCGGAACTTGAATTTATATCTGATATCTACGTGAAACTCTGATCAATGTGATATCAAATTTGTCATTCGAATCGATAGGGAACATGGTCAAAATAAACCTTGAATTAGCGTAACTCGAAATCACTTTAACTCAAAATGCTGTCGACGCTAATTGTTATCTCGTAAAGCGGGGGTCATTCAAGTACATTTTGTGGAAAAGTGAATATAGTGTCGCCGGAACTTGAATTTATATCTGATGTCTACGTGAAATTCTGATCAATGTGATATTGAATTTGTCATTCGAATCGATAGGGAACATGGTCAAAATAAACTTTCAAATAGCGTGAATCGAAATCACTTTAACTTAAAATGCTGTCGATGCTAATTATTATCTCGTAAAGCGGGGGTCATTCAACTGTATTCTGTTAGGAAACTAATATAGTGTCGCCGGAACTTGAATTTATATCTGATATCTACGTGAAACTCTGATCAATGTGATATCAAATTTGTCATTCGAATCGATAGGGAACATGGTCAAAATAAACCTTGAATTAGCGTAAATCGAAATCACTTTAACTCAAAATGCTGTCGACGCTAATTGTTATCTCGTAAAGCGGGGGTCATTCAAGTGCATTTTGTTCAAAAACTAATATAGTGTCGCCGGAACTTGAATTTATATCTGATGTCAACGTTAAATTCTGATCAATGTGATATTGAATTTGTTATTAGAATCGATAGGGAACATGGTCAAATTAAACCTTCAAATAGCGTTACTTGAAATCACTTTAACTCAAAATGTAATAGACGCTAATTGTTATCTCGTAAAGCGGGGGTCATTCAAGTGCATTTTGTTGAAAAGTGAATATAGTGTCGCCGGAACTTGAATTTATATCTGATATCTACGTGAAATTCTGATCAATGTGATATCAAATTTGTCATTCGAATCGATAGGGAACATGGTCAAAATAAACCTTGAATTAGCGTAAATCGAAATCACTTTAACTCAAAATGCTGTCGACGCTAATTGTTATCTCGTAAAGCGGGGGTCATTCAAGTACATTTTGTGGAAAAGTGAATATAGTGTCGCTGGAACTTGAATTTATATCTGATGTCTACGTGAAATTCTGATCAATGTGATATCAAATTTGTCATTCGAATCGATAGGGAACATGGTCAAAATAAACTTTCAAATAGCGTGAATCGAAATCACTTTAACTTAAAATGTAATAGACGCTAATTGTTATCTCGTAAAGCGGGGGTCATTCAAGTGCATTTTGTTGAAAAGTGAATATAGTGTCGCCGGAACTTGAATTTATATCTGATATCTACGTGAAATTCTGATCAATGTGATATCAAATTTGTCATTCGAATCGATAGGGAACATGGTCAAAATAAACCTTGAATTAGCGTAACTCGAAATCACTTTAACTCAAAATGCTGTCGACGCTAATTGTTATCTCGTAAAGCGGGGGTCATTCAAGTACATTTTGTGGAAAAGTGAATATAGTGTCGCTGGAACTTGAATTTATATCTGATGTCTACGTTAAATTCTGATCAATGTGATATTGAATTTGTCATTCGAATCGATAGGGAACATGGTCAAAATAAACTTTCAAATAGCGTGAATCGAAATCACTTTAACTTAAAATGTTGTCGACGCTAATTATTATCTCGTAAAGCGGGAGTCATTCAACTGTATTCTGTTAGGAAACTAATATAGTGTCGCCGGAACTTGAATTTATATCTGAAATCTACGTTAAATTCTGATCAATGTGATATCAAATTTGTCATTTGAATCGATAGGGAACATGGTCAAAATGAACTTTCAAATAGCGTAAATCGAAATCACTTTAACTCAAAATGCTGTTGATGCTAATTATTATCTCGTAAAGCGGAGGCCATTCAAGTGCATTTTGTTCGAAAACTAATATAGTGTCGCCGGAACTTGAATTTATATCTGAAATCTACGTGAAATTCTGATCAATGTGATATCAAATTTGTCATTCGAATCGATAGGGAACATATTTTAAATTAATCCTGAATAGTGGAAGATTGTTGCTCTCTTTTGTAGCATAGAAATGAATGAAGGTTTGCGTCATTTGCGTAAGGTTTTTTCGCTTTTTTTCTTTTTTCTGTAAGATATGAGAGTTATTCTGCTAGAATCACAGTGGTTAAAATAATCGCTGTTGTTCAAGCAAATCCTGGCCTAACCTAATATTAACCGTAACGCTTGCCTTTACATGAATTCCTTTAAATGAGTCCGTATCACCGTGTCTAATGCACTAGTGGCTGGTATTATATTAGTTTTTATTATATATGTATTTGTAGCCTGCATAAAGATTGTCTTGTTACCAAAATGATAGTATAAATGCAAAGATTTTTTTCCCATGGTCATAGCCTATCTATTTGATTTTCTTTAATGTTAAGTTTAAGCTACTGCAAATTTACTTGTATACTTGGGTGATATTTGCCAATGTTAAAGTTAATCTGCTAAGTTCAATCTAAGATAAAATATTATTACATTTAGTTAAAATAGATTTGATGTATATAGGGTATTTATTTTGAGCAGCCTTGATTACTTTTCACAAAAACATGAATTTTTTTGATGAAATTTGCAAACTTCTTGAAGATAACAAATTGCTGGAAATACCTAACACTTCTGAAAAGAGCACAGTTTGGCAAAAATTTTTATATTTAAATCATATTAAAAGTAAAGATTGTATTGGATACATAATTTGCAAAACTTGTAAGCAAGCATTAAAACATAATAAGTCAACTAGTGGAAAAACACATTTAAATGATCACTTAAAATGATGCAAATATAATGCAAAAATATCTAAAGTAACAGCATATTTTAGTAAGTCTGACATGAACTTGTCAAAAGTTATAAAAAACACAGTGTTAAATAGTTTAGTTGCATTTGTTGTATCAGATGTAAGACCATTAAGTGCAGTGGAAGGTGATGGATTAATACAGTTTGCAAATGCAATGATAAAAGTTGGAGCTACACATGGCATTGTTATGCAAAAGCAATACTTTCTTCCAGATTCACTATAAAAAGAAGCATAGAAAAAAGTGCATCATCTTCAGATGAAAAGCTAATAGAGGAAGTAAATAAGACTATTAAAAAATATAGTTTAGTTGGTATTACCACAGATTTATGAACAGATCTAAGATCATGTAACTTTTATTCTATCACAATACATTTTATCAGCAGCAATCTTCAATTAAGAGTGATATGTGTGAAAGAATTTAATGAGGCAAAAACAACAGAAAACCTTCAAAAATACTTTTAAAAGTTTGTCAGACTTTGCAATAGCTTTTGAAACATTGGTGGATCATTGTTTTTTGTTTGATCATTGTTGGGCTAATTAATTAGTAACTTACGACCAATTTACTTATTGTTACAAGATTTTGTTTGTTTGTATATATAAAATTTTATTAACATGGAGTCAGATTGGAGTCGGATCATGGTTTAGAAAAAGTTCTTGGAGTCGGATTGAAGTTGGAGTTTAAATCAATGGAGTTGGACTGGATTCGAACCCCAAGAAAAGTGACTCCATTCATCTCTGGCATGTAGCCATAAATAAACTTAAGGCATATCTTTAGCTTAATCCCAGTAAGGCTGATTAGGTTGTAAACAGCAAACGAAAAAGTTGTCATCTTTGTAAGCACCTCCTGATTTCAGTCATAATTTATCTTTTGGAAAAACTAAACAACCAATTCAAAAAAGTTTCAACGGAACAGCAGTATCTTGACAGTTTTAAAACCAGTTCTGAATAAATTAACCAGAATTTTGTTTTACAATTTTTGTGGGGTACCTGCAAATACTACAGGAGCCACATGGAGCTGCATGCAGCCAACATGTAGACTTTAAATATTACAGGAACTGTATGGTCCCTTTAAATTTAGTCTAGAGATGCATGAAGCTGTATGGAGTTGCATGGAGCCACATGGAACCACCTTGTATACTTCAAATACTACAGGAGCTGTATGGAGACCATTTAAATTAAGTCTAGGAATGCATGGAGTCGCATGAAGGCCCTGTGTAAACTTCAAGTACTACAGAGCTGAATGGAGACCTTTTAAATGCGGCTTCATGCGGCTTATGCCACTCCATGCATCTCTAGACTTTATTTAAAGGATCTCCATGAGGCTCCTGTACTATTTGAAGTTTATACAGTGGTTTCATGTGGCTCTTTGCAGCTTCATGCATCTCTAGACTTCATTTAAATGGTCTCCATACAGCTCCTGTAGTATTTGAAGTATACAAGGTGGCTCCATGTGACTCCATGCATCTCTAGACTTAATTTATAAGGTCTCCATACGGTTCCTGTAGTATTTGAAGTTTACACAATGGCTCCATGCAGCTTCATGAATCTTCAGACTTAATTTAAAAGGTCTCCATACAGCTCTTGTAGTATTTGAAATATACACGGTGGCTCCATGTAGCTCCATGTGGCTCCATGCATCTTTAGACTTCGTTTAAATAGTCTCCATACGGCTCCTGTACTATTTCAAGTATACAAAGTGCCTCCATGTGGCTCTATGAAGTTTCATGCATCTCTAGACGTAATTTATAGGGTCTCCATATGGTTCCTGTAGTATTTGAAGTTTACACGTTGGCTCCATGCGGCTTCATGCTGCTCCATGTAGCTCTGCAGCTCCATGTGGCTCCTGTAGTATTTGCAGGTACTGCAGCTCCTGTAGTATTTGAAGTATACAAGATGGCTCCATGCATCTCCATGCATCTTTAGACTTAAGTTAATGGGTCTCCATACGGTTCCTGTAGTATTTGAAATTTACATGGGGGCTCCATGTGGCTCCATGCAACTCCATGTGGCTCTATGCGACTCCTGTAGTATTTGCAGGTACTGATTTTTGTGTTGGTTAATTTGATTTAGTTAAGTAATGTTTTTTTCATCAATGTGCTATGATTCAATAGAATAAGCTGATAAGTAGTCCATCTAAAGAAGCATTATATATGAACTTTAAATTTTTTTGTAACTGCTTTTGAAAGTAATTGTTTTATTTTATTTATTTATCCTCCTTACTCGTAGGAAAGCAACAGAGGTGCTAATACATAGGGTAAGCAATTATTCCAACTTGCTTCCATAGAAGCGAAGATATTGCTGTTTACTTGTAATTTAATAGAGATATGACTAATTTAGAACTGCTTGGTGATACCACCAAGCAGGGGAATGTGCCATAAATTATCTTTACCAATGACCTTACAGAATGGTGCAAGTGGGTTTTGAACTGAGACCATGTTGATCATAAGCACAGTGCTCTAACCACTTGATGACACTGCCAACTACAAATTGTAAAATAAGTTGTTTTATGCTTATAAAATCTAAGATAAAAAAATGAGTTTAACAAATACCATATTTTATTATATTTAAATAAGCCTTGATGTGTTGTCAATAAGTAAGCTTAAGTAAGGTGTGGCAGCCATGCTTTCTATTGTATTGTTTCTGCACTCTTTTAATTATCTTTTGTATATTTTAATGTCTGACATTGTGATGTTGCAATACCCATCATAATATCTTAAATCTTTTTTTGTATTTAACAGATTAATTAGATATTCAGATAATTTAATGAAATAATGTGCTTAGCATTAAAAGTCAATTCAAAGGTTTTCTCCAGTTTTTTAATCAAGTCAAGTGTGAATCTTGGATTTGTTAGAACAAACAATAAGCTTGCTAAAGATTTAATGTTTCACAAACATGTTGCACCTGAATATGTTCCTAAAAAAGAAAGAGTTTTAAATTATTGTTATGGAATATTTGCAGATGTTCCTGATTGGTCTTATGTTGATGGTAGTCCAGCTCCTCCAGCGAATAGACCTACCGAAAGAAAAGCTATTCAAAGACAAATTTGTGAAAGAATTATTTTCCTTATGAATGAAATTGAAAATGCTGAAAAATATATTGACAATAATAAGCTTTTTCAAGAAAAGTTAAAAAATAATCAAACTAAACGTTTGGTCATAAAATAGATAAAAAATTAATTTTTTGTTTGACCTTTATAGCGTTTTTGTCAACATATTTTTATCATTTGTAATATAACTTATAGTTGGTCATAAATTGTTTAATCATTGAAAAAAATTGCATTAGTGCTGTTGATGATTAAGTGAGTGAAATACCTTTTTTAAAGATGAAATTAATACTTTGTGTTGTATAAAAATGGTTTTCTCTGTGATTCAACTAATAAAATAGGTTGTTCCATGTCAAGTGTCCAAGACTCACAAGTTTGACCAACATCAAATTTTCCCAAACTTTGTCAAAATCTTGCATAGCAATATTAAGATAAATTGGACCAAATAGCTAGTGTGTTTTTAAATTACAATTTTACCAAGTTGTTATATTTTCTTTATAAGAGTTGGTGCTCTATTAATTGGTAGAAATTTTTGGTCTTTTTAATAAGTAACTGTCAGTCTTTTTTAAAAGTGACTATGAGTGATACTGTGAGTTAGTGAAACTAACTTGGTTTAAGTTTCTTTTTTTATTTCCTCCTAGTGCTATAGTGGGATTTTGGGTTAGTTTCACCAACAAACAAGAGTTAAAGTCTCTTTTTAAAGACCCAAAATTTTACATGTGCATATCTCCAATTTTAAAAATCAGAAAAAGTTAATTTTATATATATATGTTTTTAAAAAAGCATGAAAGAGGGATGTTAAATTTCATGTCACAACTTTTGCAGTGTTGCCCAACAGCAAAAAAAATTAGTGGAGATACATCTAGCTATAATTTTTATAAAAATAAAGAACTCTTACTAACAGATTGTTTTAGATTAGGTTGCATTAAAAATGTTACACATAATGCTCTGTTAAACTATGCAAGCATGGTTCCTGCACCTATGAGCCCAAGCATTGAAATCCAAAAAAATGAGCAAAGAAAAAGACATTACAATGAAGAAATACACCAAATGTTTAATCGCCTACAATAACAAGTTCTTTTGCCATTGTTTCACAAAAGTAGTATCATTAGAGAAAGGATAATAAGTTGGTGCCTTTGCTTAGGGCTTGGATTTAAATTTTACAAACATTCTGTAAAATTTCAACCAATTGAAGTTTTTCAATGAGACAAGTCAAAATTGACCCAAATATTTTCATTTAAAAAAGTAGCAGCTTTAATGGTTCATTAACCCTCCATAATACAAGATTACTATTTTGTTGCATAAGATCTACAACAAAAGTTAATAACATAAATGGAAAATCTGCTTTCTATGATTTTTTAAATCAGAGATATGCATCTGTGAAAGTGCTACCTAAACTTGCAAAGAGGCTATGCAAAACTTTCTAGTATTTTAATTTTTGAAAATACACTAGCCATTGAGCTAAATTGTTGAAACTGGTCTTAATCATGCTACAAAACATTTTGACAATGTTTGAGAGAATTCAGAAAGAGTCAAATTGGGAACTTTAAAAAACTTGACACTTGACGTAGAATGACCCTAATTCTAATTCAAAGATTAGTATATTTAATGCCTGTAAAGTTTTTTAAATGATTTTCAAGTTTTTTATACTTGTGACTTAGTTTGTAAAAATTTCAATCATGCTTTACTTGCTATTTCTAAATACTTGAAATGAATTTTTAGTATACCAAAGCATTTAAAAAGACCTGATAAATGAAAATATATCGATTAATTTGTTTACAAATGATTGTTTAAGTTAGAGCAGTGCATTAATTGAAATTGTTGATTTTCCAATTAAAATCATCATGGTTTCAATGTATTGCTAAAATAAATTAGTTCTTGTGAATATTGGAATATTTAAAATAAATTTTTTTGAATATTTTTTAAATTTATACTGGTATTTATTGCAAATTATGATAAATGAGCAATATTATTTTTCAGGATTTACTGCATATAGATAATATACATTACTGGTATGTTTTTAAATATAACAATAAATTTTTTGTTTTTCCTAATTAAAGATCCTTAAGTTTATAAAGTCCAAGGATTTTCAATGAAAAAAGTCTTCTTGTGCAAAAATCGAAATAATTTTTATTTGCAAATGATAAACTACACTAATTTATGCAATGAATCATTTGTTTACTAAACGTCAAGGAATAACTTATTTTAAAAGACATCAAGAACAGTTTGGGCATGGAAATGACATATTTACTTTTCAATCAAATTATATGAGCAATTGTCATAATCTTTTTTCAAATAAATTGTTTTCTCATTATGGTTGCGTCAATGCTGTAGAGTTTTCTAATGATACTCGAGAACTTCTTGCATCAGGTAAGAAACATTAATATTGCATCAGGTAAGAAGCATCAGGTAAGCTTGAAGTAATTTTTGTTTTATTTTATTATTCAACTTTAGTTATAAGCTAGTTTGTAATCATTTTATTGCTTTTGTTTTCTAAAAAATTTTTTTACAAATTTTTTAACATAACAATACATAGAAAACTAATTTTTTATTAATATATATTTTTGGGTTGTTCAGGTGGAGATGATAAACGAGTCCTTTTATGGAATGTTGGCCAATCATTGCTTCAAAAAGACTATAAACCTGTTGTCATGATTGGTACTCATGTATCAAATATTTTTTGTATTGCCTTTAATTCCGGAAACAACAAGTTACTTTCATCAGGTTGATGAATTGTTTTTTTCATAAGTTAAATAAAACATTGATTTAAATTGCATAAAATTTTTTTACTGGTTTTAGCAATTTTCTTGGTTGCAATTTTGTTAATAGCAATGAAAGGAATTTGTTTATTTAAATCTAACCATTTTAATGAGAATATATACTGTATTTTGCACACCATAAGGCACACATAAAAGCCTTTAATAATCTCAGAAAACCATGGTGTGCCTTGTGTGTAAAGTGAGTCCTGAAATCTCTGTAAAAGTTATTTTGCACAGATTGGGAGGCATTCTACTTTATTAACTGTCTAACCATTTTCACTTTCAAATAACTAGTTTATTGTTCCCAGCATATGCCAAACCTGAGCTGACAAATCCTCCTCCATTTCACTAGAAATATAGCTTGTCAACAACAACTTGACTTGTACCAAGATTAGGTGCCACAAAGGTTAAATGTTGTTTAGGCTATTTATCTAGTCCCTATAGGTCCTATAGGCTGGAACACTTACACGGTCTGCTATTAAATCATTTTTACACTAACAAACAGATAGTGTTTGAGTAAGAATGGCCTGCGGTTTAATCTTTTTGTATGCACTTTGCCTGACAGTGCTATAAAGTTTGCACACCCCCAACATTACATACTAAAATTTCCATTAATTCAAGCAACAATGTAATAGAAAAAGCATGTCTTTTAATTAATGATTAATTACAGCAATGCTTTTCAAGCTATATTAGTAGGAACTTTTAAAAGAAATGAACATTTTGTTGAAGTCCACAAATTTTTTAAATTGTTCTTTACATACCTAATGAAGACTAAAATTTAAAGTCTTTAGCTGTAAAAAAAAGAAATTTTTTTCAATTTAAAATGGTGCCGCTAGGTTGCAATGCAAAGTTTATAGTTTTACTCTGTATCACATATCACACATTTTGGTGTATTCAATTGTTTAAATTTTTTTAAAAGGTAATGATGAGCAGGTACTTGTACATGATATCCATACAAAACAAATTGTAAATGTTTACTTACGAGAAGATGCTGTTTATTCTATTTCTTCTCATCCAAATGATCCTTTTGTTTTTGTAACTGCTTCTGAAGATGGAAAACTTCGTTTGACAGATACCAGGTCTTAAATTTTTTATATTTGTATATTTACTTAAATATGTGGGATTTAAAATATCTTTAATTTCAACTTGGTCATGTTGTTTTTATCAAGTGATTATTTTATTATTCAATATAGAAATATAGAAGTTTTTTTTAGCTAGCTTTTAATTAACAATTTGTAGAGATTTACCCCCCACCATTGCAAGTCTTAAAGTACCCTAAAAGTAAATTTATGTTTTGAAAGCAGGGTTGCCTACCTTTTTTTTTATGCACCAATTTTTTCACTTCTAATTTTAAGAGTTTTACACTTGAAAAATGATGATTATAAACATTGATCTACCAAAAATAATCAAATGCATCAATTGACACATGAGGTTAAGAATTTTACTTAATTTTTGCAGAAAGAGTAATTATGGTATTTTTAACGGTACAAAATTCTAAAAGCATTTAAAAATCACACAAATTTATTATTTTGTAAAAAAAAACAAAAAAAACAATTATTTTTTTGCAAAATAATAAATTTATGTGATTTTTGGGGATTTTACATGTAAAAAAATAACAAAAAAGAATAGAGAAATCTCTGCCAAATACAGTAGAATTCCAATTATATAGACTCGGGCAAGTCTATATAACGTGTACTGACTATAAAAAATGTACCGGCTGCTCTCAAAGAAAATTGTTCACGCGCAGAGTTTTTTCAGGGTAGATTTCACAAAACTCTGCAGACTGTCAAATGAAAAATAACACACGAGGATATAAAATAGATATGACTGCAATTATATATTTTATGCATGTTAATTGCTGAATAAAGTTAATGATAACTTAAACTATGGTACAAGTAATGTTAATTAACAAAAAAATTTGAAAATATATATTTCTTACATATAAACTATTAGTCTTAAAGTAAATAGTATTTATTCATCAGTTTCATCTGTAGTCAAAGCAATATTTTGCATGGCATGTTCAAAATACAGCAAATTTATTTTCAAAAAGTCTATATAATAGGTATTCTACATAATTTGTCGTTTATATAACAGGTATAGTCAAACTGGGCAATGCGCAGCTACCCATTTTTTACCGCCTAATGCGCAGAAGCTTTTTAATAAACAAACAAAAAAAAGAAAAAAAAAAAAATTACTCCAGGATTTATCTTATATCTTTAAAAAGTGTCAGTATCAAAATCAAACGAATCCAAGTGTTTTTTGACATTAAACTACACGTTCTTCAAACCGCTTCATTTTTTTTAACTTTTAACTTTGCCCTTCAACCTGCTAACTTTGCTTACATCATGAAATATACTGAACGCTTAATGTAATCTATAGTTTCTAGCCAGTCTACTAATGGTCAAGAACATATCTGAACAAAAAACAGCGAAAAAAAATGTTTTCTCTTTCTCTTATAAAAAGATGTTCTTTACCCGTATTTTTTTCATTATATTTTGTCCAATGCGCATAATGGTCAAGTGTAATTTAAAGAAAAACCAATTGGAGTGAGAGAAAAAAAGAAACAAAACTAGTTGCTCTAAGAGATAAAAAAAAGAAAAAACCTACGCAAATTGAATTTGTGAGCCCAAAATTTATTTTTTTTAATTTGTTAAGAAGCTTGAGAAGAGCTTAGTTTTTTTTCAATCAGCTAGTTTCTCTCTAAAACTAACTCTGTTTCTATCTTTCACTTTCACTTCAATCGTTTTTTTTTTTTTCGAATTAAACCCGACCGTGCATAATAGCATCAACGTGCTTCCAACTCGCATCTTTTGTCAAAAACAGTAAACTTAGTTCTATGATTTGATGTTTATGATCAAGGGCAAGGGAAGAGCAGAGATTTCTTTAGGGTTTGATAATTTTTTTTCTGAAATTATATTTAAAGTATTTCTATTTGGAGAATTAGATGTTTTTAGATACGAAAACAAAATTTCAATGAGATGTTTTGCTTGTTTAATTAGTAACAACAAAATTGAGAAAAAGGCTGAGTAGCCTATCCTTACGTATGACAATTATTTTGTAAGAATTACAAAAATTTATATAACCTGGTCGAGTGGTTAAGAGCGCTATTTTGATGGCGCCGCATCAACATGGTTGCGGTTTAAAAGTTACTTGGGTCAAATTGTTGTATCCTTGGAAAAGAAATTTTACGACACTTTTCTCTGCTTGAAATTCTTAGTTAGCATATTTACATATTACAGTATTTATATCGAAATGAATGAATAAACAAAAATCCAAATAATAAAATTTAACCGGACAGCTATATCTTGGCATCACCGGAAGCATATCAGGAAAATCAACAGTGGACAAGAAAAAATTTTTGAGCAATAGGCCTATACAACAACTGGCATGAAAATTCTTCAGAAATGAACCAAAAAAAAATGCACTGAAGTTGATCAAAATTTATTTAATTGCATTAGCTTTCGTAAACTACTGCTTACTTAATGACGCGCAACGGACAACATAAAACACACTAAATTCTGAAATAAATTGATATCTGTAAAAAGCAGACCACTACGAATAACAAGAGGCTGAATCAACGTAATCTATAATAATCTAAGTGTGCTCTAATCTTCATTGTCGATTTGAATTTGTTCTTCAAAACTAATATAGCGTTATTCTTCTCTGATCGAACACTTCTCTAAAACAAAAAACCTTATTAGAATTCCAATAACTTCTTTTTTCTTTTTTTTTATAATCACAAAAAGATCTTTTATTCATTATGTGGTTCCATGCGTAGCCTAACTATTTCTATGCCTGCCTTAACTGTATTTGAATCTAATTATACCAGGAAAAAGCAGGTTAGGCTCTTTGCTCGTATAAATAATCGAATAGATTTAAAAATAATGAACTATGCAATAGGTTATTTAGAGATGTAGTTTCATTACCAGGAACGGAGAATTCTGTCCCGTGATCAGTGCACTTAATTATTCCCTTCCAGTTGTATATAATGCGTTGATGAAACAGAAACAACATGTGAAAGGAGAGGTCAGCAAGAAAAATGAGACAAATTTTTGAATCGCAAAAAAAAATTTTAAAGCTATTTTTATTTTGTTTAACTGGTGGACTTTGGCCCTTTAACCCCCCCTCAGGTAGTCATTTCCATGTTTAAAATTTTTTAAATCATTCCACCTAAGTTATGATTGTCTAACATTTAAAGTACAAAAAATGCGCAATAACCGCGATCGCCTGCGCATTACCGCAATCGCTGGCGCATTACCCGTATCTCGTAAAAAGCCGTGCCGGCTCCGGAAACGGAAGTTAAATTTAAAAAAAATAGTTTTTTTAAACACGTCAATAAATTGTTAAATAAAATAAGTTAAATTCACGGCTTCATTGCATTCAAAAAGCAAGCTATTTAATCAAAAGTTAAAATTTTCCGCTTTTTCGCTGCGCATTGGCCAGTTTGACTATATTCTACAAAATTTGTAGTCTATATAATTGGAATTCTACTGTAGTTGAATGTTCAAAAATTGGTCAAATAATTTGCTTGGTCATTCTAGTGTTAAACTCTTGTTGTTCATTATTAATCATACTTGTTGTATTCTTACTACAGATGTTAACAAATTTTATTTAAAATGGTAAATTAGTCCAAAAAATTAGTGAAGGTAGAAGAATTGCCTTAGTAATAAAATAATAGTGGAAGAAAAGAATGCTTTAATTGTAGACTTGAAGTTTTGGTTAAAGTAATGTCATGGCAATGTCTATAAGTTAGATGAATAGCTTCCAAAAAAAGGAAAAGCCAAATTTAGGTTGAAGTAGGTTTGTCCAAAAATAAATAATTAAGATCAGACAATTAAGTGAGTTTGAGATTGCAACACTACTTTTGCAAAAGTATATTTTGCTACAACCCAATTTTTTGAATAGGATAGTAGTTTTTTTTCGTAGTCTGATTTAAAGTTAAGTTGTTGGCTACAAACAAAAAATTGTGACTTTGAAGTTGACTTATATAACATTTTTAGAAAGTAGTGTCCAGAAATAAGTAATCTCTAAAGATTTTCTAAATTTATTTTTGAACACTTTCCAGTATTTGATATTTTTATGTATTGATTGTATCATGTAGAAATAGCAAAAAGTAAACAACAAATTTCATATTAACCTTTTTTTGTATTAACAAACATTTTTTAAGCAAATGAAATACTTTTGTTTTGATTTTTAAAAAGTTATTTTTAAAGCATTTCAACATGCTTTTTAATTCACAGATTTCAAAGTTCTGCAAAAAATGTAATTCAGGCTCTTTGAACATTAAATAAAATTTTTTGGAACACTTGTAAGCCATTTGTAAATTAAGTAAAAATTAGCTTTGATAATAAATTTTTTCCAGAAATGCAAAACTAATTGCCAAAATTATGCCCTAAAAATCAATACTGTTTTTTGCAGGGTTGCAGAGTAGGAAGGATTAAGATCCAACTTCAACTCCTAAAACTTCTAAGATTTCGACTCTTACTCTGACTTCTTAAACTCCAACTACTCTGACTTCTTAATTAACTCCCAAATAAGGGCAATAGCATAATACAAAACACAATTAGCTTGAAATTTAAATGCAAACTTTTTATGAATTGCACACTGTATGCAGCAAATTACTGCATTGCATTGCACTGCTGTGCACAGCTGCAGTTAATCTTCAAAAAATCAGCAATCAAAACTATTGGTTAAAGTAGTGGTTAAAGCACTGTGCTTGTGATCAACATTATATCAGTTCAAAACCTACTTGCATCTGTTCTCTCTTTGAGAAAGACACTGTACAACACTTTCTCCTGTTTGGCAGTTTTGGCAATCAGTCTAACTTTTAGTCGTATCTCTAATAAACTAAAAAAAACAAAATAAAAAGTTTCAAGTGGACAGTAATGTATCTCTGGAAGCAGGTGGGGGTAATTGCTTGCCTTATGTATAGTGCCTCTGTTGCTTTCCTGTGAGTCAGGAGGATGAATATAGAGATAAAATGAAAAACCTTGGGACCTGAGGAGAGCTGGATTTTGGAAAATCTTAAATTTTTGAAGGTTATATATTTGTATGATGTACCCCCTATGTATTTAAAGAAAGTTACCAACTGCACTACAAAATCAGTAATCAGCAGGATTACTTGTTAACCTGAGGAAGAATGAACCAACATGGTGTTTAAGCATACAGCACCATCTAAATATAAGTGATAGCTCATATAAACAGTGGTCCGCATGCACACCAACACAGACAATATGAAAATGTGCTCCCGAAATCGATGCCAGAAAATTTAGTGTCCAGGTTTTTGATTGCCGAGTTTTTTAAGGTGAACTGTAATATGTAATTAAATTGGATCTCAGGAGTTGAAGTTGGATAAAATATTCTGACTCTGATTCCTCTCTAAAACCTTCAATTCTGGTTTTTTGGAGCAGTGACCAGATGATGTCATATGTCCAAAAAACTATTTGCTGAATTTAATCTCTTCAGGAGTTGAAGTTGGATAAAATATTCCAACTCTGACTCTTCCCTAAAACCTACAACTCTGGCTCTGCAACTCTTGTTTTTTGGAGCAGCTACCAGATGATGTCATATGTCCAAAAAACTATTTGTTAAACTTAAATCTCCAAAAAACTATTTATTGAATTACTTGTTGCACAAATTAAAACTCAACATTTGTGAATCTTTGAGAAAAACTTTTATGTTACAAAAGCTTTATAAGCGTAATTTGTTTATTTGCACTCACTGATATCTGAATCCAAATAATTGTGTCAGCTTAGCCAACCGTGCACCTAGCAAATTAATTCTAATACAAGAAAGTAAGATTTGACTTTAGTGCTCCATCACCTCAAAACTAGATAAGCTTAGCTCTAAAAGAAATACAAATTTTTTGGTTTGCAATATTAGGTATAGGTATCTTTATGTTTTTTCAGTTTAACTTATAGACCGTCGATTGTGATGAAATACTAATGTTATGAGTTTTGAATGTTTCGCTTGCAGAAATCTTTTGTTTGAAACTTTTCAATCAGACATTTGCTTTCACTTTGGATTTTGACTTTATAGCCATTTACTCATGTCTGTAAAATCTCTTTTATCCAAACTGAACTATGTCAATCAGTTATGTGCCACTCTAGTTGCTGCATTAAGACTGACTGTAGAGTGTATTTTTTGCAAAGCATGCTCTTGTCAAAATCAAAAATATGTAAAAGAGCGAAAGAATTAATTATATTTAACAGTTTAATTGTTTTGTGTAATTTTGGGGGTGTATTTTTTACAAGTGTAATTTTTACTTTATAATTTTTCATAGTGATGAGTGGAGGTCTTATAATAATCTAGAAGTCCTGGGATTTGAACATCACACTGTTAATCATTCCGTTAACTTTGTGGAGCCAGTTACAGGTGTTCACACCCAGAACATAGAATCGTACTGGGCAAAAAACAAGAGAAGATGCAAAAACATGAAAGAAATAAAAAGAGAATTTCTGCAAGACTACTTAAATGAATACATGTGGCGAGATAACATTGTAGAAGATTGTTTCGAGAAAACATTGGAACTAATAAGAGATTTTTATGAATAAAAATATCTTTGTGTTATAATTTATTAAGTTTATTCCGGGGGTGTAGTTTTTACATGTGTAATTTTGGGGGTGTAGTTTTTACATGTGTATTTTGGGGGTGTATTTTTTACATGATCCGTTTTCCTATTAGCAATAGTGGTAGAAGGCTGCTGTGTAGAAGTATTTCATCTTATTTACTGTTGACAGGCAGCCTCATTCAGCAACCACATGTCTTGCCAATTATGTGTCGGCCTTCCATGGTGTTGCTTTTAATCCTATGGATCCACTATTTGTTGCAGGTGCTCATAGCAAAGAAGGTACTGCTTTGTGGGACACAAGAAAGCCAAAAAGGTTTACTATATTTACAATCAAGCATGTTTTAATGAGGATTGTGCTGAATAGAAATTAAAATTAAAGCTAACTGTCCTAAATTTTGATGCACTTATCTAATCGTTTTCTTGTAATATTCTTTTCTAACAAATTATCAACAGATTATTAACACATTCATGTGTTGAGAACATGACAATCGTGGTTTTATTGAAATGTTTAAAATGTTAGTTAATAATAAATTTTTAATTATTGTGCATTATAAAATTGTTCTATTTTGACAACCAAATACAGTAAAATACATTTAACGGTTTATGTACAAAACGTTTTGACATTAGAGATGTTATGATGGCTTTTACTCTAAAAATTTATTTTCTTAGCACCGTTCTTTGCTATGGGGCACCTCTATCAAGAGAAAGTACCATGAGTGTGCAATTCAGTGCTGACGGTTCTCACTTGCTTGTTTTACGAAGGAAGAAGTGTCCTCGAGTCTATAAAACTCACAGCAATGTATGGTAACTTATGTAAAATCATAGAAGTCATGTAAGGATTTTATTTGTTTTAAGATTCCGTTTGTTGAGGGAAAAGCAGATGGTTATTTGAATTCTTGCACTATGAAAAGCGGGTGCTTTGCTGGTTTAAAAGATGAGGTATTCATTGATTTATCTATTTCGTGTGCTTTAAATGTACAACTTGCAAAGCATTACTTTATTTTGTACGTTGATGGCTAATTTAAAATATCACTTGATGAACTCATGATTTGCTCTCAACTTATAGGGCTTCTAATGAAATCTTTCTAACCAAACCCTGAGATCATCTGAAAAGGGACCAGTCTAATCCCGTACAAGCTATCTTAAAAATGTAGTTGTAGCGTAGAAAAAGAAACATATAAGTTTACTAAGTACAGTATGACATCTCAATTAACAAAGATTTATTCTATATTATAATTGAAGCTTGTCTTTTAATTGTAAATATATTACAATAGTGCTTTTTTAAAAAAATCCCAATCTTGTCCGAGCCATTAGCACTGTACAGTATATATACAAAGTTATACTGTTGTTATGGTTTTGACACAGTTCAGTGATAACTTTCTTTTTTACTGTTTTTAAGCCCTGCGGAACAAACTGTATTAAATAATGCAATTCTTTTGCATTTTAGAAATTCTTTTTATTTGTTTTTAGTATTTTGTGTCTGGTTCCGACGACTTCAACATTTACGTATGGAAAATTCCCGATTTATCTAGCGAAGATCTGTGCGTCAAAATCGAAGGTCCCCGGATGTTGCTGCGCGGTCACAGATCGATTGTCAACCAGGTCCTTTGTCTGAAATGTTTTAATTTAATAATGTCGTGCACTCGGTTTGTTTTTTTTATTATAAGTTATATTTTATAATCTGTATACTTGATCACTTTTTCTAGTTTTAAAAGGAAGTATCTTCAGAATATTTCTGCTTAAATCAGGTTCGTTACAACACGAAAAGTCATGTTCTTGTCTCTTCTGGAGTAGAAAAGCATCTCAACTTGTGGTCGCCCTTTCAATATCCCCATTTTCAAGGTCAAGTTGCTCAACCGTCATCAGACGAAAGGAGACAACTCTATTCGCGTCACCAGTATATCGACCTTGTTCTGCGCAGGTTCAAACGTTTTTACTGTTAATCCATACTAACGAGTGTCGGCTGAGATTTTTGGTAAATCTCACCACGCCATTTGTCATGGAAAAATTTTCGTTAAGATTTTTACTGTGATGAAAAACACTAATCCCAATCTTTACCCTAATGCAATCTTTAACCCCAATGGTAAAAATTGTCCTGCTTCCGGGATGACTCAATGAGCTAACTTGCCAACTAAAGAAAGTTTGATTCTTACTTCGTTTGAGTGTTTTTTGTTGTGGTCTTAGGAAAAATGTTCAGGCTCGTTTTCAATACGAGCTTTGGCAACATTATTCTTTATTTATTGATTTTTTTTACGCTTAAGCGTCTAGAGAAGTAAAAAAAATCTTGTCTCGAAGCTTAAGCGTAAAAAATTAATAAACAAACCAAGAATAATCCCGCCAACGCTTGCACTAGCCTTTAGGGCCGAAGCCAAAATTGCACGAAATAAAAGAACTTTTTTTATTTTCGGCTTAGCTTATTTTTTCATTCAAGTGGAATGAAAATCTTTTAAAATAAACTGAATTAGAAAATAACAGGGTTTCATGCAAGTTCCAACCAAAAAAAGAAAAATAAATCTTTTCATGCTGAAGCAGCCGCTTTGGAGCAGTTGTTGATACTTATAATGATTAATTTGATCGTAGCAGCGGAATTTTTCTGGGTGGGGGTCTTGAAAAACTTTTAGGAGACCTTTACCCCCCTTGCCGTCCACTTTCAACGCCCCTGTAAACAGCAATGTTATGGCATCTTCAAAAGCATGTCTGGGTAATTGCATGACACTTCCGACGTTTTCGTGTGAGTTAGGAGGAGGATAATGACGAAAGATATTACCGGGTGGTTAAACTTTTGACTTGCATAATAAGAACGACTCTAATTAATAAAAACTAATTTGTTGTACCTTCTAGCGAAACGAGCGTTTTTAGCGACGAACCCACGATCTTTTGATTTTAAATTTCTACTGCCGCTCAAACTACCCTCCCCTACGTCACATAGCCCCACCGCAATCTGATAGAGGTTTTGTGGTCACGTGATGGGCCAATTGGTGTTTGTCAATTTGTGTTGCCCATTATCATGCATAACGCGTCTTGCTACACAGCGGCACAACACTCACACACGACTACGATTCGGAGAACACGCACGAGGATCCGCGCATGATCGCGTTTTTCGACAGCTTGTTGCAGCACGATCAGAACCACTCCAGTGATGACGACAGCGACACTTCTTCGGACGACGGCCGCCTCTCGAATCTTCGGTAGGTTGATCTGTGTCGTCACGGTGATGACGTGTAAAAAACAGTAGAATCAGTCATCGAATTTTGCCGACTCCGTGGCTTGGCCATTATTGCATTCTTCACCTGACAAACTCCTTATTTCAGCTTACTTCCGGCGTTGATGGCGGCCACGCGACCCGACCGTCTGGACAGCACCACCAGGTCTGTTGACGTCACTCAATTAGTTTGCTAAGTCCCAGCTTCTCCGTGGGGCTTTCTTGTGTAGTGTCGAGTTCTCTTGTTGCGGGTCAAGATGCTCAGTTTGTGTTTGCAGTTCCACGTCCGACAGCGAATCCTCTGAAGACGATTTTGCCTCTCCTCTTCCAGTCGTCAATTCCTCCTCTGTTAATTTAACTCTTGAGCGGTGAGAGTCAAACTCGGCTCATCAAGAACAAATGTTTAAACGTCTCCATTCCAGAAATTCTCGTCTGCAACGGTTGCGCGAGTCCCTGCGTTCTAGCGTCGACGACGTCATCACCGAAACTTCTCGCAATGACCCTCCTCATCCCGTGCCGGCTTCCTTCGAGCAGTCGCTTGATACCCACAATGCAGGTGATTGACGTCAGCGGAAGTCGACGCGTAATCTCAAGAAATAAGCATGACGTCATCAAAACCGTCATCAATCATAATATCGCGGCCAGTGTTCACCACACGGTGGCCGCGATGGAACAAGTTACCGTCCATCGCCGGGCAGTCCAAGCTCGTCGCTCCGGCGGCCGTTTCTTGAAGTTTCGTGAAACTTTCGGACTGCGGTTGCTTAGCAACTGTCTTTAAATGCAAAAAATTTTTTAATACTTTCTTTTTGGTGCCTTTGTTTGGTCTTGTAATTGATTTTAAAGGTAAATTAGGGTTGTTTGGACGGGAAAGAAAGCTTTTTCGTTTTGTATTTTTCTATCGTCTGAATTGTATTAAACGCAGATGCTGCTTTTAACCGAAATTATTTATAATAATTGGAAACGGTCGCGGACCGCATGCGGCCTCAACCTGAGTTTGGACCGCCCTGGTCTATTACAAAGTTTCCAAAAATTTTCAAACTTTCCAGTCAATGAAGTGGATCTTGCAACCAGCAAAGTGAACTGTAAACTCTCACCCTTGGTATAAAAATAGTTTTATCACCGTATTCTCGGATTGTGTATTATTTTATGCATTTTAAGTTTATTTCTACGTTTTTAACTTTTATTTTATATTAATATCTGTCAGACTAAGCTGGGGTCGGTAGATATTTTTGTTCGAAAATCGAGGTCAACATGTAGGAAGGTTGAGAACCGTTAGACTAGGTACCATCTGCTACTGGTTTGTGTGACGTCGTTGACTGGTCCGACACGGTATTCATGACGTCAACTGAACTGTCACCAATCATATTGCAGGTGCTCAATGCAGCCGATCGGTTCCGGTCGCGCGAAATACGACGCTCTCGCGCAAACAAACTTCTTCCAGCGACGAATCCGACGACGAGCGACACACGGCGATGCGGAAGCGAAATGCATTTCGGAGAAGCGGAACGAAGCGTTTAAAGCAATCTGCCTCGACGTTGAAGCGGCATTCGCCTGTCACTGAAGCGCCACCGAGCGACGGTTCTTCGCGCCTTGGAAGCGGAACTGCGAGTCAATGTCCGACTACTGACGTCGATGGCGGCGCTTTCGAACGTTCTTACGTCAAACTTAATCGCTCGATCGAAGCCACCAATCTTAAGTTGGCCGGCCTCGCTGACCAAATGGCGACAGCTATTGAGAAAGCCGGGAAAAATGTGGAATCGTCAGGTGGTTCCGAGAGCGATGATAATCTACCTTCAAAGGATGATCATTTATAGCATTAGTGCTCTTCACTGGTGAAAACAAAGATTAGCTACTGTGGCAGAACGGGAGCCATGTTATGTGTGGCTCTATTATTTTTTACAACACTTCGAATGAGATAAACCGATGCAACGGTGGTTTGGCTGTGATTGTAAACATTTGACTCGTGTGGTTAGCAATTTATCAACTAATGCCTGGATTTCCTTTTCAAAATGCTTTAAAAAAAAGTTAAGCAATATTATGAAATTGCTTCGTTCAAGTATCTAGGATAATCGATTGTTTAAAGAGACTGTTGATCGTAAAGAATTAAAATGGCAAGTAGAATTTGAGTCATTCCCAAAACATTCCTCGGAATCTTCTAAGAGAAGTCGTCTGAATGAAGCATAGGCGAACTGATATAAAAGTTTTAAGCCATAAAAAATATTTTAATAATAATATAAAAAATATTTAATAATAATATAATAATATAAAAAATATTTAAGACATAAAAAAAATTGCAAGAAATAGGATTAAAAAGTTTGATAAAAGTTACTTTTATCTTTCTATCCTTTATTTCCCTCTAAAGTGGAAAGATAAGATTAAAAGCCCTTGAGCAAGAAAAAAATTAGTTGTCGCTGTAACAAAGGGCACATGGTGTTCGTCAAATCTGTCGCTGAATTTCTCGCTTTCAAAAGCCTCAACCATCTTCCTCTTCCTGATCATGATTCATGATCATGATACCTCTCAACATCGCCATTAGCCAGCATCATGTAGAGAACACGCAATGTGCTCTTAGTTAAACCGCAAAAATTTTCTATTTCTGCTCAAGTGCGTTCCATCTTCGTCTTTCCGCTTTAAAAGATGCTTTTGTCAAAAAATTTAACCCTATTATTTTTATTGTCTGCAACTTTTTAAGCTTTCTCTTTACTGGTTAATACTTTCGACCAATAAAAAGTTTTCCTAAGATTTTGGTAATAAATTCAGTTCTACATGCCAATCAATTAATTCTATTTTAGCAAATAACTCCTGCGATTTAAACAATTATTTGGTAAAAAAATTTTCCAATATATTGTATCAAGCAAAATTTGCTTTTTATTCTAAAATTTGTTCAACAAATGGGAAGTTTGTATTTAGCAGAAATTTTTTCTCTTTCACAGTGAATCCTTCTATCTTTAATTTTTAAATCGTTGCTTCTTATTAGAGCGGCCGATGAAACGGCTGGGGAAATAGTTTAAATTTCTGTGATTGTTATCGAAAATCAGGCAGGCAAGTCTAAGTCATGCTCACATATATTTTAGATGCAAAATTAACAACTATAGTCTGTATTTGGTGACGAGAAATTGTGTAAAATCAGATCATTTGCTACAGTCATCAGCGGCGCCGGATAATATTTTGGCGAAAGAAGAAAATTGAAGAGCGCTCTTATCATTAGTGAAAATTTTTTGTTTTCACCGGTAAATCTTTCATCAATATGCTGAAGTTTGCGTTTGTTGAAAGTGCCTTTTTGAAATTGTGTCCACCTTGCTGAATTTATTCACTTCGAAAAAGTTTGTTGAACCCTTTGTCCGAATCGAAATTTCACAAACTTACTCGGAATAAATGTTGGTTAAGTTGTAGAGACAGATCTGACGTCGTGCTTCTATCTTGCTAATTTTAAAGAATGTTGCCCACGTACTCTCAAGCCCCAAAAGTGACGTAAACCATAATGTGCACGAACTTTCTAGATTCGCTCAATGTCTCCTCGAAGTTTTATCAAGGTGATTAGTAAGAACTTGGGAATCTTTAATATTTTTTGTCTGTTGGAAAACCAATCTGGGATTTTATACTGACGAGGATTTTGCACATCCTCTCTGGGATGTTTTTACGTTTTAAAAATATTGCAGGGCATGGGGCAATTGGCCCTCGATCATCATCGCAATGCGGTCGAGAGAAATCAAATGTCCAATTTTAAAAAGCTTCAAAGCAATCTCCAATTCTGACATTTTTTTAATATGACAAAATTGTTGTGCACATAGTTCAATACGCCAAAACTGGTATCAAGGTAGGCAAGCGGTAGAACATATTGTGACCTCCATTCTTTGTTTTAACAGTGATTTGCTGGAAAATTTTAAAGAATTAATTCTGCGCAGTAAATTCATAATTATTAGTTGGCAGCGTCAGCGTGGTCGAGCGGTTAAAGCACCGGGCTGATGATCAACATGGTCTTGGTTCAAAACCCACATGAGCCGTTCTGTTGTGTCCTTGGGAAAGACACTTTACGGCACTTTCCCTTGCTTGGTGGTCTTGACAAGCAGTTCTAAATTACAGTAATATCTCTACTGAATTACTAGCGGACAGCAATATCTTGGCATTTCCGGAAGCAGGTCGGGATAATTACTTACCTTGGCATTTCCGGAAACAGGTCGGGATATAGCGCCTCCGTCGCTTTCCTGCGAGTCAGGAGGATAAATATAGAGATAAAAATAAAATAAATAAAAATTAATCACGTGTTATAAATCAGGGTTTCTCAAACTTTTTTATTCTGCAAGCCCATTTTAAAAAATAAATTTTTATGCGACCCCAATATGTATAGGCTAGTTTTACATTATTTTTTTCTATGGAAAACCACGCGTGTGCATGAAAAACCATATAGGCTAATAACAACGAGAAAGGGAAATAGTAACTCAAAGCAAATTAACAAAATTGCAGAAACAGACTTTATTTAATAAACATTATCATAATTTTATGAAAGATGGTTTTCTAATCGACGATCCATCAACGATTTCTCTTGCTGACTATCATTGACTACACAACAACCAATTTTTAAAAACAATTACAAGGTACACCGACCAATTATATTTAAATTAATTAACTTGACAAATAAAAAGCTGATTTTTACTAAACTAAAAAATTTCCAAAAATATAATGAAATAAGAAAGTCCGTCGATAAGAAACCTCACTATATTACCGAGCATTTGCTCAAGCAGTTTCAACAAGAACGCAAAGCTTTGCTCCCTCGATTTAAAGAGGCCAAGAGTATGAAAAAGAAAGTAAGCTGGAGAGCCAAAAATGGTCATTATTGTTTATATGTTAATAATGTTAAAGTAGATTTTGTTAAAAGCAATACTTGCTCTTTCTCTCCTTTCACTAAATAGTAAATTTAAATACTGGGACAATCCTTGTATAATTTATCTTGTTTTTAATATAGTTAATTATTTTGTTGTATTTTAATGTAAGTGGTTGTTAGTTATTAGTCTTTAGAAGAATCGAACCTTGTACAGTTCTCGCTTATTAATTTACGGCAACAAAAAAAATCTTTTTTTCATTCGTGTAACTATACTTGTTTCTCTGGTAAATTTAATAATTCTCAGTCTGTTTCTGTTTGTCAACAATTGCTTTGCATATTCACTGTCGACTACTATCGATTGTTTAGATGATTTGAATCTATTTTTGGCTTCAAGTCGAGCAGACACAGATAATTTTCTATATTCTGATGCAGATTTTAAAAATAATTTAAATGACAACTACATTAAACAGGTAATTTCGACAAATTTGAAAAATTGCGTTTATACAGATTTCTTAAATTTTGAGAGTAGAGTAGGTGTATTCCATTCTTTATTTGTGCTTCATTTTAACATTAGATCCCTTTAAAAAAACTTTGAAACTTTTTATGAATCTTTGCAGTTGCTCCCGACTCTTTCCCAAATTATTGGAATTTCCGAGACAAAAATTAATAATACTCCTCTTACTAATATTTCTATATCTAATTATACGTTTTTACATGCTAATTGAACTACCCGCGCAGGTAGTGTTCGTTTATGTATTTTGAGTTCAATATCTTATAACTTACTTGGTAAAAATCAACTTAGTAGTGTCGGCTGTGAGGATCTCTGGGTTTCTTTAAATTTTCCGGAGTCCAGCGCACAGTCGTAATAGCTGTCATATATCGTCATCCTAGAACTGATTCAAATGCTTTTATTGAAACCCTTAATAATAAACTGGGTGAAATTGACTGCAATAAGAATGATTTTTATTTAATGGACGATATCAATTTAAATATTAGCGAAAGTGATTGTTATTCATCTTCTATTAATTACTTATCTATGTTAGAGAGTAATGGTGTTTTTAAATTAATTACAAAAGCAACCAGGATCACCAAAAATTCAGCATCCTTAATTGATCGTATTTTTACAAGCGCTTCATCTAATTCTATATTTCCGGGTATAATTCTTAATGATATCAGTGATCATTTTATTACTTACTGTGCAATTTCTTTAAAAAGTAATCCTGAATCTGTTAAACACAAAAAATATTTTTGTAGAGACATTAAAAATCTCGATATAGAAAGCTATTTACTAGACCTTGATAATAATATGAACGAATTCAAAAATTGTCTTGACTGTATAAATGCCGATAATTTTAAATTTCATTTTTGGAGATTTTATAGAAAGGGTAATATCAATAATCGACTTTTACGCTCCCTTACGTCAAATCTCTCGTAGACAAAAGTGTCTTCGAGATAAACTTGGTTAACAAAAGGTCTTCTTGTTTCCATAAAGTATAAATAAAAACTTTACCGTTCCCACTTTTTGTCGAATGATGTAGACAAAAAGATATATTATAAGCAATATTCAAATAAATTAAATAAAATTACTCAGTCTACTCCATATAAACTTAACATTAACAATCGTATCATAATTGATCCTACTGAAGTATCAAATTGTTTTAATGACTATTTTAATAAAGTCGAAGGTAGTGTTGTAAGTAATTTGTCAAATTGCTCTGCAACCTGTGTAAAAGATTTTTTGATTAATAGAGTCACATCTACTATATTCTAGAGCCAGCTTCCGCCAATGAAATCCTTAATATTATAAATGAATTAAATATTAACAAAGCTGCAGGTTATGATGATATTTCGTGTTATTTTATTAAACTTTCCTCCTCCTTGCTTACCCCTGTATTTTCAACATTGGTAAATTGGGCTATGACTCTAGGTATTTTTCCTGAAAAATTAAAGCTATTCAAGGTAATTTCTTTATTTAAAAAAGGTGATAAACTTGATTTAAACAGCTATCGCCCTGTATCTATATTAACATGTTTTAGAAAAATTTTTGAAAAAGTCATTTTTAATCGTCTCTTAAATTTTTTAAATAAACATTCTGTTCTGGTTTCAAATCAATATGGCTTTCGAGCAGGTTGTTCTACGTCTCAAGCAATTCTAGATATAGTAACTTCAACTTATGATAATATTGATAATAATCAATAGCCTATACAGAAATGGTTACACTCGATATTACTAAAGTATTTGATACTGTATGCCACAAAAGACTCTTGATAAAACTTGACCATTATGGAATAAGAGGAACAGCCTTTAAACGGATACAATCTTGTTTAAATAATAATTGCAATATGTATACATAAATAATATTGAGTCCAATCGAAACAGTGTTATAGTGGGTGTACCTCAAGGATCTGTTTTAGGCCCGCTTTTATTTCTAATTTACATCAATGATCTACAAAATTGTTTGAAAAGTATCCCAAGACTCTTTGCTGATGACAATGCTTTGTTAATTAATGCTTCCAGTATAAGTGAACTCGAAATCAAAATAAACGAAGAACTGTCTAGAGTTTCCCAGTGGATGAGAAAAATTGTTTTACTATTAATCTAGTGGTTCTCAAACTGTGGTACGCGTACCACTAGTGGTACGCGAGAGCTTTTTTAGTGGTACGTGAAGATATTGATCAGTGATTATTATAATCTGCCTTCACGTGACCATGTTATTTGATGACCATGATGTGACAATAGCAAAACTAAAGACCTTTCTAGCAGTCTTTAGCAGTTTTTTTAGTAGCCTTCTAGCAGTCTTCTAGCAGTTTATCAGCCTTTTTAGCAGCAGTTTTCTAGCAGTATTCTAGCCCTTCTACGTAGCTGAAGGCTATATGCCTTCCCTTCTAGCAGTCAGGAAGGACGTCCAATATCCGTTAAAGTACGTTTGTTTTATGTTATTGCGACACAATTAAGAGTGTGACGTTTCAATAAAACAAAAGCACTTTAATCTAAATTAGATTAAATTAAAGGTTAAAGTTTAAGCTATGCATTTTGTTTTAGTTAGTTGGAAGCAATTACACATTGATACTATTACGTCGCAATTGCATAAAATTTATTTATCAGTAAGTTAGCAAGGAAAGTTTTTGCCATTTTGAAACGAAAGTACAATCCAGAATACATTAAGTATGGTTTCATTGCTATTGAGCATAGAAGAGAATGTTTGCCACAGTGTGTGGTTTGTATGAAAACTCTTTCTAATGCAGCCATGAAGCATAATCATTAAAATTGTGAATTTTATAAAAGCCTCAGCTCTGAATTCTCGGCTTTTTGCAAGACTCTGTGAAGACGTCAGTTCTGCTCATAAATGTCTCCTTTTCCACACGGAGATTCGCTGGCTGTCCCGCGGGAATATGACAGGGAGGGTCTTTTGAACTTTGGCATGAATTGTTGACATTTTTCAAAGAGAAAAACCACGAATTTAAAAATGATTTTGAGAACGATAACTTTATCCCATGGATGGCCTACTTGTCTGATATTTTCCAGACTCTCAACGGTACAAATCTTTCGTTTCAAGGATCAAACAGCAATATTGCAGTTTTTATTTCAAAACTGGAAGCATTCACTCGCAAGCTAGATGTCTGGACCAAAAATGTAGAGAACAAACAGTTTGGAATGTTCCAACTCCTTACCACACTTTCAGTGGAGCCCAATGATCAACTATCTCAAGAAATTCATGATCATCTCAAGCTGCTCCGAATGGAATTGTTGCATTACTTTCCAGATTTAGTAAGTTGCACCTACGCAGTCAATCCATTCTGCATCGACCCAGCTCTTCTACCCGTGGGAACAGGAGAGCAGGAAGAGATCATTGATATTCAAGATGACGACACAGCAAAATCAAAACTGAACAAATGCTTTCCCATAGATTTCTGGCTAATCATGGGTTCTACTTACCCAACGTTGGCCCGATGGCTGTTCGACAGTTACTGATTTTCCCCTCTACATGGGAATGTGAGCAGGGGTTCTCAGCCTTAATGGCCATTAAATCCAAGAGCCGAAATCGTCTAACTGAGCCTAGACATGATTTCAGATGCGCTGTGAGTAAGATTGCGCCCCAAATCGATTAGCTTGTCCAGAAGAAACAATTGCATCTATCACATTAAATTATATTGTTTGTTATTGGTTGCTGTTATGATAAAATAAATAGTGCTAGATTTGAGCAAAAAAAGGTAATCTTGAGTCATTTGGTACGCGGTGTAGTAAAAAACGAATAGGTGGTAGGTGAATAGAAAAAGTTTGAGAAACACTGTATTAATCCCTCCAAGTCGCAAGCTATAATAATAACGCCTTTGCTATTACAAGTAGTTTCGCCGAGTAATATTAATATTAAACTTATTCTAATATAATTGCAATTTCAGACAGTATTAATTATTTAGGCGTCCTAATTGATTCCAAATTATTGTTTCGTGATCATATGCATACAATTCGTAACAAACTCTCTTGTGCAGTTGGTATCTTATGCAAACTAAAAAATTGACTTTCTTCTTGTATCTTAAAAAAACTTTACTTTGCCTTCTTTCATTGGCACTTACTATACTGTCTTATAATATGGAGTGCTACATATAAAATTTATTTCGAACCTTTTAAGAAAATTGCAAAATATACCTATGCGAGTCATCAACAATATGCAATGGTCATCAAATTCTGATCCTTTGTTTAGAAAAAACAAAATTTTAAAATTAGAGACTTAATCAAGCTTGAAACTTCAAAATTAATGTTTTAATTTAGACAGATGTAAATTACCGAATTCTTTTACAAAATATTTCAAAAAGTTATCTCAAATTCATTCCCGTGTAACCCGTTCATAAGACAATAATATGTTGTATTTACCAAGATATCGATCTAATCGTTTGCAAAGATCTTAAATATAGAGGAGTTAAAGTTTGGAATGATGTTCCAAGTAATTTAAACATTACTACTCCATATGTTACAGTAAGTTCTTCGCGGTCTTAAACTCCGTGTGGCTGTCTCCGGAAATGTACGCGTCCTTGATTTGATTTGAATTAAATTTGTATTAAGATATAAAAACAATGCGAAATAAGACGAACTAAATTGGACGGGTAAATAAGATAGACGAAAATAATAAGATCGGACGAAATTAAGATATACGGACGTTATGGACGAAATAAGATGGTCAGACGAAATAAGCCGGATGGACGAAAATAAGACGAATCGGACGAAATAATCTGGTCGGACGAAAATAAGACCAATCGGACGAAATTAAAACGGACGAACGAAATTGATGATTGGACGTTAAATGGAAGATTGGACGATTTTCTATAAATAAACGTAAACACTAATTAATAATGCGCAAAAGAAAAGACTTAAAAACACTCACCAACTGTAGACTGACACGGAGCAGACCGACAAAACTAACAATATCGAACAGTATCTCCAACAGTATTATAAACAGCTCAAAAGCCTCAACAGCACTCCCAACGGCGTCTAACAGTATTTCAAACAGTAAATCTACGACCGCTACACAAAGGCTGAAGTAGCAAAACTAAGCGTTTCTACACAATTTTCACCCAACTTATGGAAAAAGAAGTCAGCTCGAGGTAACAATCAATTAGCAATCGAGCGCGGTGAGATAATGGAAAATGTCGGCTCAAAGCAACAATCAATTAGCAAGCGAGCGCCGTGAAAAAAATGAAGTGAATCAAATTAAATGTCAAAACAAAAAATTAAGTAAATCAAAGCCAGAAATAAACGCGGGTTCGAAACTCAAGAGTACTTGCCGTAACACCATATATAATTTTGGCTACATGTATAAACGTTATATCTTAATTCTTAAATCCATCAATATTTCAAATCAAACTTATATCTACAATGGTCCATTTTTTATCTTTTGCTATAAAATACATTTATTTTTATAATTTTAATTAATTGGTGGCTGCTCGACTTGAAGACCAATTAATCGTTTTTTGGTCACTTCGCAGTCTACGCATACGTTCGGTATAGTTATTATCATTATTATCGTTTTTTTTTGCGTGTAGCAAATTACGTCAATTACATGCACTCATTTTCTTCATAATAATTATTTTTACTATTATTGTTTTGTGTGCATTATTTATTAATACTAAATCGTATGAAATAAACTTGTCTGTTCTGGGGGTAGTGATTAAATGACTTTTGTCCCTTCCTACCCCTGCATCACATCTTAATAGTGCTCTTTGATTTGATATATATGGCTTATTATCAGTTGGTTTAATTTCCAAATGTAAAATCATTGTTTTTTTGTGTTTTAAGCATTAATTTATTGAAAAGGTTTGATGCAAATAAACAGATCTCTCTCTCTTTCTCTGTCTGTTCAAGCACATTTAATAGGATGGAAAAATTACTCTACATGTATATTCTTTCACAGCTACATTTTTATCAAGACGTACGCCACACAAATCACCTTCTGATTTCGCCACCTTACTACTTTATGACGCAACAATGGTGTAACGACACTTTACCTTTTCTAGTTTTTGATTGTCCATAAATATTGTAAAAAAGAACAATTTCAAAAACTCAAAAAAACATAACAATTTGTTTTGCGACCCCAAAATTTTTTTACGCGACCCACAGTTTGAGAAGCCCTTTCGTAAATAACACTGCAATATAAACGAGCGTCTTTTTTTACCGGTATTCTTCAATATTGATCCATATGACTATCACTTCGAATATGACTAGACTTCCATATGTCCCGGTTTAGATCGGACAGTCCCGATTTTTAGGGCCTTGTCCCGGCGTCCCGCCCGATCAACCATTATGTCCCGGTATTTCCAATTTTAAGTCAAAACCTTTTTTTTAGTGAACAGTAGTACTTTTTAGCAATAAAAATGAAGAAATCCGTGACAGATTTAAAGTTAAGAGCTTTTTTCAGAGAACAATGCTTTTTAGAAACGAATTTTTTCTTTTAACAAACGTCCCGGTTGCAATTTTCAATTTTGTACCCAAGGAATTGTAATCTACATATTTTCAATCTATCAAAATCCAAATCTTTTTTCTGCTCAAAAAATTCTCATTCAGCTATTTACAGTTTAATCATATTTAAGATGTGATGTATTGTATTTAGATTCGTTTTTACTAAAAACGAATCTAAATACAATACCAGAAACAAGTCTATCTTTATTCCAAAGAAATGTTTTAGCACAGTATGTCAGCAAGCTATTTCACACCGTGGTCCCGCTTATTGGAATTGCATTCCCTTTGACTTAAAAAATAAAAAACAAAGTGTTCGATCTTTTACTCTTGAGGTTTATAAATATCTTTTAAGTAATGGGAATAATACTTAATTGTAATGTTTAGATTCCTAAACGCGATACTGCCCTATATATTTTTGATTACAGGTTTCTGGAAAGAAGGAAATGGAAATGGTGTAAAAATTTTTGAATTCAATCTCTGGAAGAAAAGCTTAATCGATCAAGATATCCAGTCTGCACACAAAGCTTTAAAAAACTCTTCTTATATTTTGATTGTCTGCATAATTTCAAACTCTAAACAAATTGATTCTTTTTCACCCTTATCTTCGCTCTTTCATTAAAATTTCTTTTTGGCAATGGTATACTGTTCGTTTTAGCAATTAATTTTTTATTTTTAGAATTGTAAAATAAGTTTCAAAACAATTACTAAATGTTATGGACTTTGTTTAATTTTTTTTATGTTGCTATTATGCTGGTCTGCAAAAATTTTATCTAATATTTTTTTGTAGGCATGAATTCTGTTGTAAAAGTTTTTTTTTTTTTTTTTTTTTTTGTTGTTTATAATTGTTATATTATTGATATATGTTTTTCCATCAACTTTGACTAGCATAATAGTTTTTTTTTCTTTTTATGTTATGTTATCTCTTTTATCGTTAATATTTGTTTATTATTAGCTGTACAATTCCGTAATTTTTTCGTATATACTTTCTGCAATATTTACTATTCTTTCATAGTCACCAGTTGCATTTAGAAAAGGTTTCCGGACCTGGTGAGGTTTCTTTTTTGGGTGGTTTTTCTTTACTCACCTTGCTCAGTTGAGCTAAATTCCGATATTGGCTAGCTGTGCCACCCATCATCATTACGCAGCCTAGTCATGCACTGGTTATTTAATCGTTCAGTTTGTTTGATAATATTATTGTTACGTATTTATTTATTTATTTTGTTTTTTTCTTTTTTCACTTCTTATATCTTTATATGATTAAGGTGTTGCAGCCATGCTTTATACTATCTTGTACTTTTAATTTATGTTTATCATATGCATGTTTTAACGTCTGACGTTGTGCTGCTTCTTCCCTTTCTTGATCTTTTTAATGTTTATAATTTTTGTGTTAAACTGTTTAATAATGATCGAATAAAAACACTGAATTATTTTTCGGTACATTTGCAAATCAATCATATTTATTTTTCGTTACAATTGCAAACGCTATATATGAAACAGATTGGTTTGTTTGTCATCTTAAAAAGTTACTAAAAAAAAAGCTTTGCCATGCAACTAACATGTAGTTCTCCTTGTTCGCTCCAAGAGCTGAGTGATAGAATTTTTATGAGCAGAGAAAAAAAATTTTGGATTTTTGATCAGTTGAAAATATGTAGATTACAATTCCTTGGGTACAAAACTGAAAATTGCGTCCCGGTTTACCACTTCGCAAATATGGTATGCCTTAATAAAAGAAATTCCCTTTAAACAATTTTATTTACAAGTGCGGTAAAATTGAATGCATAATCTAAAAAATATATACATAATAGATTCATTGAAACAACGACCATAAGGAACAAGCAACTTGTCTAATGGTGTATCTTTTAAATAATTTGAGCAATGTTAGATGCATTTCGATCTCAATTTAATCATCAAAGCAAAAACTATTTTGTCCAAAACAAAAGCAAGTACACTTATAAAAACAAGTTAGACATCATTAAAAAAAAATTAATTAAAATTTACCTACCAGACAAACTTGCAAACTAATAGTTAATAATATACAACGACAAAAGAGCTAGTGTCTCAAATCACAATTTAGTCAAATGTTTAAAAGTAACTCGCCAGTGATGCATTTTCGTGCGGCTTGGTCTCGAAATCTGATCAAAATAGCAGTATGCCAACAAGGTGACTGCACTAAGCTATACAGTCAACTTCGGATATAAGAGATTTGCTGGAACCGGCTCAATAAATCCCTTATATCCGACTGACGATCCGATATCCTACGAAGTTTTAAATGTTTAAAACGCTTTTTTTGAAGCTTTTTGCACATTTTCCCCTCCAAAAAGCCCACGAAATTAAAATCGGAACGCGCTTTTGGTTATTTTGACGCATTGTTAGAAAAATCGATCCCCTATAACCGACAGAAATTACTAGAAAATTATGATTGGGACTTGGAAATTTAATCCCTTATGAGCAAAACCCCTTATATGATCCCTTATAGGCGAAGATTCTAGTATTTTTTTTCAATTAAAATCATTGGGACTATTTAAATTAGCCTCTTATAAGCAAGTATCCCTTTTATCCGAAGTTGACTGTAGTTTAACTTTTTTAAAATTTTGCTTCAAGATTTCACTACTGTTTTAAATACCCAAAATTTTCCTACTACAACTTAAAACTTTACAAGCAATAGAATGCCTTTAAATGTTAGTAGACTTATTCTAATTTCAACGCGAATTTCTGACATATCTTTCGAAACCAATCTTGAACAAGCCGCTGATCATCCAGTAGAAATGCAACAATATCCCGTGGAGATTCACATTTTAGTTATCAACCTTTTTTACTTCCTTGCAACCAAAAAGCTCAGATATCGAAAGAACATGTTTGAAATCTTATCAAATGCGATGAAGAATCTGTTGTTTTCAATAATTTGGTATAAACTTAATAGCATTTTTTTTTATAGCAAAATGCTAAAATACTCCAATACATTTTTATATAAGTAACCTTAAATTAAACTGGAAGAGCACGATCAAGCGAGCCTTTTTACGATCTATTTTTTCTAAAAAACTTCAATATTTATTAAGCTCAACAATGAAAAAATGAACTCAGCTTTTTCCATATTTACTTGGAACCTTATGCTGATTAAATTAATAAAACGATTATTATATAGACCAGAGATGTTGCAATCTATACAAAACAAGAGCCAATGGTGAAATTTAATGTCTACATTGGAGGCCGCAAGAAGTTTTAAATCAATGTGTAGTCTTTCTTTGGTAAATTTTTATTCCAGACTAAAATCTCTATGTATTTGGGAAGATAATTGAAAGAAGGGAAGGCTGTCAGTCCATGGTATAGATTAAAAAAAACTAAAACTTCTATTTGATTTTGAAACATGTAAATATTATTAAAATTGCAAAACTATTACGGTTGAGCAACACGTTTAATACATTACATAAGGATTGAGATTTACGACAATAAGTAAATATAAAACCAAATAATATTTATAATATTTTTTGTATGAACAAGCGAATAAGTTGGTTTTGTAAAAACGTTACAATAAACAAAACCAGAAAATCTTGCATAATATGATTTAAGTGCCTTTTTTTTTTACAACGGTTCTACTGTAAATTGTCTGATTTAAATCAGACCATTACACAAGACTTAATGACTCCAAAAGGATACAAAAAACTCCAGAAAAAATCAAAAAACTTGTTAGGGGGATGTTAAGTTTTGTATCAAAAATTGACCAGAACATGGGACGTTTATTGAAATTTAATTTATAAATAGTTTGATGATTACTTTAATAATGAAGCTAGAGCAACCATGTCAGTAGAAAAACTGCGCTTAAAAACGAGAGGTAGAAAATCTTTCTAATAAAAGTTAACGTTACAAGATTAATAAATAAAAAACGCAAATAAAAAAATTCCGTCACCGAATAAATGCTAATAACTAAAAAACAAAGAGGTAGCAGAGCATTTTCCAGGCTTGTATCAAGCGAATAAGCACGAGCACTGACACACAACTGTGCAGGAAAATCTCTACATTAACACATTTGAAGATATAGCCACCATTCTAATCTAAATATAAAAGCACACAATTGGAAACCTTGAGGTAAAAAAATACGAAGCAAGTGGCACCAAGGCATTCAGTTTTAGCGTGTAGCTACAAGAACTTTATTTTAAACCAATTTGTGCAGCATTTTCAACATAAACTATGTAAAATATAAAACACAAACAGCTGTAGCTTTATTAGATTTAGAATGAAATTGAATTGGCAAAAAACTTTAAATACTCGAAGAATTACGAGATGAAAAACGACTAGATAAGCCACAACCCAGTTGCCGCGACAGTGGATTGCAGCTGAAAAGTGACAAGCCGTCTCCGACACTTCTGCTTCTAAAAGAAGAACTTCTAGTGGTAAGGTTGCCACTACGTTCCCGCACATTAGGGTGAATACCCGACGGGAACCCAAGATCACCCTGAAGCCTGGCGCCGTTCTGCGGCCGCACGTTCTGCCCCATCGACATCAGTTGCTTGACGTGAAGCAAAGGGGGCACGTCTCTGAAGATGCTCTTGTCGCTCGGTGCATTAACCTCATTCTTGGACTGGCATGTGACCGCCTCCAGCTGGTCCTACAAAAATGTCGAAAATAATTATTAATAATCGTTTGGGTCTTTTTTTAATTGTGTTTGGCAGAAACACTTTCTTCAATAACGCGAAATTTCGACTTTTTTTTTTAAATAACAACATAAAATCCGAAACAAGTCGTACACGCAACTGGGATTTTAAAGTTAATTTTTGAAAAGAATCCTTCCATCACATTTGAAGTCTACGTGACACGGCGAAGGACAATTCAGTTTTCGAAGATACGACGACAAAGGTTATAGAAGATAATCAACATTAAATTACACACTTATGAAACACTCTAGCAACTGGGAGACGAGCAAACAATCGAAGTCGCGAATCAACCGGAACTTGTTTGACAGAACAATCAGATTCAAAGCGCTGCATGTATCATACAGCTGCGGCAATTGTTGCAAGAGATTTTATTGTTTGCGAGCAATATGCAATTCTTTCAACTATTAAGGCAGTTCAAATATTCAGATGATAAACCACTTCAGCCTCTAGGTCATTTAGAGTTTATGACGCCGGCTGTCATCGTTACAAAGTCTGTTTGGAATTTTAAAACTCAGATTATCAACCAATTGGGAAGTTTTTCTCTTATGCAATTCTGACGCGCTCACTCGATCTAATTGCCCGCGTTGCTCTTTCATCCTCTTCTGCCTCTGGCGTCTGTTGTAGAACCAAACCCGAATGACGCGTACGTCGAGACCACAGCTCGATGAGATCGATTCAAGTTCGTTCGATGTAGGTTTAGGATTCTATTTCGGAAGAGCTTCGTTAACTTAATTCCGAAAAACCTTCGGCCGAGTTAGAACCGCGAGAGGTTTGCTGATTTATGGTTCCCTCACTTCAAATCATGGTAAAATGGCGGCTTGGCATCTTTTTTAATAATTGTATGTAAGATTGAAAACGTGGAATTAAAAAAGTCTAATTTTTTGTAAAATAAAATTGAAAGATGAACTTTTTTTGGTTGCACAAATATGTAACATAAATAAATAACGTATAAGTCGTGCGAAAATCATAAAATGAAAAAAATTAAGCAAAAACAGTTTCTTGTGTAGAAGTAAAATTCTGCAGCATAAGTATTGAAGCCAAGCTATGGTCGGCAGCGTGGTTAAGTGGTCAAGAACACCGTAATTGCGGTCGACATGGTCTCAGTTCAAAACCTACTCGTGCCATTCTGTTGTGTCCAAGGGAAAGACACTTTACGGCACTTTCCCCTTCTTGACGCTCTTAGCAAGCAGCTCAGCTCAAATTTCAGACATGTCTCCACAGAACTAAAAGCCAAAATAAAAAATTTTAAGCGAACAGCAATATTGTATCATCTCCAAAAGCAGGTCGGGGTAATAGCTTGCCCTACATATAGCACCTCCGTCGCTTTCCTGCGAGTCAAGAGAAAAATACAGAGACGAAATAAAATAAAAGCCAAGTTACTATAGTTATATTATTAAATTCGAAGGCGGATTTAAATCTAATTTCCAAAATTAATGAGATTTTACAAGTTTATTGGTTATTAAATATTGCTATTGAGTAAGCAAAATGAAAAATATTTAAATTAATAGCAGCCGCAACAACACTCGCACGAATGCAAAAAAATTCACAGCCGTGAATCGCTATTTTCAGCAGGCTTTAAAAATACATTAAAGATAGCAGAGAAAAACACGCTTATTGTGTTTTCAACAAGTTTTTTTTTGCCGCAATTATTTCAAATGCTTTACATTCAAAAGCGATTTTAAATTAAAGTGGCTATGCATAAAGTACAAGGGTCCATATTTGAGCATCATCAGCTGAAGTTTGGTTGATTGTTCCGCCCCGCAGGGTTGCGTTGGTTAAGAAGCAGTTCGAAGAAAAAACGATCAATCGAACAAGAGTTCAGGTAAAAATGGAAGGAAGCTATAAATCGCTAACAAGAAATACAGGCCTTGCTTAAAAGCGGCCGCATGCTTAAAGCTTTATTCACCGAGTGATTAAATGGTGGTAAGGCTATTAGTTTGGATCATTTTGAAAGATTTATAATTAATCAACTAAAAATTATCATTAAGTTTCAGCTATATTCTGCACAGGATTTTTACCTCGGTGAACAACCGGTTCAAAGTGCTCAGCGTCTCCTTGTCAAAACTCGTCCGTTTTTTTCTTGTTTGTTTTTCATCGGCGACACCAATAAAAGGATAAAAAAAATCATGACCTTGATAAAGATAGCAAATTTCTTATTTAAGGAACAATAACTATAGGAATGAACAGATGCACTCACCTTGCTTGACATGTGTCATAGCTTCATTGGTTAGCTTCAGCCATTTTTCAAGTAACGGCTTCAGCTTCGACATATTTTTAAAACTAAAAAAACAAACAACACACAGTAGTAGGACTTCATCTCCAGCTAAAATTGAAAGATGGGATTAAAATTGGATTTGAAAATTTAAGTTTGTGAAAACAAAATATGAGCTGTGCAAACGCACAGGCAATGGCTGCATGAAGTTTATTTTGCAATGACTTCCTATCAACTATTATTGCGACATAAACCTGCTGGGCTAAGATGCGGCGTTAAACTATAACCAACCGACAAGTTACTTGGTTTTAAAGATACCAAATACTACTGCAGCCATGTCCAACCGAAATCCGTCACAGGGCCAAAAATTTATTTTGATATTTTAGAAAGGTCGCAAACATAGTACACTGAAACGAAATTGCATAAAAATGGAACAAAAATGAACGCAGAATCTTGCTCGGATTTCTTAAGTTTCGCCCTAAAACTCAGGTGTTCTCTAAAAAAAAGTCTTCATCTACTGTATTTTCTTGCTCGGATTTCTTAAGTTTTGTCCCAAAATTCAGGTGTTTTCTAAAAAGGTCTTCTCCTAGAATCTCCTCTTATTTATCTACAGTACTGTATTTCCGCCCCAAATGTCTTTCAGCATTCTCGCGGAACTCTTCTTCGTAACCTTCATTATAACCAGAAAACTGAAAATTGTCGCTGCGCCGCACCAGAACCTTAAGTGGGCCGCGGGTTGGACATCCCTGTACCATTGTCTAATTGTAATTTTCCGTGAATTTTTCGGTTGTTATAAATTGTTATCAACTACGATTTAGAACTTCTTGACAGGCGAGAAGAAAATGAAGTGAAATGCTTTTTTGCGGGCACAAACTAAGAACACGCCGATTATGGTCGCAATCAAAACAACGCCAATTTCTTAGTAGAACAGGGACGTCAAACCTTTTGAACCGAGAACCAATTTGGCCTATCAAAAATATTCATGAGCCAAGCAAAGGAAAGCGGCCGGGGGTTTTTCAAGGAAATACCTTTTTTGGGCTTCAATCAAATTATTATTATTGATTTTTTTTACTTCTTTCCGCGCTTAAGCGCTAAGCGAAGCATAAAAAATCAATAAAAACAAAGGGTGCCGCTTTGGTATGCGATCTTAGCGGTTGTGCGATCTCAATGAGTTTAGATTTTACTTTGCAATGTGATCTCAACATTTAAAAATATGATTAGGGTTAGGGGAAGGTCACCCTCACTCACCCTCACCCTAACCCTAACTAGGTTGATTAAGCGAGATCACATACCAAAGTAGGTTTATAAAGTAGTTTTACGACGCTGAGATCGCTGACATCAAAGCAGCACCAAACAAAGAATAATCTATTCCATGCTATCAGAAGCGTACCAAGGGGGCTGATTTGGAGGTCATGTCAGCCCTTTTTTGCCTGGTGTCAGTCCCCTTTGCGCGCTGATACGCAACGAGATAAAACTTTTGCGCCAACGTAACTATAATAACTGGTTTCTGTTTTTCTTTCCTCAAAGGATAGAGCGAGGGCGTTTTCGCTTCAGTGTTCTTTTCGAGCAGTGTCCGAATTTTAAGCAAAATGTCCGAAAAATTTCAAGCATTTTCGGCAAGATGTCTGAAAAAAAATTTAAATGGTTTGTACAAAAGTTTGATCCATAATTGCGTTTGCCGTTTTTAGTATCTAGTAGTATCTATCTACAACGTTCAACAAAAATTTTGCGTGATACTTCAACTATACACTAAACTCGTTCACTTCCTGACAGACGCCCCTATACGGTGAATGAGTTTTAACTGCCAAAACGATTGCGAAAACCGTTATTTACATTTCACCACATTTAAAAAGAAACTGGAAACCTTGGATCTTCAGTCAAATTTGCTGCTTGCGTGCTTGATGTGGCTGCCGATGGCCATTGTTTAAGTCCGGGCAACAGTCATCTATGAATTTATCTAGTTTATCATAGCTTTTATTATGACATTACACTCATCTTTTGTGACAGAGTTTGCTTTTAAAAGATTATTCAGCATATGGTAGTTTTGCTTAGCGTAATGGCTCGTTTCCACTACGTGCGTGGAATGAAGCATTCTTTGTTTGTTTTATTGGATTTTTTGCTTCGCTTAGCGCTCGCTTAAATTTTAAGTGCGGAAAGATCAATGAATGAAACAAAAAATGCTCTATTCCACGCTCGTAGTGGAAACGAGCCTTCTAAGTGCATCATTTGATAAACTAGTCAAGCGTTTAAGCCCGATTCCACTACGAGTGTGGAAAAGAGCATTCTTTGTTTCTCTTATTGATCTTTCCGCGCTAAAAATTGAAGCGAACGTTAAGCAAAGCAAAAAAATCAAAAAAACAAAAAATACTCTTTTATACAAGTCAAATTTTACGATCGCAAATTATTTATTGTAATGTAACAGTCCACCTTACAACCTTGAAATAGTCTTGAATTTAGAAACTTGCGGTACTGTAGTATTTCTTTAATTGTAACGATTTGTATGACGTAATAATTTGGCTCGTACATTCTGGCAAATTCTGATGGCTGTACATATAAAATTGAGATTTCAAGATTTAGTCAATTACGGTAGAAAAAGGAAAAGAAATATTTCGGTGTTTTTGTGATATTGAGTTTAATTTTATTACGAAAACATTAAATCCGCAAAATATCTGCTAAAATTTATTGTGTATATGTAAACAAAATTTTTGAGCAACTTGAAATTTCGTTTGGTTTAAAATTTCAAGTAGCACATAATTCGTTCTTAGTTCTTGAACGTTTTTCCTGACCAGAACTGGTTCCGCGAAATGAAATAACAAATCAGGCTAATGAGAAAACAAGACTTAAAGGTTTTACTTAATTTTTTAAAACAAAACTAGAACGATCGGTAGCACTACTTGACTTTTAAATATTGAGCTTTAAATCTGCAGAAAAAAATGGCGCTATCGTGCAACCGCAAGACAATGAAGCCCCCGCAACGTCGGAAAGCATCGTTCGCGCTCGCGAAGTTTACTAAAGGCCTGTTTCCACTACGAGCGTGGAAAAGAGCATTCTTTGTTTCTTTTATTGATCTTCGATTAAAAAGAGCAGTTAAAATTGAAGCGAGCGCAAAAAAAATCAATAAAACAAACAAAGAATGCTCTTTTCCACGCTCGTAGTGGAGACGGGCCTTAAACTAGTATTAAACTAAACTAAACTACTAAACTGTATCAAATTAAACTAACAGAAAAGTATTGGAAAAAAATTACGGGGGGGTGAGGGGGACGAAGCACCCACATTTATAAAGGTGTAGAAATTTTGTCAGCCCCCTTTTTTGGGGGTCGGTTGCGCCCTGCACGCTATCAGTACAAACGAGCGTTTATATACTGTATAAAACCGAGATTTTACGATCCGGTCAATTACGGTAAAAAAAGGAAAAAATTGATTCCAGTGTTTTGTGATATTGAGTTTAATTTTATTACAAAACCATTAAATGCAAAAAAAAAAAAATCGGCTAAAAATTTATTGTTTATATTATGCAAATTTGAAATAGTATTTATGCAAACGAAGTTTTTCGGCAACTTAAAATTACGTTTCTGCAAAATTCTAAGTTGCCGAAAAAACCTTGAAATGCATGATAATTTTTTCGATCATTTCGGCAAATGTCCTTGTTTTCTAGCTAAAAAACTGCTTGTAAACAGGCCAAGTGTGGAAGTTAGTGTACTAGTACAAGCACCATTTTGTTGGATGCTCATTAATATTTTTGTTTTGTCAATTTTACTACAAAGAAACCGTGAAAGTTTGCTAGGTGAAACCTTTTTTAGAGAAGAACAAATCCAAAAACACAGTTTCACTTTTGGTGTATGCTTTAGAAAAATTTCAAGATAATTAAGTTAAAACACAATCACTCTATTTTTCAGCAAAGATTTATTGGTCCTTGATGTTTTTGATTTTGAAAGAATCAGTTTTAGTTTTGCATAACTAATTTTCAGAGCAGACTTTCTTAAACTTTCCTAAAAGCTTTACCATAGACCAACAAACTATTTTGCTAAAAATATTACTAGAAAAATTATTTATTTAAATTATTGATTCGTAATCTGCAAGGTTTCAAAACATATTCATTTACCATCAAGACAAATTTCAAGGTTTGCAGGGAGCAGTTCAATGGATAAGCTTTTTCAAATGTTTAGATATCAATATTTTTACTCTTATGATGTAAGACAACTTTTTTACTTAATATAATTAATGTCAGGCCAAAAACCACTTTTAAATTTAAATTTTGGGTATAAATTAAAAAACTTTGGAAATTACAAATTTATTCAAATCCCAAACTTACTGACTAAATTTATTTGTTTCGAACTAACCCAGCTCATGCTATCATTGCCATGCATACAAAACTACGCATATGATAAACCAGCTCATTGTTGCTCCTCTTTTAAAGTTGGTCTTGTAAGAACCACCCCGGCCCTCTGTTAAAGCCAACCCAGAATCTCAGATTGACTGGCAATCCTTCATCTGAAACACCCTATACCTCACTAGCTGTGATGCAATGGAGTTTGCTGAAATGGGCAAGGACAGCAAGTGTTTTGAAACCTGCCAGTTAAGTTGTAAATGATATTTAATGCCAGCTGACTGGAGTGCATATAGTCGATGGTATTGATGGCCAATGACCAATATTCTCTTCACTTTTCATCAATTTGAACAAGCAAGTCTGATGCAGCCCTGTTTCAATCTTCACTCAAGAGTGCCTTGAGAAAAGCCTGGTAAAGGTTCTCACACTCTGCATTCCAATATGGTCAGTCGTTGTTTTTGCAGCCAAATGGGATAGATGTTTTTGCTGCTTGGAGGATGGAGTAGTAGAAGTTCTGATATGCCTCATCCACACAGCCAGAGTCTGGAGATGGTAAGTCTTTAGCTGGTTTATCATTAATAAAGCTTACAGTTCCTAGTTGGCTTTGCAGAAGTTTTACTGCTTGCACAGAAGCTACAAATTTTGAAGCTGTAATCAGAAAAGATTGGTTTAGTGAACTAGGGTACTTTTCAAGAACACGTCTATCCAGAGACCAGCTCTCATAGCCATTATTTGCAAAAGCCAGATTAGGATTAATACCAGTGAGCCAACAACCAGAGAAGTCAGGAACATTATTAAAATTCTGCAAAAGTACAAAATTGCTTTGAGCTGCCCAATTAGCAAGGCATTGTTTGAGTTTACTTGTTTGAACAAGTTTGCTTGACTTAGCAAAATAGAAATTAAAAAATAGTATTTTATTAATGTACAAGGTGTCTGTAAAATTTAGACACAAAAATTAAAAAAAAAATTACTTGACAAAATTTGGTTTTAATCAATCTATAATGCTATAAATAATCTAACATTTGAAGATTAGCCATAAAAGTTATATTGAAAAAGCTGCTTGAAAAAAAATTAACTTGTAGGTTTATATTTTACAGAAATTTAGTCAATCAACAAATAAATAGAAATTATTACAATACAAATTATTGCATAGATATTTAACTTATGAAAAAACTGGGTCTCAATTATCTTTTGCCGTCACAAGCCTTGCAAGCTTTGGGGATTTCCCAAACTTTAAAAATTTATGAAATATGCATGACAAATAGTGAACAAGAACCAAAAAATCAACATTACAATTTTACAAACTAAAAATTTTTGTAAATACTTTAAAATAATTGAAAAAAATTAATGCAATCAATTAATTTTTGATACATATTAATAAAGATAAAATAAAAATTGAAATTTTAATTACCTGAGATTTAAGGCTTCAAAGCGAGAAATGGTAGTTTGACTAAAATTACTTCCATAAAGATGACCAATAGCTATGCCTACATCACTTTGGGTGAAACCTAGTCGAATTCTTTCTTGCTTGAATTTTTTCGCAAAGTGTTCTAGAATTTCTAGTTTTCTTGTTTCTTCACATTTCTAAACAATTTACATTAAAATAAATAACAATATAGTATTTATTTATTTACTTCTGATTTGAAAACACATAAAACAACAACAACAAAAAAAAAACTAAATATCTTCATACCAAAAAATATTCTGAATCTTCTTTGGCATAGTTCATGTCTATTTCTTCAACTTTTTTGAACAAAACATTCCACGTTAACCTAATAATGTGATATTTAATAATTAATGATATTCAATCATTTAATAAAACTACTTGTTTCAAATATAATTGACTTTTTGCCTTAGAGAATTGAACACATTTAGTTGTAAATGGACAAATAACTAAGAAAAATTAAAACAATTGAAGAATGAAATAAATAGACATTAATTAGAATAATGCCTGTATTAAAAGAGGTTTTTTAAGGACTAATTAACCTGGTTTTTCAATTATTACATGATAACTTTTAATTGTTTTATTTATTGTACAATATGTAAATTCCATTCAGTGATTAACTTTTTTTTAAATATTAGCATTAAAAATTACAACTCAAACAATGCTAATTAAAAAAAAAGTCATTAAATTCATTTTCAAGCCAAATTACTAACCGAATACAACGTAATGAAATTCTAAATTAAATGCATTGCACAACGCTATGGTTATGGTATTGTTTTGAAAAAAAGGTAAATAGCAAAGCATTAGGATTATAGGACCGAACTAGCTCTATTTTATCTCTTTAAAGATCCATAATTTAGTCGTAGCTTGTAGCTTGGTTCCATATACTCCTCTATATATCAGTCAAAAGCGGGTTAATTCTTTGTACGCTTAAAAAAATCAATACATTTTATTTTGAAATATACAAACTATTAATTATTAATTGGAAGTGTGGCACATAATTAAGAGCGCGTATCCATAGCAAACGTAATCGACAGAGTGGCAGTTTAAAACCTACTCGTGTCATTTCGTGGTGTCCTGGGAAAAGACACTCAACTAAGAATAACTTAACAGTACTTTCTTCTGCTTGGCAGTTTTAGGAAGAAACTCTGAATTTCTGTCAAATTTTTAAAAATAAAATTTTAACTGTACAGCAATATCTTGGCATTTTCGAAAGCATATACCTCTAACACGTTCCTATTTGAGGTATAATGCTTTCGCCCATTAACGCTCTTTCCACCACGAGCGTGGAAAAAAGCATTTTTTGTCTCTTTTATTGATCTTCGATTGAAGCGAGTGATTAAAATTAAAGCGAGCGCAAAAGAAAATCAATAAAACAAACAAAGAATGCTTTTTTCCACGCTCGTTGTGGAAACGGGCCTTTAGGCTTACGTTATCAAGTTTTGCTTCGCCAGTGCTAGCATGCCAGTTCAACCATAAAATTTTTGCAGTGTCAAGTGGAGAGAAATTGCTTTAACAAACAAATTCGAAAGCATTTTGTTGCTGCTCAACTCACCTGATGTGAAAGCGACTTGCCAGTACTTGTTCAACGCCAACGTTCCCTCTAAGCTGTGCGCGTGTGGCGCGCACATATATGCTAAAACTAGCGCACATAAAAAAAGATGTGCGCACACAAGATTTCAGAAGTGAAAACCTTTTTTTTAGAGATTATTACGTTTTTGAGACAAAAATCGAGAAATTAGAGTTAATAATATAAGCTTTTCGCACAGCGCTGAGAGTGCACATAATTTGCAAAAAAGAGTAACGTTTGCACACGAACAAAGTTTTGCACACACAAACAGCTAAAGATTAGAGGGAACATTGTTCAACGCCATCAGAAAGCAGCCAAAAAACTATTTTACACGGTCACCAAAGCAACCGTATGCCCAGTGGTGGGCAGTACCGTGTACTAAAGTACTGGGGTACTTTTTTAGTACCGGTACCGTCAGTACTTTTTTTATAAAGTACCGCGGTACTTAGTCTAATTCAAGGACCATTGAAAGTTTTTTTGCAAGCATTGCGACGTGTTTTTGTTTTTCGTATCGATCGCAGCTTCAAAGGAGTTTCTTGATTTACAGTAGTATTATCGCAAATTGACATTTTTTATAGTTACCTGTTTACCAGTACTTATTTGAAAATTTTGAAAATAAAACACAATTTTGTTATATTTTTTCATTTCATTACTATTCTTTAATACTACGTATACCCAGTAATCATTCATCATCGTGCCAACGTTGGCTTTAGCGGGTTGGGGCGGCCAGGTTGGGAGAAAGTTGGCAAAATTGCCAACATTTAACAAACAATGCCAACTTTCTGCCGATGATTTGTTTTTGAGTTCTAGTTTGTTCTATTTGTTGCGTTAAGTACTAAAGTGGAAAAAAATTAAATTTACGCTGAAAAAAGCTTTTTTGTCACTATTTCTTAGCTTAGTAAAATTCGTGTTGACAGCTGCTGGTAATGTGTTGGGCCAACGTTGAAGACAGCATTGGCTGTCTCCCCTATGACTAAGTTGGTGATACGCTAGCAAGAAGTTGGCCAAAATTTTTTATTCAAAGACATTACCAGTTGTTCGTGTTAAATATTGATGCAAGCTTTTTACAAAACAGCGACAATAAGTAATGTACTACAGTTCTTTGCTTGATGAAATTTCAATTGCTTTGATTGTTAAGTAACAGAAAATTTTCTGATGAGGAATAGCCTATATGTTTTTTTGTTATGCCTCAACTTTTAAAAAGAATAAAAAAAAATGTTAGTCTCTATGGTCTGATAGTTGAAAAAAAAATTCGAACAGTTTTTGGATGACAGTAAAAAGTCGGAAAGACTGCCAACTATTTGCCAACTCTGCCAACAAAATGTCAATGTAACTTTGTTCTCTTTTGTTCAATTCTATATGAATCAGGGAATCGAACCGTTTAAAATAACGTTCCGGTTCAGGTTCAGGTTCGGCAAATTTTATTTTTAAAGGTTCAGATCCGGTTCAGGTTCAGCAAAAAATTTTTTTTCGGGTTCAGTTCCGGTTCGGGTTCAGCAAAAAATTTTTTTTCGGGTTTAGTTCCGGTTCAGGTTCAACAATTTTTTTTTTTAGGGGTTCAGTTCCGGTTCAGCTCCGGTTCGGGTTCGGAATATATATTTTTTTATCTATTTCTTACAAGCGTTAGAACTGTAAACACAATTTCTTACCTCATGTTATCATGGGCGCTCGTAGACGCGCTTCCTGGAGGAGTGATGGCAAACAGTCGGAAACACAAAAAATATTCTTAAAAAGGGTTTTTAAAAAAATTCTGGTACAAGTTTTAAAAAAATTAAATTAAACTAATTCACCGGCATGGGTCTTGGTTGTAAAAACCAAGTCTTACCAATAAATTTATTTATCAATGCGAGCGCCAAAAGCGGAAACGGAAGTTTTTTGTTGTTTTGTGATCTCGAAAATTTCTTATAGATTGCGTTTACATGAGTTTATATAGATCTTTCTTCGACTAGCCACTGATACACCTGTCTAAGAATTTTTTGATAATTTTTTAATGGCGGCCCTCACGCAGAAGGTTTACTAGTTATGAAACGTCATTAAGGTTCATTTTTACTTCGAACGTAGATTGGAGTATTCTTTGTTTCTTTTAATGATTTTTTTGCTTCGTTTTGCCTTTAAGCGCGGAAAGAAGTAAAAAAATTAATAAAACAAAAAATACTTCGTTCAAGACGTAATCTAAATTTAAAGTTTTAAACAAATTAAACATTTAGTCATTCAAGTTTATAATAATAAAAAATTGACGCATAAAGACTCTTTTCCCACTATGAGCGTGGAATGGAGTACAGTGGCGAGCAAAAAAGTAAGATTTTTTATTTTAAATTAAATTAAATTTTTTAATAATAAGTTAGTTGCAATTGAATTATATTTCTAAAAAAAAAATAAATTAATATTCGATTTAATATAATTTTTTGTGCTCTTTTAATGATATATTACTTAATATATATTAATATATTTCAATTTTAACAATGATATTTTTAAAAAATCTTAAAAAATAAAAAAGTCTTACTTTTTTTGTTCGCTACTGTACTCTTTACTTGATTTATTGACTTTATGTGCTCACTTAGATTTTAAGAGCGGAAAGATGGTCAAAAGAAACAAAGAATGCTCTATTCCACGCTCGTAGTGGAAACGAGCCTTAACTTTTAGAAGTTTTTAATGCATATTTATGTATTATTTTGTAAAATTTAAAATTTGAAAAAGCGAGTCCCCCTTTTGGTTCTCCTGGCGCACGTTCATGTATCTAGTGCACATATTTTTTCTTCATTTCTCGGCTGATAAAGTCGTTTATGACGTTTCTTTATTGGCACACAAGTGCTCAAACAAATTGTGGCAACTTCAAACGGTAACATTTGATTTAACAATTACAACTAGAAATAAATTAAAAATTAAATCAGTTTGTTGTAAAAGATTTTTTTTTTCTTAAGATAACTGAAATCAAACTTTGCAATTTTGTATATTGATCACTGCTTGCTTACAAACTGGTACTAAGAACTTGCTGCTTTTTATTTTAATAAGTGTATAGCGATGAAAGGGTAAAAATTAGGTGTGGGTGTGGGTGTTTAAAAAAAGTCTTAAATTCAAGCAAATTCAAATTTACGGGAGACAATCATTTTTCAATTCGTAAAACCAGCAAAATGGTTTTTCAGCATTTGATTAAAGACTTTTTCGATAAACACTAGCTTGATATTGGCAGAAAAATACTCTGACTCCTCCATAATGTTTTGTTTGCCAAGCTAACTATTGGCGACCAAAACTATTTAGTTTTAACTCAAAGTCAGATTGTGCTACTAAATTTTGTTTGCAGGGGTAACTTATACAACAATGTAATTTGCTTATGGTTTTTCGGTTGCATTACTGATGCAAAACTTTTGTAATGAACCAGCAAATATTTGGTTCTTGTATTAAAAGTTATTTGTCCTGTTGCTACAATTTTGGTAGGCCTGAAAGTTAACAAAAATTTAATTTTAACGTAATACTTGATAAATGAAAAAGCACGCTAGATAAAGGCCTGTTTCCACTACGAGCGTGGAAAAAAGCATTCTTTGTTTGTTTTATTGCTTTTTTTTTGCGCTCGTATCAATTTTAACCGCTCGCTTCAATCGAAGATCAATAAAAGAGACAAAGAATGCTCTTTTCCACGCTCGTAGTGGAAACGGGCCTTAAACGTTTTTTTTTTTTTTTTTTGAAAAAATTTTGTTTTTTTGAAAAATCAAAAATTAATTAACTTTATTGCATTGCTTGCTCAACAATATTTTTTACTCAATCTCGACTGTTAGGGATACTATCATGCTAGTGAAAACCATTTGAGGCAACTATAAGTTATACTGAATTCGAATCATTCGATAAGTTTACACTGCTTTTTTTATTAAACTTCTCCACGCAACTAAATTTCAGTCGAGTGGCTCCCCAACAGCCTGCACTTTGCAGCTTTGATTTTTTAATGGCGTCAAATAATTTTGCTTCACCAACGATGGTTTCACTATGTTTGCTACGTCTCTATATTAATATGTATTTTTTTTTAATAGTATGGCACTGTAAAAAGCTTAAGAACCAACTGCTTTAGCATATATTTAAAATTTCGCTTTCTTTATCTAGCAAGTGACATGTTTTTGCTTTAACTTCTCGCCTGAAAAAGTCGTTTATAACGTTTCTGTATTGCCACACAACAAGTATCGTGACCAAAAAAATTGCGGCAACTTCAAAAACAAAATGTGATTCTGATTCTTCTACAAATAACTTTAAAATTAAAATTAGAGCATCAAACGGTCGAACCGGATCCATTTAAAATAAAGTTCCGGTTCAGGTTCGGGTTCAGCAATTTTTTTTTCTACGGGTTCAGCTCCGGTTCAGGTTCAGCAAATTTTATTTTTAGGGGTTTAGTTCCAGTTCAGGTTCAACAAATTTTATTTTTTCGGGTTCAGTTCCGGTTCGGGTTCAAAAAATAATAACGGTTAATACGGGTTTACGGATCCGGTTCGGGTCCGGTTCGACACCCTGATATGAATCAATTTTATTTGAGCGGCATGAGCCCGGTGCGTGTTGTACAATGCTCCATTTGATATGCGCATAATTTTATTTGAAATAATTAAAATTTTTATTAATAATTTGTTTTTTAAATGTTTCTATTTGCTGAATTAACAATAGTTTTTAGTTAATTACTTGTGCTGGCATGGGCGTTCGCTGGGGGGCAAAGCGGGCATATGCTCCCTGGAAATTGACTTTTTATTAAAAAATACTTTAATTTTGCTATATAAACTGCATTTTCGCAAAATTCTGTCCCTCCCAGAAGTTTTACCCCCCCTGGAAATTGGTTACGGGACGCCCATGTATGCTGGCTTCATCACCAACGTCAATCGTTGCTCAAACAACGTCAACCAACACGCAATCAACGCACTCAAAAGCATGAAGAACGAGGACGAATATAACAACTACATCGCTAATAAAACCACAAATAAAAGATTTTAATGCAGTCTACATAAATATACGAATCTCAACTAGCATAATTCAAAAGTCAACTCCAAACCTATACATAACATTTTGAAACAATAAATATTAATTCAACAAAGCCAATTGATCTTTGTAAACATTTAGATAATTATGCGAATCGCCAAATCAAATAACTTTTGTATTAATTGGATTGGCTGCATCTGTAATGTTGCTTACTTGTCTCAAATTTTTGTGTTATATTGCTTTTAACATTTTACAATAAAAAAAAAAATAAACAGTACGACGCCAAGTGGAACATTCCAACGGTTTGACAATTAAGTTCGCTGCAGTGGTAATGATGCATGGTGGTACAATTGTGCAAAATAGTAGAATCCACCTCACAGAACTCTGGGCCAATGTTTAGCACCAACATCTTGCCAATGTTTCTTAAGTTGGCAGTTAGCGTTTTGCCAACGTTGGTAAGATTGCTGAAGTAGTTGGACAGCTGCAGTAGCATGCGCTGGTCATTCATAGTCAGCCAACTCTCTACAGCGTCTGGAATTTCAGTGTTGGCTAAACGCTGGCAAAGCGCAGTTTATTAGTGTTGGCGTAAAATGTGATTTTGGTGCACTCGACTCTGGGCCAACATTGGACACCATCATCTTGCCAACATTTCTGCCGCCGGAAAACTGCCTTTCGCCAACGTTGGCTAGATGAAAAATGTTTACGGGGTAAGCAATAAAGTATTGTAACTGACTGAAAAATAACATTTTTAGATGTTTTCATCACCGTAGGTAACCGGGGGTCTAGCTGGACCCCAAGTTACCTGTAGCAGGGGGCAGTGGCGTACGCAGAAAGTTTCCAAGGGGGAGGCCAAAGTTTGATTTCGACTCCGACATTGCCATTTCCCTCCCAAAATTATGGTAATCTCTAAAAAAAAAAAGGTCTTCCCTTCCATTTCGTCTCCAATTTCCCTATTTTCTCCCAAAATCATGGTGATTTCTAAAAGAAAAAAAAAGTCTTCACTTCCATTTCGTCTCCGATTTCCCTATTTTTCTCCCAAAACCATGGTGATCTCTAAGAAAAAATTTTCATTTTTATGGTCTGAGGGGAGGGCCATGGCACGCTAGTGCTTCTAAAACTGCTTGATTTTGCTTCATATTTTTTCATTTTTAGGGTCTGAGGGGGAGGCCATGACATAGTGGCCTCCCCCCTCGGTACGCTAGTGGCAGGGGGGCACCATGATTACCTATTAAGGGTTAATACAGGAAACATCAAGAATTCTTCTAAAGGACGGTGTCGTAATTAATGTCGTAATCCTCACTCTGACAGATGCTTATGACTGCCTGGCATTGTTGCACTTTTCTCAAAAATGGAAGGACTTTGAATCAAGACATATTTATTTACTCTTTCACCTTTTCTCTAAATTTGAAGGATGAAACTCAGTCACTCAAAGACGGTAACGGTCGCTTCACATTTTAACAAGCGAGAAGCCAAACCTGAGCTAAAAGTTTAGATCACAATAAGATTCTATCATTCTGTTTAATCCCTATATATCTTGGGGTAAAACTGGAAAAATCACTCACGTTTCGTCACAACTTTGTGGCATTGGGCAAAAAATATTTTTCTATGTCACGCTGTCGCCTTATGTTTGGTCTACTCGACAGCTGAGTACTTTGCAGCACACATGCTCGCTTCATAAAGAGTATTTTGAATGAAGCTTTAAACATTTAAACACCAGCGTCCCACTCCAACAGACCACTTACCAAAGCTTTCAGGCATCAAGCCAGTTGAACTTTGCAAACTAAAAGTACAATTCTCTTTGTCTAACATTGAAACTCTGGATCCCATCTACTACAAGTAATTCAGCCGACTTGCTTCCGGAAATGCCACAATTTTGCTGTCCAATTGAAATTTTTTATCATTTTTTAAAGGCTTGTTGGCTACAACCAGATGCATTACGGCACTGATTGAAGCGGCATTGTGCATCACGCAGTCCGATGACCAAATGCAAGAAATATATCGAGTTGTGGACAGATAGCACCAAGAGTGCCATCTGATTGCCATCTGATGCATTATGAATCACGCAGGCCGAAACTGAGCTTACTGCCATACCACAGTTTTGACTTTAAAACTCTCATCAAAGACGATCTGCTTAACAAGGTTTTATCGCAGAGCTTGCTGGTCATATATAAGGAAAAAAATCTGAAATCTGGGGGTTTCTATCTAATGCATTGCTGCACTGATAGAAGTGGCAAATCCTGGGTAAGCAGACTGTCCCTGATGAGAGTTTAAAACTGGAAACCATGGTTGGAAAGTACCTTTTTTTGGTATATTAGCTTTCGACTATATTTTTTTCGCTTCAGAATCGCCTAGAAAAAGAACTCTGGTTGAAAACTTAACTAATTTGCACAGTTTTAATTTGTTTTTATTTAATTTATTTTACTTTATCACCACATTTGTTCTCCTGAGTCACAGGAAAGCGACGGAGGCGCTAATACGGAGGACAAGCAATTATTCCGACCTGCTTCCGGAGATGCCAAGATATTGCTGTCCTCTTGTAATATAATAGGAATATGATTGTAATTTAGAGCTGGTTGCTAAGACCACCAAGCAGAGGAATGTGCCGTAAAATGTCTTTCCCAATGACCCTACAGAATGGCGCGAGTAAGTTTCGAACCGAGACCATGTTGATCATGAACACGGCACTTTAGCCAATCGACCATGCTGCCGACTTGTTGAGCAATGCATCAAGAATAGCAAGTGCTTGGGTGGAGATTTTGGGCTAAGTACAAAAAAATGCCGGCGTGGTCGAGTTAATTACAAGCGGCATTATATCTCGGCATCTCCGAAAGCAGGTCGGGATAATTGCTTACCCTATGTATTAGCGCCTCCGTCGCTTTCCTGCGAGTCAGGAGGATAAATATAGAGATGAAATTAAATGTAAATGTAAATGTAAATTGTTCACTTTTATCATTATTACGTAAATTAAATTCGGCTGCCGACCGTAAATATAACGGGCAGTTGCGCTCGTGACCCGACAGTTGATCGAACGACAGTTGATCAAAGCGGCACTTGATCGATACTTGTTGCCCCCTTAAAAATGCTTTGCCTAGGGACCTTGTTAAAAAATCCTGACCTCGACATTAACAAACAATTACAAAAAATTATAAAAAATAAAACCAACTGTCTTCTTACTGATGGCCTCTGCTTTTTATGAATCTAATTTACAGTAACAAAGAGATTGTTTAATTGCAGAAATATTCAAAAGTAAATCTTTTTTTTTTGTCACCTATCGTTTCGATCAAGTATCGTTTCGATCAAATGTCGTTTCGATCAAATATCGTTTCGATCAAATGTCGTTTCGATCAAATGTCGTTCGATCAACTTTCGTAGCACCGTTTGCGTTAGACCTGTTCCGCTTTCTGCGCAAGAGTGACTTTTTGTGTAAACCTCTTGGAAAAAGATATTAGTAATTCGTGATGGGATCATTCGATAAGGTTATAAATATCAGAATATTCTCTGTTTCATTTTATAGAAGCACTCCAAAAAGCTTCTCAGACACATTCGAAGTGGATTTTAAGCGCATGATATGTTCGTGTTTGGATGGTGCGAAAGGCCAAAGAGGAAGTCAAAAACAATGCCAAACAATTCAAACCCTGGTACCATTGAATTCGAGTGTAGTCTTTTAAAATTTAAATGATTTTACTTTACGTTACTTCTGTAATAAACTGGTGTCTAAAATCATTTTGTCATGACGTTGAATCCCAAAACTGTATACAGTATAGCTGCAATAGGATTTAATCTAGATTTAGCCTCTTTTGAGCCAGATCGGATAACCTTCTCGACTAAGTGCTAGAAGCAACAGTTTTCCCTGACGTAGCTCTCTCTGAGCCAGACTGGCTTACCATCTCTCAACTTGAAAAGGGGTGTTAGCACGCCAGATCTGCACGGGTCCGAGGCCAGATGCGACATGACGTATAACCCCGGCATGCCTGATCTGGCCCGAGTAACCATGCCAGTTCAATACCAATTTTTGTCAGATCTGGCCCAAGTTTCCGTGGCTGTCTTGAATAGGCTTTTATTGAAGAATATGCAATATAAGCGATTCAAGAAGTATTACGAAAACACAACATCAGTCAGAAAAAACATTTTTGGGATCTTTAAAGTACAGCTTCGACAACAAGATGTTACAGGCACCCAACGCATTCCTGCAGCCAATCCTGAGTCTGGTCCCGCATTTTCGATTTTTACGTTGTTTATTTAAAGCTCCTGCCACCCTATTGCTGCTGTCTGTCGCTTTTTTGCTTTGAAGCATTTTGAATAATTCAAAATTAAATATTGGTAAACAAGCTTTACGTGCGCCTTATTATTTGATGTTTGGAATAAAAAAATAAACAACTGCAGATATATCTAAACCAAACGTGACAAAATCATTGCGATACGTCCGCAATGTTGCTGAAATATTGCCAAATAAGCCGGATAAACTTTGTGTGAATACCTCTGAAACTTTCTTCAGCAAAAACTGCAGATATTTTTTATACAAGAAGTTCGGACAGATAAAAGCTCTCCATGTAAAAAGTCTATCTATAACTTCACAAAAAACTTGATTGTGTAAAGCCGGCCTTGCAGTGCTCCACATAGAAGCATCCATGAGTGAGTCCGGGGACGCATCGTTGGAAGAAGCTTTAATCATCGTACTAAAAAAACATGCAGACCCTTCACTCAGACCTCATCGGCGTTTAGTTAACTTCTTATGTTTTTTCATTTGGCTCTGAATCGTATTTTCACGAAAATAAATAACTTCCACACTTCATTCCTAATAATTTTAATTTCACAAAGCTATAGTTTATTTTCTGTTTCAGAATAATTTTAATTTTTATTATGACGTAAAATTCTTATGGCCAATAATAATCGCATAGTCCGTAAAGCTCCCTCTTATCTTACTTAACTTATTTGCAAGCTGTTTTAAGGTCTTTGTAAATGTTTTTCTTTGAACCAAGCATCTATATATTGACGCAGTACGTCCCGATTCTCCGACTGGTTGTTTCTCTGTGGACGCATGTGATGACCGAGTATGAACTTTCTTGTAGCAGATACTGGCGAATTCGAGTGTGATGTAGTGCACCCTACTCTTATTTAGCGTCAAGTGACGTGATTCTATATAAGCGGGCGCTTGGTTTGCATAAAAAAATTGTCAGTGATTCTTCCAGTTGGTGGATTTGAGGGCAGTGAGCCCAATCGTTCCAGTATCGTTCCCGTGAGTACATTAACGAGTGTTGGAATTGCTTTGCGCCAATGTTTTTGGAGGTTAATTCTATAGAGATAGAATTGGGCGAATTTAAGTTTTAGCGTTGGAATTGCTTTGAAGTTGGGCAAAGTGTGGGAGACAAGTTTTCGTCAATTGCTGGTTTTTGGACTTTTTAATACATTCTTTCTAGTAGAGACAGTGGTCTTTGTCTGTTTGCAGGGAGGAGATTTCAAACGAATCAATTCGAACTTAATTGAAGCTAACTGTAGAAAAAAAGTTTTAGTCTCGCAGTAAACTACTTCTTGAGCCGGAATAAATAAATAATAAACACAGCTTTACTTCAGCGCAGGTATTCGGGTTACCTTGTTCAACTGGTCCTCTTAGATTCTCAAGTAGAGTCTGTGACAATAAAAATTTTATTTCAAAATATTTTTGAAATAAAGTTGCTGATCAAAATAATTATTATTTCATAAAAAATATAATGTAAAACATAGGCCTATTCACCTGCATTAACCAGTGAGGTTTTTGCATACTTTCTTCATTATGTGATAAAAAACGAACAAGAAATAACAAAACCAAAAAATTTTAATTAAAAAAAAGTATTTAATAAATTTAACTTCTACCACACTTGTGCTAGAAATCAAAATAAAATGGTAATAATTTCAATTACTCATTTTAGGCTAAACTGTAACAAATTTATTGTTATAAAGCCTATGTATTATCTATTTTTTTTAAAAAAGGAATTTCAGGTTACGTAAGATCGGTCAATATTAAACGGCTTCTGGTACACAGTTTTTCAATCTTTTGTGCTTTTCCATTTCAGATTTTCACAGACTTAAAGCTTTGCCGCAACTCTTTTCCGTTTTTTTTGCTGTAGACGTAGGTTTAAAAAACTTGTAAAAAGTATCGTTGCAACACCCTTTAAAAGAATTAGTGACCCTCAAGGATCACGACCCCATATTGAGAAATCATGTTTTAGTAAAATACTTAAAAATAAAGATGTGCTAAAAAAATGGTGTCATTCAGAGAACATCACGAAATCATGGGGCTGCGAGAAAAAGCTTGGGAAGATGTTTGCATAAGTATAACTTCAATTAAAGTTATTAGCCTACTTAGGCCAACCATTGAGCAATTACACCGACCTGCTTTTGAAGACGCTATGATATTGCTGTCCGGTTAAAATGTTTATTTGATTGTTTAGTTTTTTATTTAAAAATAAGATTGAAGTTTAGCGGTGCTTGATGAGACTGCCATACAGAGTTAAGTGCCGTAAAGTGTCTTTCCTAAGGATACAACGGAATGATGCAAGTCTATTTTGAACCGGAATCATCTCCTCGAGTTGAGTTAAATTGAGTTAAGTCGGTTTGAACCAGGACGTCGAACCGAACCCAAACCGGATCGGTAAACCGGTATTAACCTTCATAATTATTCTTTTAACCTGAACCGGAGCTGAACCGGAACCTGAACTTTATTTCAAACGGACCGGGTTCGACCCTTTGATTTTAATTTTGTATAGACCTAGATGAATCACAATTTTGTGTTTAAACTTGCCGCAATTTCTTTGGTCACTGACTTGCTGAGTGGCAAAACAAAGACGTCATAAACAACTATCTAGACTAGTGGTTCTCAAACTTTGGTGGTCCGTGGCCCCTTTCAGCGACTCTCAAACACCCGTCGCCCCCTGGTTATAATATTATCCCAAAGGTCAAATAAATACCAAAAAAAAGGTCATCACTTTGAAACTGTTTCTGATTTTGTCAATTTTCTCCCAAAAGTAAATTGAAGTCCAAAATGTTTCTCGTAGGATTCTTCTCGTGGTTCCCCGGTAAAGACCCCACGGCCCCTTTGAACCCCTGATCTAAACGACAAGTTAAAAAAAATATTAGTCCCGTGACCAAAATAAAGAAAACACAATTTCTTATAGATGGTATGCAAAAGCACTAAAATGAAAGGTTTAGTGAAAGGGAGACGCACCATTTTTTTTATTTATTTTTGTTTATTTTATCTCTATATTTATCCTCCTGACTCGCAGGAAAGCGACGGAGGCGCTAATACATAGGGTAGGCAATTACCCCGACCTGCTTCCGGAGATACCAAAATATTGCTGACCGCTTGTAATTTAATAGATATATGACTGTAATTTAAAACTGCTTGCCAAGACCACCAAGCAAGGGAATATGCCGTAAAGTGTCTTTCCCAAGGACACAACAGAATGGCGCAAGTGGGTTATGATATAATATACAAAAATAACGAAACAAAGTCAAAGACCAAAATCAAATCTTATAACAATAATGATTATTTTAAACTTAGTTAAACATTTTAGTTCAACATGCACTACTTTTTGTCGTTGGCGGCCGCATTACGGAGTTAGTTTTAACCAATGGCCGCTAATGGGATTTGGTAAGTAGATGAAATTATGCATTAGGTTTATAAAAAGATAAGTTTCATTGAGAATATGCTTTTTCTCTTAGAGATTGTAATGGAACAAAAAGTCACCCTTTTTAATGGTCTAAGTTACTTCAATAGAAATCGTCAAATGCTGTAGGCTTACTGATGATTTTTTTAATCTTACTTGCGTGCAAATAAACTTGCAAAATCAATCAACCTATGCAGCTAGTGTCACACTACGGCTGCTAACAAAATTGTATAGTCAACAATTAGTACTAAAAGTGAATTAAAGCAGCTTTGTTATAATTGCTTTAAAAAAGAGAGAAATTTAAGTTAAATAACAAACTGAGGCAAATAGATTTTGATCAGCGACCGTGTCAAACACATTAGCCATCACGGCGCTCTTCAACTGCTTGGCCATGGCGCCAACTTTTTTGCAGTATAACAAACATGCAATAAAGACATACATTATATTCTTTTCACTTAAATAAAAATAATACTTTATTTTTACCAAATTTTAAGTTGGCTAGCATTTTTCCATATACAGTAGATCAGTGTTTTTCAACCTTATTCCGTTTGCGGCACATTTTTGGAGTATTTCGAAATTCGCGGCGCTTTTAGACCACGTAACCACACAAGTTGAGGAACACAGATACAGATCAAAAATTTGTAAAATAAAACTTTCGCACCCGGTGGTGGGATGGTAAAAGTTTTTAGGAGGGGCTTGAAGTTAATGGGAGATTGTAAAACATATATTGCTGATTCAGAAATTATAAAGAAAAAGAAGAAATATTGACGGCAAGGGGTCGCAGTTCCAAAAGTTTTAGAATACCTAGGCCTACTATAAAATGATGGTGGTGGTAAAGCTAATGGAGATAAAACCGGAAGCTTGCCAAGGGTGTGACGATGTAGTATGCTGTACAAATCGCTCCACCAAGACTCCATATGTCCCTCCTCGCGGGCACCACTGGAAACTGGAAACAGGCTAATCATATGGGGATCTAAGAGAGGTGAAACTCTGATAAACAACACCAGGAATGTGACAACCTGTGAGGGCAGTGTATCTGTGTAATCACTGTACACCTGGCCTGTCGCTGCGACAGATGAGGAGCTGTACTCGTCTTGGTCTCACCTTGCCAGTCCAGAACCCCCTCATCCTGTGGAGAGGGCTGCTTTGACAACTAGCAAAACTCCGAGTAGCCTTACAAATCTATTGCTAGCAAAGTCTCAAACAGATCATGAAGTCTCGCAAACGTAGAAACCCATACTGGCAGGACGTCGCCCAGGATAAAAAGGTCCAAACTACTTGTGATCTGAACTTTGCATCATGGAATGTTAGAACGATGCTCGACCGTGAACGAGTTGACAGACCAGAAAGAAGAAGTGCCATCATAACTCGTGAGCTGAGAAAATATTCAGTGGACATTTGTGCCCTAAGTGAGGTTCGTTTTGGTGACACTGGCAGCATTAGAGAAGAAGCTGGCTACACAATCTACTGGAGTGGTAGAACATCTGGAAGAAAGAGTGAGTCTGGTGTTGCCCTAGCCATAAGTAATGCTGTCACCACTAAAATGTCAGAAGATCCTAAACCTGTAAATGATCGTATTATCACTCTTAGGCTACCGCTAAATGGCGAAAGATTCTGCTCCATCATCGCAATTTATGCTCCCACTATGACGAACAGTCCTAATACAATCTTGCAGTTCTACAAGCAGCTAGAAAACATCCTGAAGCCCATTCCGAAAGATGACAAGATTGTTCTCTTAGGTGACTTCAATGCCAGAGTTGGAGAAAATGAGTCAATCTGGAATGGAGTGCTGGGAAAGTTCGGAACTGGGCGTGCAAACTCAAACGGTGAGCTCCTATTGTCCATATGTACTGAGCATCAACTCGTGATAACTAATACATGCTTCAAACACAAACCTGCCCATAAAAACTCATGGATGCACCCAAGGTCAAAGCACTGGCATCTCATTGACTTTATTATCACACGTCAACGTGATATTGGTGACTTTCACGATACAAGGGCCGTGAGAGGGGCGAACTGTAGCACCGATCATATAATGATAAGGGCCAAGACGAGACTCAGAGTAAGGAGGTTGATACGCAGGTCCAGACTGCGTCTCAAAAAGCTAGATGTCGGCAAGCTGAAATGTGGTACCACCAGGGATGAATTAGAATCACAACTGAATGAGAAGTTGCCAAATCTGTCGGGCACAGTTGAGGATAAGTGGGCATCCTTCAAGTCAACAGTGTACGAGGTGTCAAAGGACACTTTAGGCTTTGTTGAAAGAAAGCATGCGGACTGGTTTGACGGGAATGATTCCGAGCTAAGCAAACTGATTGAAAACCGAAACCAGGCACGCGCTGAAATGTTAAACCGTAACACCAGGTCTACCAAAGCGAGGTTCAAACAACACTCCCGTCTCCTTCAAAAGAGATGCCGTGAGCTAAAGAATGAATGGTGGCAGAGCAAAGCGGCTGAGCTCCAGGTGTTAGCAGACATGAATGATACGAGAGGATTCCATCAAGGACTGAAAGCTGTATGGGGACCGAGAGTAAACTATCCTGACCAGCTGCTCTCCTCTGACAACCAAACATTACTGTCAGAAAAGAAAGACCTCCTCTCTAGGTGGACCGAGCATTTCAACAGCCTCCTAAATGAATCAAATGAAGTGCCCCCCGATGTCACTCGTGACCTGAAGCAGCACCCTGTCCAATCCTGGATGGATGAGCTTCCTGACCTAAAAGAAGTGGCCGATGCCATCTCCCTGCTAAGTAGTGGAAAATCTCCAGGCTCTGATGGAATTCACCCGGAAGTCATCAAACTAGGCGGAAAATCACTGGTACAGTGTCTCCATGAAATCGTACTTGACTCCTGGAAGTCAGGCACTCCACCTCAAGACTGGAAGGACGCCCAGCTCATCACTCTGTTCAAAAAGGGTGATCGGCGTTTGTGTGGGAACTATCGTGGCATCTCACTGTTATCTATCCCTGGTAAAGTGTATGCCCGCATTCTACTAAACAGGCTGAGCGTTTATGCAGAAACGCTACTACCGGAGGCCCAGTGTGGATTTCGTGCTGGAAGAGGCACTGTGGATATGATTTTCTCTCTCAAGCAGATACAGGAGAAGTGTATCGAGCAACAAATGCCATTGTATATGGTGTTTGTGGATTTCACCAAGGCTTTTGACACAGTGAACAGATCAGCACTCTGGAGTATCCTAAGGAAGCTCGGCTGCCCTGACCACTTCACAAGCCTTATTGCATCCCTACACCAGGGAATGAGGGCATCAGTTAGCCTGAAAGGAGAACTATCGGAGCCATTCAGCGTGAACAATGGTGTGAAGCAGGGTTGCGTTCTCGCTCCCACCCTGTTCTCGCTTTACCTCACAGTGGTATTAAACCAAGCCTTCAAAGATCATCATCAAGGAGTCATGTTACAATGCCGGCCTGGGGCTGATCTCTTTAATGTCAGCCAATTCAAATCCTCAAGAAGCACCACAGGGGCTATCGTGCGTGAACTCATGTTCGCAGATGATATAGCTTTTGTTGCACACAGTCATGCAGATGCCCAGGATATCATAACTCGATTCGCTGATTCTGCCCGCATCTTTGGACTAAAGATAAACATCAAAAAGACTGAAGTGATGTATCAACCCCCTCCAGGCTCGACAGATCCAGGTCTTGACATTCAGATAAATGGCGAGAAACTTAACAATGTGAAGAACTTCAAATATCTTGGCACGACTATGTCAGATAACAACAAGCATGATGCTGAACTGGAACTACGCATATCAAACGCCTCTAAAGCCTTTGGCAGACTCAGAGACCGTGTGTGGCAAAACAAGGACCTGACCATTAAGACCAAGTGTGCAGTATACAGAGCAATAGTATTATCAACTCTCCTCTATGGAGTAGAAGCTTGGGTGGTGTACAGGGTCGCTGCTCACAGGCTCAGCGTATACATGATGCGTCACCTCAGATTCTCAACATCAACTGGCGGCAGCATATCTCCAATACAAAGATCCTGGAAATAACTGAACTGCCAAGCATGTACGACACTCTCACCAATAGATGCCTCAGATGGACAGGCCATGTCAATAGACTCAGCAACAACAGACTGCCGAAACTCATCCTCTACTCTCAACTGGCTGAAGGTACTCGAGGAATAGGGCGCCCAAAGCTGAGATACAAGGACACTATCAAACGCAATCTCAAGGATAAAGATATTCCCCTTGGATCTTGGCAGAAACTCTCAACAAATAGAGCAGACTGGAGACGGAAAATCCGTGCTAGAGACAAGTCATCATCGGACTCGATGGACAGCTAACACACACACACACTATAAAATGAGCTGCTTGATTAATTGTAAAAATAAGCAAAAAATGAGGTTTTGTATCTAAAACTTGATAAAATAAAATTTTAACAAATTTTGACTTTATTTTAACCTATAGAGTTTAGTAAAAAGACTCCTAAAGAATCGAAACAATAAAATTGTATAAGTTTTATGCGATAGTTGACCCCTAAAAAAATTGGCTTTATTCACTTTAGTGGGCCCACGCTATAACGTTAGCATGCAGACAAGGTAGAAAGAGAATAGTTAACGAAAAGACTAGCGCGGTTGTTATTGCTGCGACAACTGCAACTTTGCTATATACGCAGGTACGTTTCCAGTCTAAAAGGGATCTAATAAATATTTATACACACCGGAATAAAAAACTGACGTTGATATGCCTGCTCAACGTCGTTCTAGGTAAAGCCTTCTAGATGCTCCGTTCTCTTGCATCATTCTACTTCTATCAATTTATAAACGCTTAAAAGTTGCCCAAATGGGGCATGGCTTTTATGGAAACCTATGAGTGTGGCGCAAAGGAGCAGATAGCTGAGCATGTAATAACATCTTGAACCATCAATCACCATCCAAATGGAGCCCGTGCGCTCTCAAATATTGACAGGAACCTTGCAATCTGGATGATGGAAACACGTCCATTTAGTGGACATCCAGCTCCCGTCCATCTCCCCCAACGAAAAAAAAAAGAAGACTATTTTTTTGGGATGAAAATCAAGAAATTCGAGACATATTTAAAATGAAGACTTTGTTTAAGGAGCACTACTTTTTAAAAACGAAAATCAAAAAAATTTAAGACAAATTTAAAGTAAAAACCTTTTTTTAGAGATCACTACATTTTAGTGGCAAAAATCAAAAAATCTCGTCTAAGTGTGCCGCACATTTCGAAAAAGTCGCAAAATGTGCCGCAGGCAGAAAAAAGGTTGAGAACCATTGCTTTAAATCCTAGGTTCTTAGACTGGGTGCCTTGAAAGGTGCATAGAAGGGGAGAGAGCGAGCAACTGGCTGCAAACTTAATTTTAGCCGAATTTGTTGGCCAGGTTTCTAAAATTTGGGTAAAACCAGAATTTTTCAGGCAGCGATATTAAAAATTTTGGGGCATTGAATTTTCGGAAGCGACACTGACCAATTGCAAAAAATAGTTACCCAATTATAGGTGAAGACCTTTTTTTTTAGAGAACACTATGATTTTGGGACGGAAATCAAAAAATCTGAGAATGATTTAAACTGGGGACCTTTCTTTTTTGGTTTTCATCCTAAGAATTGTTCATGAAGGATTTTGTTAGGATTACGGAAGGGGGGCACGGTCTCACAAAGTTTAAGAACCCCTGCTTTAGACTAAGGCACAAAAAATGAATGCAAAAAGCGTTTTACCATGAAGTTTATAAACTGATTTTATAGTGACCTATCGAGGAGTCCACAAAATTTTTCATATTCAGAAAATAAAATTATGATTTGCGATCTACGGTGTAAATCTCGCACCATTTATGACATCAAAAAAATTTACAGTTATAAATGGATTTAAAAGTCGCGTAGCAGATCCACTTTATGCTTAGATGATAGAACACTTATTTAACAATTGCGCGAAAGTTTTATTTGTATTAAAATAATTTTTGTCTGACTCTCTTTCTTTTTTGAAGGTTAACAGAGTTTAGCAAACCATCCTGGTGATTCACGTACTTAAACAAGTTAAAAGCAATTATGAAAAATGAAACACATCCGACACTTTAGCCGAAGTCCAGGTGTAAAATTAATTAACTCAGTGACGATAAAGTTCTATACAAATAAATACAAAAAGAGATTATCCGATTTAATAGGGCTGTTTGGTTACAAACTTTTTTCGGTAATTTAGAATCAGCTTTTTTAATACCATAAAAGTGGTTGTACATATCACAATTTAAATTGTAGCCTACACTAATGTTAATAATCGTAAAGCCTACTAGCAACTACTTCAAAAAGGCTCTTTCTCTTTCTTTTGCCATTGTGGCTACTTCAGAGAAAAAAATTTGTGGCACATTTTTATTGACATTACAAGCAATAAAGCTGATGTGAAATTGTGCAATTTTTGCAGTTACGGGAAGAAATCAATCTTTTTCAAAGCTATGGTTGTGGCATCAGCGTTTGCCATATATCTAAACGGTGAGATTAGAAGTTTTTACAATACTTTTGGTCGGTATTTATCAGAAAAGTGCTTAATGACGTCAAGTTAGAGCGGTTAAATTAATTAAATTTCAGACCACAAAGTTGATTTAGCATTAACTTTATTTGCCCCAGCAGGCTGTTTCGCCTGCCGTGGCTCGTAGGAAACGGTTAAAAATCTAAAAAACAAAGTAAATAAATAAAAATAAAGTTTAAATTAAAAAAAAAGCGATAGAATGCCGGCGAAAAAACGTAAACCAACAACAAAAAAAACTACGGTTGTAATAATACGGATAGGCAGGTCTATGAGTTTGTTAAAAAAATAATTAATGGTGTTGATAAGCCTAAGTCCGATTAATCGATTCTTGATTATTGCCCGACACCAATGGCGTAGCCAGGAAATACCTAGGCCATGCCCCTCCCTTTTTAAATTTTTAACACTGTGATTTAAAAAATTAAAATTTGATCACGATCTGCAGCGTATGCTGTGTCGTTACTGTTTATAACGCAGTTCTGTTTGTTTTGTTTGCGCTTTCTCCATTACCTATTAATATATTGCTGGGCGCTTTTCTGTTTATACTCACACTTCTTTTTTCTGATTACTACCATTCTCTCGTTTTTATTTTTCTCTCGTATCTAATCGCGACTTGCTGTCTATTGCATACTTGCATACTTAAGGGTTATTATTACATGTAGACAACCCTAATAGGTTTGTGTCGGTAACAGATAGCGCTCTATTTATTTTAAATGTAATTTGGGATGCTAAATCCAAATCTAAGCTTGTTTTTCTTATATCACGTCCGGATTTTGAGTTATGCGGAGCATTGCTCTCATTTAGAATCTGGTTTACTCTGGTATGTTGTTTGGGTCTCGTTGCTATACGTATATATTACACTTGTTTTTTTAAGGCTGAATTGGTAATGCGCTTTAAAAAATGGATATGTTCAGTTATTTTCTATTTGTTGGTGTTTTTTTGGAGCATTCGTGTTCGCCCCTGCCCGACACGTTAGGAATTTAATAAAAGCAATGAGCTTAATTGGAAAAAAAAATTTTTTTTGAAACATTGTATTTAATTTAAGACTGAACAGTTAAATCAGTGGCGTATGGTTAAGGGGCTTTGTTGGGATTAAACGTTTATGAATCGTTTGAGATTGGCCTTATACTGTATGTCTCCATTTTTCTTAATCAACAGGAAAATTCATAGCCGTGCAAATTGTGTCATAGGAGGGCAATTTTCCCTTCAAAATACCAAAAATTTGGGCAGAATAAGATTTTTTCAGGAAGCTATCCAATCTAGAACAATCCAGGTTAGTGCGCAAAAACAACTAAGATTTAATGTGAAGACTTTTTTTGGTTTTCAAAAGTTTCTTTCGGCAAAACCTACCGTTTCTGCTTTATTACCAAATAAATCAAATGAAGACGAAAAGAAAAGACCTTTACAATAAATCTGGGTGAAATTCGGCTATCTTCATAAAATGATGCAAAATTATGATTCGGGCAATTGTCAAAAAAAATTGTTTCGCCTCCCCAAAATGTTTTGGTCTGATACGGCTATGGTAAAGGAAATTTGTTTGTTTTATTGAAGACTATTTGCTTGCAATTTTTGTTTTTACTTTTTATACGTAATAATTGTTTAATTATTTCGCCTAATTGAGCTTGTTGTAAAATAAACTGTAAGCCCGCTGAAATAACTGCTTGCCTTCCTGCCGCAGCTAACGAAGACTGTCTTTTCGAGTCTAGTGTTGTCAGGTTGGGCGAAAAGTAGCAGATCGGGCATTTTTCGACATTCTTGCTAACAAAATTCGTGACTTGTTACTAGCTACTTTTTTAATCTAGGGCTATTTTAAAATATCAAAATAATTGTGGGCTACTTTTCAAATATTAAAATAACATTTGATTTGTCAAAATGGATACATATTTAAATCTTTTTGCCAATTATTATAAAAATTTGTAATTTATATTGTGGCCTAGAGGTCTTTCTATTATAAATATTTCTATTCTATTATAAATTTGCCTACTGCAAAACCTTTACATAATTTGTTTTGATATTTTTTGCTATGGGAGTGAAAAGAAAAGATGTGATTAGTAATGAGTACATCAGGGGTACAGTTAAGGTAGAACGGTTAGGAATGAAAATGAGGCAAGGCAGGCTGAGGCGGTATGGACATATCATGAGGAGAGACCAGGAGTATGTAGGAAGAAGGGTAATGGAAATGGAGTAACCAGGAAAGAGGAAAAGAGGGAGGTCGAAGAGACGATTTCTGGATGTAGTGAAAGAGGATATGAGGGAAGTTGATGCAAAGGAGAAGGGCATTGGGAACAGGACGCTGTGGAGGAACATCATACGCTGTGGCAACCTGTGGTTAAAGGGAAAGGCCGAAAGAAGAAGATATTTTTTACATCACTTGCACGCAACGTTGAATCATAGGTTATAGCGTTTATTAAAAAATACAATTGATTACATGATTTAAAAGGCAAAAGCACAAAACCTAAGTGAAATTTTTATTTACAAATACTGATAGTTATAATTAAACAACTGATTCCAAAGTTTTTATTGTTTATTTATTTATCTCTTTTTGTTCTTTTAACTTGCAGAAACCCGGAGACTCATACGTCAAGCAATTTCTTTGACCTGCTTTCGGGGATACCAAGATATTTCTGTCCGGTTAAAGTTTTTGTTCTTTTATATAAGGATATTACTAAATATAAAGCTGTGGCTATGACTCCCAAGCAGAGGAAAGAGCCATAAAGTGCTTTTTGAAGGAAAAATCACACAAGCAGGTGTTGAACCGTGTCAAGTGGATTACGTTTGCAATCAATGCAGCAGATTTAAAATAAGTTTCGTTGAAACTTCCAAGTTGTTTCAAATGGATTTATAGTTAGAAGTCAAGAGCTATTGGGGTCTAAAAATGGGATGAAAGATCGATCAAGCAGACTGACAGTAGAATGATATTTCCTCTCTGGGGTCACATACGCCTGTCATCTTTCTCCTCAGGTTCACTTTGTTTAGCGAGAACAGCTGGGCCTGTTGATTTTGACCTTTTGCTTTCAGTTGTTGAATATTTATCTTGGGAATGAGAGAAAACACTTGCTATTCGGTTCCGAATAGGAGTCAACCATAATTTCGCAACATCTTTTCGTTGCACACATGTCTGATAGAATATTCCAAATCCCTAAAAGCAATAAAACAAATTAGTTTGCGCAGAATATAAAATTGCAAGAACAGGTTTCTACGGGATTTTTTAAAGATTTACCAGGATTCGGTAAACTTTATATAGTTTCAATATTTTTTTATTTAATGTCGTAAATAAAGTTTTGACAAAATTGAAAAAAATTACTTAAGGATTGCGTGATATCAAAAAGAATGAAAAGCACCAAATTACAATAATTAATATAAGATTTGTGGTTCCTACCAAATGCAAGACTGCACTGGTAGGAACGGCATTGTGCATCACGCACGCCGTATGACCAGATGCTGTAATATATCGAGTTAGGGACAGATGGCACTAGAGAGTACCACCTGTGGCAATGTGCATCACGCACGCCGAACCCGAGCTCACTGCCCGACCATGGTTTCGAGTAAGGTACTCTCTAGTGCCATCTGTCCCTAACTCGATACAATAATTAATATAATTTGTTTTCATTGGCCAAAAATATTGAATAATTTTTTATTGAAACACCTGCTTTGGTTTTTTTGCTGTTTTATTCATCAATCATCATCGCTATTCATTTTTCTGACTCACAAGATAACATTAAAGACGTATCCTTAGAACAGTAATCAAATGGCTACCCCGACCTGCTTACAAATATGCCAAGACATTGGTTTTCCATTAAATTTTTTTGTGTTTTTCTTAGTTTTTATGAAGAGATATAAATGAAATTTAGAGCTGCTTGCTTAGGCCTAGCAAAGGAAAGTGCGGTGAAGTTTCCTTTTCCTTCACAAAAGAACGACGATAATAGGTTTTAAATTGGGACGGTGTCTATCGCTTTGGCTAGACCGTTCCTACCTTCGGCCCCGCTGCCGACTAAATTTCCTGACGTTTTATTTTTTTGTTAAGGTCCTTACAAGTTAAAGAAGTGAAATGTGTTAGCAATAGTGACTGTGATCAATACGGTGGCGGTTCAAAACCTACTTGCGCCATTCTTTTGTGTCCTTAGGAAAGACACTTTACGGCACATTTTCCCGCTTTGCAGTCTTGGCAAGCAGTTTTAAATTTTAGCCATATCTTCATAAAACTAAGAAACCAAATAAAAAATTTTAATCGGACAGCAATATCCTGACATCTCCGAAAGCAGGTCCGGGTAATTGCTTGCCCTACGTATAGCGCCGCCGTCGCTTTCCCGTGAATCAGGAGAATTAGAGATAAAATAAAAAAACAAAAATTTTTAGCAGCACCTCTTTAAAAAATCTTTTAGTACTTTGATTGTAAAAGTAACTATAACTTGTAACTAGTTACTTTTTTAAAATGGTTACTGTAACTTGTAACAATTATTTTTTAGGCCGTGTAACTGTAACTTGCAACAAGTTACTTTCACCAAGTAACTTGCCCACCACTGTCGAGTTTGAAAAGGAATTGTCGTGAATGAAGATGGTCTGCAATCTCGGCGCTTGCTCATGTTTTTGCTTTGAACAAATCATACTTGTGTAGAGTTGAAGATGACAAACAACCAACTGAACAATGTTCGGTAGAATTGACTTTCAAATAAATTTACAGCCAACAAAAAAAATCCGAAGATCCAAGCCAGACCAGCGAGGAAAACCACGGTTATGGCGGTGCATAATCGTTCTTTGCCCGTTTTCTTTCTTGCTGTTGATTTCACCTTAAAGTAATAATAGAGCAAAAAAAGCGTAAAGCTTATTGTAATTCGTTTTAAATATTAAAGCAAAAATCGTTAAAGAAAGAAAAATTTAAAAGTTCTTATCAAAAACCTTACAGTATGTCAGCATGAGTTATCTTTATCGTGCAGCGTAAAAATCTGTAGTCTATTTAAAAGTTTTAAAACAAATGTAAAGATTTTACCTTAATTTGTCAAAAGCACTTTTTCAAGATAAATTAAAAAATTCTAAGTAAATGTTATTTACATTTTATCATTTTACAGTTTTTTTCAATAAGTTGAAAACAACAATTATATAATTACATAAGCCGCACAAAAATGTTATACTGTATATGCTAAATTTTTTTGGTCTAAATATGTTTATGGAATCGATTACATATCAACATTCTTCCCAGTATTCAATAAGATTTTTTTTGATTTTATATACGCTAGTGCAGTGTTTCCAAAACTTTTTTGTCCATGGAATACTGCCTGGTTGTTTAAGTTGACATATTTCTCAATCATCAAGCGAACGCCAATAATTTTTAATTGACGATAACTTATTAAACACCAATACTAATCTTCAACAACCTTACGTTTAAGTTACGACACTCTTCTCGTTACTTTCCCGTCTCAGCTAATGCTATTGCATCCCAGCTAGTCAGAAATGGGACATACGAGGCTCTCAACCGCAAGTTATGTCGACTTGTCTCTCAAATGTGTCTGACCTTTAGAGGGCCGCAACACCAGACCCAGTAAATATCTCTGACAATTTTTTGTTCAGAAAATTTACTCCGACACATAACACAAGGTAAAGCTCTGGGCTTCGATTTCATCTGCCCACTGCTTATAATTGATACTGAAGCTATTTTGAAGTCCTGGTTTTGTGACTTGTTTGTCGGCAGCGTAGTCGAGTGGTTGAAGCGCGGGGCTCATGACCAACACGGTCTCGGTTAAAAACCCACTCGCGCCATTCTATTGTGTCCTTGGAAAAGATACTTTACGGCATATTCCCCTGCTTGGTGGTCCTGGCAAGCAGTTCTAAATTACAGTCATGTCTTTATTAAATTACAAGCGGACAGCAATATCTTGGCATCTCTGGAAGCAGGTCGGGGTGTATTTATTTCAGTCTTACTTAACAGACATCTGAAGACACAATTAAAAAACCATGATGTATATGGTCAGAATTCAAAAAGCAACGATTAGACCAGAAGGGTTTCGCTTTTACTTTGCAAAGCTTAGATGACTTGATGCCCGATTATATGGTAGGTGGTTCGTTGAAGTGGGATACGGGCAACCTTGACAAAGCACAAGGCGTAAGTCAAGACACTATCTATGAGGATAGTGTGAGCGCTGCGACACCAGACTAGCGTGCAGTACTCAGCTGTCAAGTAGACCAGAGACAGAGGAGCTGTATCCAGTGTTTTAGCACAAACACCCCATTCAGAACGCGAAAGTCGCCTCAGCAGTGTGACGCGCGAAAATATAGTTTTTTGCCCATTACCACAAAATGATGACGAAACGTGAGCGATCAGTCTAATTTTACCTGAAGGTAAGTAGTAAGATGCCAGTTTTTATTCCGGCCGCTGGAACACAATCCAGATCTAGCTTTCGCTAGCGTAGGTCCAAACAGTCGCTTACTGGGTAGACGTGCCTTTGAAAAGTTCCCCAGGTCACAACATCGACCTCGCTTATTACACCACCAAGGTTTGCTATGGCAGTGCCAAGCATGCCTGTTAAGCGATGGAATTTCCGCAAGGCCAAATGGAGTCACTACATTGCTTTGACGAATAAATTCGCAAAGACTTTGTTGCCGCCTGATTCACTTGATGTGGATGCGGCTTACCAGGACTTTTGTAACACCATTACGAAAGCAGCCAAAAAGACTATCCCACGCGGGTATCGAAATAACTATATTCCGTGTTGGGATGCAGAGTGCGAATCCCTCTTAAAACCTTCCTGCTGTCTCCTCAGGGAGACGACTAAAGTTTGGCTGCTACAGTTCTGCTTGCCAAGCTTGACAGGAAGCGGAGGGATCGATGGTCCGAAGCAGTTCAGAGCATTGACTTCTCAAACTCCAGTTAAAAAGCGTGGGGTATTTTGAACAACCTTACTGGTAGGTCACGACACTCTCCTCGTCACTGTCCCGTTTCAGCCGATGCTATTGCATCTCAGCTGGTTAGAAATAAGAAATATGAGGCTGTTGACCACAAGTCATCTCGACTTGTCTTTCAAGAAGTGTCTGACCTTTGGAGGGCTACAACACCAGACGCAGTAAATATCTCTGACAATTTTTCACAGAGAGAATTTACTGCTTCCCTCCAACATTTAAAACCAGGTAAAGCTCCGGGACCTGATTCCATCTGCTCAGAGCTTATACTCTATGCCGGAGCTGCTTTGAAGTCCTGGTTACGTGACTTCCTTTCTTCCTGTTTCCGCCGACTCAAAATTCTCAAGATCTGGAGAAGAGCGCTTGTGGTCGCGATCCCAAAACCAGCAAGCCCGTGGGGGACCCAAAGAGTTATCGACCGATATTTCTGCTCTGTGTCCCCTACAAGATCCTCGAGAGGCTTATCTACGCCCGCGTTGAACCATTAATTGATCCACTGCTCCCTAAGGAGCAGGCTGGGTTCCGACGCGGGAAGTCAACCGTAGATCAAGTTGTTATGCTAACCCAGAACATCAAGAATTCTTTTGAGGCTAAAAAGAAGGCCGGTGCCATATTTATCGATCTGACAACTGCTTATGACACTGTCTGGTACCGTGGCCTTACTTGCAAGCTGCTGAGGCTTCTTCCGGATAAGCACATGGTCAGAGTAATTATGGAGCTTGTCCGAAATCGACGTTTCACCCTTACGACCGGTGACAGCAAGCAAAGCAGGCTACGCCGTCTTAAAAACGGCGTTCCTCAGGGATCGGTCTTGGCTCCCCTCCTATTTAACATCTATACGTACGATTTTCCATCCATGATTTCCAGAAAGTTTGCTTATGCTGATGATTTAGCATTGTTGAACTCTTCTCGAAACTGAAATGACTTGAAGGGGACTTTAAGCCAAGACATGTCTACACTTTCAGCATATCTCCAGACTTGGAGATTGAAGCTCAGTCACACTAAGACAGTGACGGCAGCCTTTCACTTAAATAACCGAGAGGCCAAACGTGAGTTAAAGGTCTACAATAACGGTAGACTTTTACCGTTCTGTCCAACCACTGCTTATCTTGGGGTAAAACTGGACAGGTCGCACACGTTTTGTCTCCATTTAGTGGCATTGTGCAAAAAACTATCCTCGCGCGTCACACTGCTGAGGCGACTCGTGGGCTCGGGATGGGGTGCTGGTGCTAAAACATTTCGCATAGCCACCTTGTCTCTAGTCTACTCAGCATCTGAGTACTGTGCGCCAATCTGGTGTCGCAGTGCTCACACTCGCCTCATCGATAGTGTCTTGAACGACGCCTTGCGCATAGTCACTGGTTGCCTGTGTCCCACTCCAACGGACCACCTAACTGTACTCTCAGGCATCCAGCCAGCTGAGCTTTGCCGAATGGGAGCGACACTCTCCTTGGCCCACCCTGGATCTCTGGACCCCAATCATATTTTGTATGGTACTTTAAGTGGGTCCTCAGATACTGGCCAAGTGAGACTAAGATCCAGACGCCCGTTTGTGCCAGCTGCGCGGAATCTTTTGGACAACCTTGCCAGACTTGACATCCGTGCTTCTGAATGGACAAATCACAAATGGAAAACGGAGTACTGCAAAAATGCTTCCAGGCTCCGTGCTTTTGTGCCCGGGACCGGTGCCAGGCCTGTTGGGATGGGCTTACCTCGAGCAGCTTTGGTTAAGCTCAACCACCTGCGGACTGGTGTTGGGCGATTCCATTCGTCCATGAACAAATGGGGTCTCGCTCCTTCACCGAATTGCGAGTATGGTGCCTCAGAGCAAACCGCAGACCATGTTCTAACAGCGTGCCTTATACATCGGGCACCACATGGAGCACGAGGTCTGACGGTTTTGGATGACGAAACTCGATGCTGGCTTAATAACACCACTGCCAGCATCTAATTCAGGCAGTGCAGCAGTCTGGGGTAGTAAAAGGATAAACCCTCGGCCCCAGTCCTGTTTGTATCTGACCTGGAGTGGATACCCTTCAAACGACAACGACAGTTTGTCTAGTTCTATATTGGGAAAGAACTGCCCAACGTGGTCGAATGGTTAAAGCGCCGGGGTTGTGATCGACATGGTCTCGGTTCAAAACCTACTCGCACAATTCTGTTGTGTACTTGAAAAAGACACTTTACGACACTTAGCCTTGCTTGTTGGTCTTGGCAAGCAGTTCTACATTTCAATCATATTTCTATTAAATTTTAAGCGGACAGCAATATCTTGACTTTTCCTGAAGCAGGTCAGGGTAATTGCTTATCTTATGTATTAGAGCCTCCGTTCGCTTCCTGCTAGTCAAGGGGATAAATATTTGGATAAAATAAATGAATAAACTTGATTCACTTAAGTTGCTGCGTCGATTCTAATAGCTCACGCGTAGCATTTGTTCTCAAGGTCGTTGAAAATACTTTTTAGCACGGAACAGTTGTAAGAACTTTTCAAAAATGAAATAACTTTGCTCACCCAGCGTGAATGTTTCTAAAAACTTCAAATGCTCTACCGATGACCTCACCAAACCAAAAATCAGCAAGGTATTTTTATTTAAACTGACCTTTTGTTGGTAGAAATCTACCGACATCTTCAGAGACATTACACTGTTCACAGTAACAAATACTAAAAGCACGTCATCACTAATTGTAACGATGCACTTAAGGTCAAACGTTCTTAAACTGAGTCTTTAGTTGATCATCAGATTTAATTTCTAATAAACTTTTATTATCGACTACTGTTAATTTTAGGACATTTCTTTAATCTGAAAAGGGTTTTTTAGCTGGCAGTTTCTTTGCTTAAAAATTTCATGAGTATGGCTAAATGGTAGAGGACTGTTTCAATGGAGACGGCAATCGACAGTAGTCTTTTCATGCTGTTACAACCTTGGGAAAAGTATTTTAGTCACTTGTGTTTGGCAGGGGACCTTTATAAGCATCGATAAATTATCTTCATATCATTATACACGTTATTTTTGGAACATAAGCAATTATTGTTTAGTCGCTCTCTTGCCTCCTTATTTACAAACTATATTTGGATGCGAACTGCTAATTATCTCTTAACTGATTGTGAATAAAAGGATATCAAATTAAATTAAACAAGTGGGTTATTTGAACGGGATATTTAACAAAAAGACAAGGCATGTAATCCTATAGCCTACATTCACTTTACCCGCTAAACCTAAAATAAAACAAATTCTAGTATACAAGTACAACAATTAAAAATGATTTGAACTAAAAGCGGACGCGGAAAAAGCAAGAAGAAAGTGTTTTGTTTTTTCGCTTTCCGCTTTTAGTCCAAATAGTCTTTCCGTTTTTTTGCGCTTTCCGCCCGCGGCTTTAACACTGTGTTTCTCAAAGTAATCCAATTGGCTCCCAAAGGAGGAATTTAAAATCTCAAAGAAAGAAAATCACTAGGGGAGGAATTGAAGAGGAATTTGAAAATCTTGATGCTATGCAAGTTGACCCCAAAACATCGGCACATCCTTCATAATCGTAGCCGTACCATCCGGGGGGCGTAAAGGGGGGGGGGGCAAGGAGAAAATTGAAGATCTTTTTGTTTTTTTAGAGATACTTTTTAGAGAAAAAAAATTGAAAAATCCCAAATAGATTTAAATTTGAATGTTAATTTTTGAACTTTCTGGGATAACTAAAATTCGGATTACAAATTTGGATGAAGACAAAAAAAGTCTTCGCTTTGATTATTGAGGCATTTTTTTTTGGGTGGGGGGCGAAGGAATGATGGTACCTGAGTCCTGAAAAAGAGAAATGCGGCAAAAATTTTGAGAACCACTGCTGTAATATTTTCTGCGTCTTCTTTTAATATTAATCGATCTCTACGGTCTCATTAAAAATCCGTTGTTCCTTATTCAGGTTTATTAACAAGCGCTTGTTGCTCTTATTCGGTCTAAGCTCTAAATTGACAGACTCAACAATTTTTATGCGCAACAAAATACTGGTTCATGAAACTGTTTGATTTTTTTGCGGATTTACTTTTAAAATCACTGCTCAGGCGTATTCTTTTAAAGAAAGCTAGACTAAAACGATCAAGTTATCAAATGATATCTATCACACATAAGAGTTTTAAATGGAATTGTGCCTTCTTATAGATATTCTATTTTTCAGGAATAAAAAGCACAAAACGTTTAAACAATTATTATCAATAAATTGTCAAAATATTACTTTTCATAGTAATATTATATGCAGGATATCAGGGGTGTGCTACCAGCGGCCGTCGGGCCAAATGTGGCCCGACAATCAAAAGTATGTGGGCAGAAAAAAGCTGTGGTTTTAAAATAGAGTGATGGCTCCCTTCACTCAAATTGTTGTTGAATAATTCATGACTCTACAACTCTAATTTTTGAATTTATATACAGTGATTGGCCATATAAGCCTACTTCAAACCTCTCAGTGAAGCGAATACTAAAAACTATTTTCATGATTGTAATTAAACTAAATCGCTTTATTTTTGTTGTACGCATTTGGCCAGGCAGCGCTAAATATTGCACACCCCTGCTGTATATTTTTAATGGAAACACTATACAAACTTTATTGGATCGAGTAAAGATGACTCGAAAAACCAGCACAAAGACAGTCAAATTGAAACAAAACATGATGAAAATTGGAAGAAAAAAACCAAGTAGCGCGGGATAAGTACCAAGCCAGCATATATCTCCGCCTTCAAGATATGTCGTTCCTGGAATGAAAGAATTTCTGATCAGAAGAGCTGATTGGAAGAACAAAGTCAAAAATTGCCAAGTTAACTACTATCGTTTACCATTAGATTTCTGCTTGCAAGGTAAGAGGTTTCTGAAATTAAACAAATTCTAATTTGAAGAGGTGAACGACAGTAGCCTGCAGAAACTGAAAGTAGCGAAAAAAATAAAGAAATTTTTTGAAGATAGTTCTCATAAGCATATTATAGAATTGTTGAAATGATGGTTTCACAAAATTAAAAATAAATGCATTTTATCAATTCTCAGAAGGTTTGTCTTATCAGGAAACAGTTTTAATAAATTCGGGTTTTTTGTTAGAAGCCTCGGGTTTGGTATTAAATGAAAAAGTTGCTGGAAAATCTCTATTCATTTAAATTTTTTTCTAAAAAACCCTCATGAAAGTCAAAAACGTTTACGTTCAATGTGTTATTTTATTTAAAAAACATCTCTACTTATACGTATATATGTTGACGCATTTACTGTACATTACGAATTACCGGCTGGCCTGATTAATAAACCACTGTTTGACAGTTGTAACATCAAAATATATAACGATTATATTGCTTTGTTTTTTATCTATTATTATTTGTTATTTTGAGAAAAAATAGTTTTATGTCAAATCAAACTTGTAGTAAGTTCATTGAAGAATTATTATTTACCATTTACATTTAATCCAATTAATAGTGTGACCACAGCTATGATAATCGCCATTCCATATGCCACTCCTCCAAACTTCCTCAGAAACATCCGTTTGGTAGATCCAAAGATCTATGTTAAAGGAAGGTCGAACTGAACAATAGCAACTATATAAAAGAAAGGGAATGCATAGTTTTATCATACGATTAGATGAGGGCAAGCTATATTGCAATCTTACCAAAATTAAAAACTTGTTAGCTATGTTTTTATTTACACAAAAAAACTTCGATTTGAAAAAATAAAATTTTCCCAAGGTTTAGATAACAAATATTATTAGGTTTACCCGATGACGTCCCAATTTTTAGGGTTCTGTTCCCGCTTTCCACCGGGTTAACATTATGTCCTGATATTTTCAACTTTAAGTGAAGATTCTTTTTATTCTTATTTCTATATTTATTTTCCTGACTCGCAGGAAAGCGACGGAGGCGCTATACGTACGACAAGCAATTACCCTCACCTGCTTCCGGAGATGCCAAGATATTGCTGTCCGGTTAAAATTTTTAATAGAGATATGACTTTAATTTAGAACTGCTTGCTTAGTGGTCTTGGCAAGCAGTTCTAAATTAAAGTCAGGGGAAAGCTGCTTAGTGGTCTTGGCAAGACACTTTATGGCATTTTGGGAAAGACACTTTACGGTGTCTTTCCCAAGGACACAAAGAATGGCGCGAGTAGGTTTTGAACCGAGACGGTGTAGATCACGATCCCGGCGGTTTAACCTTTCGACCACTCAACCTTTTTTTTTAGAGAACACGAAAATCAAGAAATCTAAGACAGATTCGAAGTGAAGACCTCTTTTTTACTGAGCACTGGTTTTTAGGAACGAAAATTAAAAAATTCGAATCACATTTAAAGTGAAAACTTTTTGTTTTAAAGCAGTGGTCACCAAACTAGGGCCCGCTAAGATTTTTCATCCGGCCCGCGGAGCTCTTTTTAAAAAACATATACACTCACTTTGAGCGACAGTTGGATAAAATTATAACGGGGACAACTCAGTTTCAAGATTTTATTTCGTTCTTTTTATTGGAGAGCACACCAAGATTTTGGGAGAAAAATAACAAAATTAGAGCTGGAATCGAAGTGAAGACTTTTTTTTTTTTTTGGGAGAAAAATAGAGAAATTGGAGATGGAATGGAGGTGAAGACTTTTTTTTGAGATCACTACAATTTTGGGAGAAAAATAGCGAAAATAGAGATCGAATCCAAGAGAAGACCTTTTTTCTCTCGCTTTGGCCCGAGGAGGTCCAAAAAATCTACATCCGGCCTTCGGCTCGAAAAGTTTGGGGACCACTGTTTTAAAGAATACTGCTTTTTAGGAACAACTTTGTTTCTTTTAACAAACGTCCCAGTTTACCCGTTCAGAAATATAGTATGCCTAAATATTATACCGTAAATTTTCTTCATTTGCAGTATGATTATTGTAAGCAAAGTGTAACACGAACCCAAACTCTATGATCACGATCTTATATAAAGTTGTTCTAAAATTTTATACCGCTAACAACAAGAAAATATAAATTTTCACTCATTCATTTAGAACGAGGAGGGATTATATGGATTTGAACCAAGTCATGATCTGTGAGAATTATTTTACTGTAATTCAGTGGCGTGCGGTGACCTCTGAGAATAGTCCTGCAATTGGCATGCCAAAGCCAGGTCATAAAATTGGGTATATTCAAGATCAATTTTCGTCCTGGATTCAAGGTGATCTCTAAAAAAAAGGTCATCACTTTAAGTCATTCCCTGATAATGCAGTTTTCGTCCCAGGAATGCAGTGATCTCTAAAAAAAAAGTTATCGCCTGAAATCGTTACTGGTGATGCACTTTTCGTCTTAAAAATGCGGCAATCTCTAAAAAAAGGTCATTACTTCTAACCAGTCTCCCATTTCTTACATTTCGTCCTAAATTCACGATATTCTCTAAAATAACACAAAAAAATAGGTCTTCGTCTCGGATCAGCCTCAGATTTCATCCGTAACAAGTAATATTTCTCACCGAATTCAACGATATCTACCTCATCGCGCAAAATTTCGTCATGCAATTCCTAAAAATTTGGTCATGCAACGCATGACTTGCATGCCCTGACTGCACGCCATAGCTGTAATTGATATAGAAATAATTTGTTAAAGTTTTATGCAACCGTGTTTGGAATGAGCTGAGTGGACTAGTAAAAAATCAAGAAATCGAAAGTTTAACAAAATTCTTTTAGAAAGTTTAAATCCAACTTAGAACAAGATTTCAAGCTTTAGTTCTTTAATTGCAAGTTTTGATTGCAAGCTTTAGTTTTGAAACTAAATAGGTGTAAATTAAATTTTGAAATAAATTACTTCTAAATCAACGCAAGCTAATCAATTACTCGACTTACTTTAACAATGGACTGGTACAATTCAAAACTATAAATTGTCATCCATCCCCAAGCAGAAAGAAAAAAAAAATGAAGCAAGAAAGCATTAGCAATACACCAATCTTCATACCACTTGGCGTGTTCAAGACCGAAAACTAATATAATGTAACCCACACACAAGTTGAAGCAAATGTTCATCAAAATAATCGAAATCTTTTTTTTCCGAAGCTCTCTGCAATTTTAATAGAAAATGATATTAAGCGTTCACTCTGCAGCGAGGCCAAGTTTATAATGTAATTAGTACTGTATTTATGACGAACATGATCGAAGCAGTCTATGTTCAAGCCAGCATGCTGCTTTGTCTTTGGGAAAGACATCTTTTTCAACTTTCCTCCACTTGGCGATCTTAGCATTGGGCTTTAAATGACATTCACATCACTGATAAGAACCAAATAAAAAACAAATAAATGATTTTAACCAAAAATTCTTGAAAAATCAGGAAAATCCCTTAAAACTTGCTTTAAATTTAACGCCCCTGACCTTATCTTGCGATTCAGGAGGATTGATGAAGATGATGAAGATGATCATAGGCGTAACACTTTAATTATCATAGTGTAGCGTGAACTGGGGTGGTGCAGAAAAAAAAAGTTCTTTAAGTTAATTCCGAAATTGTTACAAGCTCCAGGCACTTGTAGAAGAGCTAATATATTATCAGAGAAACTTCATCAATAGTTTTCTGTTTTTATGCCTATGACGATAATCTTTCAGTAAGTAACTGAGTGTGAAAAAAATTATAAAAAAATAATTTATAAATTGATTTCTATTATCCCTTTAAGTCAACAGCCAAAGATTTAAACGTTCATTAAATTTCAAATACTTTTTACTTGAAAATAAGGTGAATGAATAAAGTTGCCAGAAGTGAGGGGATGGACACAAAAAAGCCAATTACGCTCGCCCAAGCAAGAGTTAAGTCGGGAGTTAAGTTTGGGTTCTGCAAAAAAAATATAAATTAATTTGTTTACTTAGATATTAGTAAACAGTAATTACCAGTTAAAAAAACGCGGTTTCTAATAAACCAAAGAAACAAATATATTTTACCAGTTAATGACAATTACTGATTTCATTTTATTGTTAAAACTTTTATAGGTTTGATTATTAGAGTGCAATCACTTTTACAAAGAAAAACAAGTTATATCTTAAAATTTCCAATAAATCTCTCGTACTACAGGCGAATAAATGTTTTTATTCGGACGTAACAAATAAAATCGTGATTAGATTCACAACTATATTATACATGTATATTCACGTCTGATCTTTTAAGTTCTTTCTCCAGCCACATCTAGAATTCAGTTACAGAGCGATGGAAGAACAGGTGTCAAGTTGATTCGCACAAACGACAAGTCACCTCGTCACAGTTGCAGCGTCCCCTACTTTGCACTGGGTATGGCTAGAAATAGCTTGTCGAATCTACAAGAATTTTATTTGGGGCAATCCGCCGTGCACGACTGTCCTCACTTTTTTGTACCTTCTGTCTTTTGCGCGGTTACAACTGAGCAGCAGTCGTAATTGATCGCCCCTCAATTTTTTTTACTATACAATCGCTCCTTGTAATCTCTATTTTAAAATCTTTCCTCTAATCTTCTTTTGTGCTTCTACTCATACTAATTATTCTTGTCATGAACCGCGACATCTATCCCAACCTTAGCCCCAGTATTGCCTCTTCTTTTTGGTCCTATTACGTTACCTGGAAAAACAAGTTACTTTAATGTGCCAACTGTTTTCTAACGTCAAACCTGCACTGGCCTTTCTCTATCCTCCAAAGAACTCCTATTTAATCACTTCCAGAAATCTAAGATCCAAGGTAAAAAGCATACTTCTAAAAGTCACAAGATCGCCTTTTTAATGCAAGCATTTAGGTTTGATCAGTACGTTTGTCTTCTTCAGATCGCAGTCCAAAATTCTTTCCACTTTTAGTTTTATCATAGTCGCCTTTGATCTTTTCTTTCGACAATTTTAATTGCAATAATCTATCCTGGAATTCTTACAGCTCCAAAGAATACTTAAGCAAAGATTTATTTGACTGAATTCTCTCCTCAGACCTACTTCTCTTTAACATCCCTGCCATGCCACACTGCTCTATAGGGAATTGCCTTTCTCTTTATTTCTCTCTGTCTCTGACCTAAAAGCATTTTAATGTATATGGTGGGTTTTCCCAGATTTAGGCTCAGACCACAATCCAATTTTTATTAGCATTTCTAACTTTCTTATGATTAACTCAGACTCTTGTTGTCCCTCTTTTAGCAATAAAAAATCTGGTAAATTAAATATCTTTCTTACATTGACATCTACTGCCAACCTTCTTCTATTTTCCTCCATCTTTTTTACAGCTAAAGTCACTCACACCTTCACCAAAGTCCTCCGTGATACTTCCACTTTTGCCATCCTTTCGGCAGCATTAACAATTATGCCCAAACCTGGTGTTTTCCAGAAGTTGCGGAAGCCATGGTTAAACGCAGAAAAGCTTTTGTAAATGCGCACTGCTTGGAAAAGGAAAAAACTATATTGAAATTTTAAAAAGTACTGGTAACGTGATTTATTTTTAGTTTGCTGCGCTTACCTCATTGCCGAAAGAAAAAGGTTAAGACAATTAGCATTGTGATTCAATCACGTTGCATGCGTTTGAATTTAGGTTGCTTTCATTTTCTCTGGCTTTTTGGCTTAAGCGTGAGTAACTGTACAGTTTAATTTGCTTTATTTTTGTGAGTTTTTGTTTGTTTTCAATTCGACAGTTTTAATTTGTTTTTCTATTTCAATAAGGTATTTCAACTTCAACTTAAAATAAAGAAATAATTGGTTAAAAGAATAATTTTGGTAAAACAAATATTTTGGTTTTCTGTTTGTATAGGGAAACAAATTGGTTAGTAAAATTACCTCAAGTAGAATCAGTTGCAGTGATTTCACTGCGCCAAGTACCTTATTTGCAATTTTTAAAACTAAATTGAGTCAAAGAAGAAAACTTCCTCTAGCATTTTTTGCAAAACCAGCCACGACAAAGTCTTCTTGTTACTTTACTCTATCTCAGATTTTTCTTTATCATGAACGGATATTTGGGATTTTAAAGTTCTCTCAAAAATTTGAACGTTCTAATAGGAGCAAAATCTGATCTATTCTGTGTAATCTCCTCCACCCCATGTTCTGTTTGCTTTTTTCTACGCAAGAACTTATTTTTTATGAACTATCCACACTTTCTCACCAGCCTAAAAACAATCCGTCATTATCTTTATTCGAAAACTAGGCAAATTTTCCCACTTGCCTTCCTCCTACCGTCCTATCTTTTTTACATCTTTCACTTCAAAACTCTTCAAAATAATGATTTCTGAAAGACTCATCTATTCTTTCGAATCTAATAGCATCCTTATACCCGTGCAAGTTGGTGGATTGTGTTTTACAATCAATCGCAGACTTCTTTCACAAAGCTGAACCAAGCGCACGTTCAACCTTTGCAACTGTTGATTTTTCAAAACGTTTGCTTTAATCTGGCATTCTTCGCTTTTTTCTGACCTTCTTTTATTGGCCTTCAGCTGTCTTTCATCAAATAAACCCGATCTATATTTAAAATCGCCGTTCAAAATCTAAATCTGTAATTCTCTGGACGGTCTTTTCAGACTTCGAAGAGGTTTATTTTTAGGCTTAGTCCTTGGCTCAGTTTTTTTTTTTACTTTAATGACGTCCATGTATCTCTCACTTTATCGCGTTGCAAACTTCTATTTATGCTCATGACCATACCATTAATTGTGTTGATTAAGTTATAGCAGCTTTTTTGATTCTCAGTAATTTGAAAATTATTTTACGCTCTATTGCATCCAGTTTGCCTTAGATCCTTTATCATCACCCTTAATGTTTCCAGTTCTTTAATTACGTAATTTTGCATTTTACGAGTATATACATTGCTTTTTCGGTCTCTCTATTTTACAATGAATATTGAGTTTAGAGAGTAATCCAGAAGAAGAAATCAAAAAGTCATAGTGTAAGAATTTTGAAATGATGAATTCTATGAATTTTAGAGTTTTTCAAATTTGTCTTTTCTAGTCCGAAATATATCAGCTATTCTCCAATTAGTTTTTTTCGATGTGCATTTCGATGTTGGCTGCTGTAAATTTTTCCGATGTATCTTATTTTATTTAATTCGACGAACTCCAAAATTCAAATTTTATAAACCTTTTCGATGCTGCTTCAAGGTTCTTTTCAAATAAATTTATTCCAAATGGTTCGCTGCCGTCCGAAAATCAATTTTTCAATTCCCTTTTTGATTGGTGCTTTTTCGATGTTGACTGCTGATATTTAAGCTCATAAATGCAGGTTATTAATTAGAATTCCTATAACAAAAAGAGTCACTTTATGGAATTTTCACCTTAACTTTTCGCGCTACCATTTTGCCTTAGAGGTTACGATAACTTGTGCCTGATGAGATCCATAAGATCGAAACACGCCTGTCGCACAATAATCATCCTTTTTATTAATTTGTTTTAGTTGCTTTTTTACTGTTCCTATTTGACTTATTAAAATTACATTTGATCGGTTAGATTGCGATCTCTTTAGAGAATACATTGTACTTGTTGACCTTACCATGTCGACCTTTTTCTCAAAAGTTAAAGCGAGAAACTCCTGCCTTCTGAACTGCTTTCAACAAACTAGTGGAGTGGTCCTCTACGTCTACGTAACGTTTATCTCCTAACCCTTGTGAGTCGTGCTTCTTCAGCCTAGACTCAACCAATCTCATTTAATACGCACTTCATCCATTCTCAACACCCCACTAAGCTTCAACCCAAACCTAACTTTACTCAATGTAACTTTTGACCAAATACTTCTTTTTTCAAACATCATGTTTTATCTCTGGGGATAAAGTTTTATAACCGGTTCCGTGTTTTACGCTCTGTTGCTTCAGCCTCCTGAGGCTTCTCTTTAATACTCTTTCTCTAATTTGTACAAAGTCTTTGTTTCCTATTTTTACTTAGGCTTTCCTAATCTGATTTGTTTTCTCTTCAACTACTTTTAACATTTTCGTTGAGAGAAAGCACAGATTTTCCTGTAGGCTCAACATAGGTTGTCTGTCATTTACTCAAAGTCCTCTCTTACACCTACAATACTTCTCCCCCACTTCGTGTCAACTTCACTTACCAATATTTTTCTTACATTAAATATGCTATGCAACGTTATTATTTTCTTTAGACTTTTTTGCCGAAAGCGGCTTTTCTAACAATCTCAAAAAAAAAATCATGAAAATTATCTTCGGATACATTTCCACTTACAACAAGAACTATTAATTTTAGGCCCTCCTAAAGTTTTCAGCTGTCCCTCATTTCAATGTTCAATTTTCCACCATTTTTTGACACTAGGATTTTGTAAAACCTCATTTTCCTCTCTAATAAATTCAGTTTTTCCCACCTTTCTACCCTTCCACACAAAGAATTACGGCCTGGACTGATTGCTCACGTTCTCGCTAGCTGGCCGAGTGAGGACCAGGGATTTATATTAAATCTTCTAAATATCACACTGCCACCTCTTTCTCAATCTTAAAATGACTCAAAACTACCTGCTACAATGCTGAGACTTGTGCAATGGTTCATGCGCCGAAATAGTCTGTCTCCTACTCTTTGTCCTGTGATTATCAAACTGTTACTTTGTACTCTGATTTTTAATCCAATTTGACAACTTTCTCAATTCCTTTCTCGTACTTACTGCTCAAATCCATTACTGACACCAAGCCCTCCTTAGCGCTTTATCTAATCTGAGTTAGTTCATCTTCAGTAGATACATTGTCAGTTTATGTATATTGTACTGCAAGGTTTTATGTGTGACCATTTCGTATTTGACGCAATTGTAATTTGGCCTACAATTTTTCAAAAATTTTATTCCAATTACTATAAAGGCCCGTTTCCACTACGAGCGTGGAAAAGAGCATTTTTGGTTTGTTTTATTAATTTGTTTTGCGCTCGCTTCAATTTTAACCGCTTGCTTCAATCGAAGATCAATAAAAGAAACAAAGAATGCTCTTTTCCACGCTCGTAGTGGAAACGGGCCTTTACACAAAAACAAAATATCTCAATTAAAAGTACATAAAAATATATAATCAATTACACTCAATTACAACTACAATTGTAATTGAAACAACTCTGGTGAATACTTGTTATCAGGCTCTAAATTAATTATAAATTTTTTATTAAAACAAAAAATTATGGCTAGGTGGAGAGCTGGATATGTGGCTTGACACAAAGCTGCTTTAAGTCATTCCAAACGATGCGCAAATACATGTTTATTAAACCAAAAATTTTGAGCTTTTTTTATTAGATTTACATTTTTCTCGTTTTGATCGGATTTAAAAACTGTTTCTACCAAAAAACTTTCATTTCTACTTGAAAAAGATAACTTATATATTGTAATGTTGATTTTTCTTTTATCGTCTTGTAAGGTTATTTAAATTTACTGTAATAATATTTTTTAAAAATAATCAAAAGTTCTATAATCTATACTTGTCTTTGTCTTAAATCATTGAAACCCATGTTAAAAAAGCAAGAACGCACTTTTTCTTTACAACTTAACCTACAAAACAACCTCTAATCTCTAACGAATTACTTAGATCATAATTTAAACTTTATATAACTACGTATTTCTTTACATAACCCTGCAGTTCATTTGACTATTTAAAGGTAGTATACGGTCATACAGTTTCTGTTAGCTGTCCTGTGATCGGAGTTGTAACGAGTTCACCCTTTGAAGGACTCCATCAGTCAATCCAAATTCAAAAAGCTTTGAGGCCGAGTTTTTGATAGCTGTGACTTAAATTGAGTCCGAGTCCTCTGCGTCAAGGGCTATAGTTGAGTCTAAGTCCGAGTTTTTTGAGGAATTAACCTGAGTCATTACAACTCTTGCTGTGACAAGTTTATTTGTCTTAAGCAGGCTCGCCAAATTTTTTTCTGACTCGAGTGTTTTTATCTGGACTGGAATCAATTATACGGATAAAGAAATCAATTATATGGAGAATCAATTATAAAAAATAATCAACATGGACTGGAATCTACTCGAGATCTTTTAAGTCGGACTCGTCCTTAAAATACTGGAATCAAGCTGGATTTTAATCATTACAAATCTGCATCTGATTTTAATAAATCTAATTTAAAATAACAAAGATCTCTGTTATTTCAAATTAAATGAGCCAACCCAAAGACACTCTGACCATGCGTTACTGTCTGATTCAAATCCGTTTTTATAGTCAGCTTGATGATTAAAACGAAAAAATGAGCAATACTAATTACCAGTCTCGGTCTTCAGCAACAATTAAATAGCAGAAACTCATTGTTTAGATGCGTTAAAAAAAGATAACCACAATTAATTTAAGAAGGTTTGCCTAAAGCGTCTTTTACCAAACTTTTTAAACCACGTTTTAGTTTTTGGTTCAGAAAGTTTCAGAAATAATTTTTTGATTAATTAAAATTTTTCGAACGGTTATCACTTGAATACAAAACTTTAAATTTTTTAATTTTGAAGTTTCTTTGCAGATTCCTTATGATTAAATTTGCAAATATAAGTATGTATTACATAGATTAGTTAGATTTATGTATTACATATCTATTACATAAATTATATTAGTTGTGGTACGGTATTAAACTTACAACTATCAAAGCAATGTTTGTTAAGTGGGTGCATTCACAAGTGAAAGGTTTGTCTTCGCTCAATCTGCATCCGTCTGTTAACCAACCTCTGACAAAATCCCAATAAACACAAGTCAAATTGAACTTTGAATTCTTGAAATAAAAAGTTAAACTGTCAAAATTCCAAATAAAAAAGCAAATAGGGTGGCTACAGGCCTACTTTTTTTTTTATAAAAAACGAAATAATTAATTAAAAACATAACGTTTTTGAAAAATCACTCATTTAGGCTATACCGCGTATATCTTCTTTAAAATTGTAGCAGTACAACAATTATTACGTTCTTATAAAGATAAAAAAAACATAGACTCTACCACTTCTTGGACACTTTCTTGCGTAGAATTTAAAAACGTCATTTCAAATCGTGGTGAAAACGAAGTCAAGGATGGTGGCAAAGATACTGAACCGTTTTTTCCGATAGTAATTGAAATTACCTAAATTAGCATAAAAATCAAGTACAAAAGCGATAGTATTTGTTAATAATAGTGTAGGTAGTTTTAATTTATTTTTACATAAAGCCATAAACAATTTTATCACTTACACTTGAAATATTTTCAATAGACTGAAATAAAATGTCATTAAAGTAACGTGTAATCACAATAATTATGTTGCCGTCCTCCCTTCCTGCATCGGCAAATAATTTCAAAATGCTAGAAGAAATATTGACCCTTCCTCCAATCGCATCAGTAAATATATAGGTGTACATAACTTCCATTTCAACCAATGCAACCTAAAAAATAGACAATAATTTTCGGAAAACAAAAACTCGATGTTTTATTTTAATGTATTTCAGACACAATGTAAATACAGCTTGTAAAGTTTGTTCTTATAATAAATTATTTGAGAGTAATTCCAAAAAATAACAATAACGTAGTGGAAGTAGATAAAGTAGTATGCTTTTGCATTAATGTCAAAATATTTAAATCTTAATGCAAGTTGATAAATAGAACTTAAATTAATTTTTATCAATAAATTTCTATAAAATTACACAAATATTGAAATAAAATACTGCAATAAATCATATTACATGGACTGAAAAAGTTTCCGTATCCACTTGGATACTTTTTTGAGAAGAGCTGGGAGGGAAATGTACACGACGAACAGCGTTTAAAAACAGATTTAGAAGGTTGTTTGTCTTTAACTCTTGTAATATTACTGAACTCGCAGGTAGATTGCGGACGCTGGAAATTATCAGATTGAGTTTTTTGGATATTTTCTCAAGGTCAATAATTGAAATCTAAAAGTTGAGAAATAGATGGTTTTCAATAATATTTAAAACTTCAAACAATCTTTTTAGTTACCAAATTATTTATTTGATAACAAATTTTATCAAAATTCAACTAAACTTTCCTCAGCACATCTGTGGATATTTTTTGGCTGTAGATTTGATGACCTCACGATCCTTTCACAGCCTCGCTGTTGTTTATTTAACAAAATTTTTTTTTTGATGATGATGTTTTTACGCCCGTTTATTGTCAATTTATGCGACAAAAAATAAATTGAATTTGTCGACACGGATCTTAAAATGTGATGCTGCTCTTAAAAATGCTGTTAAATCTACAACTTGTGAAAATAAAAATTGTAAAATCCATAGAAAAATTATTAATTAATGACTAAACTTAAGTTAATATATTTTATACAATATAATGTACTCACTAGACAAAAACAAAATGTTTAATTTAAATATTAAACTGAAAGAATCCTATCAAGTATCGTATATTATATTTAATTTAATTTGCACCATCATTTTAAAAGTTTAACAATTTTGACAGTTTTTTTAATTTTTACGTTAGGATGCTTTTACTTTAATATTTGAATTTTACGTTTTATTTTTGTCAAGTGAGTACATTTTATTCTATGAAATATATTAAATTAAGTTTAATTATTAACTAATAATTTTTTTATGGCTTTTACAATTTTTACTCTTACAAGTTGTAAATTTAACTGAAGATGACTTAATGTCGAAATCGATTTGAAATTAAAATAATAAAAGTAAATTTTAACAAGTTTTGGACTAATTCTTGTCTGCCAAATTGAAGAATTTCAATAGTTTACAAAAGGTGTGATTTTCAAAATATTTTTCCGGACTTGTACAAAACGGTGGAGCAGATCAAAAAATAATTTTAGGTTTTAAAAAAATAAAATGTTTAAAAATATTCTTTTGATCTTTAGACATTATTGCCATAAAGTTTTTTAAAACTGAGACTCTGTTAAAATTAAAGTTTATATAAAATGTGGACAGAAGTGAACAACGTATATTTTTAACAGTTTTGATAAAAATTAGTGTGTTTGATTTTTATTTCATTTGATTTTTTCGTTTCACAGTAATCACAGTTGAAGTATAACCATTGCTAGTAATTTCATCTCCAAATTTATTCAAGTTAGTTTTTGCTCAGAAGACAAGTCTTAAGTTTAACCCAAATTAAAGAAGTCTTCTTTTTATTTTATAGCTGATTGATACTGATTAGGTTGCTTCTTTCTGCTTTAAGGCCGTTATTTTTACAAGTAAAAACCAAGTCTTACATAGAAGTTTGTAATGAAGTGCCTTTTCCAAAGATAGAGCATAATCACCAAACTATAGTGGGGATCGAACTTGCGTCTTCTGCTTGCAAGTCAGTGTTATCACAGTGTGAGCTATCTCGGCAATAAAGGGTAATTAATTACTTAATAAAGCAGCCAAATTTAAAGTGATTTTTTCAGTTAATAAATAAGATAAATTTGCTTTAGACCGAAATATAATGATGTTAATAAAAAAAACTTACGTTCTTCCGCCTTGTTTCATTCACGAATTCCTTGATTATTCGTAAAGTTTTTACGGTTTTTACATCGTACTGAAAGAAATTTTGTCATAATAAGATTTTTTAATTTATTCAAATCAAAATTTATTTTTTTGAACCACGAAACAGTGGAACAACTTAACAACCATAAACTATCTAGGGTGGTGTAAACCGAGGCCCGCAACAACATCATCTGTGGTCCACAGAAGAGTTTTACATATTGTAGGCCTACACCAGGAATAGTAAAACCATATGCCTTGAAATTCAACGACCCATAGTTTCAAAATTTCTGGTTTAATGACGACTCAATTTTTTTTTAAAAGTTAAATAAACGCCATGCTAAGACTATCGTCATGAGCGCTTATTTCTGTCATTGACGAGTGAAGATTTGAATAAATTCTTTGTTGTGCAAAACTTTAAAATGACCAATGATACTGACAGAATCATCAAGTTTTTTAATTTATGGTAGTTTTTTAAAAGATTGTTTTTTAAAAATTGTTTTGACTTAACACTCGTCAGAAGGAGTTGTTGGCAATGACAAAACGTGGTTTATATAGAGTTAAAGAACATCAAAAATAACAGATCTCTGATTCGTTTAGAGCTCACGTGCTCTCTTTTTGTAAACCAATCGAAGAAGCTGATATTTTTGAGGTTCTCTAACTTTATATAAACCACGTTTTCTTGCAGTTCGTCATTGACAACAATTTCTTCTGACGAGGGTTGGTCAAAATAATTTTAAAAACTATCATAAATCAAAAAAGTTGATGGCACCGTAAATACCATTAGTCATTTTTTGAGTGAAAATTTTCTCCAGTCCTGTGTTGCTAGTCTCGGGCAATCTATACAGGAAAACACAAGACTTCGGGGTGAAGACCAGAAAAAAGATCTTCCAATCCAGAAAAGAAAATACTTGCGTCCCAACAAAATTGGAATATCAACTATTTGAACAAAACTTCACTTTGAAGGGACGTCTTTCTCCCACATATTACCCGAGACTAGCAAGACAAGATTGGAGAAGACAGAAAAAAAGATTTTAACAATTATAATTTGCATTTTAAAATAATTTCTAGCCAACTGCAGCCCACGAGTTGACATAATTTTGAAAAGTGGTCCAGAGGAACGACAAGTATTTACTACCCTGAACTGTATCGCCATTCAATACCAAAAAACAAATACAAGCAAATTGTAGTTACATTTCAGTTTTGTTGCAATAATAAACAAAAACAGCGCTCTTTACCTTTAATTAAAGCAAAAAGCAAAACTTTAAAAATTTATTTGTTTGAGACTAATTATATGCCAAATTTATGGTTACAAAATCGAAAAATGCAGCCCGGCTTGAATTTCAATTCTGAGCAGGCTAGAAAGGGTCGTTAAAGTTAAAGTATGAGCGGGAAAAATTAAGCGGATTAAGTTGTTTCAAACTAATTGCAATATTACAAAAAAACTGTTTAAGTGCATCTATATATTGCAGGATTGTTTCATTTGCTAAATGTTGTTGAGTAATAATTATAAATCACTCAAAAGTAGGGTATGTCTTAGCCAAGTCGAACGATCTTTTATAAACTTTTTGTCGTATTGAAGTCACTCAGAAAAGTAAAAAAAAGAAATCTTGTAAACAATCATAAAAAATCTTTTGTTTTCTCCAAAGTTGTTGTAATTAATTTTGAAAACCAGAATAATAAGACTCAAAACAAAATCATCTTTTTTAAACTGCGCTTTTTATATAACAACCTTTGCTTACACCGACTTGTTTCAAATCCAAATTCGAGATATTGACATGAGATTTTTTAAGTGTGTACTTGGATCTCTTTATTTTTTTAATAAGCTGCAATAGGAATTGGTGGTCACGTTGGATTTTCACCAAAAAGTCTCAACATTTATCAAAACCCCGTTATCCTCCAGAGATCTAACAATGTTGTACCATTTTATGGGGTTTTTAACAAAGTACTCAACAGCATTTGGCCATGCTTCTCAGCGGATGAGCACTCGTTCTGGCCGACTGCTTGATGGTCTTGTTAAACTGGTAATGTCAGCGCTTTTTTATTGTTACAGCCTTGCAAGTTGAGCTAAGATCGCTAACCTTTAGGAAGTAATTTTATCGGCGAAGTTGAGCAGCAGATGAGCCAAACAGGTAATACGTAAGAGTTATGGTTGTTAGCGTTGATTCTCCTTGTCCCCACTTTAAATTCAATAATTATTATACGTGGTGATCTGTCCGCTTGGGGTGCTATAGTTTGGCGCGAGCTTCTTGTTTTCTTTCTTTTCCGCATAACGTGTTTACCGCAAGCATCAAGATTTGTATCGCTTCAGTTTTGGTTTCAAAATGGCGTCACCCGCATCATATAAGGTAATTGTTGTTTATTTTTTGTATTCAAGTTTACACTCTTGTTTTTGGGGTTTGGATAATAATAATAATTTTCACACAGTTGGCGGCTGAGTTTTTATTAAGCCTTTCTCTTTCAGTTGCCAACTGTTCTGTATCGGTTGTGTCGGTTGTAACGGTTGTCTCGGTTGTTAAACGATTGTATTGTTGTGTTGTGCCACGGATTTTTGATTATGCTTTTTCACAACTTTTTTTACATTTTTTCTGTAATTAAATCTCTTTATACAACTGTATACGGACTGGCAATTTTAGGTAGTAGTTAGGTTTAACTTCTACAATGGTTATAGTATTTTCAGCGCAGCAGTAAAAAACATACTGTATACCTAGCTGCATCGGAAAGCAGTAGAATAAAATTGTTTCTTTCAATATCCAGCTTTTTTTAGGCGACTTCATTTTTTGAAACAAAAAGATGCTGTTTTACTTTCTTCACAACACTGCAATCGATATTCTCCCGGACAAAAATGTCACCAATGAGGATATTGAATACTGCCTGCTACCAACGTCTGCATTCTTTCTCATAAGCACTCTTTTAGCAGATTTATATTGTTTTGTAGCCTACTTGTCTACCTGTGCTTGAAAGTTGGTCTCAGATGGCATTGGTTGTCTCAAATCAGTAAAAAGCTTTATGATTTTCCAGTTTTGCCGTTTGAACAGTGAGACTACGTTGCTATAAAGACTTTGTCCAATTTGGTCAGCAAATTTTATTTTTTTAGTTTAGTTCCGGTTTGGGTTCAAGTATAATACCAATTAATATGGGTTAACAAATCCGGTTCGAGTTCGGTTCGAGGGCCTGATTTTGAAAAAATCTTGATTTAACCTTAAATTTTGACAAAATTTTAATTTTTTGTCTGTTTAAAAAATTATCTCACTAATAATAATACACTATACATCAAAAATTCGAAAATAACACTCTTCAAAAAAATTTAAAAAGATGTTAGCTCTACTTACATTACAATTTGCTCAAGTGAAATTGTCATTAATTTAAAGAATTTTTTGACACACCTAAAATTTTTCAGACGTTGATCTGATGGACAAAGCCACACCAAAAATAAAAGTTAGGAAAAATCTTTATGTGAGTCAAAATTAAAAAGTAATATATGGATATAAAAAAAACTCACGTACTTCTATTGTATTTTGTGATTTTTCTGTCCTTAAACCAAAAATCATTTTTGGTAAAGACGGTGATGATAAAAAAAGTTTTGCAGCTGAACCTGTTAAAAGAGTTGTTAAAGTTCTGGTTGCTCAAAAAGTTGTTGAAGCTGTGGTTAATAAAGGACTTATTAAAATATAATTTGCTGATAATTAACTCGTTGACAAAGAAGTTTCTGATAAAAAAGTTATTTACAAAGACGTCATTGGCAAAAGTGCTATAGTTAAAAAAGCCGTTGATAAAGTAGCTACTGAAGAAAAAACATCGTTAAAAAAAGTTGCTGCTGATGATGTATTTGACAAAATAGTTGGTAGTACAAAAATTCTTTGAAACGTTGTTGATGCCGAAATTGTTAATAAACGATATTGTTGAAAAAATTGTTGCAGAAATTATTGATGACCTAACTATCGACAAAATGCTTTTTATGAAATACTTACCAATATAAAAATTGTTGATGAGAAGTTGTAAGTTAATGATAAAAAATTTATGGACAAAAAGTCGGTGATAAAAGATTTGTTGATAAGGCCGTAATTAATGCAAAAGTGTTGTTGATAAAGAATTTGTTATTAACACAGTAGTTGGTATAAATTAGTTTGATAACTTTTTAAAGCAAGTGTTTTCAAAAAGCAAATTAAGTGCAGGCCGTATCACATTCCAACCAAATTTTTCAAATCTTCATCTGAATATATCTTATTAGCACTCAGCCATGTCTTCAATCTTTTTATAAGTAAAGGTAAATTGCTTTAAATTTGCTACTGTATGTCCTGTGTTCCAAAAAAGGTGATTTAAACAATATCAATAACTATTGACCGGTTAGTTTATTATCAAATATTTCAAAACTGCTCAAAAAAGTTATGTGTAGTAGATTGTGCCTGTACTCATTCTTAGAAAAGCAAAATTTTTTCTACTATTATCAATTTGGTTTTAAAAAATCACTCTACTTTTCATGCAATTTCAATTTTAGTGGAAAAAATATTTCAGTCATTTGTTGTAAAAAGACTACCCTTAAAATTTTTCTTGGTTTTTCTAGAGCATTTGATACGACTGATCATTCAATATTACTTTCCAAACTTGATCATTATGGGGTTAGGGGCAATCCATTCTTCTTCGTTTGGGGGAGAGGGACGGGAGCTGGATGGCCCACTAAATGGAAGGACATGTTTCCATCAGCCATGTCATCAAGTTCTTTTTGACATTTGAGAGAGCACGGGCTCCATTTAGATGGTGATAAATGAGGCAAGGTGTTATTATGAGCTCTGCTGTCTGCTCCTTTTGTGTCGCACTTACAGGCCACTGTTAAAACCATACTTCTTTTGTACGTTTCTGAGTGGAATGGACAACGCCAGTTTGGAGACGGTTACGCTTGACCCATGCAGGTCTGGAAATCTAATTCCCGGTGGCGTTGGGCTAATATGGAATCGAGAGGTTTAATAGATTTTAATCTTTATTAAGACATCTTTAATAATTGTATGGAATCGAGAGGCGTTTTCTCGCCACTACATGTTCCACCTACATTCCGTCTATCGTGCCACACTGGTGCCTTATTGGGAGAAGTTGTTCAGCAGTTTTAATTCAGCAGGCACAAACGGATGTCTTGATTTAAGTTACCGCAGCTGTTTACCAAATGGAGCAGAAGCCTTTCGTTTAGAAGCTGTTCTGGTTCCTAAGCGCGGCAAGCTAGAGACAGTACAGCTCTTTGGCGAAAAAGATAAGTTGTTTGGATACCTGCTAAGATAAAAAAGTTGTCCGTTAGTGTGGGATGCAGGCATCCGGTCACCATGCACAAGGCATCGTTGATAGGCTTGTCAATAAGGCGAGTATGGGCATTGCCACACCAAACAGGTGCACAATATTTTTAGCCGTGAAATGGACCAAAGCAAGGGTGGCTGTACAAAGTATTGTGGCATCCTCATCCCAGCTTGATCCAGCTGAACACCTTAAAAGGCCAACGCAAGATTTTAATTTCTTTCGCAGTGAGTCTAAGTGTCGGCGGGGCGTGAGCGCCCTACCAGCTTTGTGCCAAAATAAGCGGGTTCAGCATAAAACGGTAGGGCTTTTTCGTTGACAAAGATGTCAAGCTTACATCGTGCCTTCTAGTTGCAAAGATGGAAGGCTGCCGACACATCTTTGTTGTACTCAGCTTGAGCTTCCATTTGTAAAAATAGGAGGATAGGATTGCCATTGAGTAAGAGCCCCCTACAACGTCTGCCAGTCGCTTGCATAGTGCAAGATTGGCAGGTCATGAGCATAAGCAAATTTTCTGCCAAGACTGATCCACGTCGGACTCCATTCTTAAAGTGTCGTAATCTGTTTTGTTTTCCGCCACCGGTGGTTAGGGTAAAACTTTAATTTCAAACAAGCTGCATAATCAATGAGACCGTGTGCTGTCCGGAAGAAGATGGAGTGGCTTGCAGGTGAGGCCGCAGTGCCATACAGTATGATACGCTGTTGTGAGATCGACAAACACAGCGCCGTTCTTCTTTTTATTTGAAAAGCTATTCTTGATTTTTTGAGTTAGAAGAGTAACTTGATTTACGGTGGACCTTCGGTGCCGAAGCCCAGTTTGCTCTCTGGCTAGCAGTGAGTCTATAATTGGTTTGACTCTGCATAAATGACTCAGCATGGCATAAATAAGTCTCTGCAAGATCTTAAAGGCGACAAAAAGCAAGATATAGATCTATCACTTTTTGGTCTTCTAGTGGCTTATTCGGCTTTGGGATGGCAATCACTAATGTTCTCCTACAATATTTTGGAAACTTGAATTGGCGCATGCAGGACTTCAAAGCAGAGACGACATAAAGTATTAGCTCTGGGCATAATCAGGGCCCGGAGCTTTTCCAGACTTTAACAGCTGGAGGGCATTGGCAAATCCTTCCGGAGAAAAATCTCCAGAGATGCATTTATCGGACCGTGTTGAAATCCTCCAGCCTTGGAAAACCTCTCTAACGACGAGTGGCTGACTCACAGTTTTCTGTTTTGTAGATTCCATTTTTAACCGACTGCGAGGCAATCGAGTTGGCAGATCCAGACATACACACCGCCTCTGCGGTGTGTATGTCTGGATCTGCCGGTCAAGTTGTTAATTATATTCCAACTCAGCCGATTGAAGTGCATGAAATTGATGTTATTAACAGCCGTAGACCAGCAATCTTTTCGTTTTTCATCAAGATGGGACAGCAAGGTGGAAGCAGCTGAATTGGTTGCTTCATCTTGCGGAGCTCGTTGAAAAACCTGGTAAAGGTGTTTGCACCCCGCCTCCCAACGCGGTCTAGCGTTATTTCTACGACCACCTGGAATTGACAATTGGGTGTTGCAAAGTTGGTATTACAGAAGTCCTGGTATGTCTCATCAATAGAGCTAGAGTCAGGGATGGTAATTCCTGAGATAGCTAGTTTGTGATGAGGCTGTATAATTTGTAGTTGGCTTTGCAAAAGTTGCAATGCTTATACGTCTCACTTGAGACTGGGACCAGATTTTGTGAGGCCGTAATTAGCAATGATCAATATTGTGACCTAAAAAACTTTTCTAACGTAAGTCGGTCCAGCTTAAAGCTATTTTAATTTTCACCCGCATAAGACAAATTGGGATTATTTAGAATGTTTCAGCAACCAGAGTAAAAGTTAGGGGCAACTTTGAGGTTATGTAAGAGAAAAAAATTTTCTTTGGATGCCCAGTCAACCATGCATTCTCCATCTTGGATGGTGTAATTATAGCCCCAGTGACTGTGCTGGCAGTTAATATCACTTGCATAAGGACAGGGGTATGGGAACATTAAAATGGCTGTTAACCTTTGTTTTACCGCTTATAATTCCGCTGGTCGGATTTTTGTAAATTTTACGTATTTTGCAATTGTTGTGATAAATAACCTTTTCGCAAAGTTTTAGGTTCGTAACAAGTTTTTACCGGAAGTTGCGTCATGTTTCCTTTGTGGAACATTGGAAGTTTACTGTACAAGTTTTTCAGTTTTTACTGTATATTTCTGTACTAACTTAGAACTATGTTTTTCCGTTAAAAGTTACAAAAACACTCCAGTTGTGGGAAAAGTATGTTTTATTTGTGTTTACGCATTAGCAAAGAGTATGATAAGTTTTAAAACAAGTCTTGCCACGCTCCTCATGGAAACAAATGTTGCATTTTGTGTACATACTTCTTATATTTTTTTGCACACTTTACATTGATTTTGGGATGTTGCAGGTCCAAGAAAGTGGTTTATTCCATCGAAGCGTACATCCAGTGGTAGTTTAACAGCAACACTACTTTCTACGAGCCTATTTATTTTTATTTATTTTATCTCTATATTTATCCTCCTGACTCGCAGGAAAGCGACGGAGGCGCTAATACATAGGGTAGACAATTACCCCGACCTGCTTCCGGAGATACCAAGATATTGCTGTCCGCTTGTAATTTAGAACTCTTGCTAGAACCACCCAGCAGGGGAATGTGCCGTAAAGTGTCTTTCCCAAGGACACAACAGAATGGCGCGAGTGGGTTTGGAAACGAGACCGTGTTGGTCACAAGCCACGCTGCCGACTTCGCCGTGTTGTTGAACTTTAAGTAGGCACAGAGTCACTTGCCTTCTAAAATTGATGTGGGTTATTTTTTTATCTCCAATCTGACACTAAATCTTCAATGCAACGACAACCGTAGTATTGAGAAGATTGGTAAAAAGTGGCCACTACCATTTTTGACCACGTATTGTTGGGCGGTAAGCTTCCAACAAGCGATCCATGAGATCGACGCCCCCATCCTTTTATTATAAGAATTTAGAGATGAGGCTGTGGTACTTCTTTTACACCTCCCTTTACCTGGCGTCTAACCTTGTGAACAGGAGTGTGACTTTCCCAGTTGCTTGCAAAAGCCACAACTAAATTTTTATGCCACTTAGCAATATAAACAGTCCATCACAGAAATATTCAAAATATCCACGCTCCTGTTTTTGAAGCTGTTTTGCGCTGATTATCTTTTTGATTGGCGCCTGCTGTTCTGTTTACTCTTATCGTGCCAGTTGCTCGCACATCAACCTTCGCTAAATCAGACATTAAACTATAACTTGTAAAAAAGTTATCGAAGTACAACTCATGCAGCAAAGCACTGGAATTCGCAGTGAGAACATCAACCATGTTGCTGATTACGCGAGATCCCAAAGGCTGATCTTGCAACTTTTTCTCCTTTCCTTGATAGATCTTCATGTTGTATGGATAATCATCGCTGCCGCATAAGCACCAAATCTTAAAACCAAAGCAAATAGGTTTTCCTCTAATGAACATTTGGTCACTCTGCCAACCAAAATAAGGTACCATAGATTTGTCCACACTTAAAAGTTTGTTAAATATGCCAAACTAAACTAGGTTTCGATTTAACATCTTATAAAGTGTCGCTATTTTACTCATTTTGTCACCTTCTGTTAAGTTTTGTTGGTCAGCGAAGTGGAGATACTTCTTTATTTCGTGATACCTGTTCGTAATCATTGTATTGGACGCAATTGATACGCCTAAATCTTGTTGCCTAGACCAGTAATGGTACTCTTCATGTAAAGAATGATACCCTGAAAGTAAAAGTATACCTAAAATCTTGCGGATTTTTTCGCCTGTAACATAGAAATTAGGCTTCTTTTTATCTCGATTTCCATACAAATTCGTTTAGCAAATAATTTGATCGATCGTCTCCTAAGTAAACAAAAATCTCCAAATCGTAAATAGTGAGCTACTATGCAGGTTGAGAATGCAACCTCTCAAAATACTGGAATCGTTATCAATCAAAATTGTTTTATCGAAATTATAACTTTTTTTCCATTTTGTAAATCCTTTCTTCCTAATTGATGATAGAGCCGTTTCTGATTCTTCATCACTCTCAAAGTCTTACTCCACTTCAAGTTCCCCAACTGGCTTAAAAATTTCTTCCATACAGTCAGCAACATCTTCAACATCGCTCTCCTGCTTCAGACGGCAATATAACAACATTGACTACGTTTTTTGTGTTTTCCTTAGTTTCGTTAACTTCTGCCAACGTTAATACATGGCTTACCTTTCTTGCATCCATGTTTGACCCAAGTTTATAAACTTTGCTGCTACTGTGCTTGAAACTAACTGTTAATAAACGTGTTTCTTTGCTCGGTGAGAGTTCAAAAATAAAGCAACACTGTTGCTTTATTTCTCAATAATCTGCTCTGTGATGTCACAAAAATAGAACAATAAACTTAATCCTCAAACAAATAAAATCTAGGTCGACTGCATTAAAATCATAGCAGGATAGTTTTATATGAAAACTGATACTTTCCTAACGTAAGACAAAGGTCGATGTATTTCAAGACATTGCGATTGAAAATCAGAAAATTTTGTCCGGAAAACCGCCATTGTTCCACAAAGGAAACAAAAATATAAATATTACCCTACCCAATATCTATATTTTGAATTGCTTTTTACATGGGGATGTGACCAAATGTTTCTACTAAATATGATAGCATGCTAGAAGCGTTTTAAAAACGACAAAGATTTTTATAGATTCGTAAGCATGCCTTACGCGGAAAACGCAATTTTCATAAAAATGGCGATCATACAAATATTCATATGCGCAAAATATTTTTCAGTAAATCGGTCAATATGGCAAAACAACTCCTTAAAAACACACAAACAAATTACACCGTCTACAATTAACAGTGAGAATGTTAAAAGAGCTCTGAAAAATTTGTTTTTTTTGTGGAACAATGGTAAGAAAACGGTTAATGTGAATTTCGAGGTTGGCGGTGTGTAGATATTGACAATCTTGCAAATATCAATACCCACATACAACCACTCAATAGCTGATCTCTCCGAGGATTGATCCGCAAGGGTCCAGCTAATTTTTTTGTAGACAAGGCCATGCTTTCTGCCTGAGACCCAGCCATCCAGCATAAAGTTTGGTATTACCAGCTGGACTATATTTGTCCAATGAGTCTCTTGTAAAAGAATGACAAGAGCCTTGTGTTTGGTGGCCAGTTGGCTAACAACGCAGATCTTATTTGCGCTTAGGCCTTCAACATTTAGATGTAGTACTATTGACACAGATGACCAACATCTAGCATTTGTGGACTTATGGAGTTTCTTTTTCTTTTGGAGCCGAAGTTCTATCCTTTTTACCAATTCCGAAGCGTTCGAATTCATCATCATTCGCCTGGTCATTTACCATTAATCAATACATTAAAGTGGTTTAATAAAAGTAGTTTAGTAGTCACTTAACAACCAGTAAAATACACTAGAATTCTTTCAGCAACTACTCTTAAAATTAAAAGTGGTGTAACACAGGATTCTTATCTGGGACCTCTCCGTTTACTAATATATATCTATGATTTCAACAACTGTCTGCACTAAGTGATTCTTTGATGTTTGTTGGTAATACAAGCATCTTTTTACATAATAAAGACCATTTGATGCTGGTAATAAAGAACTTAAAGTAGTGAACCAGTGATTAATTGCAAATTCTTTTCCAAATAATATAAATCTGGTAATATCTCTAAAACTAAATACATTTTCTTTTGAAATATACAATCCAAATTATCAACAAAAAAACAAAACTCTCGTATTGCAACAAAATAAAATTAAACAAGTTAAATGAATTAAATTTCTTGGTGTTTATATACAATGACATTTATCTTGGTCAAAACACATAAATCACTTAATATCTAAACTACGAAGCGTTCTTGGAATTGTTATTAAAGTTAAGTCACTGCTAAACAAAAGATCTATTCTCCTACTCTATCACTTTCTTATCCAGTTAGCTTTCTTATTGCATTTCATTCTAAACTGGTGCTATGTCAATAAAACTTTGCTTGAAAGATTACAACTGTGCTACAAATTTGCTAAATCAGTTTTTAATTTTAAGAGTAACTGGCATATGGATTGGAAGGGATAAAAATTGTGAAACCCGTGTCAATTATTGAAATCAATTAGAAAATAACAAAAAATTGTGCGCTGAAGTTGGCAGAGTTTTTAATAAAGGCCCGTTTCCACTACGAGCGTGGAAAAAGCATTCTTTCTCTCTTTTATTGATCTTCGATTGAAGCGAGCGCAAAAAAAAGCAATAAAACAAACAAAGAATGCTTTTTTCCACGCTCGTAGTGGAAACGGGCCTTAATTGCACAAGCTTTCTTGAAGTACTGCTCATGAACTTATCTTAAACCAATCAACAAAATTGCCAAAAATCTGACACCTTTACTAAACAAAGACGCTTATTTTAACAAAATCTTTCCTACTCTCCCACTTACAGTATATCATATCGTAAATCTCCAAACCTCAAACTTTTACTTACCTCTGCCTCTTTACCAAATGAAATTTTTATCACAGGCACCTTTCCTCGCAAATCTCCAAATGTCATCTCTTTCCTAACATAAATACCAATTTAAATATAACTGGTGCAACATATTCTCTATAAAAATCTCTGGAAATTACAATTGTAATTCATTTATTGCTATCTAAGCAATTTTGTGTAATTTTGCCCAAAAGCAATCTACATCGGAAAAACCAGCAATTCAATAAGGTAACGGATAAATGGACACAATTGAAAAAAACCTGTGGCCGAAACATTTTAATAAACCAGATCCTATGTTGAAAAATCTCATATTACCACAGATCAAAAAAGTCAAAGGTACAACAAAACAGCAACGGGAAGTCAAAGAACAAAAAAATTATTTTCAAAATCGATTATGTCAATAAAGGTTTAAATAGATATTACTCGTTTATGTCCCATTTTAAATCTTTTTTTTATTACTTCTTTGTTGTACTCTTTTTGTAGTGCCAAATTTATTTTGTTATGTATAACGTATAAATATAAATCCAATTAAAGGTCTTTTCTGAATATGTTTTTCGTATCGTGTTCACATGCAAAATCAAAACTGATTTTAAATCTTTTTTAAGCAAAGCCTATCCAGATTTCTTCAAAAAAGTATTTTTTCACTATGTAAACGTGTATTTAATTATCTACGTGTACAACAGTGTATTTTTATTGTGTTTTCGGTTTGAAATTACACTTTTTTCCTAAGAGAATTATTTATTGCTACAGTTTTAAATTCTCAAATAACAAAATATTTTGCCCCAATGTTAAACAAATGCACGCAATATGTACTGTTATAATGTATTATGTGCCTCATCTATACTTCATATAATAGATTTACCATGACTGCCCACAACCATTTTTTTCATTGTTAAATATTGTGATCCTTTTCCCTTTTGCACATAATTATTAATTGTCTTACTATTTCTACTTTTTCGTGCTCGGCTAAATACAAAAATTATGTAAACAACTTGGTCTCTTGTACCGTAACTTTTTCGATATGCGTGTAATGTGCTTTTTATGCGTTTCATTTGTGCTATGATTACATAAAAATATATTACAAAAGAAATCTGTAATATCTACGTCTTTCCATAAACGTGAGCGTCATTTTTGGTTTTTTCCTTTCTTTTGTACGGCTTTATGTTCACATGTTATTTTCTCTCACACTTGTATCTTTTTAAATTACTTTAATTTACCCTTCTGCCATATTCTATTAACCTCAGTCTTTTCTCACCCATATTCTTTTTATTTCATTACGTCATTAGATGACTCTTTATTACGTTTAATGCCGTTGGTGTAGATTTTGCTTTAATAGCATTTTATTTTTATTTTGTTGCACCTGACGAAGTGAGCAGTAGTTCACAAAAGCTTGTGTGATTAAAAAGCTCCGTCAACTTCAGTGCACAATTTTTTGTTCTTTTCTGAATAACTCAAATGTTTGTGATATCATGAAAGAAAATAAATTGTTAATAATAGATCAACTTTTAACTAAAGAATTGATTGTGTTTATGTTTAAGAAAAAAAATGGTAAGAACCTTCTTGCATTTGTTTTTTATTTATTTATTTTATCTCTATATTTATCCTCTTGACTCGCAGGAAAGCGACGGAGGCGCTAATACATAGGGTAGACAATTACCCCGACCTGCTTCCGGAGATACCAAGATATTGCTGTCCGCTTGTAATTTAATAAAGATTTGACTGTAATTTAGAACTGCTTGCCAGAACCACCCAGCAGGGGAAGTGTGCCGTAAAGTGTATTTCCCAAGGACACAACAGAATGGCGCGAGTGGGTTTTGAACCGAGACCGTGTTGGTCACGAGTCCGGCGCTTTAACCACTCGACCACGCTGCCGACAAATTTATAAAAATGCAGACAATTTAAAGATATTTTCGTTAAAAGCAAATTTAAATGTAATAACAGAAACAAATATAACTTTATTTTAAAGATATGTTCCATACAGTTTGTTAGCAATCTGTTTCATACCGCCCAGCTTGTTGGAATGAGATTTCTTTTGACTTAAAAAATAAGAAATAAAAAATTTGATCTTTTACTCTTAATGTTTATAAATATCATTTAAGTGATGGGATTAATATTTAAATAAAATGTTAGATTCCTGAACAAGATACTGCTTTATACATTTTTGATTACAGGTTTTTGAAAAAAGTAATCAAAACGGAATCAAAAATTTTAAATTCTATCTTTGAGAGGAGAGCTCAAGTGATCAAGATGTCAAGTCTTCTCAAAAAGATGTAAAGAACTCTTTTCTTGAAATTTTGTTCGACGGTATAATTTTAAAAGAATCACTTGATAAAATGGATTCTGTTTTACTTTTATCTTTGCCCTTTAGTTAAAAATTTTTTTTTGGCTATGGTCTACTGTTTCAATTTAGCAATTAATTTTTAAAATTGTAAATTAAATTTCAAAGCAATTACTAATACCAATAATTTTGTTTAATTTGTTTACCGTGAATCAAATTGTGAATTAATTAGATTAATTTACTATTATATGTTTAATTTGCTATTAATTTGCTATTTGCTATTATATGCTATTATATGCTATTATATGTTAATTTGCTATTAATTTGCTATTATATCAAAACTGTTTTTGCATTTTCGTTAAGATAAACTTTTAATATTTCTAATGCATCAAAGTTTTATTTTATGTTTAATCACTAGAGGCAGTATTAAAAAAACACTTTAAAATACTTAAATCTCAAAAATCTATCATAATATTTGTATTGGTTTTTGTTTTATTAAAGTTAAATAGAATGGAGAATTGTTCTGTAAAATTTTTGGCTATACAATTAAAACACAGCGCCATCAGCTGGCAATTTTTTTAAATTAAGTGTATAAACAATAATTTTATTACTTTTAAATCACTAGTAATGCACTTCAAATTGTTGATTTTTTAAAAATTCTCAGCCTCCAATCTTTAAAAATTTGAAAAATACTTTTTTATGCTCTACAAATTCTTATTTTTTTTTAAACGGTACTTTCTATTAACCTATCTACGTCTACTTTTTTGTAATTTTGTGAGTATTGATACTTTAATTACAATGCTTTAAAGCATTTACCGAAAAACAATTGCAATCATTTGGTTTTTTAATTAGAAAAAACGTTACAACCAATAAAATACTACAAAACACAAATTTATGAAAAAAATTTTGCTCTCATCAACAAAACATATTTGTTTTATGTAATACTTTTATGAAAATAATTAGATATCCAGTGTGAATTAAGGCAAAAAGTTTGTTGTATTGTTGGCATTTTGCAAACTAAATTTAATTTTTTATCTTCTATCGGAAATAAAATTTTGAAAAAAATCTGGGCTGAAAAATTAATTTGATTTGAGCTTACTTGTTAGGCTATGTTTAAAAACAAATAAAATGGACAAACAATGTTTTTTGTTATAATCAATGATAAAAGAAGGTTTCGGAACAATTTCGGTTTTATATTGTCTAAAATAAAATAGATTTCTGTATAAACTGACAAAACCAATATGATTAATGAGCATGTCGTTGACAAAAAATTAAAACGATACTAAATTTTAATATATCCAAATTTTAACTAGTTGAGTTTGCACTTTATACTCTTGTTTTTTTTAATTTAATAAAAAATCATTGTGCGATTACAACTAGAAACCCTAAATTTTTTCACTACCTAAAGAGACGAATAGGTTATTTTTGATCCATTTGTTAAATTATCTTTTGTTTGGATATATTTTTTATTGTGTTATATCTAGGAAACATAAAAAATTAAAAACCTTAATTTGCTTTAAATTTGTTGAAAAAAATTAACATCTTATCTTGTTTCTAGTACTATTTAACAAAAATTTCTGTATAGTTTGAATAAGTGAAGTTAAGAAAAATTATTACTTTTTAAATGCACTTTGAACACGTTACAATTCATTCTTTCACTTATGTGTGCAATTCACAAAAAACTTTTTCACATTTTATTCAACAGTTATTAGATATATTAGGACAATCTTCTATTTGGCGATGCCTGCGCTTTAAATTTCTTGGCATATTTTTAGAATCAGATCTATGGATGTTTGAACATTTTGGTCTCGAAAGAAGTTCAGGTTTAATAGCTTTGTTATATTTACGTGATTCTTTTACTGAATGCAGTAGGAATTTACTTCCTGAAATAGAAATTTTTATAACTTCTCTATATACAATCAAAGAATTTATGCAAACTCAATAATTGATGTTAAAGAAAGATGCAGTTGACATCTTTTGGTAACTGATTTGCATGTATGCATCAACAACTGATTTAATGCATCAACTCCAGCTTTAGTTTTGTCGTAGTAATCAACTGTTTTGGAGAGTTTTTTCTTTTGATTCTTATCAAGAAAAAACTCTTCATGCATGGAACTTAAATTATAAACAATTTTGTTCTTCGATTTGTACATTGTAAGTGAACAATTTGAGAGAAAAAGAAACATTTCTGAGGAAAAAAGCATTTCTTTTATTGTGGATTCTACCTTCGGTATTTCTTTCTTCGCTTTCTTACAGTTTCCACAATAGTTATTTTTTCCAGCTTTAGGTTTCAGCTAATTTGATATTAGTAAAGAAATCATCTGTAGCAACATTGCTGCCATTCTTTTTTTGAAATAGGGTTTAAAAGGGAAATTCTATTTTGATTTTAAAAAATATTTCCATTTTAAATCTAATAATAGCAAAGGTTTGATGAAAAATTTATTGAGTTTTATTGACGTCTATTGGATAAATGAATAACGACTTTCGAGGGGAAAAAGTTGTTCATTTAGGGTTAAATTTACGTCCAAGGCAAAGCAATTTTGGCGCTTTTCTATAAATAAATTTCATAAAACAGTAAAACGGCGTAAATCACTATATAATGGAAAAAATGAAGTCATAGTCGAAAGTTAAAAAATTCTGTAAAAGACTGAAAATCAACTATACAGTAGAGTTCAATGATTAAGAATAGAATTATAAATGAAGTGTGAAAACGATAATAAACCAAAAAATTGCTAACGAGTATAAAAACTGCTGGCCATTGACCAGGCTTCAATTATAAATATATTAAAATAACACCAAGTTTATTTATCTATACGAGTCCATTTTGACCCATGTTGTACTTCTTGGTATCATTCATTTTTTTCGAAATAATTATTAAATTTTGCAAATAATCTATATACCATATTAATATGTATATTAAACAAAAAAAGTCACTTGATGTTGCTGAAAAATTTTTTAATGAATGAATGAAATGAAGTTATAATTAGAAATGCGGCAAATGACCTCTTGGGTTTCTAGTGTTAAAATATCAACTTATCGAACAATTAAAATATCTAAAACAAGCCGCTTAAAGATGAGAAGCACCAGACTCGAGTTTCGCTCTTGTTTGGTGTTTCGAGTTTCACTCTTGAATTCGAGTCTGGTGCTTCTTATCTTTAAGCGGCTTGTTTTAAATTAATTCTAAATCCTCATATTTCTTCAAATACAAAATTAAAAAATTCTTGAGAGTAGCAGCCTATTGCTGATAAATATAACAGTATTATGTTATTAACTATAAATGTAGCAAATTGTATTCTTCAGGTGGAAATAAGTAGACCTATTGAGCAGTATAAATAACAACAATTCCACTTAAGAGAGAAACAAAAAAACAAACAATATAAAATCGTACTTTGTTCAAACTTGAATTTGTAGTATCATTGCAAAAACTGATGTGTTTAAAAAAACGGGGCTTGGTGTAAAAAATAAAAGGGGGGTCACTTTCTAAGATTATAAAAACGGCAGTTCAAATAAAGTAAAATTTTTTTATTTTCAATTTTGTTTATGCTCTATTCTTATTTCAAATTGGGTGGTTACCTTAAATTAATTACTGGTAAATACGTGAATGGAGTTGCATGGAATTGTAAGCAAAAAAGTTTTTTCTTGATTTTAACCACTTCTTTAAGTTGTCGTGATGGTGCTACAATGAGAAGGGCAATTTTTATTTAGGCAGCCCACTTTTACCACCTTTTTAAGGTGAGAAACTGTTGCGGCCGCTTGATTCGACTTATACCAAAAACATCACTGATTGTACATATTTTTATTAATTTCAATTGACAATTTAAAATTAAATATTATCTAGGCACATTAACATTTCAAATTGAGATGAATTTTGTTCTATGATTATTTTTTTGTTCATTTATTTTAAATGCCATTAAAGCAATTTAAGTAGCTTTTATAAAAAAATATAAATTTTTAACTATTCAGTCAAAATAAATGTGATTTTAATAAAAAATTAATAATTCTAGGCTTATACCATGTTCTTAATAGGAAAGCTTGATTGCAAATACTTAATACAATATATTAGTATTATAATATATTAGTATAACACTTAATGCAATATATTACTTGTAAATACAATATATTAGCCGTATGCATACCAGGATACTTGCAAAAATAAGGGTATGTAGTATTATTTTAGAACAAAAACCGTTCGTAGTTTGAAAAACGCATTTATAAACTTGTTAAAAAAACTGAAATATTTTAATTTGACAAAAAAGAAAATCCTATGCCGCACTGCGGCTGCTTTATTTACCTGTGTAAGTTGTACTTGTAGAAGATGTTATATTTTTAATCACTCCAAGGCACACGTTATTAGAAAAAAATTTATCTTTGCGCTTACAAAGAGATTTGAAAACGTAACTGAGTGGCAAACAAGCAGTTTTGTCTGTAAACAAATAATTATTTATATCGTAACTGTTCAAAAAATTATGTTTTTTTATTATCACTGTTTGTCATATGCATCAAAAATTTTGCAAAATTTTTTTTATTTTGCCAAGTTATTTCCCAAAAAAATATGCAAATTTAGTGGTAAATGTAGTATGTATAGCAAAACATATTCCTCTCAATACTACCATTGATCAACTAAGATTAAGTAATATTATGAAAATTGCACTTTAGACTAAATTGTAAAGCAATAAAATCTCGAAAATACAACTAAATTCGGTTCACATTTAAAATAAAAAACAAAATGTTAAAAAATTGTTTTATTGCCGTCATGGATTTGAATTATTTTTAGTAACATATCATTTCAGTTAATAGAAATCACCAAGAGGAGGTCAATAACATGAGCCCCCACTGATAACTGCCTAATGAAGTAATAAAACTCTTTAGGCGAACAGTGACGATATCGAAGAGCTTCCCGGGTAGTAAAAGGATGGACACTTTGCAAAATTGTCGACATTCTTTGGTGTTTCAACATTCCTGTCTCTATTTGGTGACTTTAACTGCCCGCATACAGACTGGGGATACAATTCCATCAGTCCAGGTGAAGAATGTCTGGCTAACAGGGCAGCTTAGGACAACCTTGTACTTTTGCACAATCCTAAAGATGCCCCTAGCTTCTTCTCAGGTTGTTTGAAAAGTACTAACCCTGGTCTGGCTTTTGCGAGTGTTGGTCATGAGAGTTGGCCTCTGGATAGACGTATTATAGAGAAATTTTCTAGGTGACAACACGGACCTTTGCTGATCGCTGCTGCTAAACTTGTAACTACTGTTGCAAGTGCACCGTACAAGCGATAGAACTTTCGCAAGGCTAACTTGAAAGTGTATAGCCTCATCACTGATAAACTGGCTAAGCACTTACCATCTCCAGACTTCAGATGTGTAGATGGGGCATATCAGGATTTTTGCTACGTCATCCTCCTAGCAGCAAAGAGATCTATCCCACGTGACCGCAGTAACAACTGCAGATCATGTTGGGATGCGGAGTGCGAGAGCCTTTACCAGGATTTTCTCAAGGCACCCTCGGGTGAAGAATCAAACAAGGCTGCATCGGATTTGCTTGCTTAAATTGATGAAAAGCGAAGAGAACGTTCGTCAGAGATTGTCAATACCATTGACTTTACACACTCCAGTCGGCTGGCATGGAATACTATAAACTCTGGAAACACTCGCCGTCCTTGCTCCATTTTAACAAACTCAATTGCATCACATCTAGTGAGGTATGGGGCGTTTCAAACGAAGCTTTGCGAGTCTTCCCGACTCGTGGCCAAGGAAGTATCTGGCCTCTGGAGGATATCAACACCTACTGGCAAAAGCATTTCTGGAGATTTAACTTCAGAGGCATTTACTAATGCCCTCCAGCAATTAAATCCAGGAAAAGCTCTGGGACCTAAATTTATTTGCCCAGAGCTAATACTCCATGCTGGTGCTGCCCTGAAGTCCTGGTTAAATAAGTTCCTATTTTTTTGCATGCGTAAATTCAAGCTTTCAAAAATTTAAAGACAAGCAACAGTGGTTGAAATCTCAAAGTCGATGAAGCCATTAGGAGACCCAAGGAATTACAAACCAATCTCCTTGCTGTGTGAGTCCTTTAAGATCTTCAAGAGATTTCATTGCACTCGCGTTTAACCACGTACAGACCCACGGCTTCCAAGAGAGCAGGCTGGGTTTTGACGAGGAAGGTTGACTGTAGATCAAACCACTCTTACTCAAAAAATTGAGGATAGCTACTCGGCTAAAAAGAGGTATAGTGCTGTACTTATCAACCTCACAGCAGCCTAGCATACCGTGTGGCATCGCGGCTCCACCTGTAAGCATTTGTGTCTTCTGTCGGACATGCACATGATCTCGCTGATCATAGAACTTGTACAAAATTGCAGTTTTACCCTTACGACCAGTACTGGATCACAAAGCAGGTTATGGCGCCTCAAGAATCGCGTCCCACAGGGATCAATCCTAGCTTCCCTCTTATTTAACATTTGCATTCATGATCTGCCAGTAACAATTTCCAGAAAAATTTTCTACGCTTATAACTTGGCAATCGTGCACTCAGTATCTAACTGGAAGACAATAGAGGAAATTTAAAGTCAGGACATGACAACTATATTCCCCTACCTCCAGAAATGGAAGTTGAAACTCAGTGCAGCCGAAACGGTGTCGGCTGCCTTCCACCTTAATAGCAAAAAGGCACAAGACGAGCTTTCCATTACCGTTGAAGGAAAAACCCTACCTTATTGTGCCGAGCCTACGTACCTCGGCATAAAATTGGATAGGGCGCTTACGTTTCGCCAACACCTTGATTCAATGCGCAAAAAATTAACAACATGCAACATAACATGAGTCATGAGTTAACAAAACGAGTCACTGGGCTTTTGAGGCGATTGGCGGGATCAACCTGGAGTGCTGGCGCCCAATGTTGTGCATAGCTACTCTGCCCCTAGTGTGCTCTGCTACAGAATACTACTTCCCAGTGTTGTGCTGGAGTGCCCACACTCGGCTTATTAACAAGCTTATCAAGACGCTTTGCGCGTTGTGATGAATACTTGCGCGTTTCACCAATAGATAATTATTTTTCTTTGCAGGTACCCTTTCAACTGAGCTTCGCCGCAAACGAGCCATGCTGTCTCTAGCTCGCGGAGAACATGAGCCTAAAAACATACTTAACGAAAGGCTCCTGTTATCCTTTATAGGGGACATCGACAGCTTAAATCGGGACACCCATTTGTGCCTGCTGCACTGGAGCGTTTGAAGGAATTTTTCTAAGCCGGACACCAGGGTGGCGTGTTGGGCGGAAACCAAATGGAATACGAAATGCTAAAGCAGTATCTCCCCCTGCGTACTTTCAATCCCAAAGTCGACCCTAAACCACTGGGAATGTATCTAACCAGACCATCCTGGGTCAGGCTAAATCGTCTCTGCACTGGAATTGATTTATTCTGTTTGACAGTGCACAGATGGGATATGGCTTCCACAGCAGCATGTGAGTGTGGCGCAGAGAAGCGAATCACATAATAACATCCTGCCCCACTTTGATTATCCAAGCAGTGGGCTTGGTATGGAATCATTTGATGAGGGTACAGTGGACTGGCTCATCAATGCCCTAATATCTAAAGAGTCGTCCGGAAGAAAAAACATCTACTCCACACGAAGAAGAAGAAGAAGAAGAAGAAGTAACGTATATTGAAGACTTGTTCTGGTTGTGACTTTAATTAATTTAATTCACTTCATTTCCTTTCACAGTATACAACTTCTTCTATACGTACTATAACATATTTACAGAAAAATGTTCTTCTTTTCCCAATTTTATAACAATTTAAGCCTTAGCTTGGAATTATTTACATTTGTATGTGTTGATATAAGTAAATAATGATATTAAAAAAAACGTGTGTTTTAAATTTTAATTTTAATTAAAATAAAAATTTTAAACTTAGATCAATTTAATCATTTATATTTAGGTTTGTAGAAATACAAATAATTAAGATATTAGCAACTTACAATTTTTCAAACATATTTTTTTACCTTGAAAAACATTTAAACATGATTGTTTGACGATGAAATTTGTTTCTTGGGAAATCCCAAGTCTGTATATTCTTAAAAACACATCTTCTACGTAACAGCAAATATCTAAAGTTTTATAATGATAATACATTTTCTAGAAAACGAATCTACTTCTTAAAACCCTTAACTAACTGCAAAATAAAATATTTTATATTGTCATATGAAATAAAATATGATCTTCTAGCGGTTATTTGAAAGTATCATGTTTCAAAGTGAAATTTATTATACTACTAATTAGTATCAAGCGCAAAAAGATCCTATAAAAATTTATGACGTCTACATACATGTAATTTAGTTGAACCTAGACAATTATTTAAAAAAAGCTACTGAAAACTTAAGTTGGCTTAATTACAGCTGTTTAATAAAACAAATCTACATAAAAACAGCTACTTACATTCAGCTATAATGTATAAGTTTTCATTAAGATTATAGAGCTCCTGGCATAAATTAACTACCAGCTAATCAGATAAAAGACACAACGTATCAGCTAAGCAGTTAAGGTCATTGCAGGTGTCTGCAAAACACACAAAATAAATTATATTAAAAAACTTGGACTTAAACATTGCTGTACGTGCCCCATAAAAATTATCTATCAATAAACAAAAAAAGAGTTAGCGAAATGTTTTTAACAAAGATAAACGGCAGTATCACTATATCCAGGAGCAACAGAATCGTATGACTTGTTTTCCTTCTGGTAAAAGTGATTTTATTAAAAACTGTGAATAGTAGGGATAGACTCTTTTCTTTGGCGAAGGGTGGATACTGGTGAAAAGGGAGGAGGGAAGGAGGGAGGAGGCGAGGAGGCAGAAAGACCCCAACCGTAAGCCTAAGAAAGTCAGTGATTTTGAGTTTAATTCCGACCCAAGACAGCAAATCAAAAGACCTAGACAATGGTTAAGTCGAAACCTGATTAGCTTATTAGCAATTATTAGCGTCAAAAAAGAAAAAGACATATTTTTAATAGAACAACTCGTTTAAGTAATTGTTTTGTTAATTGGGAATCTTCCCTACGTTCTGTTTGGACATAAATCGAATAGGAAAAACTAGGTAGTTTTTTTGTTCAGGGCAACTCATGGGGATGATAAAGCTTGTCAAGTACAAAAAAAAGCTGAAACGCTCAAACAAGAAATACCTGTCGACAAATTTCAGATGCATTTTAAGGTCGAAAATGTACCAAATCCTCAACGTCAAGTCGCTTATCTTGTCAATAACTTTTTACGCTTAAAAAAACAAAATGACAACACCTGCCGCCTGTCACCCGACAAACATTAAGAACCAGAATCTATTTTCAATATGTTGAAAGCAATTGAACCGTCCAAGAAGCGCAAGATGGACTCTATCAATGACTTATGGCCTGTCTCGTAAAAATGCACATATGTTTTTATGAAAACAAATTAAATTGCGTGACAATCGTTTTCAATGAGGATAAGAATAGAGATAATTTTTAAGACTTTTTTGAGGCTGACTTAATTTTATTTGCTAGTTCAATTGCCAGTCAGTTTAACAACTGTTCATGATAGCTTTAAAAATTTTTACATTTTAAAGATTAATTTTTTACTTTTACTAACAAAATTCATCATAAAACTGTTTTTCAAAGCACATTTTAATGCATTAATTAATTTTATCAACTAAAGTTTCTTCTAAAACTAGCATTTCTTTAAAATTTTAGGTGAAACTTAATTAAGGCCAACGTAAATTACCAAAGGAAAAGTTGTGCATGAATATTTACGGATCAATTTGAAGAAAAGTTGGTTGTTTTTTGAAAATGTTGTAATAAGGTTTATTCTATCAAGTTCTACACAGTCAGTCATCATATTTAAATGAAAACAAACCGAGCTGAAATTTTTAAAATTGTTAGGCTTTCTATCTTTGTGACTAGCTTAAAATCTAAAAATAAACCTTTGAAAAAGCAAGATTTTTGAAAAATAGCTAAAAATTAAAAAAATTTCATTTTTAGGGCACGTTTTTGCTCAGAGTGACAAAAAAAAACAAAGTAATAAACCAATAAATCAGCCTTTTATCTTCAACGTTTCTAACCTCAGAGAAAAAATCTAATATTTTTAAGAAAAAGTTTTGAACTAGTGACCATGTAAAATAAACCAACTATGGACATTAAAAATTAGACTTTTTAATTTCATTTTTTGTGCTAACGTTTTGTGTTCAAGTTTTAAATTACTGTATAAAAACGTTCAATCTTTTTAGCAATTTTGCCAAAAGTCTCAATAGTTTTCAGTCGCAAAACGCTAGTTGCAAATATCTAAAAAAGCGTAAGGCTTTTAACAAGTTGACTTAAGTTTAGCTCAAGTCTCAGTCTGGTGTAACAGCAATATGAACTTCAATATTTTTACATTTTGAAACAAAATTTAACATGCTTTTAAAACTACGTTTTTAACTCATTTTTCTTCTTAACTGAAATTTTTTTTATTTAATTCAAATTTTGTAACTGAAAATTTTAAATTTTTTAATAAAAAAAACGGGAAATTAATAACGAGACTCGTTTCTGAAAAACAAGAAATCGGTAGATTGCAAAATGTTAATCAAAAATTTACACAGTGGTTGAAAACATTTTACAAAATCAAACTTGCTTGTGAAATGGAAATGAGTTTATGGACACAACTTTGTTGTGAAAAAGCAACCGTCCCAGAGGCAAACCAAACTCAAGGCTAGTGTCTTCTTTCGGTTTTCACTATCATCATTTTTGATTGTTTTTTTACATTTAGAGCTTAACCCTTCGCTGTCAACCGCTGACTTGAGTGAGAATCAAACCCGCAACTATTGTAAAAACTAGGGTTAGTGAAATTTATTGTCAACAGTCTTGGGTGGGAATCAAATTCAGGACCACTATTTTTCTTAAGATTAGGATTTACAGCTTTGTTGTCAATTGTCTTGGGTGGGATTTAAACTCAGAACCACTGACTGTCTTAGTGTTAGGGTTTGGAAAGGTAGTTTTCTTTAGATTTCAACTTAACCACTGTCTACGTCGTTTGATTTGCTGTCTTGGGTGGGAATTAAACTCAAAATCACTGACTTTCTTAGGCTTACGGTTAGGTTCTTCCTGCCTCCTCGCATTCTTCCCTCCTTTCCTCCTCGCCTCCTACCTTTATACCAGTATACACCCCCCGCCATAGGAAAGATTCTTTTTCTACCACTACCGTTGTGATTTTTACACGAATTGCTACAAGCGACAGATAAACGACAAAATTTTAACATAGTAATTCCAAATAAACACCTTAGACAAAAAACAGTACAAGAGTTGATCTATAGTTACGACATATTGTACAACTTTTTATCGATTGTAAGCATTTTCTTAAAAAAACTCTCTACCGAATAAAGCCGGACGAATCAATAAGAGAGACAGAAAATTTGCCTTATTGAGTAAGACAAAGTAAAAAAAACGTTTGATTTAGTTTATTTTTTCAAATGCTAAAAATATTTGCAATTTGTAATTATTGAATTAATTTAAACAATTAACATTTGTTTTTTAAGCGTCATTCTATTAAAGTTAGAAACGGTTCAAAATTTTCTTCATAGTTTAAATCTGGGGTCTGGAAACACGTTTTTCCCGATCCAAATACCTGCTAAGCATTGTTAATGAACAAATGTTTTTTAATACCAATATTTGGCGACTTATAAGTTCACGATTAAAAATGGTTAAGCTAATAAAAAAGTAATCTTAAATGAAACGCAGCAATTTAGAACTAACTTAGGCTTGAAGACTTTATTTGAATACAAACCATCAAAAAATTTGTTAATATTCAAATACATACTATATGGATGTTTTTCTATGTCTTCCTGTGAAACCCGGAATTCAGGACATTGATGTGGTAACTCTTCAAATAAAAAATTGATGAAGCTTTGGTTATGAAACTTCGAAGAGCCTCCTACATATAAACGTAATTTCATATGATAATAATTAATAATTATTTACAACAAATCCCAACAGCTTGAAAAACTTTAGAAATTTTGAAGTCATTTTTTAAGCTCTAATCGCAAATAGAACACAATTAATCTTATTTTTATTTTCCGATCTCTTTTTGGTGGGTTCAACCAATTGATCTCTTTTATTATTTTCGCTCCAACACAGTGGGACCTTTCCAATTTGCTCTCTAATTTTTTTTACAAAGGTTTAAAATTCTTCACACAAAGGCACAATTTTAACCCCAATTTTGTCTATTTTCTAGGCACTAAATTTTTTACAATTGAAAGACATATATTTATAAGAATTAGATAAATTTATGTTTCAAATGTATCATAAAAAATTGCTTAGAAAATTTTATGTTTTATTTAGTATATTAACTAAAATTCATGATTACAATACTAGAAATACAAAATTCCTTAAATATTTATACCTCGTATTATAAAAATTTTAGTAAAAATCTTCTTCCTTATGGAGTCTTGAAGTTATGGGGTCCACTCAAGTTTATGCAGTAGATTTTATCAAAAAATATTTATAAAAAACATTTACTGAATTTACGAGTTTAATACAATAAATTTTTTTTTTCGCAAATAATTATTTCTCGTTGCAATGTTTTTTTTTTATATAATAGTGACATTTTTTTTAGTTATTATACGCTTTGGAATGATCTTTCTTTTTATTTGTTTCGTTTTTGATTTTTTATTTATTTGCGTACCGTAATACTTGACTGTTACTTTCATTAGAAAGCATCGTGATTTAATCGCCTTGAAGCTTTCTGACCTTTGCAGGGATAATAGTTTATAAATTTTTCTATAGTTCAAACTTGTTTTTTTAATGAGTGCGAGGTAAAGTAAAATGTCTTTCTCGTTTTTTCTCTTAGCAGGCGCACCTCTATCGTTGGCTGTATGTTTAACATTAAAAATCAATTCCATTGCTTTGTTACCAACATCATTTATCTTTCTTGATTTGAGCAACCGTTATATAGAATTCTTTGAAATTGCACAATAACGAGATATATGGCAAGTGCAAGACAAGGGAAATGTAATGGCTCGGTTTAAAGGCCACCTTGCTTCGTAAAGGGTACACCATCGGTGACAGTGGACACAAGAAAGTGTTATATTTGTGAAGTTACTCCAGGACAAGTTTAACTGCCTTTTTCCGTCATCAAACTTCATTTCACTCTAATTAAGCCAAGCTGACTGGAAAGTGTAACTTCAGATTTAGAAATTTTTGATTATTAATTGATGTTGACTTGTCCAAACTGATTTAGAAGCGATTATTAATTTTTTTGATTCTATAAATTTTTGCTACAATTTCACTCTGAATTTCAGCAAATTTTTTACAAGCACTTCTTTTACATGATCCAGGGCTTTAGATAAACTTTAGTCATTTTTTATTCTTCTGTGCACAAATGAGGTCTCTCTCCTTCATCAGATTACAAGGGTAGCTCCCTTAAACAAACCACAGATCACGTCGTATCAGTATACTTCATACATGGGGCAACACGCGGATCCAGAGGTCTGTCAGTTTTAAATGATAAAATCCGATGGTGGCTTAACAGCATCACTGCCAGCATCTGCTCAGGGAAGTGCAGCAGCAGGGGTGTAGAAGGATAATCCTTTGATTCTAGTTTTTTCTGTGTCTGATCCGGAGTGATACCCTTCTGTTTTAAACAGTTTATTTTGGATGAACATATTGACCAAAACAGGGTACTTACTAATGGAAGCTTTGTTTAAATTTGCTTCCACTAAACCTAAATTTTACACAAAAACTATAATAGCATTCTTATTTCAATTGTTTTTTATAGATTTGGTCTAGGACAGGGGTTCTCAACCTTTTTAACACCGGGCCCAAAAAACTTGAAACAAAATTGTTGCAGTCCAATGTCTTCATTTTCATTTCACACTCAGTTTTACAAAATGGTTTCTAAATTAAAAGTGAAGACAAAAAAATTTCTTTACTTTCATTCCGTACCCAATTTTCTTAATAACTAAAAACAGCTCCCGAACATATACTGTAATTTCAATACTTTTTTACACCATCTGTTGGTTGCTAATCTAAAAAACTTGCTATGACCCACCGGTTAAAGTCCCCTGGTCTCTGATCTGAATTTAATTTTTTCCTAGTATCACATTTGCCACAAAGTTATTTGTCACATTTTAGGCAAACAAAAAAATAAACATTAGTAAGTTCAAAAAACCAAAAAACTTTTAAATATTTTCAAAGTGAGTGAATTTTAAATTGTTAAAAAAAATACCGTAAAAATAGATCAATCGCTGAAACAAAGTAACAATGCCTTTGAGTTTTTCAGAATTTCCTACGTGGAAGATGCGGTTTGACGGAGCTATTGTGTTAGTAATAATCTGAAAAAATAATATAAAAATTGATTTTTATTTATCTAATAGAAGCAAACCTGTTCATTCTTAACCGCAGCAGCTAAAAAATAATATGGTAAAAATACAGTTATGTTGCTCATGAAGCACAAACCTGGAAATCTTTTAAGTTATAATAACCAACACCGACGACAAAAATTGTCACTCCAAGGTTTTGGGCTCGTTGAGCAACGTTGGGTAAATCAAATTGACCATTGAAACTAAAAAGATTGTGTTAAATATATTGAGAAATTAAAAAATTTTGGCCAACTATCAATATCTACTAAAAGTAGAAGCGAAAAATTAGTGGGTGAATTACAAAATCAAGAATGAATGAAAAGCAAATTGGTAGTCAATTGGATACCCAAGAATCATGGACAAAAAGCCGTATCATGATTTGTTATTGAAAAAGTATAAAAATAAATCAAGAAATTAACTAGTAATTATTTAAAGAAGTGGTTCTTAACCTTTTTTGCATATTTTACTCCCTTAAACAAATATAAATACCAAATTTTTCCCCATTGTATATTAAAAAACTAAATTAACAAATGATTTTAATTATATTCAATGGTGATGGTTGCCCCTGTTTTTTAGCAACGAGCTATATTTAATGTCTGATGAAATTGTAGGTAATACGCAACGATTGTCAGATTGAACGTCAAGTTGGTATTGTGCTTTAGACTTGATAGTAAGAAAGCAGAAAAAGTCGCACTCGCACAGATAGGTTAAAGAAAACAGAACCAGAATATTTAGAGCTTGAATACTAAGTTGTGGAAAACAACGTTGCATTTAAAACCGAAACTCTTTTAAGTTGCAAGAGTGAAACTCATCCTTTGCAAAAGAATCGTTTGTTAATTGTATAAATTCTACTTGTATTGACTCAGGAACATCCTCCACATTACATGCAAAAGGATTTCGTGCAACTTTCGTCAAATGCTAGAAATATTTACCTCTCAAAACTACGGTTCAAACTCATTCTGCATTTTTTTAGATGGCTTATCATGTCTTCCTTCAAAATTTGTTGTTTAAAATCATTTCCAGCTATCTCATTCAAGCGGTGAAATCATGCAAAATTTCCATTGTTTGCTCCAAAGCTTAAGCTTTGCCACAAACGCATTGATTACACAATGTACACGATAATGTTACTTCCTGGACCTCGCAGCTTCCTGTTTAGTTGATTAAATACTTTGAATATGTCAGCAAGGTGAGCTGAGTACGTAGAGAACCCGGCTTCACTCAATACCTTCAGTAGATCTTTTTTTGCAATCATAAACAATTTGACTTCTTCTCTTGGGCTCGAAAACACGTCAGAATATGTTTTTATTTGAGAGCCAACGAACTTAAGTGTGATACAATAATGAAATATGATCGGCGTGCATATCTTTATAAAGTTTGCTGAAAAATCGAGGGTTAAGCGCGGGACTTTTGACATAATCAACAACTTTGATTACGACGAACAACTTTTCATTAAATATTTTCGGGATAGTTTTTGAAACGAGTGCCATTTGTGAATCATGCAGTGCGTTCGTCGAATTGCTAAATTTTTCTGCTTTATCAGGGAAACAATTCCATAGTTTGCACCAATCATGGCTGGAGCACCGTCAGTTCAAACCCAACAAGCTTACTTCAACTCGATTCGGTTTATCAAAAAAATCCACCAACACTTGAAATACTTTGATAACCATTTGCTAGGAGTTGTTTTAGCGGAGCAGATTTTATAATCGTATTTAAAACGGTTTCTATGATGAAAACACATTGAGGAATTTGAAGGTTATCCTGAATAAGATATGTAATCCAAAATCCAAATAATTATCGTGATACTTTCTCTTCTTTTGTGACATGCTATTTTCACGACTAAATTTTTACGCTGCATGTAAAAAAGCGATTACTTTAAAAATGAAAAGGTTGGAGATAAATGAATTAAAATAACACAGTCACATAAAAACTCTTTAAACTGAAACAAAATTCATCTTATCTAGGTGGCTTATTTACCCTAAAATGGAGAAATTTACTCCAAATTAAGAAATACTAATTTAGAGTAATGGTGCCGGACTATTCTTCGACTGTACAAAGACAGTCATCAGGAAAGGTCAAGCAACGAGAGAAAAGAATTCCATATAGTAACTCTTTTGGAAATATGGAATTCTCATCAAGAATTTACAATTTCAAGCTTAAATAAGGGTAGTGAACATCGAAAAAGAAGCAATCAGAAAAGAGTTTGGATTCATCGAACCTAATGGATAAATTACATCAAAAAGAATCTCAAAGCGAGATTGGAGAGAATTGATAAAATTTAACTTTTTCAACTTCGTCGGATTAGATGGAATGAATTACATCGAAAGTATCTTGAGACAACATCTATCGAAAAGCACATCGAAAAAGAACCAATCAGAGAAGAGTTGATAAAAAAAACAACTGAATTTTGGACTAACAGACAAATGTTTAAATAGAACAAACTTTAGCATAGAAACTAAAGATTTTGGTTAAAAAATTATTAAAATAAAAGTGTGTAGACAAAGATATTTACACAGGTGTGCAAAATCCTCTGCCAGACTACCAAATAAATAAAAATTCAAATTTTATAAATAAAATTTATAAATAAATAAAAGTAAACTACCAAACAAATAAAATTTTATCCCTTTTGATACTGACGACTACTCCAGTAGCCAATCTAATCTTTCCTCTGTTGTAAATAGTCAAGAGAGTTGAGGCAGTGCTTAAGACTATCGGTATCTCTAGTAGTCAAATATCAGATGAAATATTACACTAGTTGGCATCCGAGTGACTCAGAATGCTTACTGCAACAGAAATTGTCGCTGCCATTTTAGAGGTAGGTGCTAAATTTTTGCTTTTTTTTTCTCCTACATCTTTGTCATTAGCTCTCATGGTAGAATCTTCTTTATCGTAATAGCTTTGTATATTTTTACTGTTTGGAACATAAAGTAAATTAAAACATCATATTTTTTTTTACAATATGATGTACAAAAAATGTAGTGCGCTGCCGTAACCGTCAGGGTTCTTAGACGCTAATAATTTTACAATGAAAAAACATGGCGCTATAAAATTAGTTTTTTAAGAATTAAGCTCGTAATTACGATTTCCCCATTAACAATAAAAAGAAGCTGTTTAAATCTTATATCATTGAAAAGATAATTTTTTCGTGCGTACAATAATATAAAAATTTAAAAAATTTGTTTAAAAATAAGTTTGCAATAAACAGAATAAAAACCCCACTTTTTCTTGCAGAAAATCCTTTTTCCTCTAGTTGTCGTACCGAAAAAGTTAAACATGTACAGTACACAAGCAAAAAAATACTATTTACTACAGAGGTCCAGAAAAGCTATTTTAGTGAGAAGCGGGAGCAAAATTTAATAAAAGGCACTTTATTTTTTAAAAAGACACCTTTTATTGAGTTTCCACTTTGTACCGTTTTCAGCGCAAAAATCCAATGAAGACTAAAAAAAGGTTATTATGACTTATTATGACTAAAAAAACTACTAACTATTATTCCATGTCAAAAATGACTATTTTCGTCCGAAATTGATGATAAAGAATAGAAAAAAGGTCATCGCTTTCAATCAATGTCCAAAATCTTTATTTTGGTCCCAAATTAAAGTTGAAGACTAGAAAAAAAGGTCATCATTTTTAATCAAATTCGTGACTCCTACTTTTGCCATAAATTTATTTAAAGCGCAGACAAAAAACAAAATTAAAGCCTTCACCTTTAATTGATATGATATTTAAATCGAGTTCCTATGATTGCAGGGGCAAATTTAACTCAATACTTCTATATCTGACCACCTGTACCGACTGTTTGTGAAAACGGTAAGACGGCAATTTAAAGGGGCCAAAAAAGCAGGGGAGCTATTGTTTCACCTTGGGTTAACACATAGAAATATCAAGTCAAAGCAGATAAATAAAAAAAGGTTTAAAGCAGGAATATCCAACCTTGTTTCAATTTGGGCCAAATTTTAAATCAAGCCAAAGTCGTTGGGCTGCAAAAAGCTTTTCATGCAGAATCTCACTTAAATTTCTTAATTTTTGTCCCTAAAATCAAGTGTTCTCTAAAAAAAAAAAAAGTAAAAAAACGTCTTCACTCAAAATCTCGCTCTAAATTTTTAATTTTTGTCTCTAAAATCAAGTGTTTTATAAAAAAAAGAAGGGCATCATTCAGAATCTGGCTCTGATTTGTCGATTTTCGTCCCAAATGTGTTTCAGTAAACTCGCAGAACTCGTTTCCGTAAACCTCATTAGACCCAGAAAACTTGGAATAGGCGGTGGGCCGCAGGTTGGACATCCCTGGTTTAAAGTAATTTTAATAATAATACGATTTATTAATAGTATTAATACGAGTACTCGTATTTATTAATTATCATAATCAATATTAAGAAATAAAAAAGACTGAATGCAGAAGGTTAATAACAGGACTATCAAGAAAAAATGAGCTACCCTTAAAAGAAAGCAAAACTAGAAAGGTAGTTTAAGTTAAAAAATAAATTAAATAACTCAAGTGAAGCTCACATCTCGCATTGGTAATGTTATATTGTGTTATACCTAGTTCTAATCGAATCCGGGTACAAAAAGTTAAAAATCAGATTTATTTTAGTTGTACATTATAATTTAGTTACAAAACTATGAACAAAGTCAGGAAATTTTGCTTTAGTCTGGCTAAGCTATCAAGTGTAGAAAAACAATAGTTTTTGTAATATAGAAAATATAGATTTTTATGCAAAATTCACAAGGACACTAAGAAAAATCAAATGCAAATAGTTATCAAAGTAATAGAAACGGTAAGAAGACACCAGTGAAAATTGAGTGGACAAATTTGGTTTCAAAGACGATGACAGTGTGACCACAGGACGTGAATAAATGTTACATCTTTACTCCGAAATCCAAAAAGACCAATTGAACTAGGGAACGGGAATACTTGCGCTAAAGTAAAACTAAACTGTATTTATTTTTATTTATGCCGGTTCTGGAAATAGTTTACCGCGAAACTGAAGTTCTTATAACAGTATATTCTGGCTAACTACGAATGGATTTTCTGAAACTGCTAAGCTATGAAATTGTAAAAGATTTCATCAACATTTTCTGAACGTTTGAGATAAAAAAAGAGACATTGACTAAAGACTGACATTGATTTAAAAGAAAAAGAAAAAAAAATGTGTAGTACTGCTCCAAAAGTCAACTTACACTACAACCAATCAATGAAATCAGAATAAAACAGTGAAGCGAATCCTTACTATAAACATATAAGAACAACTTACCCACAAAATAAATTAAGTGGGAAGATGGTGTTCCAATTAACCAATCATTACATAACAATGAAAAAGAATACGTTATAATAAATACTTAAAATTACTGAAAAAAACTAAAAAATTAAGTATAGGAATGTGAAATTAAAATAAATATAATAAATGACATCTGACAGTGAATACTAGCTGTGTTTATGCGAAAAAGTAGTTTAAACGATGTTATACTTGTTAACACAATATTTTATGAAAAAGTTTAATATGTACCATAATTTACTTACTTATTTTCAGATTTGCAGTAACTGATTTTTATAGCTTTATAAATTGATGAAGTAAGGATTTTAATTCATTTTCTTTCTTGGCTATTTAATTTGTATTAAAAAATTATTTTTGATTTATAGCAAAGCTTAAAAGTTTTTGACGTACACAACGTAAATAGTAAAAACAATTGTGATTTTGTATAGCAGAACTAACAATATAAAAAAAGAAAACAAAACTAATGCAATACAGCAGCATATTTAGAGCTGATAGATTTGTAATAGAATATAGCAGCAAAAGTAAACAACAATAAAGCTAACGACTCAGATAAACGCAGCATGTCCAAACGAACATTTATGTATTTATATAAATCTCTATATATCATCCTCCTGACTTGCAGGAAAACCTCAAAAACGCTATACATAGGACAACTGTAGCAATTACCCTCCCCTTGCTTTCCGAGATGCTGAGATATTGCTGTCCGGTTAAAGTCTTTTATTTTGGTTTTTTATTTTTATAGAGATATGACCGAAATTTAGAACTGCTTGCCAAAACCGCAAAGCAGGAGAAAGTGCCATAATTAATCACTCGACCACGCTGCCAACAAAACAAAAAATTTTAATTTTTAAAACAATAAATCAACCTAGCTTCAACATTGGAACTATCAGCTATTTTGTGATTTCCAAAAAATTACTAGCAAATGTCTAATATCCTCCTCGTTACTTTAAATGCTTCATCGATTTTTAAACCACGACGACAAAGTACGGTGTTTAACTGCCATACTGATTTGCTTTTTGAATTTTGTCAAAACAGTTTCTATCTATAAGACGTAAAGGTAAGCTGAACAATTTTTCTTTTTGTTGACTGGCTTAGCATTTAGTTGTTTAACTTTTGAAATAAAAGTAGAATAAATTACGCGTTTCGGGTAACTGCTGCTGATTAACCCATACACATCCGCAGTGCCTTTTTTGCCAGTCCATATAGATACAAAAAAACGCTATAAAATGAATTTTTTAACAATTAAACAATATTTAATTAATATTTCCCCATTAACTGTAGAAAGAAGCTGTTTGAATTTTATATCACTGAAAACATAATTTTTGGTAAATAAAATGATATAAAATTTTTAAAAATTTATTGAAAAACAAGTTTGCAATTAAAAAAATAAAAGAACCAACTTTTCCTTGCAAAAAATATCTTTTTTTCCCAATAATTACAACTAGCGGCAAGATAATTCAAATTTTTAAGCTGCTACGTGTCGCTAGAATCGTCCTCTGTATGGTGAAATAAGTTTTTTTCGGACATCTTGGGAAACGCACGCGCTCTGCGCGATTTTGTTGCAAAAGAATTATGGCGGACGGTTTATTAGGTATTAGACCAACTACTTTTTGAACTTGATCCGAGTGTGTGTGCTTGCGCGCTTGACATTGACCGACAAAAAGGTTTCTGCCTTTTTTCATAACGAATCAAAGAAAAAAAATCAAAAACGTTAGCTTTGATCAACAATAAAACTTGGTTTCTTGACCCTGCATAAATGTTTATGTAACACATTTCGATCGATTATTTTTGCTAAAGCATGAAACTACACCGGTACTATGTTTTAGCACAATATTTTCAATTGGTTGATTTAACTTTAGCAAATTGAAATTTATAAATCAATTTTCTTATGCAATTATTGAATCGTTTTGTGTGATAAGCAATAAAGCATTTTTACTAACACAAGGTCACCCTGCACATGGCACACCAATCCTTCATTATTTTTATTATTTATTTTCATATTATCCTCCTCACTCGGTAAAAAGCTTCGGAGACGCTATAAGAAGAGCAACTGTCAAGTAATCATTGCGACCTGCTTCCGGAGATGCCAAGATATTGCTGTCGGGTTCAAATTTTATATTTTGCTTTCTTAGTCGTTATTTAGAGATATTAACGAAATCTAGAGCTGCTTGCTCAGACTGCCAAGCAAAGGAAAGTGCCGTAAAGTGTCTTTCTGAAGGACAAAATAACGTGAGTAGTTTTCGAACCGCTACCGTGTCGATCGCATTCGCCATCAATCAAAGCGCTTTTACCCAATCGCTCACGCTGTTAACTTTTTAAAAAGAATACAAAATTATACCAGGGATGGGCAAAATTTTTCAAACACGAGCCGCATTCAATAAACTAATAAAGTTTGCGAGCCGCAAAAATTAATAAAAATGTAATTAAATAAAGATTAAAATAAATTAGCTTATTTAATCCAGAACTTTGCCCAAATTTTATGACTTTTGTCCAAATTTTTGTCCCAAAAACTTATTCATTTATAAAAAAAGTTCTTCACTTAAAATTTGTCTTTATGCCGTTCGTGGCTGGGCTTTTAAAAGCTTTTTAGCTGACAATTGAAATTCTGACTTCGCGTTTGCTTGGGTATTGAGACGTCACAGAGGGTTTTTTGGAAATTTTAGTAAACAAAATCAAGCCGTGTATATTATTGGTTGGCATCTCAAGATCTACGCTAAGCAGCTGTAAATGTCAACAAACGCGTAAGGGTTAAAATAAATTGGTAAAAATAGATGCTGAGCGTATACATACGATACACAGAATGAGTAAACTAGACCTTGTATAGCAAAGCAAAGTTAATTTGTATAGCAAAGTTAATTTCAGTTTAAAAGGTTGTTCGAACTATTGTAATTCTTTGATCAAAACTCAAAAGCTTAAGAAAGTATAATGAACGTTTTGCTAGTCTTCGAAACTTTGTATTGTCGTTTATGCAAGTACGACAAACAACCTTGTTGCTCTTATTGTCCCTCCTCCAAAGGTAATTTGAGTATCGTTTGTATTATATAGAATGTGTTATGTGCATATTGAGTATCGTTGGAGCATTCATAATGGGCATTGAAGAACATAAGTATCTGTCTGGATTTACTGTATAGAAGTAACTTGACAAGAATGATGATTTGTTTGTTCTAATATGTGTCAGTTTTGTAGGTATGTGATAGGGTAATGCTTGTTTTGATGAATGCATGTCTGGGGTATGGTGTTAAAAACTTGGTTATTTTCCGGAAAGCTGAAGTTTTGTAATGTTAAAGGTGGTGTGAAGTTTACATTCCTCAGGTGCTATGTCTGGATCTGAGATGATGATGATGGTGATGTTACTGTGATCGCGTTGGCAGCATGGTCAATTGGTTAGAGCACTGGAATCGTGATCGACATGGTTTGGGTTCAAAACCTACTCGCGCCATTCTATTGTGTCCTTGGGAAAGACACTTTACGGCATTTTCCTCTGCTTGATGGTCTTGGCAAGCAGTTCTAAATTTCAGTCATACCTCTATTAAATTTCAAGCGGACAGCAATATCTTAGCATCTCCGGAAGCAGGTCGGGGTAATTGCTTGGTCTATGTATTAGCTCCTCCACCGCTTTCCTGCGAGTAAGGAGGATAAATATATAGACAAAATAAATGACTAAAATTGTTATGCAAGATTGCGTTTTTCATATTTTTGTGTTGATTTTAATCTGCATTAAGATGTAAAAAGTATGTTTGTGCTTGAGTCAGTTATTTCAGTTGGATTGCCTAGAGCTTGAGATAGAGATGTCCATTGATACTGTTTTTGTCATGTAGATTGAATGTGTTCAGCCAATGTGGGCGGCCTATTTAATTTAAATAAATTAAAGTTCCCTTTTAAAGGTTTATTTGTGACTTTTTTTCATGTTTTATAAAAAAAGCACTGAAATATTAGAAAAATAAACAGAAATCTTTAAAAATTTTTTGGGTATTTATTAGTAGTGCAAGCACAAGTGTTTTCTCCACTACGGACTCTTCTTGACAATATCATCCGTAAACAGCAATTTTTCTAAAAGGCCTGCTTTGTATCTTGGTGGTATTTATTTAGCATGAAGGAAAATATTAAAATTTTGACAAATTTTGTTTATAGTACATCTTCATAGAGCATTAGGTTTCTTTAAAAACTCATAAAACCTTTGCTTTTAAGAAAATGATTACTTACGCTCCATTGATTAAAAGAACCAGAATTTGACTGTTGTTTGGTTGGTCGACTCGAGATGATGCTTGCATTACATCAAGGGAGAAGTTAATTGCTTTGGAAGTCATTTTACTGAAGTATTTTGCAGAAGAGGGTCTATTGATTTTGTTCTAAATTATGATAAAATTTTAGAAAAATTCTTATACAAAATATCTAAAGGATCAACACAGAACGCTCTTGTTTATCAAAAAATAGGGGAAAAACTAAGCTCTTGGCCGATTTTGGTCGATTTTTTTATCTAACGATTTTTAGAGAAACTGCTCAAAAAATTTAAATTTTTAAAAAAAATTATAGGCTGCATAATTTATACTGAAACTTTAAAAAAGAAATTGCTAGCGCTTTTTTGTCTGCAATTGATGAAACTTTACTGTTTGTAGTGGAATGTGGTGCTTTGGAAACAGCAGTTTCAGCAACCTTAAATTAAGGTGGTAGACCAGTCGCTTTTATGTCAAAAACTCCACAACCTAGTGAACGTCACTACCCAGCCGTAGAGAAAGAGGCAACCGCCATCATCAAAGTCATTAGAAAGTGGAGGCTCTCTCTTGCCAAACAACATTTACATATTGTTACTGACCAGCAATCAGTGGCCTTCACGTTCGATAGCAAAAAAGAACCAAGGTGAAAACAACAAAATTCAATCTTTGCGTCTGAAGCTTCCATCATTTTCTTATACAATTCGGTGCCGTTTAGGAAAGGAAAACATCGCGCCAAACACGTTATCTTGTGCAATTTTTCGTATAGGTTGTGCTGCTAATTTGTATAATTTGCGTATTAATTTTTGTCATCTTGGTGTCAACAGGTTACTTCACTACATACGTTGTAAAAATCTACCGTTTTCCGTAGACGATGTAAAAAATGTTTGTTCGTCATGTAGAATTTGCGCCGAAATCAAATCGCAGTTTTATGATAAACCTTGATATTCACTCGTAAAATGACACAGCCTCTTGAGCGCAAGTCTATTGACTTTAAAGGCCCCTTACATTCTTGTAGTCGTAATGTGTTTTTACCAGTAATAATCGACGAGTATCCGCGTTTTCTGTTCTGCTTTCCCTATCCTAAAATGCGTTGAAACAGTTGTTAAAAGTTGTTGAAAATGATTAAGATGAATTTTTCTTTCAATCTGGTTTAACGCATATCAGCTCAAAGAATTCTATGTAATAGATTTATTATAGCAAATAATAATAGTTAAAATAATTGTAGAATATATTTTAGAAAATAACTGAAATTAAAACAATCTTTGCTATAGTGTCTCAAAAAGAATTGTAACTAAAAGCAATTTATATGACAAAAAAAAAAAAAATGCTTTGAAATCTGCATCTGCATTTTAAACAAAACCAGGGCAATAGCAACTTTTTGTATTTTTTTTCATCTTTATATTTATTTTCCCGAATCCTCAGAAAGTGTCAGAGGCGCTATACATAGACTATCACAGACTTTACTTGGGAATCTAAAAGGAACGATTGAACAAGGTAACCCGAATACCTGTGCTAAAGTAAAGCTGTATATATTTTTTATTTATTCCGACTCAAGAAGTAGTTTACTGCGAGACTGAAACTTTTTTTCTACAGTTAGCTTCAACTAAGTTTGAATTGATTCGTTTGAAAACTCCTCTCCGCAAACATACAGAGACCACTGTCTCTACTAGAAAGAATGTAATACAAAATTCACACAACTAACAATTTACGAAAACTTGTCTCCCACGCTTTGCCAAACTTCAAAGCAATTCCATCGCTAAAACTTAAATTTGCCCGAAACACAATCAATTCTATAATGCTGGATGAAAGTCTTGACTCACTACTAAAAATTTCAGTATTTTGCTTTTTCTTTTTTTTTATAATGGACTAAAATTTTTAATTGTTTGCACACAAATATATCTTTATAGTCTACACGTTTTTAAATGTCAAATGAACAATATTGATTAACATGTAATTTATTGTAATACAAGAATTACAATTGTATTGTTGTACGCTGCGACAAAAATCCTGACTCAGTTTTATATAAATTTAATAAATTTGACATTTTTTCAATTTTTTTAAAGCATGTCTGGCAAGTATATTTCTTCTGATAAAAGAAACTTAAATATTTATCATCATAAAAATAATTTGTCAACTAGAAACATATCGAACTTGTTGATGATCTCCCAATCTACTGTTTGTCAAATAATTCAGTTGTATAAAAAAATGGTGACACAGAAGTGTTACGTAAGTCTGGTAGACCACGAGCAGCTAATGAGAAGATGAATAGAATGATTTGTCGTAAATCAACAATTACAAAAAATCAATGCATAGACTAACAGTCAAGCAATTACCTCGATCTGCTTCGGGATATGCAGCGATATTGCTGTTCAGTTAAAAATTTTTAATTTGTATTATTTTAGAACTACTTGCCGAGCAAGAGGAAAATGGCGTAAAATATTCTTTCCAAGGGCACAACAGAATGACGCAAGTAGGTTTTGAACTGTCATTGTGTTGATCACAATACGGTGCCCTTAACCGCTCGATCACCCAATCGACTCTTAATTTAAGAGCTGACAATGTAATTTGCTTTCTATATCAATAATATAAATACTAGCCAGAAGATAGGCTAAATGTCTTTTTACTTCTTTTATATCAATAGAAAGTTTTTTTGGTCAAGCTAAAAATTTTACTTTAAAATTATAAAAGTGCACAACTGCTAATTTATCGTAAATTTTAATTACAATTTATGTACATAAATTTATAAAAAATGATTAATTTTTAATTGTTTGATTATCAGTTATTACACATATAAATAAAAGATCATAGTAACATTGCAACTTATTTCAAGCTTTTCAATTTGCTATCGTAATTTGCATAATTCTGTGGTCAAAGTGTATTGGTTAACTTATTAATTTTATGTTTTTTATTACAAGTATAAATCTTTTTTGACGTTAATCAAATGCTTGAGAAAAATACTTGTTCTGATTTTTAATTGTGATTGTTTGGATCAGTGTTCTTCAAACTTTTTTCATCGAGACCCATTTTTCACGGCCAAATTTTTTCGCGACCCCTAAAAAAAGGTCTTCACCTAGAATCGATCTCTGATTCCGCTACTTTTTCCCCAAAATCAAGGTGTTCTCTAAAAAAAAAAATCTTCACTTTGAATTAATCTTGTATTTTGCTACTTTTCTTCCAAAATTATAGTAATCTCTAAAAATCCAAAATTTAAAATCTCGCGACCCTCAGTTTGAAGAGCCCTGGTTTGGATAAGGGTAAGCAATTTCAATAAATGTCAGTTTTTTGTTTTGTGTGAACTATGACATCATCCTTTTTAGAAAAAATTAATTAAAGATACTTACACAAACATTGTATTTTTCGATTGCTGTCAAAAAAGATTATATTTAAAACAAAAAGCAGACAATGTCCTTTTATTTGTGCTTAATTATTGTATTACTAAAGATCCATTTTAAGCTTTCATAACAGTTTCTTGTACAGTTACGGTAAACAACCTCAAAGCAATTAAAACTTTTATAAATTATGCCAACTGCATCAAGAAAGACAATAAATAAGAAAATTTGTATTGAATACTTAGTGTATTGAATACTTAGTGTATTGTAAAAAGTTTTTGGAATAGGTAATGTATTGTAAATAGTTAATAGCAAGTTTATTGTTAACGTCAACAACGTTCTAATAACAACCGTGATAGGAAACGCAATTTTTGTCAGATAATGAGCAACACTCTAATAATAAGAAAAATAATAAGAAATAAGGCCGTATTGTAGGAGGTCGTGACTGAATTAATTGATATTTTCTTGTTCACTTATTTAAACTTATAATCTAATGTATGGGGGAACTATGTAATCAAAAAATTTTCTGAGTGATGTTTGCCGCACGTTGGGGCGTTTCTCTGACGCACTAATTTGTCTTTTCTGTTATTTCACATTCTGTTTACGCTTTAGTTTGATCAGTTGTTATTTTGTTAAGTAGTTAAAATTCAGGTTGCTTGTTTAAATTAATTTTTATGTTGGTTTTTCGTTTAGACTTTAAGTGTATTTAAATTTTTGGTTTAAACTTTTATTAAAGTCTAGTTAAACATTATCTCAATGTTGTTATTTCATGAGCTTTATAAATGTTATATCACTAACCAATAAGAAATTCTGCATTTCGATTTTATAAACCAATTCAAAAAATGTTTTAGATGTTTTCCGACAAACTGAATACAATAATTAAGCATTCTTAACAAATTTGATTAATTTACAATTTATCACACTCTACTCTTGTTGTTACAGCTCTGACAATAATATTAAAACACAAAGACAAATGGAATTATGTTGATGTTTAGGATTTCTAAGGAGATTTTGTCATGGATTTAGCTCAAAATCAAGCATTCAAGGTTTAAACGAGATGCGTAAATGACTATAATTAAAACTTCTGATGACCAATAAATTAATGAAATCGCCAATTTGCGTTATGAAAGGTGACATGTTTTTGTTTGGTTTTTCACTGTAAATATTTTTAGTGACGCTTTTGAAATAAAAAGAATTTGTTTTATTGAAAGCGCGGTCAATAACTCAGATTGTTTTTTAATTGTAAATAAAATTTTTTGCTTAAATACATTTATTTAATGGGGTCTCAGAGTTAAGTTTAAGAATGTAAACTACACCTAAAGAGAATCATTAAATGATTTAGCAAACTCTAGCAAACATAAAATGATTTTGAAAAAGATTAGAATTGAGAGTTTTTATGAAGTACATCTGAAATTAATATTTTTAATAATTTTTCTAACCTGAAACTTTGTTTTATTTGTATACGGTGTCAGAAAAACTTTACTTGAAATGTTGGTTTCAGCGCGATACCTAAACAATAGAAAAATTAAAATACCTAATTTTAAGCATAGTTAAGTGCAAATTTGTTTGTTTTAACAGTAATGTCATTGGTTGACAATTAAGAAAATCCTGATTCAATGAAGTTTAACAGTTTGATTAATTACAAACCTACAAAAAGAAACTTGCTGACTGATATAAGCCTTAAAACGACCTTGGGTAGCTTAAATTATAAATTATTATTTCTACCGGTTTTAGCCTATTATTTAAGTTTTTATTAGTTTATTTACGCTGTAAAGTTATTTTTGTTAAATTTTTTGTTCAATTTAAAAATGTTAAGTTTTTTTATTTTAAAAATTTTAATGCAGCACTTGTCGTCATCAAAGTCTTCAAAAAAATTGGAAAAATTTCTATTAAAATTTATTTTTACGTTTAGTTTTATATGTATATCTTCCTGACTGGCAGGAAAACATAGAAAGAGTTATACTTCGAACGATCATCAGTCGATTTCCCCGATCTACTTTCGAAAATGCCAAGATATTGTTGTCTTGTTGAATTTTTTGTTTTATTTTTTGTCTAGTAATATGACCAAAATTTCTAGCTGAATGCTATAACTTCTAAGCAGAAAAAAGTGCAATAAAGTGTTTTTCCCCAGGACACTAGAGAATAGCCCGAGTAAGTTTTCAATCGCGATCATGTCGATCAAATTTACTATCAATCAGGGTGCTTTTAGCCATTTGACCACACTACGGACTTTTTATATTAACTCTTAAAAAATTGTGATTCAATACTTTTTAAAATTTTTTTGCCAAAATCAAACCGATAGACAATTTCTTTATATTGTTTTATAAATAAAGTTAGTTTTAGCTCTTGTTTTATCGATTTGATGGATTTATTAGTTTAAAAATTAATTCAAGCTTATAAGCACAAAATGACACAAGTGATAGTAACAAAAACAAAATGATGATAATTACAACTTACACGTAATTATTGATTTTGACTGAGTATAGATCAGGCTCATCATAAGCGACCACTCCCACTTGGAAACTAGAATCAGTAGGAAAATTTTCAGTGACATTTATCACCCATTCTTTGATTTGTTTGACGGTATTTTGCTCAAAGCTGTTGGTAAATGGTAAAATATCCAAAATAAAGATTATATCCGTTGTTCCAGAGGAAAAAACTAAACCAAAATTTTTCATGTTAGCTGGTTATAATATTTACCGCTTAAAGTTTCAGCAACAAACAAATGGTTTGATCGTGCTTGAAACTATTTAGAAACTACTTTAGTAACTACCGTTCTGAAATTTACACTTAAAACGACAGTAAGAAATAGTTCGAAAAACTTCTACAAACCTTAAAATCAGAACAATTGTTTTACTATTAAATAAATGCGATTTCACATCATCATTATATTTCCTATTTTAGAAAAAGAGCTAAATTGTCTGTTAAGCTAAGTTTCTGGAAATCGTGAAACGCTGGTTGTGCGTGTAGATGATAAATAGAAAGGGAGCCAAGACCGATCCCTGAGGAACGCCGTTTTTCAGATGGCGTAGTCTGTTTTGCTTGCTGTCACCAACAATAAGGGTGAAGCTTTGATTTTGGACAAACTCCATGATCATTTTGACCATGTGCTTATTCGGCAGACGCTTCAGCATCTTGCAGGTAAGGCTACGGTCCCAGACAGTGTCATAAGCCGCTGTCAGATCGACAAACCCGGCACCGACCTTATTCGTATCCTTGAAAGAATCCTCGATGTTTTGTGTCAACAGAACAACTTAATCTACGATTGACTTTCCGCATCAAAAGCCAGACTGCTCTTTGGAGAGCATTGGATCAATAATTCGCTCGACACAGCGTAGTTAAGCCTTTCGAGGATCTTGTTGAGACACAGAGAAGAGTTATCGGCCAATAACTCTTCGGGTCTCTCACAAGCTTTATCGGCTTTGGGATTGCAACTAAAAGCGCTCTTCTTCGGACCTTGGTAATTGGTAATAATTCAGCTTCTGTGTGGATTACAAGCTCTGGGCAGATGGAATTCGTGCCCTGAGCTTTTACTGGTTTTAGGTGTTAGAGGGCAGCAGTAAATTCTCTCGTTGAAAAAGTGTGACACATATTCACCGGGATTTACGTTGTGGCCTCCAAAGGTCAGAAACGTCTTCAGAAACAAGTCGAAATGACTTTTAGTCAACAGCCTCCTATCTCCCATTTCTGACTAGCTGAAACAGGACAGTGACAAGGAAAGTGTTGTCATATTAACTCACAATCCAAAATTTAAAAAAATTTTTCAATTAAAAAAAGTTTCTAATACGTTCTTAAAAAACAAGGCCAGGACAGAAATGACAAAAAATAAATTATTTGTGCGTTGTGCAATAAAATGTACAAAAATAGTGGAAAAACGAATTTTTGATATTGCGTTTAAGAGGTAAATTCTTGCAGTAAACACAAAAGTTTGACTGCTTTTTTCGATTATAAAAAAGTGCTCCACTTAATATATTTAAAAATTCAAGAGACATATTAATTAAAAGAAACAAATCAAAACTGAATAAATGAATGTATGCAGTATATCTTTATTCTGACTAAAATTGTTTCAGTTTTTTTGTGCTGTTCGCGATTGTATCGTAGGTTTTCCAAAATAACTTATGTTGTTTTTTCTTGCTGCAAATTCTGTTTTACTGTAAGATTTTTTGATATCCAACAGCTGTCATAAATACTTTTTTTTCTAACCAGCACATAATATGTGGACTAATAAATGCTTTTTTGTTTTGTTGAGCTTCATTTCAACCTAAACAGGGATGAGGAGTTTCTACGCAATTGCAATTACTTGAAATCAATAGTTATTAAGATCGTGCATTAGCCTGGTTTATTAAAATGCAATAAAAATAACAAAAAAACTCACAATCCGGTTCAAAGGCTGGAGTGCAATTGATTGTGGAATAAAATTCATTTTCAGCTGAAAGCAAATATGAATTTATGTTTTAATCGTCAAATAGCAAAAAATATATAAATTTAATGTTTTTAAGTTTTCTTATTGGTACCAGAAAGACCAATGGTATTTGGTGCTTTTTACTTTTCTGCAAAAAAGTTTTCTCAATATATACAATACAAAAAAGCATATCTCCAAGCAATGATGGAATTCAAAATTTTAAGAACAAGTTATGTTTTGTATAGAACTCACTAACAACAGGTTTCTTTATTATAAAGAAATTTTTTACAAAATACCATCTTGATCTTATGCTTTTATACAATCAATAAGGTTTGAGGTTTAAATAAATCTAATTATAATTTGGTTTGAGATACAATCACAGAGAGTATGTTGAAATCGTGTCAATATTTTAAATAAAACAGCACAGTTGAAAACATACAATACAAAAAGCAATATACTGTATATTGGCTTATAAATATGTACAGTATAGAGCAGGGGTGTCCAATATTTATATACATATAATTGGACATCCCTGCTCTACAGTTTACATCTTCATAAGCCAAGGATGCTATAGACATGTGCATGTGGTATTTATTTGTTTATATATTTATTTATTTTTTACAAATCCACCAATTCATTCTTTTTTATACAAATCACTAAGCCTGTAAACATGGTTCTACTAGTCCAATGCTGTTCAACCAGTGTACCAGAATTTTTTAAAGGTCTACAGCTTGATGATGTGTACTGGGCTGTACAGAATAATGGGCGGATGAAAGTTCTAATAAAAGTTACCTACTTTTACAGCCCTAGAACATTATATCAATATTGAGAAAGTTTGTTAGCCGCAAAAATTCTCTGCTATGACTGCATTACTTCACGGTTTACAATCGGACCGAGCCATGAAGGTCGCAAAACTATAATATTCTTGAAAACTTTCAAAGGTTTTAGCAACTTACGTCGCAATACCAACAGACGCGTCACAAAGAGAGTACGTATAACGTCATAAAAAGAAGCATAGATTGAAGTCTATTGTGCGAATAATTAGTATCATGGCATTCAATTTTTAGTTTTGCCAAAAGATTGTTTAACACTTAAATTAAGCTTTAAGTTAGTCAGACAAAAATAAGTTACCATGATATTGAAGGATTAAATTTTGCAAAGTAGCAACAGGGTATTCGATTTTTTCTAGGTTAATGGACTGGTTTGGCGTGGGAACAATGAAAATATTTTCCGTTCGAGTCACTTCCAGAAAACGTGGCAAAAAAATTCCCTAAAAACAACACAAAACTCAATTAACAAAAATTTGTATTTTTTAAAAAATATTCTTATGTAAAACATAAAAAAGCTTAATACGCTTAACTGTTTTTTTCTACTGTTGAATTGCTTTGTTAATATTTTTATACTTATTTGTTCAGCGCAAGGCGTTTGAAAAATTTTTGAAACTAAATTCAAGCGAAGAAAAAAAATTGATCACGATTCGATAATAAGTTGATCTTGTAAAAAATATCGAGAAGAAATAGCGACTATTAAAAAATAAATAAAGAATTCAAAAAATTGGATTGGCTAATGAGATTTTAGTCTTTGTACGCGTGAGCCTTTGTGCTTTTTGCCCAGTAATGTGACATTTGCCTAAATGGTAAAAGTCAAATTACTCAAATTACCATTTTCTCGATAAGTAAAGTTAAATATATTTACAAACCAAAAGCAATTTTGCTCGTATTCAATAAAGCATTGGCAAAGTTAGGTGTGTTTATAAAATAAATATTTTCAGACAAATGCATATAGTGTTGTTTTTCGAACAATTGTCAAATCGAGCAACTGTTGAGTCGAACAATTACTAAATCGAACAATTGTTTTCGAACACTTGTTTTTGAATAATTGTCCGTAAATCTTTCTACATACAGGATCCATTGGTTTTTTACTACATAAAATTAACGTCATGAACTTTTAAAAGTTGCAAAATGATTGATTTTACGTATCGACATTTGAATATACATAAAACTGCCTTTTTTTTATTGCCAACAAAATTTTTTCTTTTAGAAATGTCGTGTGATCAGTTACTCTAAGCCTTGTGACAAGCTGCGCTGACTCTTGGGTAAAAAGTCACATTTGATAGTGAACGCAATTTGTCACGAATTCTGTTTTAGAAAATTGTTAAATAAATGAATAAAACCTTTTTAATTTTTTTACATGAAATAGCAGTAAAGGTTTTAGTCTAAAAAATTTTTAAGATAAATTAAGTGTGTGAATTGAATAATTCAAGTAGTAAATTTTATGACCTTTGGCCGCACCTTTCTTTATGTTAAGTTTTACTTTTTACTACCTTCACAAACATTGTTCGAGACAAAGTTTTTTTGAGATCTATACGTTTAAAAAAGAAGCATTCGGACTAATTGAACATTTTATTCGATAGTCGATTGCTAAAAAAATTCACAAACCTTAACGACGAAACGAAATTATTTTTCATCGCTGTATGAAATAACGCATTTTATGTGCGACATGGTAATTTGCGACATGTATGGTGCGACATGTATGAAATAACACATTTTATGTGCGACATGGGACAGCGGAATGGTAATTTGGGTCAATTGTAACTTTTTTTTTCAAGATGATGATTTGTTTGGTCTTCTTTGTTTCAAACTGGATAGTTCAAATAAATTAAGAAAATCAAAGTGCAACATTGTTTAAAAAAAAGTTCTTTCTTTTTTTGTCTAAAGTTTTTAAACAAATGTCAAAGGTCACAGAACTTGAGAAAAGCTTCGACTATAGACGGATTCATAACTTTTTACTTTTAAAGTAGTCTTGAAAAAGGATTGTTCAAAGTACTTTTCGAGCAACACTTATTTGAAAAAATCATTGACAATGGTCAAAAAACAAGTTTGATATTATCATGTATTTATACGATTAATGACCACTAAAGTTATCTGACTAATTAGATTAGTCAGAAGGTATACACACTTTTCTGCGTCAGAAGTGGGCAATTTTCAATGCATAAAGAAAGTCTTTTTTAAGGCTAACGACGAAGGTTTTAGGGTCCTAATAAAAACAGCTTCCAAAGCTGCAAAAAGAATTGAAGATCTCGAAGTTGTCAAAATCGTAAAAATGTTAGTAGAAATTTCTTTTTTGTATTAAAATAAATGAAAGTCGATTGCTGAATCTGCTTGATCAAAAGGCGTTGCTTTGACTCACCCGCCGCCCGTGACGCACAGTAACAATTTAGTACACTATTTCAATCCATAGGGCTGTTTTATTCAATCAAAAACAATAATTTTTTAAATTTTGGTGTAAAAGAGAAGAGATGCACATTTGCTCTTGTTAGAACAGGTTTAAAAAACTTCATCGATTTTATACCAATTTTGCTTTATTTACAAAACGAAATATTTTTTACTTAAAACGGGTACTTATTCCTTCCATAGCGAGTGGTTCTTATCGAAATGTTCTAAAAATCGCAAGAGCTACTTTTCTTTATAAAATAGGCTATGGCTATGGCCTCAAATGGGTACAAGACACCGGTTTCATGTGGTTTAAACTATTGATCTCCATTGTTTCATTTTCAAAACACTTAACAAGGTAACTTATTAGCATCTTTCTCTCTCAGATTACAACTAAAAACTAAAAGCCACAAACACCCGTGCGGTAAGCCCATCATTAACATAGAAAGCTGTTTCAAGCTAATACAATAAAGCAAAACAATTGCAAACACAAAAACCAACAAAATAAATTTAAATTTCTGTTTTTTTAATTAATCACTGCGTTCCCGCTATATTTAACCACCTAAGTGTATTTTCATAGTAATTTCTTTCACAATGACGTTGTAGCATTGTTTGGCTCTATGTTTTGCAGCATCATTCATAACAAAAACTGCATCAAGTACTGATTTAGTTTACAGCCCTCTTGAAAAAAACATTATTGGGCTAATGGAAATAAAAGCAAGCTTACATCCAACTTCAGCGAGAAAAAAAAGCTATGAAATCGCTTCCAACAAACTGTTAGTAAAATTTTATTGTCTTTGCTGATTTATTAATATTATTATCTATTTTCAAAACAACGCAGAGGCGTTGCACTTACTCCAACGGTCAACTCTTACCTTGCTTTTAAAATGTAAAGATGTTTCTTACCGTTCAAGTTTTATTTTTTTAGTTTTTATTTATCACTAAAATAACTAATAACATCAACTAACATTAACTAACATTAGCTAATAACTAATAACTAAAATAACATTATATCACTAAAATTTAGAGTTTGCAAGGAATTGATAAAAGCTATATATATTTTTAAAACTAAGTCCGGTTCGTTTCTAGTATTATTTGTAAGTTGCTCCTGGTGTTGGATGTAAGCTTTCACTTCCCAGCAAATCCCTACATTTTTCATTAAATTTGTTTGTTGCTCAGCTTTTTGTAAGGTACAATATATGTCTTGTAAAAGATTTAAAAGCTGCCTATGATCTGTTTTAGTCGATAAATATGATTCTTGATAGGATGTGGACCATTTACCATAGCATCTTTCAAAACTAAATGTTTTATCAACCAAGGTTTATAAATAAAAGTAGCAAAGGGAACAAATTCTTCCAATTTTGACATCACGCTTGCTGAGAATAGATCTTGATAAAATATTGCTACAATCTTTTTGTGCATGCTTGTGATGAGCCCTGAATGAACTGACAAATAAGCTCAATACAGTTTATTTCATGAGTATTTGAAGCTATCTGCAAACTGAAAATATTCAAAAAAATATATCCAGCCATGCATTTAAATTATAAAGTAAAACATCGGTTTTTTAACATGTTTGTGAAGTTTGTTAGGTGATAGAAATACAAGGTTTGATTGTTCTTTTAAACATCCTTGCAAGATAGCTTAGGTTGAGGTTGTTTTTACCTTAATCGATCTTTCTTTTACTTTCCATTTTAAGCTTAATTTGTTAAAAAACCCAGTGGATCTGTTCAACCCTATTGGATGAAGATTTTAGGACGATTCTCGTGAAACGCATCTCAATTAAAATTTTTCAGTAAGGGAGACAAGAATCAGTCCAAAATTTATTAAAAACTTATTTATTTTAATTTAAATCGATTTCGATCAAAAGATCATCATCAGTTAATAATTCTATTAAGTCTGTGAAATTTTAAGAATAAAAATTAATAGAAAATTATTGAAAATTATTGATTAATGATTAAAATTAGTAAATGTGAATAAAATAAAATGTACTCACTTAACAAAACAATTCTTATCAAATAGTAAAGTAAAAACTTACTGTCAAAATTGTAAACTGCTAGTGCCAATTAAATTAAATAAACTATACAATAGTAAACATCAAGAAAAACAGCTGATTGCATATTAATAAAGGCGATTGTGACGTGTGAAGAGTCAAAAGTTGAAATACAAAATTTCGTAGTAATGTAAATCAAGACAGAAATAATATAGTAGTGAAATGAAGAGTGTAAGTGCAAGGTAGTGTAAGTGTAAGTAGGAAGTGTAAGTACAGTGTATTATTTAAAAATTTTTTTTTTTTATTAATAGCAATATAAAGGAAAAATGCCTGGAGAAAATATACAAAGGAAGAAAGAGAAAAATAGAAAAATATAAAAGAAACGTACAATAAAAAGAGAAGAGAAGCATTCAACGTTGAATAGGAAGAACAGTAGCTTGAATATTTATAGAGGCATCTAATAGATGAATCCAACGGGATTCACAAATGTCTAAATAAGAATTTGAAGGTTGTTGTAAGAAAGTAACTGTATACCATTCTAAAATAGGTTTATTCTTATATGGAAGATCAGTGTGGTTCTTGTGGTAATGTATCAATAATGCTGCCTTTTCAGAATCCAATGTGTTGCTATTCCAAATATGGCGGTGTGTATTCCAACGTACGGAAAAACGGTTTATAGTTTGCCAATATAAATTTCAGAGCATATATTACAAGAAGCGGCATATATACCGAAATTAGTGCAGTTGAGGTTTTGCTTAAGTTGAATAATTTTACCATTTTTACTTTTGATAAAATTAGTGTTTTGGACCATGTTTTTATGTGTTCCATGATTACCACAAAGAGCACAGTGACCACATGCAGAAGAAGATCCATTTTTATGGTTTTTAGGCTGTAAATTTAAGGATATTTTTTTGTGGTTTATTAAAAGATTTTGAAGTGTAGCTGGTCGTTTATAAATAACAGTGGATAACGGATTAAGATGTTTCTCTTTGTCAGTGAGATTAATGCAATTAGTGAAAGAAGTAGCCCAAACAATTTTATGGAATTGAGGATTTTTATCTTTGGTTTTGGTATTATCAGGTTTAAAACGATTTAACCAAGTTTTGGCTATATTTATCATATCATCAACCATTTTTTTATTGAAATTAGATAATAAGCATTTAATTTGAAGTCGTTTAAGGCTTTCAATGGTAACTTGTTTGTGTCTCGTTTAGTCGTCTCATACGAATTACTTCTGAAAACACTATAGATTTGAAAATATGAGGTGGGTGAAATGAAGAGCCGTGTAGGAAAGATCGGTTTAAAGCAGTAGGTTTGATATAGTCTTTAGTAAAAAAACCACAGTTACAATATTTATCAATTACATGGTCAACATCCAAAAATTCTAGATGGTCTGGAATTTGCGATTGGGTGGAGATATGACGAAAATCAAGTCTAAGACAGGCAGATTCAAAAACATTATTAACCCTTAGACTACTTTTAGGGGCCTATGAGGCCTGTTTGAAACTAAATTTTGCGTAAATATTTTATTTTACGAGTTGGGATGTTACTCCTCCTGATAAGCCTCAATCGCCTTATTTTACTAATCTTGAACTGCATTGTTTAGCTCATAATCATTTTTTTGTTTGTTTATTTTTTGTTTTCAAAACTCCATCCTTAAAATGTAAATAGGGGCCTCTGAGGCCCGACAAGGTTATTCAGTCAAAAGGCTCTTACTGATTTAGTTTTGTAGGAGACGCATGTACTTTTCCCCTGCCTTTTTGTCATTGGTTCTAGTGACCTATTATATTAAACGCTTCATGCCACCACGTGAAAGATGTGACTAGCGTCTTCATTTATTATCGCTTTTTCTTATTGTGTTTGACTTCGTGAAGACCGGACAGACAAACTTAGTCTAAATTAATTCATCGATAGAGTAGCAATAAATATCAGTACTTAGTCATCTGAGGTTTGTTTATTCGTATTGTAATTACTGTTAGGTCTGCTTGCATGTAGAAGACAAGTGCACTGTTGGCAGTATTCACAAGTTTCCCGGTTTTACATTGCATAATAGGGTGGAGTGAAAATAATTTTTTTTGAAATTGAAAAAGTGTAGTTCTAAAAACCTGCCAAACAGGTAAAATCTACGAAAAAAATTGGTTTTGGCGAGTTGCTACCTTTGGGGGGCTAGCAACTCCCCAAAATGTGTTTTGAGGGGTAAAATTTCCTAAAAATGTCGTAACTCAGTAACCGCTTATCGTAGAGGCATGATTTATGGCTCAAAATTTGCAGAATTATCATGTTTCTATATGTGTTAAGAGAAAGTTTTTGTCTATTTCCACTAGAAAAACTGTTTAATAAGTTTGTTTGTTTGTACTTAACTAATAGTTATCTGAAAAGTTATTATTATTTTTTGCAGGTATATTGTTAAGTAATTGTGTAAATCAAAGCTTTGGCCAAACTGCGAAGTAGTAAAACATGAAAAGACGGAGTTCAACTTCTGTACAGAAGATTTTACATAGTGGACACACTTTCTCTACCCGTGATAGTTTTCCACCAGGAGTATTGCCTACCAAGCGACATGTAATAGAACGCATTCTTCATTTGAAAAACTTTCGAACCTTCAATGCTGCAAATGACATTGCCAGAGAAATTTATGACAGATGGGTGGGTGCAACGTATATCCCATTCATCTGTACACCATTTCGAAAAAAGTTCAAAGTTTTGTGAATTGTTTCAGTGCACTTGATCGCTGGTCAAAGAAAAAACGAGGAGAAGCATTTTTACAAAAGGAAAAAGAGTTTATGTCAACTATTGATGAAATATTTGATGTTTTTTGTGCTGACGATAAGCAGCGCAGAATTTTGGAGAAACAACATGGTTTGAAAATGACAGATGATGATTATGCTTTTTATAAAGATCAAACTAGTAAGCGAGTTGGAAAATGTGTGGATGCTGTGGTTCCTTCAACGTCAGCTGACATACAGTTTTTGAGGCGCTCTCGAACAGTCAGCTGACATACAGTTTTTGAGGCCGCAGCACAAGTTGAAGGATTTGAGCGAAGAGATGGGTTGATTCGCCAGAAGATTAAATCTCGAAAACTTTTGAAAAAACTTGACACTAAAGTGCAATTCTGATGCGCTTCATTTTGCGTAGGGTATTTGGTGTACTCTAACTTGCTTTCTTATTTTTCTCTAACTCCTTAGGCAAAACAACCCAATATCAGCATCAACAGTTCGAAAGTAATGAGATGTAACAGATTTTCTTTAAATTACTGAAATACTAAACATTTTATGGGCAGTAAAGCTAGCACGTTCTGTACCTTATGAGTAGGCCTATTTAGGTACTTTGTCTGGTGACCAAAGTTATCCCAAATCATCTTGTTAATATTGTGATTGTCATAATTAGTCCTTATATTGTGATTGTCATAATTAGTCCTTATCAGTTAGACATATATCACTTCAAATGTTAGATCAAAGTTATTTCCATACAGCGCAATTTTCGAGTATTGAGCATAAAAAACGGTTTATCAATTATAACTTTTTTTCTTGTGGAAATAGACAAAAACTTTCTCTTAGCACATATAGAAACATGATAATTCTGCAAATTTTGAGCCATAAATCATGCCTCTAAGATAAGCGGTTACCGAGTTACGACATTTTTTGTCAATTTTACCCCCCAAAAACACATTTTGGGGAGTTGCTAGCCCCCCAAAGGTAGCAACTCGCCAAAACCAATAAGTTTTAGCCTATTTGGCAGGATTTAAGAACTACACTTTTTTTAAATTTTTTTTTCACTCCACCCTATTGGTTCAATGTTCGTTAATTGCAGTTTTGTAAAATTTGTGTCTAGACTAGTCGGCTAACATTTCCAACACTCTGTGGGCTTTCGATCGGCCTGCTACTGGGCTTTCTAATTTTATATTAGTACAAGATCATTTCTAAAAATTATTTAATTTTTTGACTATGCGTTGGACAAGAAAAAGACAAAAAAGCTAAAAAGGTCATGATTTTAATAAAATTTGTTTGTGATAACGACGTGTTGGCAAAGCCTAAGGGCCAACAGCCCTCAAAATTTTGGACACTTTATCCAATTAATAGTTAAGCAAAGTTATTTGTCAGGGTGGTATCACAAAAAAATAAAGAAACAACCTTAGTATTATTCTGGTTTCCTTGCTATATGTACACCGGGCCTCAAAGGCCCGGAATTAGTGTTTTAGTCGCAAAAAGTTAAAGTAATCTAAGGGTTAAGTGCCTTTTGTATATCTTGCGTAGTAGTCTTGCCAATAGATAACCATATTATGTCGTCTATAAAATGTTTGAATAATTGTGATTGTTTGATAGTTTCAGCAATGGATAGTAGTATGGAGTGAAGAGTGATGTTGGCAATTGATACGGAATGATTGTCAACAGTAATTATGCCTGTTGTTTGTTTGTAAAAATGATTTTCAAATTGTAATATAACATTCTTCCAACAATGGTCTATTAACTGTAAAAAAATATTAATATATAACGAATTAAAGTTGGTGAAAAGAGTAAGAGCTTGCCGATGACAAATGACGTTTAGTGATTTGTTTAGACGAATGACGAGGCACATTGGGGTATAAGGCTTTAACATCTGCAGCAACAATATGTATATCACTATTAATTAAATGGTTAGACGAAAAAATTTTCTCTTTCCAAGATGTAAGTTCAAGTAAATATTGTTTACTATCTTGGCAATATTCATTAAATTGAAACTGGCAAAATTGTTTACTGATAGGATTTAAGATATATTCTAAGAAAGCGGTGATGCGTGAAGTTGTAATATAGCCCGCTGATTGGAGTAGCCGAACAGGAAAGTGAGTAATAGGAAAAGAAACAAGTTGTTGAAGAGATAATTTGTGTGTTTTAAATAAAGGATAAATGTATGCAGGAGTCGAGCAGGAAAAATGTTTAGCTATAGAACCAGAAATATGTATATACTTATTACCATAATACTTAACACCAATGATATGTTTAAGTAGAAAATCATCAATAACACTTTGTTTATGTAATTCAATTATTAAACTGTCATTGTGTTTGCGAATTTGATCAAAATATTTATAAACATTATTATTATTTATATCTAGGCATAAAGTAAATGTTTTTAATTCTCTATTCATAATATTTATATAATCGTCAAAATCTAAAACTATTATTTTCCCATCTTTATCAGCTTTACAAATAACAATGTTTTTGTTTTTTACCAAATTAATAAGTTCTTTAAGAGCGGTGAGTAAATCAGGGTTAAGATTATTACTTGTACGATACAGTTTGGTGACTGTAGGTTTTAAGTTACGAAATTTAGAGGAAACTAATTCACGGTAAATAAACATAGAATTATCTAATAATTCCGGGTTAGGACGATTAAATTTAGGTAATTTAAGTTTAAGGGGTAAGTTACTTTGGTTTGAAAGTTCAATATTTTCGGTCAAATCGGTATTATTGTCATTTGAAAGAATATTTTTCCATTCGCATCTACGAAGATGATCAATTAAATTAGTCCATTCTTTTTCTTCGATTGAGTTAGACCAATACGGTGTTGGAGCAAAATTAAGTCCTCGAGAAAGTAAAGATATGTGCGCGTAAGTTAGTTCAAAACTGGATTTGTTTAAAATCATGGATTCAATTTTTGATTTTTCTTTTTCTTTTTTGATTCTTCTTTTTCTAATCTTGTAGCGATTGGCATCTTTTTTATTTTTTATAGATGTTTTTTTAGCACATTTTAGTTTAATAATTTGAGTAAATTGCTTATTATAAAGCCAGTTGAATTTTTTGATGAAATACTGCTTATATCGTGAAACAAAATTTTTCAAAAAATTTCTGCATCAAATTTTCTGCATCAAATTCAAAGGAGATTTCTGCATCAAATTTGATGCAGAAAATCTCCTCGTATCCTTTAAAGTGGTATAGCTTATCTCAAAAATCCAAAAATTTTTTAATTTTTATTATTGATACAATCTTTAAAGGTCAACGTTTCGTATTGTTACATAAATTTTCTATATTTTTTCTTACTGCTCTCTCATTTTTTTTTCTTTCTAAAGCGTTTTTTGTAGATTTTTTATCTTATTGATCAACTTTTTTACAGAATGGATTTTTTCGGTTTTTTTATAGTCAGCACTCTTACTATTTTACTTGTTTTGTTCAAAGCGGAGTTCTGCTTCTAAACCCCTGGGTTGCGATCTAAAATTGGATCTCCATTCAATTTGATTGGGTCACCAACGAGTGTAGTTGTTAAGGGTTAAATCACTATCTTTTAGAAACAAAATTAGAGAAATCCGAGTTAGATTTATAGTGAAGTCCTTTTTTTTAAAGATCACAAATATTTTGGGTCAAAAATCAATACAATCTGAGACAGACTCAAAGTGAAGGCCTTTTTTCAGAGATCACCACGGTTTGGAGACGAAAATAGAGATTTTTATGCTTGTAATAAAGTCTGTAAAAGTGATATCGGCCCCCAAAGTTTCTTGTTAGTCTAAAGCAGTATGTTACCGGGGTCTAAGTAGTCTGTTACCTTGTCTAATAACTAGTTTAAAGCAGTATGTTACCGATATGGGTAAAATAAAAGTGATATGGGCCGCCAAAATCTTCATGTTAGTTTAAAGCAGTATGTTACCGGGGCTACTGTCTTTTAAGTGTATTGAAATTTTATCTATTGTATCAACTTATCAAAAATCAACTATGATATGCAAGCACCAATGGTTTTAGCACGAAAAAAACGGATCGGCCACACCAGGTCCCCTAAAAAACGTCTTACAAGTGGCCCCCACTTTTGTAGTAACAACGCGATAGCTTAAAAAATTGTTCAATTAAAGTGGAAAAAATTTTTTGATCTTTTAATTGGATGGAACTTTATAAAATTGTAAAAAAATATGTTCTGTTAAGGGTCTTCACGCCATAGAAAAATACATTAAAAACTATAAAAGTGAAAAAAAACTTTTAATATACTGTAAATATCGATTTTTTCCTTGCAAACGAAATCCTAAATAATTTTTTTTTCTTTTTTTTGGACCAGAGCGCCCCTTTAGTAAAGCTATCACAGTGGGTAAGTTTTTACAAGTATTTATAAAAATTAAGAGAACCAGCAAAAATTTTTCAATTTTAGCCCAATTTATTTGTACTGTAAAACCTCCAATTTTTTTTGTATTTTCACTTCTAGAAGCAGTCTTTTTAACCCTTAGAATACCACTGGGGTCCATATGGACCCCAGCTTAAAATTGATTAAAAATAGCGGAAAAAGTATCAAATAAAAAAGAACGATGTTTTGTGACTTTGTCTGTTTTATGGGTCTATACATAATCGCAGTTTGTGTTTTTTATATTTAATTTTGAATGTTTAGATAATAACAAAAATATCATTATTTACCATGGGGTCCATATGGACCCCAACCAGTTTTGATATTTTTCTATTTCTTTTGAACCGTGTTTGCTGACTGTGTGAAGCTATAATACAATGAATTGCTCTTTTTTTTTGTCGTTATTACATCTGAGTAATAACCAGTAGATATTGCATCATCTTGTATTGTCAATTGGATGACTTGTAATGAGTAAATGTTGCATCATCTATTCCATCGTATTACAACAACATAGCGGATCTGCATTACTCCTGCTTGTTTCGAAGGAAACTGTCAGTTTTTTTGTAAGCTTTTTGTGCATATAGCCATAAAATGGACGAAGAAGCCATAAGACGTATGTTAGAAGAGACATCTGAAGATTATAGTGATTCTGACGGTGAATTTTCAGCTGATGAAATTGAAGATGATTATGTATCAGGTAAGGAAAATTGGGTATTTTTGTTTACAAAGAGCTGTAAAAGCAAGGCAATTATTTATTTATATTATGTATAAATAGTCTTACTATTGCAGCCATCTGCGTGTGTATTTTATGTGTTTGCTTGAAAAGTATTTTCATTACATTTTTTTGAGTTATAAGGGAAATGGAATGAGAGGTGAGAGCACATGTGTTTCAATAAAAAGTTACTGGCTCGGTTTACCTTGAGAGTTAATTTTTAAATTCAAAAATTGAAAATGTAACATATATGTAAATTTATGGTACACAGAAAGAAAGATAGCAAGCTTCTACAGAGAGTTAAAAAATATTTTTCTACAAACATGTCAAAAGACTAGAAATGTTCATGTTAGTGATATTATATGTAATTTTTTTATATTTTTTATTTTATTACTTGCTAACCCATTACATGGTTTGTGTTGCAGAACCTGAACTATCATCTTCCGAATCAGAGGACGATTCTGTTCATCTTGAAGAAAACCAAAATTCAAGCACAATCATATCTAAAGATGGAAATATTGTGTGGAAAAGGCAACCTTTGCAACAATCAACTGGAAGAAGAACCGTGTGCAATATTGTGCGATCACAAAGAGGGCCAACCAGATACGCTATTAGAAATATTGATACAATTGCATCTGCGTTTCAACTATTTATGAACAACAACATTAGTGAAACAATTATCAAATATACAAATCAAGAAGGTGCCAGGGTATTCAAGAAAGAATGGATCCCTCTAGACAAAAAAGAATTTGATCGTTTCCTGGGCTGTCTTCTTCTTATTGGTGTTTACAAGTCAAAAAATGAAGCAGTAACAGAGTTATGGAGTCACGAAAATGGACGTCCTGTTTTCAATAAAACTATGCCAAGAAACCGATTTACAAGTCTACTTCGAGTTCTGCGCTTCGATGATGCAGCAAAGAGGCGCCGGGAAAAACTGCCTGATAAAATGAGTCCCATTCGAAAAGTATTTGAAGCGTGGACAGATACTTTGCAGATGTGCTACAATGTTGGAGAGAATGTCACCGTCGATGAGCAACTGGTTACTTTCCGGGGAAATTGTCCATTCAGACAATACATCCCTAGTAAACCAGGAAAGTATGGTTTAAAATTTTGGGCTTGCTGTGATAGTGAAACAGCTTATGTTTGTAATATTCAACTTTACACTGGAAAACAAAAAGGGGAACCTAGGGAGCAAAATCAAGGAACAAGAGTGGTGATGGATATGGTGAAAAATTTAGAAAAGAGTGGCCGAAATGTAACATGTGACAACTTTTTTACATCATTTATTTTGGGAAACCATTTGAAACAAAAGAATTTGACAGTTCTAGGAACAATCAGAAAAAATCGGAAAGAGATACCACAACAACTTTTGACTACAAAAGGACGTCAAAAGAATACATCCCTTTTTGCTTTCAATGAACACGGAACTATGGTCTCTTATGTTCCCAGGAAAGGAAAAGTGGTCACATTATTTAGCACAATGCATGATCAACCTGAGGTTGACAACACCCGAGAGGATAAAAAACCCATAATGATTTTGGACTATAACAAAACAAAAGGGGGCGTGGATACAGCTGATCAGTTAGTAAGGGTATATTCGTGTAAACGAATGAGCAGGCGATGGCCTAATATTGTTTTTTACAATATGCTTGACATCAGTGCCCTAAACAGCTATATTATCTGGATGCATTTGAATCCAAATTTTGGGGAGAAAAAAACGCACAAAAGGCGACTTTTCTTGCGTCAGCTCGCAAGTGAGCTGATACACAAACATGATGAACCAGCATCAAAAAGAAAATTAGATACCACTTCATCTACTAGTTCAGAAGGTCAAAGAAAACGAGCTCGTTGTTCATTTTGTCCCCGCGCAGAAGATAAAAAAGTCAGAGATAAATGTGAAAAATGTGAAAAATTTATATGTGGAAACCATCTAAAACAGTTGTGCCATAAATGTGTGTAAAGTCTTCTAGTTAATAAAATATTACTCTAGTTTTTGTTTCTTTTATCTTTAAAGCCTAATTTGAAAGTGTAACCTATAACTTGTCCACTGCACTGCAGCAATAGAAAATAATATTGAATGGGGTCCAAATGGACCCCACCGGTAAGAGATGCTATAAAAAAATCCTGGTAATCTAAGGGTTAAAAAACACGCTATAAAACATTTATATCTTAGGTATTTATGATCAGATTTTCATTGTTTCTTTTTTTATTAGAATTAATCAGAATGGGAAATCGATCTGTAAACGATTTTATCATATACTTTATATATAGTGCCATTTGTTGGAAAAACAAATTTTTAAAACTTAGTGTATAAACAGTGACTGTGCTACCCCTAAATCACAAGTATAGTACTTCAAACTTTTACATACTTAGCCTCCAATCCTAAAAAAGGTAAAATAAATTTAAAGAATAAGTAGGCAACTAAAACATTATACTATAAAGACTACAATTACCGCAAAATGATCCTTTTGCCCCGTAAAAGAATTTTTTTGGTGGGTTTATTTGCCAACTTGATCCTTTTTTGGTGTCAGAGCTTGTTAATTATCCTACCGAAAATTATGCGACATCTTGTCATATGGCTGGGAAGTTTTTTGTTTAAATTCTTATAATTATTATTGCTTTTTTTCTTTCTCTCTCAATAGTAATGCAGTTATAAATTAGCAATATCTTTTTTATATTTATTAATTTTTTTAATTCAAATTAAGTTTTTACTTTGTAATTAATTTTATTCTTTGTCTAAATTCTTATAATTATTGCTTTTCTTTTATCTTTCTCTCTCTCTCAACAGCAATGCACTCATAAATTAACAATATATTTTTATTTATTTATTAATTTTTTACTTTATAATTAATTTTAAGTTTTGTTTAAATTTTTATAACTATTCCTTTTTTTTCTCCTCTCTCAAAAGTAATGCCCCAATAAATTAGCAATATCTTTTTTAAATTTATTAATTTTTTATTAATGGAAACTAATTTTTTTCTTTTCTTTTTTCATAACTAAGCTGTTTGTAACTAAGTTGGTACAGCGACTACGCACAATTGATATTGTGCGCTGCAGTGGCGTAGCTAACCATTGGATATTGTGGATATATTTAAGGGCGGCATGTTGTTGAGGGCCGCAAAATGTAATGACTTTATTAGCAATTATTTTTTTCAATTGTGACGCACTGTGCTCTCTGTGAAGGCATAGATTACTAATCACTCTGCTGAAGTCATGTCGGCTGTATGCCTGGGCACTGTAGAGTTTATTTAGCCTATAGGTTTTGGAAAAAAAGCATTAAAGATTTAACAGTTTTACGCCAGACTTAATAGGTTATAGCTCGGCTACAGCAAATTTGCTACTGCAGTGTTGTTTAATATTGCAGATTGCAGTTAAAAAATTTAGTTGTTAATTTTTTTAAGTTAATTAATTTACGTAAAGTTAGCCTGCCAATGAAAAGAGTAAAAGAAAATGGAGCTTCTTTCAGAAACAAAAAAAAGAAAGCCAGGGAAGAAGAGCTGAAAAAGAATGAAGAAGTCATTTTAAAGTTTGTAAACATTTCTTTACAGTCCTCACTCTCTTTAGCTAACGAAAGGGATGAGGTTAGCAACTTCAGAAAATCTCTACCTCACACAGAAACGGAAAAGACAGTTGAGCTTGAGCAAAGTAACTAAGAAGTGATCATTGAAAATATTCCTACCAACGAAACACTTATAGCTAAAGATAAAATTGGTGATATAAACAATGTGGCTACTTGGCCAGAAGTGATGGCTCATTAAATGAGAGTTGAAATTGTCAAAGCAGGACCTAAAGATATCAGAATAAAGAAGGATCGTTAAAGCCAGCGATTAGAGTAATTAAATAAGGAGACAAAGAGAAGGAGTCGTCAAGCTTTTTGAGAAGAAGTGGTTTTATAAGACGTAAAAAAACGGTGATGAAGTTCTTAGATCATGGTTGTTTTATTTGAATAGCCATTCAGGATTATATTGTTTCTGTTGCAAGTTGTTTCAATCTAGAAATGATAATTCTCAATTCATTTTCAAACCCTTTGTTCATTTCTGGCATCTAAATCTATGTATTTTTAATCATGAAAATTCAAAAATTCATAAGCAATGCTTTGATAAATGAAAGGAGCTTGCACTGAGAGTTGAACTTCATCAAACAATTGATAAAAAGATGCAAGATCTCATGGACAAGGAAAAAAAATGGAGAGAAATCCTGCATAGTGTAGTTGAAGTCATAAAGTTTCTATGTAAGTAAAATCTTCCATTTACGTGGTCATCGTGAAGACTCTAACTCAAGAAACCAGGGGAATTTTCTTGAAACTTTAAAATTGCTTGCAAAATATAATGCAGTCATTAAGGAACATCTTTCAGTTATCCAACTTTCTAGCAAGGACATGACAACGTACCTTTCACCAACAATCCAAAATGAGTTAATTGGGCTTTTTTGAAAAAAGGTAAAACATCTCATTCTGTAGGAAATAAGGAAACAAAATATTTTTCTATTTTACTCCCGATAGTACTCCCGACGTCTCTCACATTGATCAAATGGCTCTTATTGTTAGATACGTAAAAGTTGGCAGCAGCGAGGTACAAATAAAAGAGTTGTTCCTAAGTTTCTTTCTACTGCACAGAAAAAACGCAGATGAAATTACTAAGTCTATTCTCGATGAGCTTCAGCAAAATGGTGTACAGAGATCAAGCATGCCACAATGCTTCCAACACGGCTGGAATCCGTTCTCGAGTACAATGCAGAAAAAAACAAGTTAATTCTAAAGCAATATTTATTCCATGTGCTAATCATTCGTTTAACCTCGCAGGCGTTTACTCAGTGGCCTCGTCTGAACATTCTCGCAACATTTTTTGCTGTTGTGAAAAGGGTCCACTTCTTTTTTTCTGCTTCTACTCAAAGAAGGAAAGTGTTACTTAAGCATGTACCAATTGTGGTAAAAAGAGTAATTGACACTCGATGGAGTGCGCATTACGAACCTGTGAAAGCCCTTCAGCACTATTTCCTTGATGTAGTGAGTGCATTAAACGAGCTATGTGATCAAAACAAAAATATTGATACACGAGGACAAGCTCGTGGCATATCGAATGCAATTCACCAATTTTCCTTCGTTTCTTTTTTACAATTTTGGATAGAAGTTCTAAGAGAATCTTATGATACCCAAAAATATTTACAGCGAAGAGGTTTGTCAATAGAAAACTGTTCCCACAAGAGGAATGCTTTTATTGCTTTTTTGGTCAATGCTTGCGATACACTGGTTAAAAAAAAGTATTGAAACTACTATTAAGATTTGCAAAAAGCAGGAAATTCCAATTGAAGAGCGACGTGTCCGAAGGAAGAAAAAGATGCCTGGCGAACATGCAGAAGACGTAGGTCTCTCGGCTGTTGAAGAAATCAAGAGATGCAAACTAGAAGCTATGGACCGATTTCGGAGTGAAGCAGAAAAGCGGTTCAGTGAAAGTTGTATGTTAAATGAAGTATTCGGCTTCCTAAATCCCCACGCGTTGTTGCGAAGCGAAAATATCGAAGAAGATATGAACTAATTTAAGAACATATATGCTGATGACGTTAATTTTTCTGAATTAACTTATGAAATAGTCAGGTTCAATAGGCTAGTACAATCCAGCGGCACTGCATTTCAAAGCGATGCCACAGCGCTGGATGTGCTGCAGTGGTTGACCAAATATCGTTTATGTGAATCAACACCTTATTTATTTTTGTCTCCTAAGCTTTACCTCACTGTTGCTGTTTCTATTGCAAGCTGTGAAAGAAGTTTTTCAGAGCTTAAATTGATAAAATCTTACTTGAGATGGACCATGGGTGAAAGTTGGCTGTCTGCTTTAGCAATCCTGTCCATTGAAAGTGATTTCGTCGAGATGCTATCTTTTGAAGACATAATTTCGGAGTTTGTTTCAATGAAAGCTTGACGTATTCAATTTGAATTTTTGATAAGAATTAAACTATCACTATTATTTTTGTATTGTCTAGAAGTTCATTAATATATTCTTCGTTTTGATGGTGTTAAAGGGCGGCAGTTTGTGCAAAAATCCAAGGGCGGCAGGTTACGTAGCTACGCCACTAGTGAGCTGTAGCAACGTATATCATTTAGCCGCAGTTTTCTTATTTGAAATCACAATGTCAATAACAATTCGAAAACGTATTTCCTTATAACTAATAAAAACTAAATGAACGAATAAAGTAAACGGTTTTAATGTGAGTTAGTGTTTATTGTTTGTGTTTATTAGTCATGATGAAATGCACTTGTTTATCTAATCACGTTTTATTATCACTTAAATTAATCATGTAAACTATTAGAAATTTTTAATTTACTATTTAAAAAAACAATAAAAAGTCGAATTAATAAACAGAACGTCTTTAATTGATTTTTGCTTCTGTATTCTTGTTAATTTTTCATATCATTGTCTATTGATATAATTATATTATTTATTCATTTTTTCGTTTTTTTTAAATTTATTTTTTACAACAATATTTGTATGATTTTATTTGTCGTATTTATTTGAGAAGGTACAGACTTGGTGACCGCCTGGCTTTGATCCTTGTATATATTATTTTACGTCTTCTCCAAGACAAACCAAACTATGTCATCAGAATCATTTTTGCTATTTTTTTTACCGATTTCCAAAATAAAATTATTGTTTGTTGTTGTTGTTCCAGCTCCTTTTCAGTCATTGTCAATGATTTCTTTTGATAAGTGTTAAACAAAAAGTCTTTTAAAAAAATCCTTTTTCATGGCTATCTTGCAACAAAAAGAGTTATGAATTCACATATAGACAAAGTTTTTCTGAAATTTTTAATGTCCTATACAATTTGACTTTTGCCCCATTTTAACGTCTATATAACTTCGAGAGAAAAGAAGAAACCAATTGGCGCAGATTAAAATATAATTTAAACTTTTAAAAGTAAAGCAGAGTTTTAAAATAATCAAAGAAAGTTATTTCACTCATTTCTAATATCAATTTAAATATCTGACCACAAATATAGCTGTTGTTCCAAGACTGCGTATTCTCTTGAAGGCAGTAGATATAAATTGTTCATCAATTGATCTGAAAAAATTTCAGTAGTGTCATTCATCAAAAAAAAATTTGCTTAATCTTTTGGAGATCATAGTTTTTAATCTTTTTATTACCACTTCCAACCCATTAAAACTTACAAATCGCTTTCTTTAAAATAGATTTTTATTAAGAGATATTTCGGCTATGAAATGGAATTCTAAACTCGAATTAGCCAAGAAACAATTAAAAAGCATAAATTTTTGTTGAAAAGTTTAAGGATAAATTAAATAAAAAACAAAATCAATATATTGATTAGTTTTAAATTTGGCGACAAGTTTGTTCATGCATGGCGTTGTTATTGCTAGACACCTTAGATCAGGTTTGACATTCAGGCAAGAAAAATGTTTTTTGCCCTTGTTTTCGTTTCCTAGCAATGCAGGCAAGAGCCAAACTTATACAGCAAGGTAGACAAAAAAGGTATCAGATGTTGAATTGTTGTCTTAGCAACTCTGGTTTACGAACAGTGGCTATCTATGTTTATTCGAAATTTTTAATTTAAGGTATCTTTTGCAGATAATTTATTTTGTCGGGCTATATAAATTCATCTTGAGTACAGTATTATCGCTTTTAAACATTCTGACAAAGTCTTTCATTGCGTTTGTCACCGGTGCGACGGTCCTCTTCCCTACTTGGCCCAGCCACTGATACGTAAGGTTTAGCTACTAAACTAACAAATATCAGGATTACATTTGCATAGCACATTGCTTTCCAACATGGGGGTGGCAACCCACAAGTGGATAGTTTTGGATTTTTTCTGGGGGTCGCAAGAGCTTTTAATGATGGTCATCGTTCGGAAGTCCACGCACTCCGGGTCAGACACAAACAGGACCCGGACCGAAGATTTATCTTTTTACTGTCCCAGGCTGCTGTACCGATGAATAAAAACTATTTACAAAGCAGAAAATATTTGCTCTATTTTAATTTTTTTGATGAAACGGTATTTTCTCAAATTTGGAACAAAAAACACAACAGCGGTTAAATAATACCCTTTTTTTGTGAAACAAGACGTTTATGTACCCCCGGGCAACTTTATTAACTACTAAAAAAACGTCCTTTCTTCGTCTCGCTCCAGGGATGTATTTTACATATGCATTTTACAGGGGATGATGAAATTTCAAGTAATATTACTAATCTACTTAAGCTTAAGTTGATAGGACATTTCTGAGCTCCTTCCGTAGTAGTTGTTTTAAAGATTAAAATTTTTTCCGAGACATAGCGGTTGATTAGCAATTTTTCTTTTAAGTTTGAAAAGCCATTAAAATCTTCAATCTACAATTTTTGGGCCCCGTTTCACTACCACTTATAATTTCAATAAGAAAGATGTTGCCTTTTATTTATAGAAATTGTCACAGACTTTGTATGGGAATCCTAAAGGACCAGTTGAGCTAGGTAACCCGAATACCTGCGCCGAAACAAAGCTGTGTCTAAATTTTATTTTATTCCGGCTCTAGAAGTAGTCTGCTATAAGCCTGACGGTTTTTTATAGTTGGTTTGAACGAAAGCTCGGATTAATTTGTTGAAGACTCTTCTTCAAAAACAGAGACCACTTCTCTAATAAGAACGAATGTATTACAAAAATCACGACCGACAAAATTTGTATTCCACGCTTTTGCCAAACTGCAAAGCGAAATCAACGCTAGAACTTGATTCAATCAACACAAATGATTCTACTTCTGTAGAACACAACTCCAAAACACTGGCGCAAAATAAATTCAACACTCGTCAACCGATATAAAAAATCTAACGGGCCACGTCCTGCGCTTAAACCAAATCACTTTTACTCGAGTCGTCTTA